>CM052897.1:17900457-18154030 GCA_028534135.1 Potos flavus
GTCGTGGCTCAGTTGGTTAAGCGGCTGCCTTCAGCTCAGGTCATGATCCCAGGGTCCTGGGATCCCTCCCCACCTTGGTGGGTGGGGAGGGGGGAGAGCCTGCTTCTCCCTGTCCCCACTGCTCATACTCTCTCTCGCACTCCCTCTCTCTCTCAAATAAATAAAATCTTTAAAAGAAATAATTTTAAAATAAATTTAAAAAACAAAGGTGAATTTGTGGTATGTGAATTATATATATATCAATGAAAACATTTTACTGTCTCCAATTAATTAAAAAATGTATATATGTATATTATTAAAAAGTTCACAAATATAGGGGCGCCTGGGTGGCTCAGTGGGTTAAGCCTCTGCCTTCGGCTCAGGTCATGATCTCAGGGTCCTGGGATCGAGCCCCACATCGGGCTCTCTGCTCAGTGAGGAGCCTGCTTCCCCCTCTCTCTCTGCCTGCCTCTCTGCCTACTTGTGATCTCTCTCTCTCTCTGTTAAATAAATAAATAAAATATTTTTAAAAAAATAAAAAATAAAAGTTCACAAATATATATAATAAAAAGTGAACACAAAGTTTAATTGTTTGAAGATTAGTTAGCCTTCTAGACCTTTCTATTTATTTACATATATTTGTAATTCAGGAATTCATTTTATATAACTAAGATGATAGTATACACGTTTTCTACTTGCTTTTCATTTTTGCTTTGTTTTTCCTACTTAATGTAATCCTTCCATGCTCTAAATCTCATTCTTCCAAATTAGCTGTTTAATATTCCACAGGAAGGCTATGACATAATTTATATAAATGTACCCCAGGTATATTGTTTTCAGGTTTTCATTATTCCTCACAAACTTTTTCTTACAAAACAAATGACAGATAAATTGATTAGTTTGTTCAGCTCCTTGGCCCAGATATCTTTCATGAAGAGCTTGCCATTGGTCAAGAAAGGCAAAAAGAAGAAAGAAAAAGCAAAGAGCCTCATGAAGCCACAGCTCTAATAATCAAGACTCTAATGTGTGTGTGCGTTCCTTTCAAATATGCCCTAAAATAATATTCTTCAAGACTAAATGTAGCTAGCAGTTAATCATGTAACACTAAGGGTATATAAATTCACACAATAATGTATTTCATATCAGTGAAGCAAGTCTGGGTTTACTCTGTTTTTATTGGCAGACAAACATGGCGCAGTCATAGTAAATAGATTATGGTTTACATAAGATGGGAGGAAAAGAAAAGAGATGCTGGCAGCAGATATGCCATATAAAAGCATAAGGTTGTCAAAACTGGGAAACTTATATTATTTTTGTGTAATCTAAATTTGTAAGAAACATGTTTAATTTTTTTCTTTTCAGGATGCTCTGGTCCTTTTCAATTTACTCAGCTATGGATGGTATTATTCAATCCCTTCACACTTCAAGTGGAGATAAAAAGGAGACATCATTTAAGAACATACAAACACTGTTTTACTGGTTCTGTTGCTGTTGATGTAGTGTTAAGTCATCTTATGCAAAATATGTACCTAAGTAGTGTAATGACACCTCTCTTCTTAAAGGAGTTTGTCTTTGCACGTTCTAATGAATCATTAAGTTTGAGCAAGTAGGAATGAAGCTATTGAAAAATTAAAAGGAATTAGAATATGAAGATTCAAACAGTAGTCTCCACAGTTTTCTAGGCAATAAATCATCTTATATTTTTTGCAAAAGAAGAAAAGGATTCTGGGAATGGGTTAACTGATGAAATAAAAGCAAAGGAATCTTTAAGGTTAGTATTAGCCAATGTACTGTAATATATTGTGTTTAGATTCTGACAGAACTGACTTCAATGAGCTCAACTTAAATGTTATGCTTTCAGTTTTATTCAGAAGCCAATAAAAGAAAAGCCATGTGAAAATTAATCCATGTCTGTGTTTGCTCTAAAACCGCTGTGGAAGACATTACCACATAATTTTTTCAGAATTTATACAGGGAAAATTTGTATCTTCTTTGATGAGTTATATGCTTTATGATTTTGAAGTGACTTAGCCAAAGAAAGTAAAAAGAGCCAAGGTTATCTGGAAACTCAGAGTAAAAATTTTCTTATATCATAGTAATCATGTTAACTTTAGAATTAGTATATTTTATTTATTTACAATCCTAATTTGTCCTCTTTTGGTGACATTCTATTATCTAATAAATTTATTACTTGTGCTTTTTATTGTAAGCTCCCTGAAATCCTTTGTGGAAATAGGGAATGTCTAAATAAGTTTTAACAAGTTAAAATGTATATTTGAAATTTTGATCCCACATATAATATATATAATAGAATAGAAAAGTCCACGTATTATTTCTTAACAGACCAGGAGATGAAACGATTTTAAATCCTCTAGCACAAGAGATTGGTGAGGAAAGAATAAAGGAACCTATTCATACAATGAGTGGGAATACGGCTTTACCTCCAAATATATTTGACAAAACTGTTCTTTCACTTTGAAAAGAAGGTGATTTCAGCTTTCATTATTTTTTCCAGAGCTTTGTAAGGAAGAACTGATTTTTTAATTATCTTTTAGAACAGTTTTAGGTTCACAAAAAATTGAGAGACAGTAGAGTCTCCATGTATCCCCTGCCCCCATAGGTATCAACATCCTGTACAAAGTGATACAGTTGTTACAATCTGTGAACCTACTTTGATACATCATGATCACCGAAACCCTATAGTTTACATTAGTGTTCACTCTTTGTGTTATATACTATAGGGTTTTGACAAATGTATAATTACATGTATCCACCATTATAGAATCATACAGAATAATTTCATTGCCCTAAAATTCCTCTCTGCTTCACCTATTCATCTTTCACTTCACCTATTCATCTTTCACTTCCCCGTAACTGCCGGTAACCACTGATCTTTTTACTGTTTCCAAGAACTGACTTTTCAAATATGATAAAAGTAGTGTGTTTGGTGTATTGATTCTCTACTCCTCTATTAGCGTTTCCTTCTACATACCAATTATATCAGACAAGACAGGTGAGGCAACACAGATCCAACAACATTTATTTTTTTTACAATGACCATGACCAGATTAACTGAAGTGTTATAATCCATACTACCAGAAAAAAGACATGTAGACTCATTACCAGTCCTTATTATTTATAATCCAAGACCATCTTCTACAAGCATATCCTTTTTCCATTGTATAAACCCTTCCCAAACATCTCCCTACCCTCTACCTTACAAACTAAGCAACCTGTTGCTCTACTTAACTATTTACTTCATCTACTTGTGGTTTTCTCCTTATGATGCCACTAAAGGTGGAAAGAAGAGCCCCATACCCAGCGCAGTTAAGAGGGATGCATACATAATTCATTAATGGTTACATCTTTTACTGCATTTGGCCAAACCATTACAGAAGCAAGACAAGAATGATTTGCACCTTGGAGGAGCAAAATATAACAATAATTAAGAGAAGTGTCATAAGGGAAAGACAAGGTGCCCAAAAAAAGGGCAATAAGAAAAGAAGTGGGACTAGAAGAGAACTCTGAGGAAGACTAGTGGACACTCAGAAGAAGAGGAGCCAAGCAAAAGTGATTCTTATCTACACACATTCTTATCTACTGCACTTAAAAAAAACAAGTTGTCCCATCATTTCCCCTTGAGGATATAGGGTACCTCTAGAATTCCCAACTAAAGATGGCTATAATTTATAATTAAATATGCTAATAAAAATAGTTTCCAGTTATTGGGCCTTTCCCTTGCTAAGCAATCTGTTATGCATTTTGTATGTATTATTAATAATCTGACAATAGGCCTGTAAAGTAAGGGTTAAAACTCCCATTTTATACTTGGGGAAACTGAGACTCAGAGGGATAAATACATAAGACAGAGTAGGAAAGGAAAGCTGGAATGCTGATGTACTTTTTAAAATGTTATTATTCTATGTGAAACATTCAAATAGTCCTACATGTTTTATTAACAAAAATTAGGAGTTCCCTACCCTTCTCCTCTCACTCATTTCCCCCTCCCCAGAGACAACCATTTACAACTTGTATCTCCTGTTTCTAAATAGCAGGCTTAAAATGCTATCTCATGATCTTTCAGTTTAGGTACATCTATTAATTTCCTACAGAGGAGAATGGGGTCTTAGGTCTCTTCCCTCCCTGATATCTATCTCCCAAACACTTTATTTTTTTAAGGTTTTATTTATTTTAGAAAGAGAGAACAAGTGGTGGAAAGGGAAGATGGTAAGGGAGAGAATCTCAAGCAGATTTGGCACTGAGTGTGGAGCCCACTCAATCCCACGACCCTGAGATCACGACCTGAGCCAAAACCAAGAGTCAGTGAGCCACCCAGGCCTCCCCCCAAAAATAAGTGCTACATATGTTTTTATATACTCTTTTATGTGTGATAGAGTTAACAGAAAAGGTTAGATGAAATTAGGAAGAATATATATAGATTTAATACTATTGCATTTAGCCAGAAAATTTAAACATTAAGTCACAAAAGAATAAACTATTAAGCTTTGTAAAAAGAAAAAAGAGAGTTTTTATGTTAAAACAAAAATCAGCCAAGTCTGGAACTACTGCTTTAGTTTAAACTGATAATTTTATAGATAAGGAAATAGACTTAGAGAAATTAGATAATTTGCCAAGTTTCCACATTTAACTAACGTCATCAAGATTCATAGATCTCGGGGCGCCTGGGTGGCTCAGTGGGTTAAGCCTCTGCCTTTGGCTCAGGTCATGATCTCAGGGGCCTGGGATCGAGCCCCACATCGGGCTCTCTGCTCAGCAGAGGGCCTGCTTCCCCCTCTCTCTCTGCCTGCCTCTCTGCCTACTTGTGATCTCTCTCTGTCAAATAAATAAATAAAATCTTTAAAAAAAAAAAAAGATTCATAGATCTCCATACTTTTATCAGTGTTTTATCATTATTGTTGCAACAAAGTGTTGCTAACTTATGAAATGAGAATGAGTGAAATGTATTTGGTATGTTTGCTCTTTGTTCCAAATGAATGTGTCAGCCTTCAGAATAGAGAAACACAAAAATTATTTTAGTTGTTCTTTCTAACAAAAGCATAGTTTTCAACGGAGTTTTTAATAGGTTACTAATAAGAAATCTCTTTATCTTCAAAAGCTTTTTAGATCTAGTAGCTTGGGGGTTTTTTTGTTCTTTGTCCCTGTTTGTAAAAAGGTTTGCAAAAGAAAACTAACTTTAAAATTCACTGATTGCTTGTGTATTTAATGCAAAAAAAAATTCACTTACTTAGAAGAAAAATGTTCAAACCAAAATTTTCTGGAGAAAATGCATTTGGAAGTTTCTCCAATTTCTAACAAATCAGGCATGAATGGGTTTTTGCTTGTTGTTGTTATCCACTGAAATCTGATTTTTCCATGATCCTCAAGCATAAAATAACCCCATCAGACATATTAACAGACATAAAATTAGGAATAAAATAATATAGACACTAGCTGGTTTTATAAAATTAGATAATTAGCTGGCCAACAAGAAAATTTAAGCCACTTTCTATTTGGCAAAACATGGCTGGTTAGAGGTCCAGGCTGGCTCAGTTGGTAGAGCATGTGACCCTTTTTTTTATGTTTCAAGTTTTTATTTAAATTCTAATTAAATTAGTTAACATATAGTATATTTAAATTAGTTAACATATAGTATATTAGTTTCAGACAAGAACTTAGTGTTTCAACACTTACATATAACATCCAGTGCTCATCACAACAACTGCCCTCCTTAATATCCATCACACATTAACCCATCCTCCCACACATTTAACCCATCCTCCCCCTCCCCTCCAGCAGTCTCTCTTATGATTTAACTCTCTTTTTTCTTTCCCCCACATTCATCTGTTTTGTTTCTTAAATTTCACGTATGAAATCATATGGTATTTGTCTTTCTCTGACTCATTTCACTTAGCATAGTACTTTTAGCTCCATCCACTCTGTTGCAAATGGCAAGATTTCATTCTTTTTGATGGTTGAGTAATATTCCATTACATATGTATACCACCTCCTCTTTATCCATTCATCAGTCAACGTACATTAGGGCTTTTTCCATAATTTGACTATTGTTGATAAGACCATGTGACTCTTGGGGCATCTGGGTGGCTCAGTTGGTTAAGCATCTGCCTTCAGCTCAGGTCATGATCCTGGGATCTTTGGACAGAGCCCCCTCCCCCAATTGTGCACCCTGCTCAGTGGGGAGTCTGCTTTTCTCTCTTCTCTCCCTCTGACCTTCCCCCCACTTGTATTCTCACTCCCATTCTCTCTCTCTCAAATAAATAAGTAAAAAATCTACATAAATAAATAAATAGACCATGTGACTCTTGATCTCGGGGTTGTAAGTTCAAGCCCCACATTGGGTATAGAACTTATTTAAAAAAAAAAAAAGCTAGCTAAAGGTATGCAATTGGCAACACACCTATATAAATGTCATCCAAGAAATAGAAGTATGAGTTCCTCTATTTTTGAGAAGAGCCATTTCTTAATTTCCAAATAACTACAAAAACTACTTCACTTGAGTTGAGAACTCTGCCAGCAGTGGTAAAGCAGTGTGATCACTGTAGGCTTCATTGCAAATTTGCATTTGTTTGACATGAAGAGTTAAGGTGAACCACCTTTGCTGAGATTTGTTTGCTTTTTACAGTTATTTGTTTTTTTTACTAATAATATCATGACTAATATTTCAAAAATATATGTGTGTTTGTTTTAGATGTTCAGGTGCAGAATACAACCTCTCCCTCATCTCTGTGGAGTAGGTGTCAGGAATGTCGATATCAGCTACAGCAATTCCATTGTTAATATGTTTTACTTGACTTCCAGAATATGTTTGGACAAAGGTTTCCTCAGTGGAAACAAAGTTTGCATCCTATTGAACACACTGTATTCCTCTACCAAAACATTTGCACACTTAATGAAATTGCCTGTTTACTTACTTGTCTTTATTCCCACTAGAGCGTGAGGTACTTAGGGACAGTCCTTTTCTTGCTCACCATTGTATCCCCATTGGATGGCACAGTGCCTAGCTGTTGGTAGGTATAAACATTTAATGGATGAATGACACAAGTACAGTCTCCTCACAGAATAAATATTTTCTTTTTATATATACATCTTATACACACATACATATATATTTGTGTGTGTATAAGCTATCCTAAACACTGGATAAGTTGTATATTCATCAAATGCAGAGTCTATCCCCCCTTGTATCCTCCACTCAGCACAATGATCACTGAGTATGAAGTGCTCCATA
Organism: Potos flavus; assembly: GCA_028534135.1. Taxonomy (NCBI): domain Eukaryota; kingdom Metazoa; phylum Chordata; class Mammalia; order Carnivora; family Procyonidae; genus Potos; species Potos flavus. The sequence goes on from CM052897.1 coordinate 17,907,683, forward strand.
AAGATAACAATGATGATGGTATGTGTCACCATATATCCATTTTGAGTTTGGGGGGCCTGGGTGGTTCAGTTGGTTAAGGGGTCAACTCTTGATTTCAGCTCGGGTCATGATTTCGGGGTCCTGGGATCTAGCCCTGTGTTGGGCTCTGTGCTCAGTGGGGAGTATGCTTGTCCTTCTTCCTTTCTGTCTGCTCCTCTCACCACTCTCTCTCTCTCTCTCAAATAAATAAATAAATCTTTTAAAAAATATCCATCTTGAGTTTGATTTCTCTACACAGAACTAGCTATTCTGTTTATCATCTCTGCATTGGGCTACTACATTCTAGACATGCACATTGCTCTGTCTCCTTCAGATCCTTCTTTAAATATCATCTTCCCAATGATAGTTCCCTCACATCTTATTTAAAATTGTAATATTGGGGCACCTGGGTGGCTCAGTTGGTTAAGCGTCTGCCTTCAGCTCAGGTCACGATCTCAGGGTCCTGAGATCAAGTCCTGCATCAGGCTCCCTGCTCATCAGGGAGTCTGCTTCTCCCTCTCCCTCTGCCCCTTCTCCTGCTCATGCTCTATCTGTCTCTCTGCCCCAAATAAATAAAGTCTTTTTTAAAAAGGGTTAAAACTGCAATACTATCCCATAGTGCACGACTTCTCTTCTTTTCTGCTCAGTTTCTTTCCATAGAACTTACCACTAACAAACACACTACATATTTCACTTTTTGTTTGTTTGTTTCTTTGTTTATTGCCTCCTTCCCCCCTCCCCTAGAATACAAGCTCCATTAAGGCAAGAATATTTGCCTGTTTGGGTTATCATTATATCCCTGGCACCAAGAACAGTGGAAAGCACAAAATAGGTCTCAATAAATATTTGTTGAATAAATTAAGGTTCTGCCTTGATGCTCTTGCAGAATACTCTTTTTTCCAGTTTTGGACGTATTTATAATATATCTACTTGTATTTCTTGGTGACCTCATAAAATGTGCCTTTGCCCATTTCATATGTGGCTATCCCAGCCTCCTTATTTAGGGTATGGCTGCTGAAGGTCCACTAGTTTTTATGTATCTTTTTCTAACATCTGTTCAGTGCTATGCCAAAAGTTTGAAACTAACAAACATGGACTAATTGATTAGAGGCTATTTATGATATCAAGTCTTTACTAAAAGATTGTTAATTTGATTTATTTTTGGTCACTAACTCAAAGGTAGCAAACTGAGATGCCATTAGGAGCCAGACATATCAGAGATCCAGGGAGTACTTAGCTATCGAACATGTAAATATATATATACCATTGTTTTGCTTGAAACGAATGGCCTTCTCAGGCTATTTTTCCTTTTCCCACTTAACACAGAAATGTAAATATGTGTAGGGAAAACTATAACAAAACCAACAGGACAGAATCAAGAAAATGGTAACTGAGACCCTGCCACACTGTTTGGGATACAAAGGAGTGGTAGGGTTTGTGGTTAACTGGAAATGACATGCCGATCCAAAGAGGGTATCCAAAAATTCATATCAACTCTCTGTGGTCAGGCATTTGAATTCAAGCCCAGTGTTTTATGAGATCTTGTGATTTTTTTTTTAATAGGGAAGCTTGAAACCCAGAATTTTACATGAAATCTGTCATTTTTATACAAGTTAATTTTATTCAGAATACTTTGTAACTAAACAAGCCATAGCTATGGTCCAAATTTAATGCATAGGCTACCAGGTTAGGAGCTCTGCAAGGGATTTACTATAGCTACCACTTTTGTAGTTTTGTTTGACTTAAAGGAAAAACAAAACATTAATTATCTCATGATTAAGATAATGAAAAATTTCATTAACTCTTAACAGGAATGACCAAAAACCCGTTAACATTAACCTAATACTGTATTTTAATTTAAAAGTAAGAAATACAGTTATCTGTGCTGCTTGAATAAAATTGTAATTAGTAATCTTATATTCTCTCAGATGTGTACAATAATTCATAAGCTTTAATAGCAGTTTTTTATATTTGGAATTAACCTATTGTTGGCTTTCAAAGCTAGGTCAGGGGCATCTGGGTGGCTCAGTCAGTTAAGCAGCCAACTCTTGATCTCAGGGTTATGAGTTCAAGCCCCATGTTTGGTTCCATGCTGGGCACGCAGCCTACTCAAGAAAAATATAAATGAAGGGTGCCTGAATGGCTCAGTCATTAAGCATCTGTCTTTGGCTCAGGTCATGATCTCAGGGTCCTGGGATCAAGCCCCACGTCAGGATCCCTGCTTGGTGGGAGGCCTGCTTCTCCCTCTCCCACTCCCCCTGCTTGTGTTCCCTCTCTCGTTGTGTCTCTCAAAATCAGTCTCTAGATTTGGTTAAATATAAGCTAGATTTTATTATATCTTATCAGTTTTTAGGTAGTTAATGGAAATGTTAACTATTAATTTGGTTTTTTGTTTTTTTTGGTTTTTTGTTTTGTTTTGTTTTTTTAGTTCTGGAGTTGACAGCTGGTTTATTAATGCAGCAACTAAATGTTTGGATACTTCCCTGACCAGTTATAGTTACAGTTGATGAGCAGTTAGTACAAAATGGAAAAGACAAGATTGAGTATACAGAAGAAGATACTCTTTGATGTCATAGTAAAATACTACAATCGAGAGAGAGATTGCCTATTAACTGATGAGTATTCTGATATTCAGTCAGGAATTATTGAACTTTTAGTAAAAGAAGATATTTAAACTTTCTTGTTTTGTATAATAAAATATTTTAAAGGATTTTATTTATTTGAGAGAGAGAGAGAGAGGGTACGGGGGTTTGGGAAGGAGCAGAGGAAGAGAGACAACAGGCTCAATCTCATGACCCTGAGATCATGACCTGAGCTGAAACCAAGAGTCAGACCCTTAAATGACTGCCCCATCCAGTCGCCCCTAAAATATTTTAAAGATAAAAGTTTCATGGGGCACCTGGCTGGCTCAGTCGGTGGTGCATATGAATCTTTTTGTAACCCATGAATTTTTTTGTAACCCATGTTACAGAGAAAAAAAGAAAAGAAGCACTTGAAGCAACATAACTGTATCTAAGATTGCTATCGCGCAACATTAGAGAAGAATCATGAGGGCTACTTACCTTTATGGCTCTTGTATCAGAACTTAACACCCACAGGTTACAAAAACAGGTGAAAAAATTACAATAACAATTTTACAATTTTCTGGCCTTTTTTAAAAAAAATCATTCAAGCTAAGGTTAATCTTTCTGTTTACAGTATGATAACAACAAAACAGTGGTCCCGAAAACTCTTGTCAAAGCAGTTTTGCAAATGAGATCATTATTAAAAGTGTGGGCAGGGGGTGCCTGGGTGGCTCAGTCATTAAGCATCTGCCTTCAGCTCAGGTCATGATCCTAGGATCCTGGGATTGAGCCCTGCATTAGGCTCCCTGCTCAGCGGGAAGCCTGTTTCTCCCTCTCCCACTCCCCCTTCTTGTATTTCCTCTCTCGCTGTCTCTGTCTCCGGCAAATAAATAAATAAAATCTTTAAAAAAATGAAAGTATGGGCAGAACGACTAGTCCGGTTTTTACTGGAGTATCACTCTGAGCTATTCAAGGTATCTCTGGCATTTTGCCTGGCGCATTTATTATTAAGCTATTTGCGTCCGGCAAAAAGGTAAATCATTCACTTAATAAATAATTTACTGAGTACCTGTAATGTGCAAAGTTTGAAGGAATGCTGTTTCCCCATACCCACTAAAAAGAAGGAAGCAGACGTAAAATAATGCCAATATTTGCAAGCATATTGATTCTTTTCTTCAACCCATTTCTGGTGCATTACTATGTGCCAGGCGCTGTTATAGGTGGTTAGAATACATCAGTATACAAAACGCAATGATGCAGGCCTTTGAGGAGCCTATATCCAAGCAAGGGACAGCAGACAATAAAAAAATACATACCATAAATCATCAAGTCATATAGTTTGATGGAAGACAATACTTGCAATAAAAAGGGAGAAAGAGCTGGCTACTATATATAGATACCTGAGATCAAGAATCACATGCTCTGCTGACTGAGCCAGCTGGGTGCCCCACCCCCATTTGTGAATATAGAATGAAATATATTCTAAAAGCCCAGTTTTTAAAAAAAATTTTTTAAAGATTTAATTTATTTATTCACGAGAGACAGAGAGAGAGAGAAAGAGAGAGAGAGAGGCAGAGGGAGAAGCAGGCTCCTCAAGGAGCCGGATGTGGGACTCGATTCCAGGACCCTGGGATAATGACCTGAGGCGAAAGCACATGCTCAACCATCTGAGCCACCCAGGCGCCCCTAAAAGCCCATTTTTAAGTCAGTTGTTATTCTGCACCTAGTTTTTCATCAAAATGATAATAATAATAAAGGGAGCTTAGGGCCCAGTTTACATAAATCTTTAATTCTCCAGTCACTAAACCAAAATTCGTGTGTATGATTTACTTGTAAAATAGCCCCCAGATTCCAACTAGGAATTACAATGAACATTTCCTCTGCCTTCCTCTTCCTTACCATTTAACTTCTGCACGTTCTTCTTTCTCACCCTGCCTCCTCCTCTGGGTAAGTAAATTATCTTTTCTACCTATGGCCGAGAAGTTTCATTTTTTACCTCCCTGTCCTGTCAGAACTAGCAGTGTCATAGAGAAACTCATTGGTTCAAATTTTGTAACAAGCCACATAAGAACTTGACACGGGCTGGAGGAAGTGGGGGTGGGATTCAAGAAGGCGAGGGAAGAGCTTCTGGAAACTGGGGATGGGGTATTTCAGGGAGACTGAGATTCGGCTATTTATGATTGGGGCTCTCAAACATGTTAAGCTTTTCCCTGTTACGGGGGTTTACCTATGCTGTCTACTGCCTGTCTGGAACATTTTTCTCCCAAACGTTATGACTTATTCCTTCCCATCTGTGAAGGCCTCTGCTTAAAATGTTACCCTCTCAGAAACACAGAAGCTTTCCCTAAGATAGCTACCCATCTTCTTCGTTCTAGCTTCTTACCCTGCTTTATGCTCTCTTAATGGCACTTAACCCTGCCTGAAATTATGTGTTTGCTGATTTTTTTTAATTGTCTTTCTCTCCCAAGAGAAAGTACGTTTCATGAGTTCAGAAACTTTTCTTTTCTTTTCTTTTTTACTTCAGAAATTTGGTCTGTGTATTCATCACCTAGGACAGTGCCTGGAACACAGCAATCGCTGACTAAATTTTCACTGAATGACAGAACAAATTAATGGGGACAGCTCCACGACTGGAAATTGGCAGTACACTTGAAGCTAATGGAAACGTATCCCAGGGTCCAGGATAAAAGAGCTGCGTGGAATGCCTTGTATAACAATATTAGCTGATGGATTATTTACCCCAGATACATACAGTAATCTGGGATTACTTTTGTGTAACCCAAACTGGAAAGGGATATTTATCTTTTCTAAGAGAATAAAGTTTTAATGTATTTAATGACTTGATGATTTATGTATTTAATGTATATTAAAAGTTCATATTTATGGACCATGTAATTACAATGTAAGATTATTTAGACCACTGTTATTATGGAAGTACAAATTTTCATTATTATAGGAGAGCATTACACTAAGGGTTGGTTAGCCTAGTTTCAGTTAAAGTACGTACATGAGAGTAGAAAATAGAATTTGAAGAATTCTAAAAAAGTTTCAAGTATTTATACCCTTTATAATTCAGAGGCCTTCTGCTACCCGCCCCCTCTTCCCATCTGCAACCCTCTTCCTTTACTCATTGGTCAAAAATTTTAGAGTTTTTCTTATGTTGGATTCCTGGCTAAAAAAAAATTCATGTTAAATATTTGAAAATACCTGTTTTTATGTCGAATAAAACATAAAAACTGTTTTATGTTGGATCTGGTTTTAAGAAACTTAAGAAGCTACTATGTGGAAAAGATCCAGGTGCCATACCAGGTATTGATTCAAATTTGTTCCTTCTTCATCATTAAAAGACTATTATAGCCAAGTAAATTGGAAAGGAGCCAAGGGCGAGTGTGTAATAAATATATAATAAAAGGTAGTTACACGAAGGTTATTTTTTGATCTCCAGTGCAAGTTCTTCTGTAGTTCTTTTTGAAAGCCCTTTGTCTGATTACCTTTCATCTAAAAAGATGAAAATGTTCTCTCTCAATGCTGTTTCCAAGTCTCACCTCCCCCTCTGCCTATTACCCACCTGCTTGCTTCCTTGCTCCTATGCTCTCTCGTCTCTTTTTCTGACTGTCTCAGATTTTTTCTCTTATGTGTCATTCTCTTTCTCCCCTTTCCTTCTCTTTTCTAGGAAATGACCTAGTTTTATAGAGGAACCTGACCTTCCCAGTTGAATAAATGCCAAGAATTGTTTCACTTGATGTCTTGTGGCAATTGATCTAATTCTTTAGCTTAGATTTTCTTTAAACTATCAAATGTTTTCAGTATAAATTTCCTAAGATTGTCATACAAGAGGCAAAATAGCATAATAGGTCTAACTGTGGGTCCTGGGGCCAAATTGCCCAGGCAAGTCACTTAACCTCCTCGTGCTTCATCTTCCTCATTGACAAAATGGGAATAAGAATGGCATAAACCCCCATTTAATAATTATTAAGTATGTAATATTTATATGCAATACTAATACTGTAAATTAAAAATATTACAAATATTTAAATTGTATTATTATTTAAATATTAAATACTATTACCATTTACTATTACTTAATACTAATATTGAGCCCTACTATGTGTCAGACACTGTGCTGAAAACTAACATGGGTTTATAAAATTATTTCTTCTTTGTGATCTCTCTCCTCACTGTCAAATAAAAAATCTTTAAAAAAATAAAATAAAATAAAATTATTTCTTCTACACAATATTTTTTGTAGGCATTATTATTATCCCATTTTATAGGTAAGGTAACTGAAGCTTTAGAGAGAAGTTAATTAACTTGGCCAACTAGAAAAGTAGGTAATATTGTTTCCTTAAAAAAAAGTTTCTGAGGCATTACTAATTTTTAGAAAAACATTCATAGAGTGGGACATAAATTTATTTATTCCTGACTTACTTGGAACTTCTCAGGTAATAGATTTTCTCTCATTCCCTTCTTTAAACACAGGGCATACGGCAAAGGGTATGTTGCCACATGTATCCTGTCTCTTGGATGCAGTTAAACAGCAATGCTAATGAAGTATTCTGAACCTAGAATCTGGAATCTTTTTGGATTAATTCAATCATATCTTACTAAACTTCATTTGGCTGCCATTACTACATTAGCTTTTTACATTCAATTTCTCATTACTTTTGGCTTTTGAGAGAAGTGGAGGAGTTGCAGGCATTTAATATTTATTTCTGTTCAACAACATGCTTTAAAGAGAGATAATAAATATGAGTCCTTGCCCAGTGCTATGTGCTGCAAGCATTTGGAAAGTGAAAAATGATCTCATAATATTTTCCCCTAAATAGCTTACCTCTTTTGTCTCTTCTTGAAGTTTATCCCTTATTGAGTAAAACTGTCAGATTGTATCATTATGTAATTTACTTGAACATTTTTTAAGATTTTATTATTTATTTGTCAGAGAGAGAGACAGCACAAACAGGGGGAACGGCAGGCAGACAGAGAAGCAGATTCCCCACTGAGCAGGGAGCCCAACGTGGGGCTTGATCCCAGGACCCTAGGATCATGACCCAAGCCAAAGGCAGACGCTTAACAACTGAGCCACCCAGGTGCCACTAGGGAGATGATTGAATCTGGTTTGGCCTTTGACTTAAGATATGTGTGAGACATCCTGGTTGAGCTTTTCAGTAGGGCAGCTGGATGCGCACCACTGAGGCTCAGGGGGGAGATATGAGCTAAAACTAAATACCTGGGAGCACGTGGAAATTGAGGTCATTTGGAGTACATTGAGTAAAATGGGAGGTCCAAGAATAAAACATTAAGGAACACCAACAGTCAAGGGGCGAGTAAAGAGGAACCTATGAATGAGACAGAGAAGCAATGTGAGGAGGGGACTGAAGTAAAGTCATGCCCAGAAAGCCGAGGAGATGCAGCATTTTAAGGAGGAGGACTCTGTGTGGCAGATCAGGACTGCAATGACTCTCTGGAGCCAATTAGTGAGAGCGGATTCAGCAGTTTGACAAAAATCAGGTTTGCAGTGGGATGAAAGGGAATGAATGGGGAATGAATGGATAAAGAAATTAAGAGGGGGTGTACGATAAGGGGAAGAGAGAAAAGTGGGCAATAATTGGGGTGGTGCTGGCTGAGCCAAGCCAGAGGTTCCAGCATACTGATCCACTGAGAGGAGAGCAGAGGACATGTGCTCAAGGGCACGGACCAAGGGTTTGCCTGGCACAGGAGGAGGGATATTGGAATAAAGATGGCAGTGTGTGGGGATGTAAATAAATGGGTAGGTTCAAGATAGAAAGTTGGAAAAGATCATCAAGTGATGCACTCATTTTCCTTGACAAAGTAGGAAGAGGAGATATTGTCTGAGGAGTTGGACCAATGAATGGATCACGTGAGAAGAGGGGAATAGTTTGAAATAGACCGTCAGGGGAATGGGAAAAGCAGCTGAGAAGGGACAAGTAAATGGAATTCCAAGCACTCAGATGACGAAGATTATAAATTTTAGTGGTGCCAGTTTGTACAGTATGATTTTGTCAGCAGCACTTACTTACTTGAATGCCGGAGTGGAAAAGGTGGATTCAAGCATTGAGTAAGAGCTGGGATGTCGCTGGTCGGTGTTGCAGGATAGGAGCACATGTATTCGTGAGAAAGTGGTTCAAATGTTCAGTTCTGTATCTAACTCAGGAGAGGAAAGAAGAGGCGATGGACAAAGAAAGGTGGCACGGGAGGATTTGACGTTCTGCGATTGACAAGAGTCATGACAGCTCCTAAGCTAGTATATCATAGCAGGAAAGACTCCAGGCCCTGGGAGGGCACAGTCCCTGTTTCAGATCCTAGCTCAGCCACTTGTGAGCCACGTGGTCCAAGCTTTTGTTTCTTTATCAGTAAGGTAGGCTAATACTAATAATACCTACACACCTAGACCCGAGGTTACTGAAGGCTTAATGAGGGAAAAGCACAAAAAACTTGGCACATGGTATGCACTCATTTTAAGCTACTACTCTATTGTTATTTGAAGGATAATCGATTCTAGATAGAGGGTCGGGTGCAGGTGTTTAAATCTTCAAAGACAGTATAAATCCAGGGTATCACCGTAGGTGTGTTTAAGTAAGAGCCATTTTAGTGAAGATAGATAAAAACGCTAAAATTGATGGCCTTTGGGATTTCAAAGGTTACTCTGATTGGGAATTGCTTTGGTATGTGGAGGCTAAGGTGTCTTCATCTGTAGATGACCATCAGGAGAGGCTTAGTTGACTGTACACGCTAAGACAGCTCACAGAACAGTGAAAAAAGTACCGCTCGTGTTTATGAAATTATTTGTGTTTTGAACATGCCTCTAATGGGGTTCATGACATGCCACCCCAAAATATGGCATTTGGCATATTGAATACTTTAAGCTGAAAGAGTCTGAGAACGTGGCAGAAGCAGGAAAGTCACCCTGACCTCCTCTCCCCTTACCCGTCTTCCCTGATAAAAGCCATAAAACCGTCCCGTTAGAGGTGTCCTCCTTACATTCAAGGTAAGGAGCATCTTTATCTCTGAAAACAAAGGGACACCAAAAAAAGTCAGAACAAACAGGCCTTGCTAAGTTTTCCCCAGTTTATTACAATTACCCGATAGTCAGCCTATCATAATCTTCCACATCTGTCCACTTGTCATCAGACCTAGCATAAAAGTATGAGGACCGTTTCTTTGAGTTTTCATTTCCTTATGGAGGCTCCTGTGGCACCCAAAACTTAATTTGTATGCTTTTCTCCTCTTAATCTATCTTTACCAGTTTACTTTTGAGATCCAGCCTGGGACCCTAAGAGGGTCAAGGAAAACTTTTTCCTCCCATATACCTCCAAGTTATTAACCACGTCACTTAAACCCTTGTGTATTTGTCTTGAAACTGGGATAGGAGTTCCTTGCTTCTCCTACTTCATGGAGACATTTTGAAGATCAAATGAAATAATGTATGTAAAATAAGATAGCATCTGTTTTGCTATGGAGCGCTTTGTAAAGAAGCAGTTTTATTACTCTAAGGCAAAGAAAATATGAGCAAAAGTAGCATCATCCACCATATTCTAGAAAAAAATAAGTCCAGCATAAGGCCTGTTTGGATATGTACATTTCGGGTTTTTTTTCTTTCTTACTTGCTTTTCCAACTTTTTTTTTTTTAAGGTTTCACATTTTGCCAACACTTGACAAGGAGTTTGGAGAAAAAAGAAAAGGACAGTTCAGTATCTTCACCAGTTGGCTCTTCAAATTAATAGTAACCTCAGCATCTCTTTGAAACAACAACAACAACAAAAAAGAAATTAATTAAGGAGTTTCAAAACACCCTCTAGAAGCTTTACATTGACACTTCTGGCGGCAAGAAACTACCATTTGTAAATACAAACAACTCTCTGGTGGTTTTCTCAAACTACTATACTTAAACTTCAGAGACAGGGTAGCCTAAAGATTGTGTGATTATGCTTAAAATATGTTAAGGAAGGTGGACAAAAGGTACACATTTCCACTTATATAAGTCATGGGGATATAATATACAGCACTATGTCTATAGTCGATAACTGTATTGCATATTTGAGAGTTGCTGAGAGAGTATACCTTTAAAAAGTTAAAGTTTTTAACTTCATAAGGGAATACAAATTAAGTTCATGTATGCTGATTCACTTAATTATTATGCCATAAAATCACTTACTAAATGTGCTATTATGGGGATCTGGTTCAGTTAATTTTGTTAAAAAATTTTTTTCCCACAGAAAAGGAATATTTCATGCATTTGTTCTCTGAAGAAAGAATGCACTTTCCTTAGTATGTATTATTTTTAAGTTACTCTCTTAGGCTACTGTGAATCATCTAAATAGGGTAAGATTTTTTTTAAGTAGAATATTTTAAAAGTCACAAATTTAAAATTCTTTAATATCTAAAACCATGATTTTGACTTCTCTAAATCTTCATTACCCCATAGAGTATTTTATGGGTTTCTTCTTTCCTCCTGGTTTTCTTCTCTCCCTCTCCCTCCCTCCCTCCTGCCCCCCCTTCTCCCTCCCTTTCTGGTTTGAAGTTGGTTAGTTCACTTTGTGGCATCATTTTTTCAATGCCATATAGGTTGTGGATACAATCCCTGCTGAAAGTTACACAGTAATACATTCTTTTGTGGTCTTAACTTGTGCTTTGATCAGAGAAGAATGTATCATAAGTACTTGAAAAAATATATATTGAACTAATGTCATCTGTTTTTTCTTTTTGTTCAAAAACTGTTATCAGTTTCTTGAATTTGAATCCTTAGAGTCAAAGTTCTCAACTAAGAATCTGTGAAAAGGTTTCAGAGGGCTGAAATATAGTGTACTTTCTAAAATCATGTGCAATTTTTTTGTGTATATGTGCTTATGGTGTTTTTCTAGGAAGTAATCCATAGCATCGCCAGATTCTCAAAGGGTATTATGATCTAAGTACCTTAAGAATCACCAAATTAGAGAAAAAACACTATTGATTCTGTCTTCAGAGAATATACTAAAGGCCTTTATTGATGTATATATATTTTCAAAATTTTGCTTTTACTTTGTGAATAAGCTATTATTCTCAATGTTCAGGTATAATGTTAAAATAAAGGTATTCGCTGGATGAATTCTAAGTTCCTGCCCATTTAAAACAAAACAAAAAACAAAGTAAAATAATTTTGTGATACTAGAAGATAGATACTACCCTAATCTGGGTGTGGTTCTTTTGAGCTGAGGAGGAAATTGAAATACCTCCAGTAGGAGACCTGAAAGGGTGGTTCTAGAGAGATCAGGAAAACACTGGAAACATGAGGCCAAATGTTCTTTGGTGGAAGGGGTGCAGGGGGAGAGTCTCCTTATTAGGAAAGTCTCCATTTTAATGTTCTATGTGAATCAGGCAGGGGGATTGCTCACTATCACTGTGAAAGGCTGGAAATTTGAGGAATGCATGAAGGATATTCCCATGTCTTTGAATCTGCTGCTCAGAAGATTACATACAACCTTAAGGAAACATCTTACCTCTGAGCCTGTTTTGTTTTTAATTTCTAGAATAAAAACGTACATGCATAGATTTGTATTTCTGAGGTTGGGCCAGAAATATCAAAGATACAAAGGCAAGTGTGTGGTATGGTAGGTAACACCAGGATATGTACTCTGGTGTCAAAGACCTTGATTTACTACTTGACCTATTTGAGTTCAGAAGGGAAAATGTTAGCAAGTGAGCTCCCTAGACAGGTGAAATCTTAGTAGAATTACTAGTTGTTCCGCAATGCTTGAAATGTTTGACTATTGTATAAAATGAATGAAAATAACACTAACCTAATAAAGCTTACTTTGATCAACAAATATACTACTATTCAGTTAAACTTGTTTACAAAGTAAAGTTGACTTCTACTGAATAGTTTCTAAGAGGTTGTGAGGCATGAATTCCTAACCCAACAGTACCACTCTACCTACTGACAGCTTCACAAATTACAGTTACCCTGCTAAAGAATTCCCACGGGTAGTATCATTTATTTTTAGGTTAAACCTTTTTCCTTTTCGAGAGAGGATTTATAAACAGTTCCCCCCCCCATAAAGCCCAGCTCCAATCATCGAAAAAATTACCTCCTGTTAGAATATTCAGTAAATTTCTGTAAAAATTAACAGCCTGATTTATTAGTGCTTAAGACTCTGCTTAAACTTCCTATGCACATTCTCAGGTACTACCCAGGTAAATGAAAGATTTTTTTTTTTGAGGTGTCCAGGTGGCTCAGTCGATTAAGCATCCAACTCTTGTTTTTTGTTTTTTAAAAGATTTTATTTATTTATTTGACAGAGAGAGACACAGCGAGAGAGGGAACACAGGCAGGGTGAGTGGGAAAGGGAGAAGCAGACTCCCCATTGAGCAGGGAGCCTGATGCGGGGTTCGATACGGGGCTCAATCCCAGGACCCGGGGACCATGACCTGAACCAAAGGCAGATGCCCAATGACTGAGCCACCCAGGCGCCCCTCTAACTCTCGGTTTTGATCCAGGTCATGATCTCAGGGGTTTGAGACGGAGCCCCACATTGGGCTCCATACTGCTGAACATGGAGCCTGCTTGGGATTCTCTCCCTCTCCCCCTCCCCCACTCCCTCTCTCTAAAAAAAAAATTTCTAACTCGAAGAAATAAATGTTGAGACAAAACTTTTCTCCTCTCATAATTTATATAAATAAGGAATGTTCAAAACTGAAAGGTATTCTTGAGACCTTTTTCTCAGGCATTCTTTCTTCCTTGTACTCTCTACAAGTGTTTTTGGAAGTGTTTTTAGTTTGCAATTGCTTACATGCTAGAAAGATTTTAGACCATAAAATCTAAAAAGTTAGCATTGCTAACCAATGATATTAGGCAACTCTTTCGTTGCCTGATTTATTCATGAGTATAATAATTCAATAATTGATCTGTGCCAGCACTCTGTTTCTGCCTGGGACCAGTTGTACTATATGGAACCACCTGTAAACCAGGGTTGAATTTTTTCTCTGGTATTAGGTAACCTCCATAAGGTCACAGATGTGGGCTGAGGGAAGGTAAACAGTGCATGCAGTATAAGTGCTTTGAGCCTCAGATCATGGAATTTACTTGTCCAGCCTGAGTCCAATCTTGTAGATACCACTTCCGCTTGACACTGACGTGCTGCTCTGCATGCCTAACCTGGCGGGGAAGGGAAATGATCCCAGACAGAAGAACCAAGAGCAGCCTTTCTTGCTCAATTTGCATGAACATATGGGTGGAGATGATGGCTAACGGTTTGACCAGAGGATCAGACACTTGAATACTACAAGAAACCTGGGAACTAGAAACTTTAGGAAAGAAATACATGGATGGATGTCTCAGAATAGTCCCCAGATGTGAGGATATTTGTGTTTTACATAGGAAAGGCTCTTAGTATCAGGTAGACAATGTAGCCTGTATTGTGAATACTGGCTAGCTTCTTGCCCCGGTCATCCTAGTGGTTGCTCAATTGTGTTACATCCTGGGAAAATTCCCTCAGCTTCTTTTTAGTCTTTAGTAGAGTCCATTCTGCTATTCAGCCCATCATTTAAGCATAAGTAATCCTATTTTTTAATTTCTAGGATCTTTGTTATAGTAATCTGTTGTGATAGATGCAATTGCCTCATTAGTCTTTTAGAGACTATTACTTATAAAGTTTATTTTCTTCCCTTGGGGGTTCATTCTTGTTTGTTGGATTTGGTGTACCTCTCGTGGTGTTTTAATCCCTCAAATGTTTAATGTTTGGTTGTCCTTTTTTTTTTTTTCCTTTTACAAATTCCTGTTTACCTGTTGAATCTAAGTTCAAGTTATGGTGCCTTCCTCAGCAGAAGCACCTATGGTGCGAAGTACCCTAGGGTCCTACCCTGTCAGAATTCTTTCTAATGAAGTCTGAGCTCTTACCTTTAGCCTGAGATCAGTGCCACAATCAGCTGTTCTCGTTAAGATTTTTTTTTTACTCTGATGTCTTTAGTGGATATAAAACTATTTCAGATTATTTCCCTATCCAACCCTTGCACTTCAACTCTTTCTGGTGAGCCTCAATTCCAAGAAAGTCAGTAGGGTTGAGCTGTTTCCAATTCATTCTCTTAATGGCTCGCCCATGATCTCCAATTCTCTGTATTTGTCCTAAGATTAAAATATCTCTGGAATTGTTATGTATTTAGCAGTTTCTCCTACCCTGATCTATGGGTTTTCTTGTTCTTGATTCTCTAACAATCTAATCTCATTTATTTTTCATCTTTTAGAAATTCCTCCACTTTTGTGCATCAGCAGCACCCTTTGTGTTTCCTAGAGTCACTTAAGGATTTACTCTTTTATCAAAATACAGTGTGAACTATTTCACGCACACAGAATAGATTCTACTACAATGAACGGCCATGTGCCCACAACCCAGCTTAAGAAATAATATATCACAAATAGCACGGAAGTGTTCCCTGTGTATTCCTCCCTGATCTCATTTACTTTCCTCCCTTCTCCACTAGAAATGTTTAAAAGGATTTGGGACATGAAGTAGGTAAACGTGATCAGTTTGCTATGCCAAGCCAAACACCACTGAATTAATACAATTTCAAAACCAAGATAGAAAAGTGTTTGAGAGGACTGTTCTATCTTAATTAATCATTGATGTAAAGCCTAATTCTACTGTCTTAAGGGGTATACGATGCATGGCCAACACTGGAACATGTTATTTCCACGCATGCAATTTGCAACAAAAAATTATGAACTCTGGAGGCACCGGGGTGGCTCAGTTGGTTAAGCGTCTGCCTTCAAGCTCAGGTCATGATCCCAGGGTACTGGGATCGAGCTCCAATCACATGCTCTCTGCTCAGCGAAGAGCCTGCTTCTCCCTCTGCCTCTCACCCTGCTCATGCTCACTCTCTTCTTCCCTCTCTCAAATAAACAAAATCTTTAAAAAAAATTATGGATGCTAATGTGGCTAAGTTCTCACTCCACTTTTAGTGAATTTTAAATTAGGATTTTATGGATTTTATCAGTATCTTTCCAAAATAATTATCTTTAATGTGTCACTTTGATGTTATTATTTAGAACTAATGGTAAATGTTCTCTTTGAAGTCAACTTACTGTATAATATTAAAATAAAATCTCTAGCAATATAGTTTCGAAATTAGATAGGTGTTGAAATGGATGGGAGCTTTAATGCTCTAGAGATAGAGGATTAAGGTCTATGTTCATTAATTTCAGAAATGAATTTTTAGTGTCTCAAAGATGATCACTATGAGATGCACACTGCATACAGAAATTAGTTTACTGTAGTAACCATGTGAACACATACACATCAGTCTCAGCAAAACATAACAGAAGACTTCAAGGCCAGGGCATGTTTTGGGAATGCAGCTTTGAGGAACGCTTGTTCCTCACAGGAAAAACACCTGATTAGTGATGA
Organism: Potos flavus; assembly: GCA_028534135.1. Classification (NCBI taxonomy): domain Eukaryota; kingdom Metazoa; phylum Chordata; class Mammalia; order Carnivora; family Procyonidae; genus Potos; species Potos flavus. The sequence goes on from CM052897.1 coordinate 17,923,659, forward strand.
ATAAGTATTCTGCCTGTCCAACATGAGGTCTTGACAAGTCAAGGAGAGCACTTTAAATGGGGGTTTACCTTTTTACATCCAACCACATCATCTTGAAATTCTAACAGTTATACTGAATGGCTGCAAAACCTCATTTTGTGCTACCAGCACAGTCTTGCTACACTGTCCACAGATTAAATGCTAGTAATTGGGTAACACACACTCAATTTGCAACTTCCAGCCTAACTCTGGGAAGGACTGACCAGGTCCTAACCCAACAAAACCCAAGTAAAATTGTAGTTGACAGCTCTTCCACTCCGATCAGCATCTGTCTCTTAACCTTAATTTTCCTTTGGGAAACTACCTGCTTTTACTCTACCTTAGTACTACTGTCAAAGTCCCTGAAGGCATGGGGTAAATGCATGATCCTGACTAGGATGAAGAAACTGGTAGGAATTTGAATCATGAACATAATGACATTAAGATATAAAATAAAGAAGCTGAGATATTTGATGGCAGGGCTCTAAAAGGATTGTTTCTCAATTTCTGTAACCTAGATTCCTAAGGTTATCCTGGTTTTTTATCTTTCCTAAGGCTGTTGGTCCAGTTTCTTTTTTTTTTAATTTTACAAAACACTGTCCTACTGATAAATTTTGTTTTGCTTAGGACAGCCCAAATGAGTTTCTACTGTTTGTAAGCAGAGAAGCATACCTACTCTATTCATTAATGTCATTGCCAGCTCTTTCCTTAAATTTGAAATCTGTAGCTTAATATATCTACTGTGAATTATATGATGTTTCTTTGTACCCCATATGAGTTTTTAAAACAAACCACTAACATTTGTTTCAAGAGTTTTTGACCAACCCTGAGTTAACTTCAAATTTCTTTTCATCCTAAAAAATGGTACAGTATTTTTATGAATAAAATAATACATTTTTGCCAACACAGTACTGATCAAAAAGCACTTTAATAAATTGGCTTTAGTTTCCACCCTTTCCAACTTAATTCTAAATAAAAAATAAATGTAAAACACAAATAAGATTAGTCTTCCCAACTTTAGTATATATAAACAAATATGACAATTTTTAGATAAAATACTTAGTTCTAAAAGAGAAATCATATCAGCAAGAAAACACTTTAGCCAATCCCTCTCTAGTCATAGCCACACAAAAGAGCCTTCCAAAGAAAACTGACCAGTGAGACAGTTACGTTTGTGCTCTCGGCTATAAAGAATTAAATTTAAAATGCATTCACTCTTTCATCTTCTAATGAAAGATAACCTATTCTCAGGAACAGTGTGAGCACTGTTAATGGTAGTCTAACTCCTAAATGAAAATATGAGCTGAGATACAGTTTACTGTAATAACGTGGCTAAGAAACCTTTGAAAATTAGCCAAGGATCAAAGTATTTACATAAGTTCAAGATCTTATCCTAAGATGAAAGGTAACCTACTTTAAAAAGAACATTGAAATTAAACCTTTCAATCACAACCAGTCAAAACTTTAATTCCGAATGTTTCTTAAATATCAAATTTCTCTTCACAGATGCTATGTCCATTTTCTTCATAATCTTCTCTTGTTACTACCATATCTTCAAAATCATCATTCTCTGATATCAATTTTCCACCTTCCCAGGCATAAGTAATAGGGCTAAAAATAAAGTTAAAATAAGTGAACCCAGATGATTTTACAGAACTGAAATGCCTGTAACAGAAAACATTCATTAGTAACTAAAACGTGGCAATCTCTACCCAACCTGATTTAACAGAAAATCACTGCAAGCGTGAAAATAAGCATAAGCTTCACAGGAATAAGGTAAACCAAGAAAGAAAAGAACCTTGGTCACCAGTACAACAAAGTGTTCTTTTTTCCCCCTGTGCCCTGAATTTATAGACCCTCTACTTCTAATAAAAAATAAGAATATGAAAGGTCAAAAATGCATAAAAGGAAAAACACCGTCATAACTGGATCTAAATTCTGTGTGTGACAAAGATATGCCATCTATTTTTCCCAAAAACCCATGAAATAACTATTCTCTCATTTCACAGATTTGGAAAATGAGGTTCAGAGAGGTTAAGTGTGGGACTACGTTTTAACCCAGAACTATTTTCAGTCTGTTGCTTTTGCTGCTACACTGTTACCTCTAATAAATGAAACGTTTACATGGTAGGACACAGTCAGTAAAACTGGAACGCATAAAACATTTAGTTTGGTTTTTTCAATCAAGGTTATACTGTATGTTATGACTCAATTCTATTTCTACTGTTCCTCTCCCCCAAATCGGTTTAAAATCTGAAAATGATGGAAAGTTAATAAATGCTTTATTATATTCATTTTATTTCCTAACCTTTAAATATGTATTTACTTACATACATATATAAAACAATGTACAATAAAGATTTGATGAATAAAAGAATAAAAACTATTTGTGTGGATCCCTTGGCCTTATGTATGACTTGCATTTCAAATGCAGGACAAAAATCATATGGCAGGGAAGAAAAAAAAAAAGTGTGGGGAATAAAGAAACAAGGTGACAAGGTGGAAAAAATAATAATAGAATAAATACACACGATAAAAATCCAGTATGCTTCATATTCTATAAAGTATATGAACATTAATCCTGATAAAAATCATTCCAATATCCAAAAATTATTTATTCTTTAATCTGATAGTTATAAATTAAGTAAGCAGATGAAGGCCTTTTATTCACTGCTATTGATTTTGAAAAATTCTACTTTAAAACAAAACTCTAAAATTAAGAGTCAGGTATATGGGGGGCCCCTGGGGGGCTCAGTCGGTTAAGACTCTGACTCTTGATTTTGGCTCAGGTCATGATCTCAGGGTCATGGGATTGAACCCTGTGTCAGGCTCTGTGCTGGGCATAGAGCCTGCTTAAGATTCTACCTCTGCCCCTCTGCCCCTCCCTGCAACCTCCCCTTGCTCTCTCTCTCTCCCTCTCTGTCTTAAAAAAAGTCAGGTATATGGGGTCTTATTTGCAACTCTGCCACTTAAGACTGGGACAGTGGTGAGAGGGTATTATTTAGACATATATTTGGTAAAAGACATGTATTTGTTCCCAACTCAAGATAAACAGAACTAGGTTTTAGCCTGGTCATTGCTATTAACTTACTATAAGGCCTTTGCCAAGTCATGAGATCTTGTTTATTTATAAAGTAAAAACGCTGAACAGGATGTGGCCCCGCTAAGCTCCTTCCCCAGGAACTATACTCAGCATCTTAGCATCAAGCTGCCACAGCCCACTGAAATGTCAGGTTTATCCTTTTTTTTTTTTTTAAAGATTTTATTTATTTATTTGACAGAGAAGAGAGATCACAAGTAGGCAGAGAGGCAGGCAGAGAGACAGGGGGAAGCAGGCTCCCCACCCAGCAGAAAGCCCGATGCGGGGCTCGATCCCAGGACCCTGAGATCATAACCTGAGCCGAAGGCAGAGGCTTTAACCCACTGAGCCACCCAGGCGCCCCTTAGCATCAAGCTGCCACAGCCCACTGAAATATCAGGTTTATTCTTTTAATTTTTGAGAAAGGGAAAATGAGGATTCCAAAGGTGAAATCAACCTGCTAGAAGGAGGCTTTAAGCTCAAGTCTACCTATTGACCGTTTTAGTTACAAAATGACTTGCAGGTTTTATTTCTATATCAGCCAACACTTACTTTTCAGGCAACACAACCGAAACATCGTAATCTGTTGGAGTGAGACATCGAACTTCTGAGTAAACCCGATCTCTAAATCCTGGGAAAAGGGAATTTCCTCCTGTCAAAACAATGTTCTTAAAAAAATGCGGCTGCATTTCTTTAAGAGGAAAAAATAAAAGAGAAGAAGAAGAAAAGGTATCAGAAAACCTGTTTACTTATCTTTCCAGAAAGATAGATATGAGGGCTCAGGAAAGGGCAAACAGTTACAGTTACAGCTTGGGAAACCATATAATTTTTTAATAACCATAACAATTATTTATAATTTATAAGATTTTATAATGAATTAAAGTTCACATGAATTGACCCATTAAACAGAGTGAAATATGACCTCATAGATCTTTAAAAGAAAGGCTAAAGTGAAGAGTTTGAACTCCTGACTACTTATATACAGATGTAAACTAATACATAAATGAGTAACATTCTAGCAGCAGACGTTTGGTAATGATACTTGTTCTTCCATAAAATGGAGGAGGTCTTTCTGCAGGCTGAGACTGTGAGCTAGGGTAAGACTAAAAAGGAAGGCCTTTAAGGCATTTTAACTTAGAAGCCCGAGCTTCCATGTCATCTCACTGAGATAGACCTACTTATTGTGCAACATTTACATTTGATAGTGAAAAATACTCATGATGCATAATAATAAAGGATCTTATGTTTTACACTCATTAAAGTTACATGATGGCAAACCTTATTAGGTGCCATATGGTTAGCTGGTATTAAAAGCCACCATGGGGAAATCTATGAGGAATTAATAAATAATGGTCACCCCACCTAATGCTTCTGTTCACAAAAGAGGCACAGAGTTCCCTTATACCGACACTGAGTCTCATGACATTAAAGCAGTGTAGTATAAAATCTGTATAACACTACCTACAACTTCATATAAAACACGAAATTAATGAGACACTAATACGAAAAGAATTGTAAGATAACTACATTAAGGTGATGATGGCATTATGTGATTTTCTTTTCTTTTTTTTTTTTAATGGGAAGAAAGGACATTGCAAGAGCTAGATTTTCTCTAAAGCCTGGACTGCTCCTTATGAACTAGGAAGACACTTTCAAGATATAAAAGAACTCTCTAAAACTCTAGAAAATTACTTAGGTGAATCCTGCTTCAGGAGAACCTACACATCACTGAGAAGCACCATACTTCAGCCTCATTAAAATTAACTTCCTGTATATTAGTTCAAATAAAACTGAAAGGAAAAACCAGTCCCATCAATAGCTAAAAAACATCACTTTGGGGCGCCTGGGTGGCTCATTAGGTTAGAGCCTCTGCCTTCAGCTCAGGTCATGATCTCAGGGTCCTGGGATCGAGCCCCACATTGGGCTCTCTGCTCAACAGAGAGCCTGCTTCCCCCTCTCTCTCTTCCTGCCTCTCTGCCTACTTGTGATCTCTCTCTCTGTCAAATAAATAATAAATAAAATCTTTAAAAAAAAACAAACAAAAAAAAAACACATCACTTTGTTAAATTATAAATTTCTATTCCATGTAAATTTGAGTTAAATTAAAACTTTTCTAAAACAGATAAAATACTTTAATAGTCATGAAGAGATTAACGTCTTCAAGTTTAAGCAGATAACTTTCCCTGTATCAAATTTCTAATCTAGACCAATAAAAAATTATTCAAGTGCACTATGGGATTTCTGCAAATAAAACAGGCTTACCACTTGCCCGTAATTACTTAGAAAATTCAGATGATTTCTCTATGGTTCACAGAACTTATGATTTTTTTTTTAGAAATATCATTACCATTCAATACTTTATTTATGTACCTTCAGGTAAGTTCTGAATTGAATAGACAATAGCTTCTGGAATACCCATTTCTTGAATTCCTATATCAGAAGGATTGAAGAGTATTTCTGGAACAGCAAATCTCTCATTGGCCAGACGAAGAATTTGTTCCCCAGATTTATATTTTCCACTTAACACCATCTCTTCCCTTGGCTTAAAGAAAAATAATATAAAAAAGTTTAAGCTACAATATCTAGTCCATATGACTAGTAATAGTCATTTAGTATTTAGTAATTTAGTTGTTATTACTAACATATTAACCATGTTCTTGGAAGTTTCAGGATTCTCAAGAGTTAGAAAAACCTGGCCTTCTCTGTTGCCTAAAACCACACGAAAAAATAATTGCTCACTCTAATGTAACTATTCTCCAAAAGATGATCTGGCCGTATTCTTTACACTTAAAACAGAAAGAGGGGCATTTGAGTGGCTCAGTTGTTATGTGTTTGCCTTTGGCTTGGGTCATGATCCTAGGGTCCTGGGATCCAGCCCCGCAGGAAGCCTGCTTCTTCCTCTCCCACTCCCCCAGCTTGTGTTCCCTCTCTTGCTGTGTCTCTCTGTGTCAAATAAATAAATAAAATCTTTTAAAAATTTTTAAAAAACAGGAAGAAAAGGAGAGAGGAGAGGAACTTCTTAACCTGCCTATAATAATAGGCCAACTTCAATTCCTAGAGAACAAAGAACATACTCTAAAAAACATTTAGTATGTCTTACATTTCTATCACTATTACCTACTTTCACTCTCCTATGTATGTATGTTATGTATATATGTATGTATTTTTAAGTAAGCTCTACGCCCAACATGAGGCTTGAACTCATGATCCTGAAATCATAAGTTGCATACTCTATAGACTGAGCCAGCCAGGCACTCCCACTCTCCTGTCCTAGATGTTTATTGGACCTTGTGGCTGTATTCTATCAAGATTTCCCCTTTCCCAGGCAACCCCTTCAGGTCCCCTCCCTCCTTGGGAGCTCTGTACTACCATTTTGCTATCACTCAATAAAATTTGCTTTGCTACCCCCTCCAAAAAAGATTTCCCTTCCCCTTGTACCAAAAACCTAAATATTTAAATTCATTTATTCAATTTTCAGAAATCAATTTTGAAATCCATGGACTTCATCAATGAAATTTTGTTATTTATTTTCTGCTGAGCTGTGTTCCTGAAGGGGCCAAAAAAAAAATAATCTTCTACAACATTCTACAACATTAAAATAATGGTCCTTCCAATTTTACTAAGAATCATCAGCTCTTCTAGGTTCAGTTATAGACATTCATTTGCAATTATATATGAAATTTTCCTCCTGACACAGAGTATAACCCAATCTTTTATATAAGTAAAAAATACTTAAAATATATAAAAATATTAATAATTACTAAAGAGTAATGTATTTAAAGAATATTATAGATTCCTTTAATATAATCAGTCATCCATTCTCTGTCCAGATTTCTTCTTCCTCAAAGAGGCTTTTTCTGACTTCCAAATTTAAAAGGTCCCTCCATTATGCTCCACTGTCACTCTATATTATCCTTCATAGTTTATACCATCACATATCTGCCACCTACCACATAATGAGTATTCAATAAATTCTTGAATAACAGCATGCAAGTCAACAATGTGCCATTCACTGTATTTGGCATTTTATATACATTATCCCATTGAACTCTCACATAACCCTGTGAGGTAGGCATATTTTCCTTTTATTAATGATGTAATTGGGTTTGGCAAGGATACATGACTTGCTCGAGATCATTCATCTAATAACCAAAAGCACATACAATATATTCCTTCCTTCCACTACATTGCTTCTCTTAGGCTGGATAGAATTCTGAATTCTATCATTTGGAATTTGGAAATTCCAAGTTCAAAACACTATTCTTAAATAAGAATATCCAAAAATTACACAATTTTCATAATACTTCAGGAAGAAAAGGAAACTCAAATCACTTCTTACCCAATATACTACTGTTACAATAGTAAAGAGGAAAGTATCCTCTCAGAGTATTCTTCCTTCTCAGGCAGAAAGGAAATATCTCCTATAGATTTATAAATTCACTTAAAAGTGATACTGGCTTGAGTTAAAAGGCTATAACTCATTTTGTCAACACTCAAAATAAGTTGAAACAGATGCAGACTTGGGAGAAATTCAGTTGACGAAACATTACTGATTATGTAGTCCATTACCCAGATTTTACAGAAGAGGATCATGTGATTGTCCCAGGCTCAAATATCTAAATCAATGGAAAGAGCCAGAACTAGAAATTTCTTGTTGAATGTGGGCTCTAAAACCATCAAAATGTAATGTGGAACTACAAATAGTTTCTGTTTTAAGAATACAACTCCAAAAAAGATTTTTTTTTAGACATAGACAAAAGGACTTTATAAGGGCTGCTGGGAATTGCTATTTTAGTCAATGTAGGACATGATTACTACACAGCCTCATAAATTTTGTTCTGATACTGTAAAAGAAATGATCACTTTGGGACGCCTGGGTGGGTCAGTTGGTTAAGCGGCTGCCTTCGGCTCAGGTCATGATCCCGGGGTCCTGAGATCGAGTCCCACATTGGGCTCCTTGCTCAGCAGAGAACCTGCTTCTCCCTCTGCCTCTGCCTGCCACTCTGCCTGCTTGTGCTCTCTCTCTCTCTCTCTCTCGCTGACAAATTAAAAAAAAAAAAAAAGAAATGATCACTTTAAATTACAATGACTCTGCAGAAACTTTACTGTAATCATTAATCATGAGCCAGATTTTCTCAATTTAGGTCCATCAAGTACATTACATTTCAGTAGGTATCCCCTTTCTGATAAGAGATAAAATTGGAATTTGTATCAGTTGTAATCAGTAACAATATTATAGAGCTTATTATTGTTACTTATTATGTTACTATCATAAGTACTAGAAAATGAAGGTTGTACCTTTTCCCAATTTTTTAAAAATATTCTTGAATAAACTATCAAAGTCCAAGTTTTAACACTATCCTAAGTAAAAGGGCTCTTAAATAATTATAATTTTTTTTCATTTTATGTAGTTATTGTTTTTCTAATTTCATAAACATATATCAACTTTCATCAAAGTTGCGTATCAGGCAACAATGCAGTTAATTAAATATTAAATACAAAATAACATATTTTTTTTTTACTCTTCTGGAAATAACACATTTTAGGATTAATGCTAACATAGACTAACTAAAATTGTTTCTAAATCTTAAAATTATTAAGATATACACATAATTTTGTTTGTATTTTTTGGTCTTGTTTTTTCAACATACATATGATTTAACATTTACAGGTAGCTCTTGAACATGGGTTTGAACTACATGGGTCCACTTATACACAGATTTTTTTTTACAATACGTATTGTATTTTCTTTTTCTTATAACTTTCTTAATAACTTTTTCTCTCTAGCTTTATTGCAAAGAGAATAATAAAGTCTCTCTACTTTATTGCAAAACTATAGTATATAATGCATATAACATACAAAATATGTGCTAATCAACTACGTTATCAGTAAGGCTTCTGGTCATCAGTAGGCTAGTAGTAGTTAAGTTTTTTGTGGGGGCAGGGAGTGTCAAGGTATATTCAGATTTTCAACTGCATGAAGGAGGGGAATGTCGGTTGGTACCCCTAAACCCCACATTGTTCGAGGTCAACTATACTGTGAAAAAATTATACATTTTAACATTAATCGACTAAGGAAAGATTAAACTATTATTTTTTAATAAAGACTCAATGTAACATTCCATCATCTGGCAAAAGTCCAGGCCAACTGACTCTGTCCACTCAACTGATAACAAGGAGTCTAAACTTAGTTAATGAAGCTTAGCCCATAACCAGATACTAATCACAAAGTCAAAGGCCAATAAAATAGCTGCAAACAATAATATGTGGCTTCTGCCTTTTTTCTCCAAAGATGATGAGTAAAACAACGGTCACTTGGAGGAATAACCACATCCCTACTGGCTCACTGTGTAAGATACAAGTTTGAGAAAACAGGGCTTATAATTTGGCAAGGAGAAAACTGGCTGCATTTAGTCCAGTAAACTGATAGGGTGTCATTTGTAGGCAGGAGAGAACTACATTAAAAAAAAAAAAAAAAAAAATTCCAGGGGGGAGGGATAGGGTAGCTGGATTATGGACATTGGGGAGGGTATGTGCTATGGTGAGTGCTGTGAATTATGTAAGACTGATGATTCACAGACCTGTACCCCTGAAGCAAATAAAACATTATATGTTAATAAAAATAAATGAATTTAAAAAAATTTCAGACTTAGCTGACAGTGCAATTATCTGAGTGTTTTTTTTTTTTTTAAGATTTTATTTATTCATTTGATAGAGAGATCACAAGTAGGAAGAGTAGCAGGTAGACGCTCCCCGCTGAGCAGAGAGCCCGATACAGGACTCGATCCCAGGACCCTGGAATCATGACCCGAGCCGAAGGCAGATGCCCAACTGACTAAGCCACCCATGCACCCTTGGAAGAGATTTTTAAGATCAAGTTTTCAAACAAGGATTTCCAGGGACAGGAACTGAGAATATAAATACAGAGTATTTTTTAAGTGCTCTGGATAATTCCAATGATCAGTCAGGTTTGGAGAAACTGGGAATCACTGAGACTTTACTCAGGGCTCATCCCTGTGAAATATAGATTATTTTTACCAACATTAACTCTACAAAATGCTATAAATTATCCATAAGGTATTTTATATAACTGGAGTGTTTTAATGAGCAATAATATATGAAGATGGGGCTGTCTATATATTTGCAGTTTTCGTTGTCCTGAAAGAAAAAAATATACTTTTGATATCCTAAAGAGGACTTGGGCTTCCAGTTCATGAAAAGGCAACCTGATCTCATAATCTGTCCCAACTCCCACTTTTGAAACCCAACCTAGGTCCTTCCACAAGCATCTGTCTCTAAGAACATTACAGAGTGATTTCAATTTTATGAGGCCTCCTCATAATTCTGATTTGTATTTCACCTCAATAATAAGTCCAAAAATTTCTTTTTAATTTCACACATATAAAAGATGTATAATTAATAGAAGTATAAAATTAAAAGAAGTATAAAACCCATATATCCATCAACTAGTTTGATACAACTTTATAAATTAACAGTCCTTTTTTCAATTTGGTGTTATCACTCATATACAGTTTTATACTTTTACTTCATACTTACATATTTCTAAGCAACATAAATTACTCCACACAGCCTGAAAATGTACATATCTTCCTAAAGTTGCCTAAAGACACCATCATGTCTTAGATGTTTTAGACAGAAACATGTTTTTGAGATGTATACATGATTATCATGTAGCTCCACTTCATTTTCACTACTGCTTATTTTATAATATGAATACATCAAAATTTATTTATTTTCCTCCATTAGTGGGTATTTGGGCTCTTCTCAATTTTTCATTCTTTTAAAGTATACTGCAATGAATGGTATCATAAATATTTCCTTATGGAAGCATGCTTACATTTCTAATCAAAGATTTTTGACTTCCAAATACTCCTCCATCAAGCCAGCTAAAAGGGCAACCTTCAAATAGAACTGATGGTTTACCTGAGCTGATCAAAGATAAGGAGAAATTATTCTGACATCCAAGATGAACTACTTCTCAACACTTTGAAAGTACACTGGATTTTGCCCTTTTCAACTACAATCTGATCGTATCAGACCAAACAAGTAAAATTCAGCCACGTCAGCTATGTCAGTAACTTTTACAACTGGCAAATAAACAACTTCAAACTGGATTTAACCTAATTCTTAAGAAAATAGAAAAGGGTTAACCAGAATATAAATAATGATACTACCTATCTCCAGACTTTTCCCATGTGCTATCATTCAGCTGATGGTTCTTTCTCTAAATAACTTTAATGAGATATTTATTAATCATTTATACACTTGTGTCTGGAGAAATAAACGGTCAGCAGAAAAGCAGTCATCAACAACTCTGTAAGACTACCAAATCCAGTTAGATGTTTTTCAAATCTGACTAAGGTGGTCACATCAAGCAATGTCATCAAGGATTTTAAAAATTACCTTACAAAAGCCCTTTTTAATTGTACTGAAGTCAGGTAAAACATAGTCTATCATTACTGTATTTTCTTCTCCTTTCAACCTGGAAAACAAAATAGAGACTTGTAAAATAATTAACCATGTATAACACTACCAAGAATCAACTTTCTAATTCTTAGATTACTATTATACATACTTTGCAATATCCATATCTCTATAAAAATCCTGAGACACATAGCACACATCTTCTTTCACTTGATTAATCACATGTGTTTCATCCATAACATGTAGCTGCCTAAACAGAAATAAAAACTGTAAAATTTGAAATGGAAAAATGTAAGTATAATTTATGATTACTTAAAATATTTTTTCTGGAATAAAATCTTTGGGTAACTGATTTTTTTAAAGTATTAAATTTTTGAATCTGTAAAATATTTTCAACTTTATAGAATAATCATACTTCCATCATATTTAACCTCCACATTATGCCTCTGAGGGCAAATATTAGTCCAGTTTGCAGAAAGAAATTGAAAACAAAGGCTTTAAATATGGTAACCTTTATTAGAGAGCAAACTTTCCTCCTTCAACCATTCTGAATAGAATCTTGCTAAAATGACTTAACTCTCTGCATCTTTTCTGATCATAGTAGTGAGTTATTAGCACACAGTACCTGACACATAGTAGATGTTTAATAAATATTTGATAAGTGAACTCAAGAAACACAGGCTTAATGAAAAAAACAAAGATCCTTTAAAAACAAAACTGAAGACAACACAAACAAATGGATAGTCTATGCTCATGGCTTAGAACAATTAATGTTATTAAAATGTCTATACTACCCAAAGCAATCTACAGAGTCAAGGTGATCCATATCAAAATGCCAATAGTGTTTTTCAGAGAATTAGGACAAATAATCCTAAAATTCATATGGAACAATAAAAGACCTTGAATAGCCAAAGCAATCTTGAAAAAGAACAAAGCTGGAAATATCGTAATCCCAGATTTCAAGATATACTTCAAAGCTATGGTAATCAAAACAGTATGGTACTAGCAGAAAAACAGACACATAGATCAATGGAACAGCACAGAGCCCAGAAATAAACCCATGCTTATATAAATCTATGGCAAAGGAGGCAATATATAACAGGAAAAAGACAGTCTCTTCAATAAAGGGTGCTGGGAAAACTCACTCTATACACTAAAACAAACTCAACATGGATTAAAGACCTAAATGTGATCTGAAACCATAAAACTCCTTAAAGAAAACATACGCAGTAATCTTTTGGACAATGGCTTTAGCAACATTTTTCTAAATATGTCTCCTCATACAAAGGAAATGAAAGCGAAAATAAACTATTGGGACTACACTGAAATAAAAGTCTTTCACGGAGTGAAGGAAACCATTAACAAAATGAAAAGACAACCTATTGAATGGGAGAAGATATTTACAAATGATATACCTGAAATGATTTATCTGATAAGGGGTTAATATCCAAAATACATAAAGAAATTTTAGAACCTAACACCAAAAAACAAATAATCTGATTAAAATGGGCAGAGGACCTGAATAGACATTTTACTAAACACAACATACAGATAGTCAGCATTCACATGAAAACATCCTCAATATCACTATCATCAGGGAAATGCTAATCAAAACAATGAGATATGACCTCACACCTGTCTGAATGACTAGTATCAAAAAGAGAAGAAGTTACAAGTGTTGAAACAACATAGAAAAAGAGAAACTCAAGCACTGCTGGTGGGAATGCAAACTGGTGTAACCACTGTGGAAAATAGTATGGAGGTTCCTCAAAAAATTAAAAATAGAAATATCATACAATCCAGTAATTCTACTACTGGGTATTTACCCAAAGAAAACAAAAACACTAATTTGAAAAAATATATGTACTCCTGTTTATTGCAGCATTATTCATAATAGCCAAAATATGGAAGCAACTCAAGCATCCAATGATAGGTAAATGAATAAAGAAAATGTAGTATGTACACACACAGAGACAGACACACACAATGGAATACTAAGTAGCCATAAAAAAGAATGAGATCTTGCCATTTGTGATAATATGGATGAACCTAAAAGGTTTTATGCAAAATGAAATAAGTCAGAGAAAGACAAATACCATACAATTTCACTTATATATGGAATTTAAAGAACAAAACAAAGCAAAAACAGACCCATACATACAGATAACTGGTGGTTGCTGGAGGAGAGAGGAAAGGAGGATGGGCAAAATAGGCGAAGGGGAGTGGAAGGTATAGGCTTCCTATAGAATGAATAGTCATTCCTACAGAATGAATAAGTCCCAGGGATGAAAGGTACAGCATAGGGAATATAGTCAATGTACTGTAATAGCATTCTATGGTGACAGATGGTAGTTACGTTTATAGGAAGCACAGCATAGCATTGTCAAATTCCAATGTCATACACCTGAAACTAATGTAACATTGTGTCAACTATACTTCAATAAAAAACATACAAAAAAAAAAAGAGCAAAAATGTGAAATTATTTCCTTTGACAATTTATCTCTACACATATATACTATATATACTTTTTGTTTTAGACTCAGCAGCATCTCCATTTTCTTCCGCTATCATTCTTTAAAAATATGGTTATTTACTACCCTATAATATTTATTAGACGGATCTATTAAAAGGTATTTATTAATGTTCCTTGTGTTGAAAGTTTAGATTAGGGAGGAAAGATACTTGAATGTTTATAAACGTGGACTTTGGTTTTGTTGTTTTTTGGGTTTTTTTAGGTAGGCTCTATGCCCAGCATGGGGCTTGAACTCGAGCCCAAGATCAAGAGTCACATGCTCTACCAACTGAGCCGGCCAGGTGCCCCAGAGACTTTGGCTGAGTGACAACTTAGCAACCAAGTTACTTTACCTCTTTGGGATTCAATCTCTTCAACTCTAAAAGGGTAATAATAAGGCTACCAACTTAACACACCTGTAAGAAGTAAATGATTCTAATTATACATGTAAAGTGTTTAGCATAGTCCTTATACTCAATAAGTAAAAAACAGTATTAGTGCTTCCTTTTGTTTTTTGTTATCTCCATACATATCATATTCTACCTTCTTTAAGATTCACTATTTGCACCAATGAGAAGAAAAGATAATTAAACTATGACAATTCTAAGGTACCATCAATTGGAAGATCCATCCCAACTAGAGATATGAGAAAAGTATAACTCAAAGTTGATGCAATATAGGTATTTTTATCTGTATCTCAGATTATCTCATTATTTATTCATGCTCTAGGACGCAGGATTTGAAATACTGTTAGTATCTTGGTGTGTTGCCAAACTGTTTACCAGAAAAATTATTTCAAGTTATGCTGTAATCATTAGCAGCCAGCATCACAATCTGCAACATCTTTTTTTTTTTTTTTTTTGAACATCATCTTTTGGAAAAAATTCTATTAATTTGAGTTATAAAAGTTGTGGCATCTTTTTTTTGTATTTGTATTTTTCTACTAGGAAGTGCCATGAAAAAGAGGAATTCTTATTTGTTAACTCATATCTCCCAACCTCCTAAACAAATGCTCAATGTTTTAACTGAATTTGTAATTACTACAGATGCTTATCATTTTTTATGTCTGAGAATTATCCATTTATATCCTTTGTATGTAATCTGTGCCACTGACCACTTGTTTTCTGAGAATCATCTAGTAGCCATTTTATACCAAGGTAGTGCTTTTCTTAAGGACTGATAAGAGCCCTTAATATATTAAGGATAACAACCCGGTGTCATATTTGTTTCAAGTTTATTTCTCAGGTTTCTATTTATATTAGTTTTGTCTACAAATGCTTGAAATAAGTGGTTTTCCAGACTAGAAGAGGACAAACAGGTATTAGAGTGCTGGCATTATTCTGCCTGAGCTGTGTTCTGGTTCCTTGGGTACATTCAGTTTTTAAAAATTTACCGAGTTTACATTCAAGGTTTGTAAACTTTTCTCTATGTATGTTTTACCTCAATAAAATGTTTATTTTTTTCAGAAGTTGTATGTGGGGGGCACCTGGCCTTAGTCGGATGAGCGTCTGACTCTTGGTTTTGGCTCAGATCATGATCTCAAGGTCATGAGATCGAGCCTCACATTGGGCTCTGTGCTCAGCAGAGTCTGCTTGAGATTCTCTGCCTCTTCTTTCTCCCTCTGCCTCTCCCCACTGTTCCTTCTCTCTCAAATAATTAAATAAATAAATATTTTATTTTTAAGATTTTTTTTTATTTGAGAGACAGAATGAGCAGAGGGGAGAGGGAGAAGGAGAGGGAGAAGCAGGGAGACCGATATGGGGCTCTCTCCTAGGGTCCCAGGACCATAACTTGAGCCAAAGGCAGACTTAAACAACTGAGCCACCCGGGCACCCCTAAATAAATAAAATCTTAAAAAAAAACATGCAGGAAAATTATATCCTTTATTATTTCTTCTACTATTTTTATTCTTAACAACTCAAATATTTTCTTGTGCTTTTATTTTTATATTTAAATCTTAAACCCATTTGGACTTTAGTGTATGAGGCAAAGAAAAATTTTCCTCCCAACAGTCAACTTTCTCTGTATTCTTTCCTGAATAATCAATAGTATATATTACATTTTCTTTTACAATGTTTGATTCAGAATTAACTATTCAGTCTCTCTGATCTATCATTTAATTCTCATCTAAGTATCACTTTATTACAATTTTAAAATGCTTTACCATCTACTAGAGAAAGTCTCCTTTCACTATTATTCTTTCCCATAATTATTTCTTTTTTTAACTTTTTATTTTTATTTTTTTAGAGAGAGCACACACAAGGGTGCAAGCGGTGGGGGGGGGCAATGGGAGAGGGAGACAAAGAGAATCTTTTTTTTCTTTTTTAAAGATTTTATTTATTTGACAGACAAAGAGAATCTTAAGCAGTCTCTACGCTCAGCACGGAGTCTACCACAGGGGCTCAGATCATGACCTGAGCTGAAATCAAGAGTTGGACGCACTTAACCAACTGAGCCACCCAGGTGCGCCTCCCAAATACTTTTTTTTTTTTTAAAGATTTTTATTTATTTATTTGATAGAGAGAGATCACAAGCAGGCAGAGAGAGAGGGGGAAGCAGGCTCCCCGCTGAGCAGAGAGCCCGATGCGGGGCTCGATTCCAGGACGCTGAGATCATGACCTGAGTCGAAGGCAGAGGCTTTAACCCACTGAGCCACCCAGGCGCCCCCCAAATACTATTTCTAAGTATTCTTGCCAGGTTGTTCTTTTCAAATTCAATTTCAACAGCCTTCCTTTTTAAAATACATGAATTTTTTTCAGTCATGAAAGGAAGGAGGAATGATTTAATACACAGGCCCTGGACTCAAACTGCCTAGGTTCTGGTTAACGTCCTCATCTGTCTCAACTTTCCCTGCCTTTCCAATTTGTTGCTTCTAATCTGATGAGGATAGGGGAACTACATATCTAAAACTTTTGAAACTGAGCCTAATTCTGTTTGGTTCTACAATGAATAACATTCACATAACTTTAACACCGTATATGCTATTTATAAGCCCTCCATTTTTAGAATTAATGATAAACAAGGCAAGAAGACTTAACTGTAGAAAAATATCATATGTAAATGTTATCTTAATAATTAAGAAAAAATGGCATAGCATTATGTTTAACGAAAAAAGTCACTGTCTAAAGGTTACATACTATAGGATTCTGTTTCTTGAAATAACAGAACTATAGAAGTAGAAAACAAATTAGAGATTTCCAGGGGAAGCAAATATAAAGGTGTAGCACAACGGAGTTCCTTTGGAGTGATGGAATAGTTCTACATCTGGACTGTGGTGATGTTTACATGAATCTATACATGGGATAAAGTCACATAGAAAGACACAATGCATGTAAAAAATGGTGAAAACTGGAAACAATACTGTACTAGTGTGAATTTTATCCTTTTGATACTGTATTAGTTACATAAGATATTACTAAGGTTACACAGGGCTCTATGTACTATTCTACAACTTCCTGAGTCTGTAATTTTTTCAAAATAAAGTTTTTTACAAATGTGCTAGAGCTGGATAGGTTGGATAAGGGGAGCGGGTCTCTCTTGAGGGTAATGAAAATGTTCTAAAAATGTTCTAATACATTAAAACCCATTGAAAGTGTACACTTTAAATGGGTGAATTGTGTGGATATGTATTATATCTCAATAAGGTGTTTAAAAAATAATGGTACATGTGACAGAAGAAAGAAGGAAAACATAAGAGGAAACACAGAAGGAAATGCAGATTCACTTATTTTCTCATGTGACATAGAAGGGAGCTAAGAGATATTGACAGTGTCATACCAGCCAAAGTTAATGTAGTGAGAAATTGAGATTTAAGAATTCTACTTGTAAAACAAAAAATCCCACTTAAGTTTTTAAACAGAATAAAATTAAAAATAATAGCATAAATAAAATTTAGGAAAGGGAGAAGAGTTAGGATGTTGGCTAAGTACACAAATTCCTCATCTTTTAATGATGGATAGTCAACTAATATTGGTTATTTCACAAGCAGAAATATCAATACATTATTAAGACTCACAGAGACTAAAAATATAAGAGATACAGTTTAAAGACCATACTTTGTGTGGAATGCAATTGACATGAGACAGAAGAGGAAGTAGAGATTTATTTTCCTTTTAAACCCTTATTTCCTTGAATGCATTTCTGTTTTATAATGTGTAACATTTAAAACTTCTTACAACTTCAATAATTTTAAAATATTAAACTCCCTAGAATTTGGAAATATCCGATTTTTTTTTTTTTTAAAGATTTTGTTTATTTATTTGACAGAGAGAGAGAGAGATCACAAGTAGGCAGAGAGGCAGGCAGAGAGAGAGGGGGAAGCAGGCTCCCTGCAGAGCAGAGAGCCCGATGCGAGGCTCAATCCCAGGACCCTGAGATCACCACCCGAACTGAAGGCAGAGGCTTTAACCCACTGAGCCACCCAGGTGCCCCTGGAAATATCCAAATTTTGATGGACACTAGCATTTCATATGCTAGAACTTTTTTTTTTCTCTCTCTCTCTTTTTAATGAGCTCTACACCCACTGTGAGGCTTGGACTCATGACGCAGAAATCAGGAGCTGCATGCTCCTCTTCTAAGCTAGCCAGATGCCACAATAGAAAGCTTTTCAATTTGAACATCATTTGTATTTATATATGTGATATAGTTTTAAACCAGTAATATAGAATTGTTGCCTGAAGTTACAACTAACGGTTAAAGAATAATTTTAAATTACTTTAAAAAGTTCATCACCAGCAGCCAACCCCCCCCAAAAAAATCAAAGCTAAGTATTACCTGTAAGATATGATCTCCTTTAGATGATTGGTTAGGAGTTTTCCTCCCACATTTATCCTAAAAAGGGAGAATGCAAATTTGGTTCAGTTTATCACATCTTTCATTCGGTTTTAACCTAAGAAAAACATGAAAATTGAATACAACTCACCGAATAATTGCTTCTTTTTTCTTTTTACTTCTACAGTAAGGAACTATATGTGTAAAGGAATATCCACTATCTACAATGATACAGCATAATTCAGAAGGATTATCCCGAAAATACCTATGTGCACTGAGAGCACCGGCTATTTAGAAAAAGATAAAAAAAACCTGCATTAAATAAAAGTGTACTTAATTTAAAGCAATAAAGAAAGGCAACAAATTAAGGCAAGCACAAAGACAAAAGTTTTCCTTTATTTCTATATGTTAATTTAATATTCACAATTGTCACAAGCTCTCTGCAGCATTTAAACTAAAACATCACATTTTTGTGGTAAATGTGATTAAAAAAATTTTGTGATCAATTTTGAAAGGTAAATATTCATGACTTAATTATTTTAACATCATAACTTAACTATGAGCATTTATTACATGCTGGGCACTATTCTAAAAACTCCATGAGTATTTGTGTTTTAATCCTCACAATAATTCCATTTTATGGGTGAAGAAACTGAAGCACAGAGAAGTTAAACAATATACCCAATGTCATACAATTAAAAAGTAAAAGAGCCATGATTCAAACCTGGGCAGTGTGATTCCAGAGCAAGGTTTCTCAACCTCAAAACTACTGACATTTTGGGCCAGGTAATTCCTTGCTGGAGGCTTTCCTGTTCATTTTAAGCTGTTTAGCAGCATCTATGTCCTCTACCCACTAGATGCCAATAGCACACTCTCAGTTGTGACAACCAAAAATGTCTCCAGACATTGCCAAATGTCCCCAAGGAGCAAAATCACCCTTGAAGAACACTGTTCTAGAGATTGTGCTCTTAACCATTATAACATAATATCACTCATATAGACTTAAATTATATAAGCTAAATATTTGAGTACTTTCATTATACTGTCATGTAATGTCATTTTAGCCTTTCATAAACTTACTTCTAGATGATATTTTCAGATTGTTTTTCCACATATTGGTAGGCTGAGCTATTAACATTATTTCAATCAATAATAATAACGATAGCAAACACATCAGTAGCAGAAAAGGTAACTACCTCAGAAATAATAATCTTTTAGAAATTAAAAATATGTGGCTAGTGGGGCACCTGGCTGGTTCAGTCAGTACAGCATGTGACTCTTGATTTCAGGGTTGTAAGTTTGAGTCCCATGTTGGGCATAGAGATCACTTAAAAAAAAAAAATGTAGCTAGTAACTTCATTAGGGAGAAAATACTGTATTAGTAAAAAGATAAAGTGAGAAAAGTCTGTTAGATAATCTCTAAGAGTCCATCTAATTTTTAAATTCCATGTTTTATTTTCTTTAAATCTAAAAGAATGTCACCCAATATTCTTGAATTTTAAGTGTTTCTCTTTACCCTATTCATATCCATATTCCCATTACTTAATCGTAATCAAAACTTTAACTCACCATTTACTCTTAAGACTGCTTGGAACTGATATTCTTCAAATAGGATTTCATTCATTGATTCTTGAATTGAAGTGAAGTTAAAGTATGGTTCTGTAATAATAATATTGGTATCTAAAAAATCAACCTATGAGAGAAAAAAACCCCACAAGTTTTATAATTTTGTAGTTATAAACACCTGTTTTGCATATATAAACAAACATATTAAATCCTTATAATAATCCTAGATGACAAGTCTTATTACTAACCCCATTTAATTGGCAAACTGAGGTACAAAAGAGTTGATTAAGTTACCAAGGTTCATATAACTAGTTAGGGACATAGCTGGGATTTGAACCCAGAAGTCTGATTACAGAATTCATGCACTTTATTTAATTTTAACTCTCTTAATGGTAGCATTAATAAAATGGTACTATCAAATTGTTTGAAGATCAGTATGCAAATGTAATGGACAATAAAACTACAAGTATTAGATATTTTGTTTTCAAAGTTAAAAAGCCAGAAGCTTTAGCATATTTAATGTTTTTATAATTCTCTCCCACACTCCTAAGCAGCATTAAAAACAGAATATCTGCTCCCTATACCTAAAGTTATACTACAGACGTTAAAAGCACAAAGTTCTCACATAATAGTCACAATTCAGACATGTGGACCAAAATATTTTGTTGTGAAAATAAAAATGAGATAGTGGATTAGTCTAATAATAGTACACATGTGAATAATCTTGAGGTTCATACAGACTCTCTTAACCTCAAATTCCACTTCTATCCATTTATACTTGTTTAATATTTAAAAAATCAAAACTAAGAACAGTGTATTAGTGACTTAAATGTATACTAGAAACATATTCAAAAGTTAAAGCTACACACCTCAATTACCTTCAACCCCAATCCCAGACTTACTCTCTGGAATCTGCCCTTGGCCTTTCCTCTCTACTGATACTGCCTTATCTCTCATCTGAAATGCCACTGCCTTCTCAATGTCCTTTCTGCCTAGGTTTTCTTTTCATTCTGATCTGTCTTCTGTACTGCTAGCATAATTATTAGCAAATATTTTTCTAAATCAGAAATCCGATCATTCTCCCCAAATGTACTTCTCACGACAGAAGTCTTCCCTTCCATGACTTGACATTGCCTATGAAATAATGTCCATACATTTGCAATCTCATCCCTCCTTCCACCTACCTTCAGTGTGTACTGGTAAATGTTCAACAACCAGATCTCCAGGGCAGGGGTGGGGGGGTTGGGGGGGAAAGCCCTGATTTGTATGGCTTACCACTTTCTGTGTCATAAATACTGTCATAATGGCTGATTTCCAGCTATCCTGAAGTTACCAAACTCTGAACACAGAGTTGGGAAGAGATGCATGTAATTGGTTCTCATGAGCCATTATGAGCCAACTTTGAGCACAAGACTATTCAGTAAAAATTCTGAGTCTATTCGCTTTCACACTATGCACTCTTCCCTCATAGATTTTAGCACAAGTCATCTCAAGCATGTATTACTTTTCATATACCTGTGTATTTTGGCAGTATATATAATTTTTAAAAGTTAAAAGTATGACTGATATAAATACACAGTGAACATGTGCAACAGATTTATTTATGCCATATTAAGGCATAAACTAGCTTTATATCCTATCCTGTTGGTTCTTGCATTAACATACGTTTATAATTCTTATGCTGTAATTTTTCATTTGAATAAGACACGGAGGGGTGCCTGGGTGGCTCAGTGGGTTAAGGCCTCTGCCTTCAGCTCAGGTCATGATCTCAGGGTCCTGGGATTGAGCCCCGCATGGGGATCTCTGCTTAGCAGGGAACCTGCTTCCCCCTCTCTCTCTGCCTGCCTCTCTGCCTACTTGTGATCTCTTTCTGTGTCAAATAAATAAATAAAATCTTAAAAAAAAAAAAAAAGAATAAAACATGGAAATAGAAATTTGAATACATACTCCAATTTGTTACCTGATACATTTCTTTTCCAAAGAGGTAATCCCACACTTGTCTTTGAACATCCCAATTCACCAAGTAGCCCTAAAAAAATTCTTCTATAAATTATCACAAATACTTGAATAATTTTAAAAAATCGTATTAATATATTCTACACCACTAATACATCTTTATGTTTACTTTCACTACTCAAACATTGTTTAAGGAGATGCCACTCCACACTTATTTTTTTTTAATGTGTTTATCTCATTTAGCTTTAACATGAACAAGTAAAATTCAGTACCCACAATTGGTAACTAAGTCATGGTCATTTATTGTTAACAAGACAATTTAATTTCAATTTTTTATTTTAATAAGATCTTATTTAAAATTTAAATAACTTTTTCTCAGAGATCTAAAAATATTTCCATACATACAAAATCTTAATTATACATTTAAAAATTGTCTTTATATTTAGGTCTATGTTGCTAGAAACAACATATAATTGAATTACCTTCTGAAAAGGAAGGATGTAAAAGAGTCCAGAAGGGTCCTTTATTTCATCTATCTGGTTAGCAGTAAAAGTTTTAAGACGTGCTGTTTTTGACCTGAACTGACAGTTGGGAATTACCCTATAAACAAAGAAATAATATAATTATTCCCTAAATACCCACTTCCAAAAAATACAATTACTTAACCACCCCACTCCGTGACAAAAAATATCCACAATCAGTGTTTCTCATTTTGTCTTCAAATAATAAAAAATGTCTTTTTTTTTTTAAGTTCTAACATGCAGTAGACTCTACACTAGACCCTTTACCTTCCTCAAGTAATCCTTAAAAAATCCTTCCAGGTGAGTATTGATCCTGTCACCACACAGATGACAGTCAGGGTTTAGGTAAAGTTCCTGGTCTTTCTGGCTTAATGTGAATATCTTTTTTTTTTTTTTAAGATTCATTTACTTATTTGAGAGAGAGTGCAAGCACACAGAGAGAGAGGGGGAGGGAGAGGCAGACTCCCCGCCCAGCAGGGAGACCTGCAGGACTTGATCCCAGGACCCCAGAATCATGACCTGAGCTGAAGGCAGATGCTTAACTGACTGAGCCACCCAGGCACCCCTTTAATGTGGAAATCTTAATACCACTCTAGTGAAGGATTTACAGGTTCAAAATTCTTGCCATTAAAACTAAGTCTCTAGGATGCCAAAGACTTTCAATTAGCAAAATGCTATAGGGTACATAAGTAGGAAGTAGTTTTAAATATGGTTGCTGCCCACCATAGGCTTACAATCTGGTTAGGAAGACAAACTAGAGTCATCATCAACCATACGTGTGTACACATGTGTGTGTAGAGAGAAGGAGGGGAGAGAGGGGGAGAGAGGGAGGAGGGAGTAAAGGTTGGAGTGTGGGAGGAGGAAAGGGGGAGAGAGAGAGGAGGAGAGAGAGAGAGGTAAAGGATATTGGAATAATAATGTAAAAATGGTTTGTATCTGTTTATTGCATTTACCATGCTGTCGTTTTCTCTATATTTTTAAATATTCTCTGAGGATATAATTTTTTTTCTTTAAAGATTTATTTATTTTAGGGTGCCTGGGTGGCTCAGTTGGTTAAGCAACTGCCTTCGGCTCAGGTCATGATCCGGGAGTCTTAGGATCGAGTCCCACAACAGGACCTCTGCTCTACGGGGAGCCTGCTTCTCCCTCTGACCTCTCCCCTCTCATGCTTTCTCTCTCTCTTCAAATGAATAAAATAAAAATAAATCTTAAAAAAAAAAAAAGATTTATTTTAGAGAGAGAGTTTGAGAGTACGGCGGATAAGGGAGGTTGGGGGAGAGGGAGAGAGAGAATCTCAGCGGATAAGGGGGGGGGAGAGGGAGAGAGAGAATCTCAAGCCAATTCCCCTCTGAGTGCAGAGCCCAAACCGGCTCAATTCCAGACTCTGACATCATGACCTGAGCCGAAATCAAGTCTGATGCTCAAGGTACTGAGCCATCCAGGCCACGGGAGCATGTGATTTTTAAAAACTGCACTGCAGTCAATCTTATGGTTATATTATAATTTTAGTCAATTTTCTATTCTTGAGTATTCAGCTTGCTTTCCATTGTTTTTAACCATACACAATGTCTATAATACAGAGCATCCTGTATTTACTCTTATCAAACACTTCTAACTTATTTCTTAGGTAACTGATAAGGAATTACTATGTCAAAGGATAAAAACAATGATACACACTGCGAAAACATTTTGTAAAAGACTAACAATTTACATTCCTACGCGGTTTGGTTGTCCTCTTTAAAATAGAAAAAAAAGCAGCGCCTGGGTGGCTCAGCGGGTTAAGCCTCTGCCTTCGGCCCAGCTCATGATCTCAGGGTCCTGGATGGAGCCCCGCACTGGGCTCTCTGCTCCGTAGGGAGCCTGCTTCCCCCCACCCCCACCCCCACCCCCACCCCCACCCCCGCCTCTCTGCCTACTTGTGATCTCTGTCAAATAAATAAATAAAATCTTTTAAAAAATAAAATAGAAACAAGGAAAGGAGGAAGGGGGGAATCCTTCTAAACATTATAGAAGAAAAGCATCTTTTCTTCTCTCTATATACATAGATAACATACATTATGAATGCCATCGTAATAATTCTGTTAAGTTAACTCTGTCAACGAGGTCAGACAATGAGCACTACGAAGGGCTTAGATTCGAAGCCTTCAACGTCTCCAATCAGTAAGACAACTGCTTTTAAACTTTTGGGGGTCACAGAATCCACTGAGGATCTGATGAAAGCCATAACTGCGCCCTCAAGAATATGTATATACACATAAACGTACACGATTCCGAGGGTTCGTGATTTCTGTACGCACCCCTCCGGCAGGAACCGCTTCTCTAGAAGCCTATTTTCCTGAGCTATTTCCTGTTACGAAAAGAAACGCACGTCCCACTTCCGGGGCCGCGTAGCCTAAATTAACACCAAAATACCAGTTCAAAGCACCCCACTCAGCAAGCTCCAACCAGAGCATCCCTCTGGCGCCGGTTAGGGCGACGAAGGGGCCTTTGCAGTTTACTGTGATCCTTAGATGAAGCCTAGTCTGTCTTGTCCTAAGGACCGAGAGAACACTTACGACACATTTTCATGGCTGTAACCGATTTTGGCATTGTAGGCTCCGTTATCCAGCACTAAGGTCGTCATTTTAATGTGAAACAAACAGCTGCAGCCTTCT
Source organism: Potos flavus (assembly GCA_028534135.1). Classification (NCBI taxonomy): domain Eukaryota; kingdom Metazoa; phylum Chordata; class Mammalia; order Carnivora; family Procyonidae; genus Potos; species Potos flavus. Next base: position 17,949,181 of record CM052897.1, read on the forward strand.
CCTCCTGACACTTCTGCTCCCTCTTTTTCCGGTACTCTATGGTTTGCAGGGCGGAGCGTAAGGGCGCTTCCGTCTCCCTTAGCAACTGAGGACGCCGGAAGCCGGAGACTGCCTTCCCTCCCTGGGGGACAGGTGGTTGTGTAGTTCTCAGCGTATGCCCTTTTTGTTTTTTTATTTGTTTTTAAGATTTTATTTATTTATTTGACAGAGAGACAGCCAGAGAGGAAACACAAGCAGGGGGAGTGGGAGAGGGAGAAGCAGGGTCCCCGCCAACCAGGGAGCCCAATGCGGGACTCGATCCGAGGACCCTGGGATCACTACCGGGGCGCGAGGCAGACGCCCAAGGACTGAGCCACCCAGGCGCCCCAGCCGTTTAGATCCAGGCGGGATCCAACAAGAGTGGAAACGGCTCAGTGCTTTTTTACCCATAGCATTGTGTATTAGTCCTCTACTTCGCATATTGACTTGGTCCTACAAGTTTATTCTAATCCCCATAGTGAACCTGTAGTTTTGTCTCTGTGTGTGTGTTTTCAAGTAGTATTCTCAGTGACATTTCCCAAGAAATAAAGTGCAAAACCATACACAGCATGAAATTGGATATGAAGTGTCTTCAGCCTCATTTGCGCCGATGCCCATTCGACTGTAGGGTCCAACCACCCTTAAATGACAAACATGCTATTCCGTTAACCGCCTTGCTTTTCTACTCATTCATATTATTCCCCTGCCTACTTGTTCGTCACAACACTGCTCCGTCATTCCTATCTAAACAGATCTCTTGACATCTCACACCACTCTGTTCTCGCTCTTAAAATTAGGTGCTCCTATGTGTTCTTGTAATGCTCCGGGCTAACTCCTATACATAATAATGGATAAGAGAATGAATTTGGTATTAAAAACCAGACTCCACCACAAAATGGCTGTGTAACCTTGCGCAATGCAGATAATAATGGTTAACACAAAGTGCTTAATACCTGCTAGTAAACTTTCTAAAACGTTTATACATACATTAACTAACTTAATCTTTAAATTTATGAGCTATTATTGAAATCAAAGAGATAGTGATTAATAGTGCAGTCTCTGCATTGGAATTCCTGGGCCAAATGCTGGCTCGTACTAGATGCTGTGGCCAGGCTAGTTAATCTCTCTATGCTTTAGTTTCCTCATCTGTAAAAAAAGTAATATTAATAACCTTCCCTTGCAGAATTGTTTTATGAAGAGTAAATGTCAAGTAAATATGAAGAGTAAAAGTCAAGTACCTGGTAGTAGTAATCATTATCATCATGATTGTCATCTTTTTGTCATATAATCATTCTCTTTTTTTAAGATTTTATTTAAGTAATCTTTATACCCAAGGTGAGGCTGGAACTCACAACCCCAAGATGGAGAGTCCCATGTTCCACCACCTGAGCCAGCCAAGCACCCACATATAATCAGTCTCTTAACTTGCATAGATGGCAAACTCCTTGAAGTCAGGCACTCTATTCTATTGGTGTCTATATCCTTTGTATTAAAAAGTTATTGAATGTCCAAAGTTAATTATGTCCAATTTTAGTCATTGTGTTTTCTCTAATTTATTTTAAAATCTATAAGATCTCTTATACAAGCATGTAAAGAATGTTTTATAAAACTTACATTATAGAACTGCCATCATTTCTATTCATCTCTCATCTTTTAAAATATGCTCTTTGCTTCTGGTTATCAGCCCTTTCTCATTTAAGCTTCTCTTTTTGCTTTCCTCAACATTTACATGCTCCTTGATCAAGACCATTTTTTTGTTCTTGGTTTCGATTGTCATTAAATAATGATAAATCCTAAAGCAGAATTTCCACCCCCAACTGTAATCTGAATGTTTCTACCCAGTTATCCTAAGATAACTTCAATAGCAACAAATCTAAAACTGATTTTTTTCTCCAAAATGGTTTGTTTCACCTAATTACTTATCTATATTAATGGTGTGTCCCAAATCCCAAGCTAAATACCTCAGTTCCCTCCAACCCCTATCCCTGACTTACTCTCTGGAATCTGCCCTTGGCCTTTCCTCTCTACTGATACTGCCTTATCTCTTACCTGAAATAATGCCATTGCCTTCTCGATGCCCTTTCTGCCTCTGTTCTCTTCTCATTCTGACTTTGTGTTCTGTACTGCTAGCATAATTATCAGCAAGTATTTTTCTAAATCAGAAATAACGTCCATGTATTTGCAATCTTACGTCTTACAGTGTGTGTTGGTAAATGTTCAACAACCAGATCTCCGGGGTGGGGGGTGGGGAAGCCCTGATTTGTATGGCTTACCACTTTCTGTGTTATAAATACTGTCAATACTGTCACAATGGCTGATTTCCAGCTGTCCTGAAGTTACCAAACTCTGAACACAGAGTTGGGAAGAGATGCACGTAACTGGTTCTCATGAGCCAGTATGAGCCAACTCTGAGCACAAGACTATTCAGTAAAAATTCTGAGTTTATTCACTTTCACACCATGTACTCTTCCCTCATAGATTTTAGCACAAGTCATCTCAAGCATGTATTACTTTTGTTAAAATACAATTCAATCGAGTAAATTTGAAGATTTAGTTGGTTTTCCTAAAAAAAAAAATTAGCTTTATTGAAGATTCATAAACCAGTCAATATCTAATCTAGCAACCAGAGGGAACTCCAAGGAGAGGAGTTGTACAAAAATGGAAGGTTTTTATAGAAAGAAGTGTGGAGCAAGAAGTTTTTTGTGAAGGAAAAGAAAGGATTGTTTCAGGCAAGTTCAGTTTCCCTGAAGGGGAAGGTCATGAAGTCCTACTAGATAGATTACCTCATATTCCTTTTGGGGGAATGGAGAGGGCCCTTGTGACAGATTACTTCATTGGTGCTGAGCAGAAAACTCCTGACTAAGGGGTTAAGACTATATTTCTGAGGGAGGTTGAAACTTTAATAAGGTTAGTTATTAAGTATCGGCTTTGTGAGGTGACCTAGCATAAATGACTTCACTTGGGGCTGATGGTTTTGTTTTTTTTTTTAACACTTTTCATATACATGTATATTTTGGCAATGTGTAATTGTTACGTGAAACTGGGTTTGTCTCTTCATAGGTGTTGAGCCAAAAGACACAATCAAGACAAAAAATAGGAAAAGGAAACATTTTACTTACAAGTGAAGGAGAACACCAATAATCTTTCCCAAAGCAGTGTCTCCGAACAAAATTGGGGAATTTGTAAGCTAAGGGTACAAACATGTCCATGAAGGGTTTTTTGCAAATGGGGAATATTGCATGGAATTGGAGCAAAAGTTATTTTAAGGTTATAAACGTTTATTTTAAAATTTCCAGGTCAAAATGGGAAGGGTGGCAAGGGTCAGCATCATCGATTCTCTGGCTCTAGTCAGTCTGGTGTCCAGGTGCTCAAAGGAGCTTAGATTGTGCGAAGATAACTTAAGTGTATGAATCAGGTCAATCTTCCCTTTTCCAATTTTTTAAAATTTTTGTTTTTTTAAGAGAGCATGTGCAGGAAGGGGCAGAGGGAGAGGGAGAGAATCTCAAGCAAACTCCCTGCCAAGCATGGAGACTGATGCAGGGCTCCATCTCACAGTCCTGAGATCATGACCTGAGCCAAAATTAAGAGTCGAACACTTAATCGACTGAGTCATCCAGGTGCTCTTGTTTTTTGTTTTTTGGGTTTTTTAAATTTTTATTTATTTATTTGAGAGAAAGAGAGAGAGTCAGTCTTCACTTTTGAATATGATTAGGCTATCTCCTAACCTAATAGTGACTATTCGTTCTCACATTCTTTCAGAAGATGACTGGAGGCCTAAAATGACCAGCCTGCCTGCCTGCCTGCCTGCCTTCCTTCCTTCCTTCCTTTTTTCCTTCCTTCCTTGTATGTGGAGCTCAGTGCGGGGCTTGAATTCAAGACCCTGAGATCAAGACCTGAGCTGAGATTACGAGTCAGACACTTAACCGACTGAGCCACCCAGGTGCCCCCTAAAATGACTTTTCCTATGTGAAGGAAGGATGTCTGTCTTTTTCCTTAACTCCTTCTGCTTATATAATTTTTAAAACAGTTAAAAATATGACTCTGCTATAAGAATATAATAAACATGCAACAGATATATTTAAGTCATATTAATGAGTGAACTTGCTCTATATCCTATTTTGTTGGCTTTTGCATTAATTTAAGTTGATAAATCTTTGGTGTACATTCATTATATATCTGTACGACAGTCATGTTTTTAACTTTTTGGAAACTATACTTTGATAATTAAATAGCAATTAAGAAAAATGTAAAGGGGCACCTGGTTGGCTTGTTGGTTAAGAAACTGACTTTGGCCCAGGTCATGATATCAGGGTCCTGGGATTGAGCCCTGTGTCAGGCTCCCTGCTCAGCTGGGAGTCGGCTTGTCCCTCTTCTTTTGCCCCTCATGTGCTCTCTCTCAAATAAGTAAATAAAATCTTAAAAAAATGAAAATGAAGTTAAAACACTGATTTTATAGTGATTTTGACATACACTTCCTCAAACTGGGGAGAGAAAAATTGAAAATGTATTTTCTCAGTAAAACGATTTTGGTAAAAACTCAGTAAAAACCACAGGCTCAGCTTAGAGTGAGTTACCCACAGGAAACCAAGACTGAATTGCAGTTTCAACCTCCCTAGGTGTGGAATTTTAAGCCAATGAGCCTGGAATTTTCTGGTCTGCACCAATGAGGTAATCTATCACATGGTCCCTCCTCATCCCAGGCCACCTCACCCTCGCCAAGGAAGATAAGCTAAGCCACCTAATAGGACTCCCACCCTTTCCCTCCTAAAGGAAGGTAACCTTGCCCCTTGCCTGAAACAGTCTTTTCTCTATTTTTTTTCTAGCTAATTACTTCCTGTAAATTCCTTCCTATAAATATTTGCCATTTTGTACAAATCCTTTCTTAGAAGGTCCGCTCTACTTGCAATGTGGGATGATCCTCAATTCATGAATTGCTTAACAAAGCCAATTAAATTCTCAGATTTGCTCAGTTGAGTTTTTCTTTTAAACTATACTACAGCTATAATTATTAAGCTGTGAGATTCCTTAATACTTACTACTTTGAAAAGGAATCCATGTTTTGTTCTAGTCACAACATTAAGCACTTGCCTTTTATAAGCCATGAACTTTGACAATTCCACCTGCCTAGAACGTCCTCTCCTGGATAGTGAATTAGTAATAATAGCTTCCATGCTATTGTGTCTGACACTCTCTTAAGTACTCTTAAGTACTTATTTAACCTTCATTAGCTTGGTTAATCCTCACAACAACCATTTTGGAGGCTGAGAGGTTTCCTTATGATCACATAGCTAAAAATCTGCAGAGCTAGGTTTTATATCCAAATCTTGGACTTGAAGGTCAGTTCTAGTAACACATTAAGCTGATTTAGTCTCATTTTTGAAATAACATCTCCACGGTAAATCTGTCTTTGACTTAAGGTAGAATGAATCACTCCTTCCTTTGTGTTCTTATAACAATTTGCTTCTGTTTTCAACAATGCTAATGATTATAACAGCATTTATTAAGAGCACTTTGTTGAAAACTTTATATGCATGTCATTGATACCTCACAAAATTGAGTTATAAACCACTAATATTATCTCCAATAGATGAGGTACCTGAGGCTGACAGTTTAAATAACTTGCCCAAGTTTACACAGCCACAAAATGGCTGAGGTAGCATATGGCATAGCTCAAGGTCTTAACACTAAGAGTCTACCTTCCTTGCTAGGCTGTTAACTCTTTGATGATAGAACAGGTTTTTTTGTTTGTTTGTTTGTTTTTGTTTAGGCAACCCTAGATATTTGAATAGTGCCTATTATAGTGCATGAAGAATGGTGAATAGTCAAAGCACTATCAACTTTCCTTTCTACAAAAAGGGCCAAGTTGTTGGACTATATGTGAACTAGCTCCTCTCCTCCATTCATAACCACGTTCTTCCTGATACATCCCTCAGAGTTAGTGTAATTTCTTTTCCTCCTTTAGACATCATTGGGTGGTCATTTTCACCTCCGAAAATGTTGGTTTGGAGCTGGGTGAGGAGGTTCATAGCTGTAATACTTCTATTTCAAGAATTTCCTTCCTTTTTATAGAAACTTTCAAGTGAAATTTTACATTGTTATTTCTTTAGCTACAACAACCTAGAGAAGTGGGTAAATAATACATTATTAACCTATTTTATAGGCTAAAACTAAGGACATTATCTTCTCCAGGTTAATACAGCTAGAATACAATACAGCCAGGACTTGAGTTTAGGACCTAATTCCCAGGTCCTGGACTCTTGAGACACGTTGTCAACTTCCACTTCCCTCAGCATTGGAATCACCAGAGGAATCATTAAATCATAGCATGGAGTGGGGAGCAGTACATCTTAGAAAAGGAGAAGAAACTGAGGCAAGAATATGAAGAAAGCTGAGGTAAGGAGCAAAGCAAGCAGGGCAGTTTGTTCAGCGAATTTTGAAAAACGAAAAGCAAGTAGAAGGAGCACTCAGAAATGGAGACCAGAACAAGACCAGAGTGGGGAGGGAGGACTATAAAGCACAAGTAGGTTCTGGGACTGGGAATCAAAGCACACAGTAGCGTCAGGGCGGCGAAGGACACGCGTCCCGTCCGGGAAAAGGTGGTAGGGCAGCACATCTCCCGCGCGGGTCGGAGCCTGCGTTGCCCCGCCCCACGCCGAGTCCGCCCCGCCCGGCCCCGCCCCACCCGCCCCCAGGTCTCTTAGGTGATGCTGCAGCCAAGATGGCGGCGGCCAAGGCGGCCTGAGCGCGATGCTCCCGGACCTCGGCACCAGCGGCGGCGGCTGTGGCCTCGGCCGGGGCCTCCAGTCTCTCCCGGGCGTGAGCGCTCAGGCGACTCTCCTCCGGCCGGGTTAGTCCGGACAACGAGGAGGCGGCCACAAAGAGAGGAGGCAGTGAGAAACGCGGAGAGAGCGCGACGCCTCCTGCCGCGGCACCATGGCTGGGCTCATTAAGAAACAGATCCTGAAGCACCTCTCCAGGTCAGCTAGAGCTTCGGGCGTGGGAGGCCAGTCTGCCTCCGCCCTAGCCCGCCGGGGAGGCCGCTTGCTGCCTTGGGGGCGGCGGGAACTGGTAGCCGTGCGGGAGGCGACTCTTGAGCTGCCAGGTCTAGTCGGGGCAGGGGGTCGTGGCCCCGATCTCCCGTCGCCTGCGGCGTCCGGCTCCGGCCTCAAGAGTCGGCCCCCTGGACGGGTTCTTCCTAAGCCGGCTCGCGGAGCAGCGTGGAGGGCGGCGGGGGGAGGCAGCGCGCTGAGATCGCTCTCCAACGCGGCGTCTGGGGGCGTCCCGGGCACCCGGCTTGGGCGGTCTTGCGCCGAGGCTGGGGATGGTTTATGTGGCAGGGTGAATCCAGGCTCCGTGCTCGCCTATTTCGGAGCAGAGCGATTCCGCTCGCTAACCCAGGGCCTCTGGAGCAGTTTGGACTCTGGGCTGAGCTTGTCTTCTCCGTGAAATGTTAACCTTGTTATTTTCTGAACTCACCGCCACCTCGCCGTTCCCACTCTGATGCATTAGAGGGTGTGCCTGTTTGCACAGTTAGGATTTGTTTTAGGTAAACAGCCAGAGTTCCCAGCTTTGGCAAGTTCTTTCTGGAGTCGTTTTAGTTCCACATCATTCTGGCAAAAACAGTTTTTTGCTTTTTAAAATTTGAGATTCATAAATTAAGGTAGTCAACATCTGTGATGATAAACACAATACTTGCCATTCTTTCCATTTCATAACTCAGTTTTAGTCAGAAATATGACTCAGTAAACCTGGCAGTTTGTTACTTCTGACTTCTCCATATTTGTCTCAAGACACAGGCTAAATGTGGAATCTTGTTTCCAACTTATTAACAGCGAATTCAAAGCCCTTGGTTATGACCCTTTTCTCTGTTATTTGTAAGTTAATGATATTAGGAAAAAACTTGGGTATACTGGTAGGTTTCTATGGTAAAGACAATTCTTGATTCTCCAGATCATTGAGTACAACAGGTTGTACATTGGGGAACAAAGTCAATATTTCTGTGAATTAGCAAATGTTATCTAAACTTAAAACATTAAGATATAACATCTTTTTTAAAAAGTAGCAAATTATAGCAGCATTTATGAATTTATATTTCTTAAAATCACTAATTGGAAAGTTTTAATATTGTACATATGGTCTAATACTAAATCTTATTTTGGAAAAAGATTTTATCTTTTAAATTATTATTTAGGTAATGTCTGACTTAATCAGATGGCCTCTACCCTTTGTCATACTCCATTCCACGAGAAAATTGAGACCTACAGAAAATGATTTGACTGTTTTTCTTGCAAGGGTGTTGGTATATGGCTAGTTCCATTCCAGACGCTTGGGAGGAAAGTTAATTCAATCAATGAGTGCCTTAGGGCGTTAGTTTAATTCTCTTGTAGAACTCTAGTTGAGAAAGACTCCTAAAAGTTAATAGCAAAGGTGATGGCTTATTTCACAAAAGAGACCACAACTACATATTCAGAATTGAGTCCTTAGGAGTACTTTTTAATCTGTAGGATTTCTAATACCTTTGTAGTAAATAGTAATGAGGATTTTTTTTTTTTTTGAGATGATTTTTGTTTCTGCACCTTGGGCCATTGATATGCTTTTCTCTCTCTCTCTCTTCTTTCTTTCTTTCTTTCTTTCTTTCTTTCTTTCTTTCTTTCTTTCTTTCTTTCTTTCTTCTTTCTTTCACACACAACGCGAACATTAGTTTCAGGTGTACAACATAGTAATTTAACAACTCTATGGGTTGTGCTGTGCTCACCACAAGTGTAGCTACCATCTGTCACCATACAATGCTATTACAGTACCATTGACTGAATTCCCTATGCCCCACCTTTCATCCCTGTGACTTAATCGTTACATGCTGGAAACCTGTACCTCTCTCTTCCCTTCACCCATTTTGCCCACTGCCACCCTTTACTCTGCCAACCATGAGTTTGTTCCTTGTATTTATGGATCTGTTTCTGCTTTTCGTTTGTTTCCTTCTTTAGATTCCACATATAAGTGAAATCATATGGTATTTGCCTTTCTCTTTGTGACTAATTTCACTTAGCATAAAACCCTCCATGTTGTTGCAAATGGCAAGATCTCATTCTTTTTTTATGGCTGAGTACAGAGGTGAGTTTTTGAAAACACTTGAATTTTTAGTTATTTCATATTTCAGAATAACTCAGGTGATTGAAGAGTGTCAAATTCTTATTCTTGGCTAATATATTACTCTTACTGCTATTGCTGTCATCTAAGAAAAATAGTTATTTATAAATGTAAATGACGACAATAGATGAAACAAGGTGGGTCTTGTGATAAATTACAATTATTCAAGTAGGGGTGAAATTTTGAAATTACCTGGGTTCAAGCTTAATTTTACAAATTACCAGTAATAAAGATGTCTCTATATTGAAGTAATCATATGGAGGACAGTTGAATAATTTTTAACAGGAAGTACTTAGAACACATGTTGCGGCAATAGACATTTCTTATAGCCAGTGGATGAGGTTTATGACACCTCAAAGGAGGCCTTACCTGACCACCCTTTTCATCCTTCTCTGCCTATATACATATAGGCACACACACACACACACACACACACACACACACACACACACATGCTTGTTCTTTGTCATCTTCACTAGAATGTAAACTACATGATGGCAGAGATTTTGTTTTGAGTCTAGCATAATGTAGGCACTCAACAACTATTTTTTTTAATGAATGGCACCAAAGCATTGACTTTCCCTCACATTTTCTTAACTGAGGTAACACTATATGCCACCAGTATTATCACAGATACTGGGTATGACCGGTTCCCTGTGGCTTTAGGAAGGTAACGGAATCATTGAATAAATGAGCCTTTTGTTGTCTTGGAAAGGAAGGATTAGGAAAATGACCCTTTCTCTACGGCATCTTTCAGTAAGGAGTCAGACTTTATAGGAACGAACAGGAGAAAGAGAATGCTTACTCTGAGCCTTGAGATTGAAATATGGTGAAATTGTAACATTAAAACAAGTGTTAGGCAGATATAGGGGCTCGAGAAACTGGTATAGTGGAAAAGTATAAAAGAAATTCTTAAGAGATTAATAAATGCTGTAAGTAAATGCTGAACTATTTGAGAAATGTAAATCTGTATACTTGTTCCCTGCCTAATTGTTGTTTAGTTTGTATCCTAAGCTTCTGTTGCATTATTAATAAAAATAGTTTGTGTTCTTGGAACCGATCTGAAAATGAACAGAGTGGGAGGGAGAGAGCAGAGCTGGGCAGATTGGGCAAGGGGGCAGGACAAGAGGGTAAAGGGTTTGTGTGTGTGTGTGTGTGGGGTGGGGGTGGGGGTTGGACTACTTATATTTTAAGAGAAGTGAAACAGGAAAAGCCTTTGAAGAGAAATTATTCTGATCTTTCATACTATAACTAGCACAGAATATATTTTGGAGTCTTCTCCAGGAGAGTATTTTTTCACAAAGGAATGGAGAGTTCTAAAGAGAAGTTATAACAAATGTAAGAAAGAAAATAAGAACAGGAGCTACCTTTCAAGGCCTCATGTTACTGTGGCATTTGTACTTGTGTGCTAGAGCAAAGGAGAAGAGGAGGAAAACAGAAGCTGGAAGATAGAGTATATTTAAGCCAGGACCTAAAAAGGTGTAAGGAAGATTTAGATATAAATGTGCCCTCTTCCCTACCTGCCATGCTTTCCCTTTGGCTCATACATGCTATGCTGGAAACAAGACAGGACAGACATTCACCACACCTGGGTGGTGTCCTTGTATAGTTTAAAATCCTGGTTTTTAATCAAAGGTGATTTTGCCCCTTAGGGGACATTTGGCAATGTCTAGATACATTTCCGATTGTTACAACTTGTAGGGTGGGGGTAGAGGCTAGGAATGCTGCTAAACATGCTGCGTACACAGCATAGTCTGCCACAACAAATAATTATATTGGCCAAATGTCAGTAGTTTTGAGATTGAGAAACCGGTTTGAAGTATACAAGCATTTAAGGTGATTGAACTAGGGTACTGTGCTACTTGAGGTTATTTTTGTCCGCAAACAACAAAAATCTCTGTTTAAAGTACGTAATAGGGGAAATGTAACAGAAAGCTGTTGGGTCACCAAGTCTGGGGAAGGGCAGGACCTAACAAGCTCCTGAAACCTCATTGGACAAGATAATTCTTTGTTGTGAAGCGCTGCTCTGTTTGTGGGATGTTTAGCAACATCTCTGGTCTCTACCCACTAGATGCCAGTAGCACTCCAGGCATTACCAAATGTTTAGTGAGAGTAAAATATCTCTTGGTTGAGAACCACTGCTTTCACCTGTGACAACTCCCAGTCTGTGGTCTTTCCTGTCAAGTTTGAGATTCCTGGGAGAGAGAACCTGTTCAGCCCAGTTCTACTTACCAACACAGATCAGTTAACAATGGCAAAGGGTCATAAAACAAAGATATGGTCATAGGGAGAACTGTTTTGAGTGTGGCTTGCTGTTCCATTTGGTGTCTTTAATAGTCACTGAACTAAATTAGATTTCAGAGGGCCTCTTTTGCTACGTTAAAGAAGTTGAACTTCATCCCAGAAGGTGCCTGCTAATAAAGAATTCTAGGCAGAAGAGGGACATGATCATTAAAGATGCTTGGTTATCAGTTTGGTTTTGGAATCCGGGTTTAGGAGCTGTTGACTGTGGTGGAAATACAGTCTACAGAGGATCTCTGATTAACTTAAATAGAAAAGTAATGTACTGTAAGGATATCATCCCACAGAATTTATGGAAGGCTTGGGAACCATACTTGGAAAGGGATTGGATCCATGTCAGTTCTAATGATATAGGTAGGAGAAACCACTTGACAATCTCAACAAGATATGTTCCCTAAACTAAGGGGAAGGAACAAATAGAGATGGTGGCTTGAGAAGATTGTTGAATATTTGGAATATTTGTTAGGGAGATTAGGAATAGTTGAACACTTGCCGGGTCTTGTGACTGAATGGCAAAGTGATAGGGAGTTTAGGGTGCTTTATGGTGTATTCATGGAATAGCTTACACTGTGCAAGGAAGTAGAGGAGGGAATAGCAGCCGATAGTCTGGAAAGAACCTTCAAAGGATTGGAAATTTTATCTGGGGGGAAGAGCAGTTGAGAAAAACAAATGGGAGAACTGGAAGTATTGGCAGTTTTGTCTAAAAGTATTAAAATTTAAAATTTCAAAGGAGGATTAGGCCTAATTTAGGGCAGAGTATCCTTTAAGGCCATGGAACTGAATTGCTGAAGAGAAGTTAAAGTGCATATAATCTTCTGGAGTGGAGTGAGGAGTGAAGTAAGTAAAGGAAGATGAGGTCAAAGAGAAAACGGGCCAGGCCTTGTGAGGCCTTGTAATGACTAGGTCTATAATCATTCCTGAATTAAATGTTCTTAAAAGGAAACACAACATGATTTAGACCATCAGAAATTATTTTTTCTTTTCTTTTTTTTTTAAAGATTTTATTTATTTATTTGACAGAGAGAGAGATCATGAGTAGGCAGAGAGGCAGGCAGAGAGAGAAGGGGAAGCAGGCTCCTTGCTGAGCAGAGAGCCCGACTCGGGACTTGATCCCAGGACCCCGCGATCACAATCCGAGCTTGAAGGCAGAGGCCCCAACCCACTGAGCCACCCAGGCGCCCAGAAATTATTTTTTTAAGTGATAATTGTGTATAATTATTGATAGGCTAATTACATCTTTCACTTTTAGGTTAAAGCTCAATAAATAATTTTGAGAGTTTATGTTTATCAGGTTCTTGAACACTGGGCATTGGAGATACAGAGATGGGTAAGACGTGGTCTCAGCTCTTGGGAACCTTCAGTGATTCCTACTGTGGCATAGGAAGCATGAGTAGGATCACTAAATGTAACCTATTTCTAAAAATATACTGCCATATGAAGTTTGTGAGATTTTATTTACTTGGATCAAGTTAATTATTACCTTTTGGGATTAGAAATAAATTTACTTTTGTAAGTTTGGGATTTTTTTTTTTAAATCCTCAGTGAAATACTAGCAAAAAAAAATTTTTTTTTTTTTTTAAGATTTTTTTTATTTATTTGGCAGAGAGAGAGAGATCACAAGTAGGCAAAGAGGCAGGCAGAGAGAGAGGGGGAAGCAGGCTCCCCGCCGAGCAGAGAGCCCAATGCGGGGCTCGATCCCAGGACCCTGAGATCATGACCTGAGCCGAAGGCAGAGGCTTTAACCCACTGAGCCACCCAGGCGCCCCAAAAAAATTTTTTTTTAAAGATTTTATTTATTTGACAGAGAGAGAGAGAGCACAAGTAGGGAGAGCGAGAAGCAGGCTCTCCACTGAGCAGGGAGCCCAATGTGGGGCTTGATCCCAGGACTCTGGGATCATGATCTGAGCCGAAGGCAGCGGCTTAACCACGTGAGCCACCCAGGTGCCCCAGTTTGGGAATTTAAAAAAAAAAAAAATTTTTTTTTTTTAAGAGTTTATTTATTTATTTGACAGAGAAGAGAGAGATCACAAGTAGGCAGAGAGGCAGGCAGAGAGAGAAGGGGAAGCAGGCTCCCCGCTGAGTAGAGAGCCCGATGCGGGGCTCGATCCCAGGACCTGAGCCGAAGGCAGAGGCTTTAACCCACTGAGCCACCCAGGCGCCCCGGGAATTTTTTTAAAAGTAATTTTTAGTTACTTAAATTGACAGTATTCTTTTAAAAATAGCCCCCAATACTGTTGATTTTGACACTAGATATATAACATTTATTTATTTAACCAAAATTTACTGAGTGCTACTTTGTACTATGCACTAGTCCATAGTGCAGTGGCAAGAATCCTGCCCTCAGTGGAATTTACATTTTTAATCAAAGGAGGCTGATAGTAAAGAAGTGAAGTACATTATATCAGTTTGTGGTAAGTGCTATTAAAAATATAACACAGGGAAAGAGGATAGGAAGTACAGGGAGGTCAGGGTGGAGTTTGCAGTTTTAGATCTGGTGATCAAGAAGGCCTAATTGAGAAGGTGGTATTTGAGAAGAGATATGAAAGAAGTAGTGGAAGTAAATGCAAAGATCCAGAAGTGGAAGCTTGCTTGTCATTTCTGAAATATATCAAGGCCACCAACATGAGTGGAGTGAGGAGTGAAGTAAGTAGAGGAAGATGCATCAGAGAGAAAAGAAGGCCAAACCTTGTGGGGCCTTATAATGACTTTAGCTTTTACCCTGAGTGAGAGTGGAAACCACTTCAAGGCTTTGAGCCAAGTATTACTCTGCAGCCATGTAGGAAATAAATAATAGGAGCTCCAGGGCAGAAGCAGGAGCCCAACTAAAAGTGTTAACTATCCAGGCGAGAAAGGTTCATCAACCTAAGTTGATGAACTGGACTTGCTAAGATATAGTCAAGTTCTAGATGTATTTCAAAGGTAGAACAACAGGATTTGCTGACAGCTAAAATGTGAATTGAGAGATAAAGAATAGTCATGACATAAGCAACTGAGAAGGTGGAGTTGCTGTTAACTAGGTAGAAGACTGGAGGAGAGGCAGGCTTAAGGTAGAGAGATAAGGAGTTTGGTTTTGGATGTGTTAACTTGGAGATCCCTTTTATTTGTGAACTAATTTAGACTACACAGTTTAGTCTGCTCTTCTGTGAAATGGAAGTATATGCAAAGCAACCTTCAAAGGCCTAAGGAACCATGACTGAAGAAAAACACCAAGTTCGGCTTGATGAGAAATTGTTTTTTAAGGGGACTTATAGACAGATGCGTGTCTTGGGGGGCTGCAAAGCGGGTAGATCTCCACAACCCTGCCTCTTGTGAAACCTGCTTTTATAGCTCTAGGGGCTGGGGAGTACATGCTAGGAGACTACCAGGGAGGAGCATGTTTGAGAATAGGTAAGTATCATAGTCATACCTCCAGAGCAGATCCAAAATGTTATGCCTCAAGGGTGTACTTAAGGGTGCTATTAAATAAAAGGAAAGAATGGGAATGGGGGCTGTATCGGATGTATTCAAGAAGACTTCAGGTCACAGAGTAGCCATCATGGTGTTGGTCTGGTTCACATGTCTGGCAGCACCAATGTCAAGTGTTTTGCGTGTGGTTATTCTTTGGTTTATGCAGTACATAATTACAGTGAAATTGAATTGTGAGATGAATTTTAAGGGGTGAACTTTATAGTGTATTTTTTGCTATTACGTATACTATGTAGAAGTATCAAGCAGGTGCTCATTTCTTTCACACTAATTTCCAACTAAAACTAGATATTGATTCTTCAGAAGTTAATTTCAGGAGATTCATTTGTAAACTTTAGTTGAAACTTTAGTTGAAAGTAGACTTTGGATGCTTGGTCCATTGGATGTTGTAATATTACCATTCTAGAATCAGAAGGGATTTGTTCTGGTCTCTGAGAAGGAAATTATTAAAACGTTAAGATATGTTAAGATTTGTGACTTGCCCAAGGTTTGACAGGTAGTGTTGAGTGGTTAAGTCACTGATCCAGTACTCTTTTAATATGATTATTCTATGCTCCCTGCTCAGGCTGTTGTACCTTCCTAACAGTTTGCTTTGCTTTAAGTCTATTTTCAGCATTTATTTATTAATAAAATTTCAGTCTTACTACTCTTTTGTGGTATTTCACCATCCTGTTGCAGTATCCCTTAGGAGATTCTTTTATTATTTGGGAATCCTTTGACTTTGTAGTCCTTTGAAGCTTGGGAAACATAGCCTTTTGACTTAGCAATTCTGTGAAGTTGGGAAAGCACAATTTCTCCATTTCTTTATACTTGCATAATTTTTTTTGCAATATTACACTTTGCCTTAATACTGCAGTTTCCAATCTAAATATTTCCTTAGAAAGTTGATTTCTTATCAGTTATATATGTTCTAAATGCTGCACATTATTTTTCATATATTAGGATGAATAATTTAATATTTCTGTTAAATATTGGTATTTAACTAGTTATTAGTGACTGGAGCTCAGATTGAATGTAAGTTACAGGTATAATTTATTACTATTTCCATGAGTGAAATATGAGCAGTTATCACATCAAGACCAAGTTATTAAAACAAAGTTGAGAGCTACAACAAATATGATTCAGGATAGAATAGTTATTATTTATTTTTTTCAGACATTAGATTTACTGTCTGTCTGATAATTCATTGACTTATTTTGAGACTTCTCCCAGACAAAATGAATGTTATATATAAATTTTGAATCTCTAGATTAGTCTTTTCTTTAAGACTTAATTTTAGCTATATGTATATGTACTCTTTTCTACCCAAAAATACCATTAAGAGAGAGCTCTCTGAGACTGTGAACTCAGAACAAGGGACTGAGGGTTTTGGAGGGGAGGGGGTGGGGGGATGGGCGAGCCTGGTGGTGGGTACTGAGGAGGGCACGTATTGCATGGAGCACTGGGTGTGGTACATAAACAATGAATCTTGTAACACTGAAAAAATAAAATAAAAGTATTTGGGGGAAAAAAAAAAAGAGAGAGCTCTCTGGCTTCTTTTTGCCACCGTTAGCATAACATCGTGTTGTTTTCCTTTACTGTTGTCTATTTGTAAACTTTTTGTTTGTAATTTTATGTTAGGAATTAATATTTAGAGAGAAACTTAGAAATACCAGAAAATTCAGTCATTTTAAATTTGCTAAAACTGTTGTTAGATAACTAAATTCAGTTCCTATTCCAAAGTTTTCTTCTGCTGTGATGGAACTTTATATATAAATGAGCTATACTATAAAAAGGGACATTATAAAATCTAAGATACATATTATCTTTAAGGAGTATTATAAGTATGATTATTCCCATTGATAAATCATTCATTTATTCTTTCTACCAATACTTAAAGAAGATCTATAAGATATATAAGTGAAGTTAAGAACTATAAATGCCTTCTGAAAACAGTATGGTAGATGATTAAATAGATAACAGGATAAAATGTAAGTTTTTTTTAATAAAGATTTTATTTATTTATTTGACAGAGAGAGAGATCAAAAGTAGGAGTGGGGGGTGGGAAGCAGGCTCCCTGATGAGCAGAGAGCCCAATGCAGGGCTTGATCCCAGAACCCTGAGATCATGACCTGAGCCAAAGGCAGAGGCTTTAACCCACTGAGCCACCCAGACACCCCGATAAAATGTAAGTCTTAAGAGACAGACGCAAAGTACTATATGCAACTTTAATGGAAGTAGAGACATTGAGACAGAGGTGGTCTAACTCCAGAGAAACTGTAAAGAAATAATGAAATAAAAATACATAAACAACAGCTTATGTGATATAAAATGGGTAGTTATAAATCTCTTTGCTTGACAGTGGCATGCATTCCAAGGGAATATTTAAGGCAGTTATTTAGAGAAGTTAGGGATACTTCATTTTTTAAAAAATTTTAAAAAAGATTTCTGTATTTACCTTAGCGCGAGAGCATGTGCACACGAGTGGGGGGAGAGCAGAGAGTGAGGGAGAGAATCCTCAAGCAGATTTCCCCAAGGTCAGTGGGGTAATTGGGCTTCATCCCAGGGCCCTGAGATGACGACATGAGCCAAAACCAAGGGTCAGATACTTGATTGACTGAGCTACCCAGGCGCCCCATTAAGGATACTTTAGATCTAGAAACTTGGCTGCAGTTTTTCCACTGTTATCTAATACTACACTTCCTCTCTCTTTTTTGTTTTTCATCCATCTTTTGTTGTCTTACTACTGTAGCCAGATTGTCTACATTCCTTCCTGCCAGGTCATCCTCTCAGGCTTCATTTTACTGGTACCTCTTACATGGGCAGCTTTAACTAGGTAGGCTCGTCTTCATTGGTCTTAAAATATTTTATTACAACAAAAATTTCATGTTTTTAGTTCGTAGATTATCGTCTGTTTTTTTAGTTTCTTTTTTTTTTTTTAAGTAGACTCCATGCCTATCTTAAGGCTTGAACTTATGAATGTAGGACTTGAACTCATGAGTGCCATGCTCCACCAACTGAGCCAGCTAGGTGCCCTCTAGATTGTCATCTCTTTAAGAGCAGAATCACCCTGACAGACTGCATTCTGAAGGCAGTGATTATGTTTATCTTGTTCGCTGTTGTACCTTTAGCATCTGGCACAGTATTGTTACACATAGTAGTTGTTCAGAAACATTTTCAGCTGACTAGAGAATAGATTAACTTTGGCCATCATAGAATTTATAGGATATAAATTGATTGCCCTGAATACATTTTTGGCAGATGACTCATATCTAAGAAATTTAGATTAAAATTTTTTTTTTTTTATAAATACTCTAGTTCTCTGATTAGCTTTTGTATATAAAGATATAATTTATTGCTTGATCTCTCTTTGGTTTGTGGGGTTACTTTTCATAGCTAACTTTACTTTTTAGTATTCTCCATAAAGTAAGATTACAGTTTTAAATGGGCTTTTTAGCAGTTAAACTAATTTGATAATTTGTATTTGTAAATAGCTTGTCTTTTAGAGTGCTTGTCCTATTTGGTTTGATTTAATGTTGAATTACAGTTCAGTCTTCGTATAACTTTTGTACAACAGAGCTATCTCATTTTTGTTGATTTTTTAATATAAAAATTTTTAAATATTGTTAGAGTAGTAGTAATAGTAGAGAGAATGAAGGAAATCACAAATGATTAATTTATCTTAGAATTTAAGCAGTGTTTGCCTTTAGTTATTCCAGTGTGAAATACAACTGTATTTTTTTAAGTGCATCACAGCTAAATATTTTTATCATATCATTCCTTTCCTCTTCCTTCCCTTAAACTTGCTCCCTCCTGTGTCCCCTGTGTACCCATTCCCTGCAGCGATCCCTGCTGGCTGTGGTGGAGATTGGTGTGCTGTGAATTTCATAATCAAGGAGTCTAAGAAACCCTGGAAACTGACTACTTGCTTTCACCAGGAATAGGGACCTTTTGTCTGAATTTCCTGCCCTCAGGTAATACTTCTATTCCCCATCGTTCTCGTTTTCCTTTTCTTTCTTTTCATAAATGCAAACACTTATTTTGCCCCACATAAAGATACTTTGAGAATATTTTCTAATTTTTACTGTATTAGTCAAGTACCCTTTTCCCTTCCCGCCCGCCTTTTTTTTTTTTTTTACTGTAGCTACAGGCTCATGCAGTTCCTCTCTTAGACTATCTTTTCTTTTCTTTTTTTTTTAGATTTTATTTATTTATTTGACAGAGAGAAAGAGATCACAAGCAGGCAGAGAGGCAGGCAGAGGGAGAGAGGGAAGCAGGCTCCCTGCTGAGCAGAGAGCCCGATGCGGGGCTCGATCCCAGGACCCTGAGATCATGACCTGAGCCAAAGGCAGAGGCTTAACCCACTGAGCCACCCGGGTGCCCCTAGACTGTCTTTTCTAATACATAAGGTTTTGCAAGGCACTTGGTTATAACCAACTCTTTCTTTTGTTGAAAGAGTTTTATAATTTACAGTCAGCTATTTGGAAATAATAATTAGCATTTGATCTACTCTTTAATGGGTAAGATTTCATAGTCTAATGTAATTAATGAGGTATGAAGTCTCTTTTGATAAAGAGAATGTTTTCATCACTTTTCATCGAAGGATTTAAGAATTTATTTTGTGTATTTAATGTTAATTATAATCTTTATCAAAGAGATTTAAGTAACTCTTATGAACAGCAGTGAAAATAGAGTTCTTGAGGAATGTAAGGACTTGACACCCCATTTATTACTTCCCTTCTCCCCTTACTCCTTTTAAAAATTCATTATCAGGGAAAGTAATTATGTTATAAAACCAGATTCATGGAAATGGCACTGAATTTCTTTCAAGTTGGACTTAATGAAAAATCTAGGAACTTAAATCATTGAACAGTTATAGTACTTAGGAAATTTATCGACATAAATACTTTGACCCTGTCCTTATAGTCTAGTGAGAAATTGGTAATTAAAGATTAACTATGATTGGGGCACCTGGCTGGCTCATTTGGTGGAGCATGTGACTCTTGATCTGGGATTGTGAGTTCAAGCCCCATGTTAGGTGTAGAGATTACTTAAAAAAAAAGATTACCCGTGAGCAGAATTGTGCAACTCATTACAGAGGAGTAGTGTGACATTTGATAACCTCTCCATATGTTAGCAATTGTGTAAATATCAATTAAGTATTGTTTTCCAGTATTCTTGTCTACCTTGATTCTTTGATATCATTTAGGTATCTGGATCTAAATCAGAATTGCGAAGGGATAGATGCCAAGCTTTAACCTTAGGTAGACCATTAGGGAAACCTTTGAGATTATCTTTAGGATATTGTTAGTTAAGGATTTGTTTATAAGGGCATTCAAAGATGGTTCTGGTTTTGTATATACCTCTAGTAAATCCTCTGGGAGCTTTGCTCCTGAAGTATAGTCGTAGCTGTAATACTTTGCTTTTTTTTTAGATTATACTTCCTTAACATATCTTTATTTGACCTGGTTTGTGCTTAGCTTATTGAAGATGAGGTGTTACAATTTTATTTGGTTTAAACCACAGCTATGTATTTGTTCATTCAAGTCACCTACCAAACTTAATTCCTTTTCTCTCTTTATCTTCTCATTTTAATCAATTATGATGCCTTTTTATTAAATAACTCTTAAATTTATCTTCCTTTTCCTGAACCTAGCATATGGCAGACTTCTTGGCACAAAGGAGACATCAATAAGACTTGAATATCTCTGTTGTCATGATCCAGATTTAACTCATCATGTCTTTTGTTACTCTTGCAAATAAGCATTCTCATTTCCTTTTGGTCTCATACCTTTTTATTCCATCCTTGGCACTGTTACTGGAGAGATATGTTCAAAATGCTAATCTTACCGTTTAATTTCTTGGTAAAAATCTTTGTTTTTAATTGAAGTATAATTGACACAGGGTATCCCACTAAGTCCAGGTGTGCATCACAGTGACTTTTTAAAGATCTTTTAAATAAAAGATAGAGTGAGTGAGAGCACTAGCACAGGGGAGGGTCAAAGAGAGAGGAAGAAGCAGACTCCCCTGCTAAGCAGGGAGCCTGATTTGGGGCTCAATCCTAGGACCCTGGAATCATGACCTGACCTGAAGGCAGATGCTCAACTGACCAAGCCACCCAGGAGCCCCCATAGTGATGTATTTTTTTAAAAGATTTATTTATTTATCTATTTATCTATCTATTTATTTATTATTTTAAAAAGATTTATTTATTTATTTGGCACAGCGAGAGAGAGAGAGAGAGAGAGAGAGAGAGAGAGAGATAGCAAGAGAGGGAACACAAGCAGGGGGATTGGGGGAGGGAGAAGCAGGCTTCCCGCTGAGCAGGGAGGCCAACGTGGGGCTTGATCCCAGGACCCTGGGATCATGACCTGAGCTGAAGGCAGACGCTTAACAACTGAGCCACCCAGGTGCCCTTATTTATTTATTTTAGAACGGGGTGGGGAGGCAGAGGGCGAGGGAGAAAGAAACCCAAGCTCTGCTAAGCACAGAGCCTGGGCACAGGGCTTAATTTCATGACCCCGAGATCAAGACTGGAGCCAAAATCAAGAGTTGAATGCTTAACCAATTGAGCCACCCAGACGCCCCATCATAGTGATATTTTTATATATTTCGAAATGAATCCCACAATAAGTCTAGTTACCATCTCTCACCACACAAAATTGTTACAGTATTGTTGGCTGTAGTACCTATGCAGTATATTATATCCTCATGACTTGCTTATGTCATAACTGGAAATTTATGCCTCTTAATCCCCTTCATCTATTTTGCAGAGCCCCCAATCCCTCCCCAGTCTGGTAGCCAGTAGTTGCTTCTTATATTTGTGAGTCTCTTTTTGTTTTGTTTGTTCATTTGCTTTGTTTTTTAGATAATGCATGTAAGTGAAATCATATGGTATTTGTCATTGTCTGACTTACTTCATTTAGCATAAAACCCTCTAGGTCCACCCATGTTGCAAATGGCAAGAGTTCATTCTCTTTTATGGCTGAGTTATATTCTATTGTGTATGTGTACCACATCTTCTATATCCATTCATCTATTAATGGATAATTAGATTGCTTCAGTATCTTGGCTGTTGTAAATAGTGCTACAGTGAACCAACTGTGCATATATCTCTTTGAATTGGTGGGTTTTTTTTGTTGTTGTTTTGTTCTTTTGTTTTTTGGATACATACCTAGAGGTGTAATTGATGGGTTGTGTGGTAGTTCTAATTTTAATTTTTTGAGGTGCTTTCATATGGTTTTCCATGGTGGCCGCACCACTTTACATTCCCAGCAACAGTGTATGAGGGTTCCCTTTTTCCACACCCTCACCAACACCTGTTATTTTTTGTCCTTTTGATAATAGCCAATCTGACTAGTGTGAGGTGGTATCTCCTTATGGTTTTGATTGGCATTTCCCTGATGATTAGTGATGTTGAGCATCTTTTCATGTGTCCATTGGCCATCTGTATGTCTTCCTTGGGAAACTGTTTATTCAGATCCTCTCCTCATTTTTAAATAGTATTCGTTTTGTTTTTAAATACATTAAGTTGTGTAAGTTCGTTATATATTTTGGATATTTACCTCTTATCAGATGTATGATTTGTAAATATCTTCTTTCATTCAGTTAGGTTGCTTTTTCATTTTGTCGATGGTTTCTTCTGTGCAAAAGCTTGTAGTTTGATGTAATGCCATTTATTTATTTTACCTTTGTTGCCCTTGCCTAAGAAGACTGGTGCAAAAACAAAATATGGCTAACACTGGTGTTTTTTTTTTCCTAGGAGTTTCATGGTTTCTGGCTTCATATTTAAGTCCTTAGTTCATTTTGAATTTATTCTCATATATGGTATAATATAGTGGCCCTGTTTCATTTTCTTTTTACATGTGGCTGTCCAGTTTTCCCAACACCATTTATTGAAGAGATCGTTTTTTTTTTCCATAATATATTCTTGCCTTCTTTGTCATAGATTAATTGAGTGTATATGTATGGGTTTATTTCTGGGCTCTCTTTTTCTATTCCATTGACATGTGTGTCTAAGTTTTTATGCCAGTACCATACGGTTTTGATTACTAATAGTTTTGTAGTATTTGAAATCAGGAAGCATTATAACCTCCCCCTTTGTTTTTCTCAAGATTGCTTTTGCCGTTCAGGGTCTTTTTGTGGATCCAGGCAGGTTTTGGAATTCTTTGTTTTAGTTCTATGAAAAATGACATTAGTATTTTGATGGGGATTGCATTGAATCTGTAGTTTGCTTTAGGTAGTATGGACATTTTAACAATATTTTTTCATTCCATGAACACAGAATATATTTCCATTTATTTGTGCTGTCCTCTGTTTCTTTCATCAGTGTCTTACAGAGTGTATAAGTCTTTCACCCCCTGGTCAAATTTATTCATAGGTATTTTATTCTTTTTGGTGCAGTTATAAATGGGATTGTTTTCTTAACTTCTTTCTGATAACTCTTTATTAGTGCAACCTATTTCCGTATGTTAATTTTGTATCCTGCAACTTTATTGAATTCTTTATTAGTTCTTATTAGTAGTTTTTTGGTAGAGTCTTTAGAATTTTCCATATATTGTATTATATCATTTACAAATTGACAATTTTATTTCTTCCTTTCCAATCTGGATTTCTTTTATTTCTTCTTCTTGTCTAATTGCTCTGGCTAGGGCTTCCAATACTATGTTGAATTAAAGTGGTGAGAGTAGCATCCTTCTCTTGCCCCTGATTGGAGGAAAATCCTTCAGCTTTTCACTGTTGAGTATGATGTTAGCTATGGATTTGTCTTAGGGCCTTTATTATGTTCAGGTGTACATTTCTTCAATGCCCACTTTGTTGAGAATTTTTATTATAGATGTTGAATTTTGTCAAATGCTTTTTCTATGTCTATTGAGATGATCATATGGTTTTTATCCTTTACTTTGTTAATGTGGTGTATAATGTAAAGATTGGTAAAAAACTTTTAATGGCTTATGTTCAAGCTTTTTAAAAAATATTTGTTTATAACAGTAGAATTTTTTGTCCAAACAAATATTAAAATAGAACTTAACTGCATAAGATAGGCAAAAAGTAGGGCTCCTTGTTAATAGAACGAAGACTGGCTATGCTCATAAATTGCCTTTTAGTAATTTAGTTGAATCAGTAATTAGGGCGATCAGCTATTATATCTTTTCCCTTTTTATTTCTTCTCCCAGCTATGTTGAATCATAAGTCTTCTTAGGAGCATTGTGGGAACAATACAGATGCGTAGGATGAAACCTACGTTCCTTGGCATGGAATGCAAGTGTCTTTCGTGATCTGGCTTCAGTCCATCTCTTTCAAAGGCATTCCATTTTGTTACAAACTATGTAATGCCTTATACTTCATCCATGCCTACTGTGTGTGATCCTGTAACCTTGAACATGCTGTCACCGTGCCTAAAATATCCTCCTCTCTCCTATTCGTCTGGCAGAAACTTAACTCATAAAAAACCCAGCTCAAGTTTGGCCTCCTCCATGAAGCCTTCCCTAAACAGTGTTTTTAACAAATGATCACTACTTCTCCTGTACCTCCATCTTATCCTATTTTCTTTTTTTTGTAATATCTGACACATGGTGCTTGACACGTAGTAAAACTATAATGTACTGTCGTGATTTGTTTATGTGCTTGTCTCTAATAATAAACTATGAGGTTTTTGAAAGCAGTAATTATGTCTTATTTGTCTAAGTTACCCAAGAGCCTAATTAATCATTGCTCAGTTTTTGCCATGAAGGATGCATGTGTATTTATGTCAGATCTTCCAATATTTCAACAAAATTAGGAAACCGAGATTTTAATACAAGGTCTACTCATTTTAAATGTTAGCCACCCATTCAGGTTTTTTAAAACGCTGTGCAGACAGACAAAACATATTTGTGGGTAAAACAAAGCTCACAGGCTGCCAGCGTGTAACCTCTTCCATTCTTTAAAACTTTTCATTTCTTTAAATGTGAAAAATTGGCTCGATAAGATTGGTTGATTTCCTTTACATGTGTATTATAAAAATAACCAAGCCAAACAAACTTTGTAAATTGAGAATACTAAAAAAAAGTTATTATGAGCATTAACTTCATTCTTCTTCCATTAACACTGTAGTTTTCTTTGAAGAAAATAACATTTATGTCTTAAATATTTAATAGGCCTCAAATTGACATTGAAAGCTCCTTGAAGATAAGAATTGCCACATATTCCTATAATGCCCAGGAAATGTTTATTAAATATTGTTGAATTGAAAATTGATGAGTATGATAATGAAATGGTAATTGATATTGAAATACCTTTTAAGTTAAAATTATACAAATTTGATTATAGTTTTGGCTCTGCTGTGATATGACCTTAGCAGTTGACTTAAACCCTTTTGGGCTTCACATTTTATAAGATTAAGACTTTGGCTTAGCGGCAGTTTTCAGATGCTAAAATTCTAAAATTCTTTGATATTTTTTGATAGTATGAAGGCTGCTTATTGATCTCCTTGGTTTTTAATTTTTTAAAGATTTATTTATTTATTTAGAGAAAGAACACGAGTGGGAGGGGCAGAAGGAGAGGGAGAGAGAATCCCAAGCAGACTCCATGCTGAGTGATCTACTCCGTTTTTTAACTTGGCTTAAAATTGCTTCCCGTATCTTCAGAAGACAAATTACGAATGTTTTTCAAAAAGCCATGGTTCAGATATCTTAAAAATTCTGATTTCCTTGTACTTTATTAAGTTAACTAGTCCACTTTCTTTTTTACTAGGAAGAAGTATTCACTTATATACATGGGTGTGTGTGTGTGAGAGAGAGAGAATAGGTGTGCTCATAATAAATTACCTTCTTTATTGAGTATTTTCAATTTATAGTTTGTTTAGCTTGATTATTTTTTAATATGCAAGTAAAGAAAATCAATCTTATAAGCACTTTTATGTATGACTTAAACAGCTTTATTGAAATATAATTGATTTATATGCAGTAAAATGTACATATTTAAGGTATACAGTTTGATGAAATTTTAACATATGCCCTTAAGTTCCTTCATGTCCTTTTGTAATCCTCTCCTTCCTCCCCTCCTGTCTCATTCTTTGTTATTACATAATCTGCTTTATTTCACTTAGATTAGTTTGTATTTTCTAGAAATTTATATGAACGAATCAAATACCTTCTTTTGGCCTCTTTCCCTCAGTATAATTATTTCACAATTAATCTGTTTTGTTGTATGCCTTCTCTCTTATTGCTGAATATATTCCGTTGTGAATATGCCATTATGTGTTTATCCATTCACCTGATGATGGTCATTTAGGTTGTTTCCAGTTTTTGACTATTACAAATAAAGCTGCTGTAAACATTCATGTGTAAGTCTTTGTGAGGACACATGCTTTTCATTTCTCTTTGGTAAATGCCTAGGAGTAGGATGATTGAGTTGTACATGGGTACATATATAAGTTTTTAAGAAACTGGTAAACAGCGTTCTGAAGCGTACATTCTATGTTCTCACCAGCAAGTGTGTGAGAGTTTCAGTTGCTCCATATCTTCAACAGTGCTCAATATGGTCAGTCTTTTAATTTTCTCATTTTAGTGGGTAAGTAGTGGTGTGGTTTTAATTTGCAATTCCTTATTGACTGGCTATGTCTTTTCATGTGCTTATCTGCCATCTGTGTGTTTTCTTTGGTTTGAGAGTCTGTTTATCTTTTCATGTGCTTATCTGCCATCTGTGTATCTTCTTTGGTTTGAGTGTCTGTTTAAATCTTTTGCCTATTTTATTAATGAGTTGTCTTATTTTTGAGTTGTAAGAGTTCTTTAAATATTGTAAATAAAAGTCCTCTTTCGAACGTGTTTCGTAAATATATTTTCTCTCCCTCTTTGGCTTCTCCTTTAGTAAGTGTCTTCGATGGGTGGGGTTTTTAATTTTCATGAAACATAATTTATTGGTTTTTTGCTTTTATGATTTGTGCATTTTTTTGTTATGTTAAAGAAATCTTTGCCAGGCTCAGGGTGCCTGGGTGGCTCAGTCCGTTAAGTGGCTGCCTTCAGCTCAGGTCATGATCCTGGTGTCCTGGGATTGAGCCCTGCGTCGGCTCTCTGCTTAGCAGGGAGTCTGCTTCTCCCTCTCTCTCTGCCTCTCCTCGTCCTCCTGCTTGTGCTCTCTCCCTCCCTCTCTCTCAAACAAATGAATAAATAAAATCTTAAGGAAAAAAAAATCTTCGACAGGCTCAAGATCACCAATATTTTCTTCTGTATTTTCTTACAGCAATTTTATGGATTCAGTTTTTAGATTTTGGTCTGTGATCTATTTAAATATTTGTTTGTAGTGTGAGGTAAGTATCAAGATCAAGATTTTTTTTTTCTTTTGGAAGTGGATATACAGTTGTTCCAACACAATTTATTGAAAATAGTATCCTTTTTGTTTTGTTTTGTTTTTTTAAGCTACAAGAGGGCTTGCTCTCACAACCCTGAGATCAAGACCTGAGTTCAGATCAAGACTGAGCCACCCAGGCACCCCTATCTTTTTATGATTGATTTGCTTTTCTGCCTTTGTTGAAAATCCCCTTACTATAAATTTGATTCTATTTCAAGACTCTCTATTTTGTTCCATTGTTCGTGGGTCTGTCTTAATACCAATCTCAAACCATCTTGAATATTGTAGTTTTGGTTTTTTTTTAAAGTAAGCACTATGCCCAAAATGGGGATTGAACTCATGACCCTGAGATCAAGTTTCATGCTCTACGGACTGAGGTAGCCACGTGCCCCACTGTAACTTTTTTAAAATATATTTTTTATTTTTTCTTTCTTCTTCTTCTTCTTCTTTTTTTTTTTTTTTTTTAAGATTTTGTTTATTTATTTGACAGGGAGAGAGCACAAGCAGGAGTGGCAGGCAGAGGGAGAAGCAGGCCCCCCACTGAGCAAGGAGCCTGATATGGGACTTGATCCCAGCACCCTGGGATCATGCCCTGAGCTGAAGGCAGACACCCAACCAACTGAGCCACCCAGGCACCTTTTAATAAATTTTTTAATGATTTTATTTAGTTATTTGAGAGAGAGAGTGAGAGAGAGAAGGAGCAGGGGGAGGGGCTGAGGGGAAGGGGAAGCAGACATCCTGGTGAGCAGGGAGCCTGATGTTTGGTTTGATCCCAGGACCCTGAGCTGAAGGCAGGTACTTAACCGACTCAGCCACCCAGGCACTCCCCAGCATAGCTTTTTAAGAAGTTTTGAAATTGATAGTAGAAGGCCTACAACTCTGTTCATCTTTTTCAAAGTTAGTTTGATATTCCCCACAGAATCAACCTGTTTGTACCAAAAAGCCTGCTGGGTATTTGCTTGGGATCTATAAGTCAGTTTGAGGAGAATTGACATCTTTAAAAATATTGAGTCTTCTGATCTACCTATGTGTTTCTCTGTTTACATCTTTTAAAATTTTAGCAACATTTTATGGTTTTCAGTATATAGATTTTATATATCTTTTGTCAGATTTATCCCTAAAAATTTCATACTTATCATGCTAGTATAAATGGTACTTTAAAATTTTTAGTTTCCTGTTCTTGCTAGGATATGGAAACAATTGCTGTTTTTATTGTACTAACTTGTTTTAAATGAAACTTACATACAACAAAATGGATAAATCTTCCATATGCAGCTCAAATGATTTTTTTTAAATAAGATTTTTTTTTGTGGAAAAGTTTTTGGTTGATAGAAGGGCAGTAAGGATAGTATAAAGAGTGTTCATATACCTCACATCCTATCTCCCCTATTACTTGTGTGTGTGTGTGTGTGTGTGTGTGAGTGTGATTTCCTTTATTGTTGATCTTTTTATTTTTGTGATGGATTACCATGTAATACAGTGAAACACTATTCATACATCTCATTTTGCTAGGATATACTGGTCGACTTCTCTGCTGAAAGTCTCTGTTAAAAATATTTTCTGTGGGAAAAGAAGATAGACTTTGGATTCTTGTTGGCATTCACTCTGTAAAAATCAATGCCAGATTGGCAGGTTTGTAAATACTTACTCTGGGTAGCAGTTTTGAGGCAGCCATGTATTCCCCTGCACAATGCTCTCTGCTAAGTTACTAATAACAAAAATCTGGATGTAAGAAATTCTGAAAAATTTTATGAATCAAGAAATAATATTGGTTGAGAGACCTGTAGCAAAGATTTTTATTAGACTTCATATAGTCTTAATAAAAATTTACTCCTGTGTTATGCTTTGGGTTTATGCTCTCATTTTTCATGAATCATTAGAGCTTTTCATTTACCCCTTTGAAATACGGTATGCATGACAGATTTTCTATGGTTGAGAAAAATAGATTTTAAGAATTAGCTATTCATGGACTGGATTGAAAAGGACAGGGTTCAATAGCATTGGAGTCCATCTCTTTTATTAATATGTTATAAGATACGGTACATTTGTCATAATTAATGAACCAATATTTATAAATTATTATTAACCATAGCCTATCCTTTGCTCACATTTCCTAAGTTTTTTACCTAGAATGTCCTTTTTTAATTCCGGGATCTCATTGTGAATATCAGGTATTTAGTCATCATTTTGTTTTAGACTCCTCCTGACTATAACAGTTTCTAAGACTTTCCTTCTTTTTGATGATCTTGAGAGTTTTCAGTAGTATTAGTTAGATACTTTGTTCAGTGTCTCTCAATCAGTATTTGTTTAATGTTTTTCTCATGATTAGAATGGGTTATGGGTTTTTGCAAGAAGACCACAGAGGTAAAATGCCATTTTTATTATGTCGTATCAAAGGTACAACATTGTTGATGTTGGCCTTTGTCAGATTCTCGCTGTAAAGTTACTGTTTTGCCCAGTTTCATACTGTATACTTTGGAAGAAAAGCAGCCACACACAAAAGGAATGAAGGGTTGTGTTTCACTTCCCTGAGGTTGGGGTAGAGAAAACATGTTATTTGGAAATTTTTTGTATGGGAGATTTATCTCTTCTTTCCCATTTATTCAATCATGTATTTATATCTATGTATATTCATATATATTTATTTTATATTTTGAGTTATAATCTAATAATTTGTTTCGTTGCCCAAATTGTTCCAGCTTTAGCCATTGGGAATGCTTTCATTTAGTTCCTATGTCCCTTCAATTGATTTTATTTTTTGTACTGCTCTTATATCCTATAACCTTGCTATACTCATTTATTAGTTCTGGTAGCTTTTTAAAAGGATTCTGTATGGTTTTCTATACAGATGATCATGTCTTTTGGGAAAAAAAGCAGTTTTACTTCTTTTCTAAATAGAATGTCTTGTATTTTTTTCTTGCCTTAAATTTAGCGTTGGCTAGAATTTCCAATACAATGCTGAATAGAAGTGGTAAGAGCACATGTCCTTGTCTCTGTCTTAGGAACAAAGCATTTTAGAAGTCCAATGTGCTATCCATTGCACCACGGAGCCACCTGGAACAAAGCACTTTAGTCTTCCATCTTTAAGTATGATTTTAGCTCTAGGATTTTCATACATGTCCTTTGTAGTTTGGAGGAAGTTCTCTTCTGTCCCTAGTTTGTTGAGAGTTATTTTTCCATGTATGGTGTTGACTTTTGTCCAGTGCTTTTTTATGTCTCTATTGAGATTGTCATGCGATTTTACTTTTTATTTTTATTTATTTAAAAAAAATATTTTACTTATTTTGAGAGACAGAGCACACAAGCGAGAGAGCATAAGCTGGGGGAGCGGCAGAGGGAGAAGCAGACTCCCCACTGAGCAGGGAGCTGGATGTGAGGCTTAATCTCAGGACCCCGAGATCATGACCTGAGCCACTCAGATGCCCCACAATTTTATTTTTTAGTATGATGTATTACACTAGTTGAGTTTTGAATGTTAAACCAATCTTCATACTTGGTCATGGTGTACTTCTTACATATTTTTGTTAAGCTGTGAGTTATAGCTTACCTTGTGAAATATGTGATATGTTGTAACTGTATTTTACTTTATTTTTTGAAGATTTATTTGAGAAAGCATGAGAGCGAGCCTGGGAGCGTGTTGTTGGGGGAGGGGTGGAGGGAGAGAGAGCCTGATGCAGGGCTCAGTCTCACAACCCTGAGATCATGACCTGAGTAGAAATCAAGAGTCAGCTGCTTAACTGACTGAGCCACCCAGGCTCCCTGGGATCACTGTTTTAAAAGAATGAAATAGAATAGAAAATATCATACTGTATTAATCTATTGTTCTGTGGAATTTTCATCTTAATTGTATGTGTGTGTGTCTGTATGTACTAGGCTATAACATAAAGTGTATTTCTTGACCTAGCTTATATCAACATTTTTAAAAATAACTAGTTCACTTTTTGATCCTGAAGCTAATAAGGCATAGAGTAGTGCAAGAAAGCAAGTAGCCCCAAGAGGAGAGTGCCAGATTAAAAGAGGTACAACTGCAGTTAGAAAATGGGGTTAGATAATGGAGAAAATGAGGAAATATGGGTTTCTTTAGAAAAGCCTCATCCATTTCTCTCTCTTTTTTTCTTTCTTTCAAGATTTATTTATTTGAGAGAGAGAGAGAGAACAGCCGGGGGGGCGGGGGGAGAGAACAAGCTAGAGAGCGGCAGACGGGGAGGGAGAGAGAATCTCAAGCAGACTCCACACTGAGTTCAGGGCCCGACGTGGGGCTCAGTCCCGGGCCCTGAGGTCATGACCTGAGCTGAAATCAAGTCGGATGCTTAACCAATTGAGCCACCCAGGTGCCCCTGTTTCTTAGTTTTGAGTGGAGTGACATTTATGTCTGCATGATGAAACCCATGGACTATGAAAGGATGTGATTAGTTGCAGATTAATAACTTAATGTTCCTAGCCAAAGGACTTGGTAGTCTTTCAGATTTTGGGAAGTCTCTCCAGAAGCATCCTCTCTTGTACGACTTTAGTGTGGTCTTAAGGTACTTTGTTCTCTTCTAGAAATAATGTTTTGAATAAAATCAAGCAAAGGCTATTAAATTTGCTTAAGCAAAGATAATTGGTTCTTATTATATCTCTTCATATACAGTGAGAATTTAATCCTTACAGGAATGCACAGTCTTGAGATACTAGCTAGTAATGTCAATTACTAGTTCATTTCATAGGTTTGAATTGAGCCCAATTTAAAAGGATGGAGCAGTGATAGGAGAAGAATCTTTATGGTATCTTTAAGTTCTAAAGTATTGGATCTGTGTTTCTCTGGCAGTCATATTCCTTTGTTATTTGTCATCTTGGGACTAAGTGTTATAGTTTCAAATTTCTGTAGGAAAGAATCTGATTAAACAGCCTAGATACCTTTTCAACTTCTAGATCAGTCACCTGTACCCAAGGAAGTATGTTTTAGGTGTGCACTTTTCTACTATATATATAGCCTTTCTCTGGGAAGATGGAATCACTGGTAGCTGGGCAGCCACCCTAAGAGGGGTTTGTTTATTGATAACAAGTTAATTATATTAAATAATAACAGTATCAAAAGCCAACTTATAATACTGAAGTAATTTATTTTCTGAATGGTTAAAATTAATCCTTTTTTTTTAAGTCATTGGTTCTTGATTAGCCTTTTTTGTTTCTAAAAGCCCCATTTGAAAATATGATAAAATATCTTGAATCCCTTGAAGTCCATCCAGGAACTTCAGATTACTTGTGCCTACTGTAAGTTTCATAATCAAACAGTTTAATATGTGTTGTTAAAGTCCATGTAAAATCTAGTCGTTCAGGCCAGAGCATGAAATATCACAGAATAGAAATTATTATTTCTAGTTACAACTGTTATTTGAGAAAATAATTACCAAGTAGCAGAGCCACTTATTAAGTTTAGAAGAATAGTAGGCACTGATGTGAATCTTTAATAACATGTTCAATAACAGGAACCATAAACAATTTCAGGACAAGGTGAATAACTCAAGAAATGCATATTTACTGATGAGTTTTGAAAAGAATGTCCCAGGGTTTTAGTATTTGAATGCAAAGAGGTAAGTGTAGAAGAAGGTAGGTAAAGGGTTTATAACTGTGTTAAGATTCTTTTGAGCTCTTAAGATTTTATGATTCTACCTCCAATTAAGTGTATTTAACCTGGAGATAGTACATTTGAGAAATCTGTTTCAGGTTTCTTTAGCAAATAACTGTATTATCTTTGTTTTTATGATGTAGCTATAGAATGGATCTGATAAAAATTCAAGTAAATCATGACTAAAATTCAGAGTAACATCAGATATAAAATTTATGCTTTTTGATTTATGATCTGCATACTTACTGTCTTATCAAGACCCCCAGTATGGTTTTTGGAAAAATTTCACCACTGATGATATCAGGTCTCTGTGTTCATATTCCTATTTGACCTGTGTCTTTGTATTAGTAATAGCTAACACTGAGTTTTCCTATGTAGTAGGGTCATTTCCTAGGATTTTACGTATTCTAACCCAGTTAATCATCAAAACAGCCCTGTGAAAGCAGGTATTATTTTATCTCTATTTCATAGATAAGGAAACTGAGGCATAGAGAGGTTGAGTAGTAAGTGGCATTTTTATTCTTGTAGAACTGTAATTCTTAACTTTTTCTGCAATTTATGGCCTGTTACCGTAAGCAAATTGTAAATCTTTAATTATGGAATGACTTTCTTTGTTTTGCCATAAGTGTCTACTTAGCACAGTGCTTTGCATGTAATTTAGCCTCTAATAATTATGTATTGATTCTAAAATGCATAATCTAAGTCAAGCGCATTCTTTCCATTTGCCTGGAAATTTTATTCCTTAGTTAGCTATTTCTGTTGTTAATACTAAAAAAACCAGTAAATGTATTTTCATGTATTATGTGTAATTAAAGAAGATTTTGGATAAAATAGAAGCCTGTTTTCGTATTTTAAGTATGTTTTCAAATTATTACATTGTTAAAAAGATGGTAAAAGTTAACCAATAAAATACACATATTCACATTAAAATTTATTTCATAGATACCGTTAGAGTAAAGGGTACGCTTATTTTAAAATACACCTCTTTGTATGCCATAATGTACATAGTAATGAAAGAATGTGTTTCTAAATTTTAAAAATAAAAAAAAAATCAGTAGAAGTTATGCCCTTTTCTACATATCATGAATTTCTTCTGTGCTGTTGTGACTTTGATATTTCAGGTCAATCAGCTTTCTCCTTTATCCTCGTTTTGAGTCTTTGTTAACAGCTACTTTGGTTTTATATATATGTTATGCTTCATTTCTCCCACCCCTCCCTATTATCTTAAGTAAAAAAAAAATTATTCAGAAGTTTAGTTCATTGACTTAAATTTCTGCCCTATTTTTAAAAGTTTGGTTTTAAAATGTTTACAAACCTCTTTAGAGCTTTAAATGGTTCTTTAGTGAGTGGAAGTGGTTTATTTCAGATAACAATTTATTCTCTTTACGATCAGGCCCTTCTCAGTTATAATATTCAATAGAGTAATACAATTATCTGGGGATTTCAGATGGCAATTTAGTTCAGAAGAGCTGTAGCAACACTTGGAAAAGGTATAGGTAGAAAGGTGCCTCTTCCAAGCCTTAATGCTCTTTTGTGAGTTTCCCTCCCTTTGTTTGCCTAGTATACACTTAAAGTCTGCTTTTCCTTTATCAATTGTTATGAAAAATATGGCTGAAGGATCATTCTCCAGTTTCTGTTTTTATAAGAAACGTAATTATATTAATAAATGATTGGGACACATTTGTGCAAAAGCAAAATAGGTGTAAATTAAAGCCTAATTAACATGAATAATGGAAGATAAATAATTTGAAATATGCACTGTTTACCCAATGTAGGGAACAAGCTGTTTAATAGCTGTGAATGTAAGTTACCATTATATCTTCTGCTTTCTATTTAAAATAGTTTATTAGATGAGCAGTATTAGTATGTTTTCCGAATTAGCTCTATATCTTAACCATT
Organism: Potos flavus; assembly: GCA_028534135.1. Taxonomy (NCBI): domain Eukaryota; kingdom Metazoa; phylum Chordata; class Mammalia; order Carnivora; family Procyonidae; genus Potos; species Potos flavus. The sequence continues at coordinate 17,983,928 of CM052897.1, forward strand.
TCGAAGTCCTATTTGGATAAGCATGAACTTTTGATATTGCTTTAGTTTAAACTATAGGCAATGTGTCCATAATTTAATCTAAATAAGAAAGGGGAAGGAAAAAGAGAACTCTTATTTGGATATGTTTTGTACCAGGTGCTTTATATATTATCTTTAATCCTCACTAAAATTGTTTGAGGTTGGTATTATTTCCCCCATTTTATACATGAGCAAACTGAGGCACAGAGGTACCACAGTAAGTGGTTAAACAAGAATTCAGACTTACTTGTCTGACTTTAAGGCCCTCGCTCTTTGCTGATGTCCCTTTGGTATGAACTAAATTGAAGGTAGAATTTCTTGTTAATGACGTAAATCTTAATCTTTCCATCTTTCACTTTTACTCTTGCCAGGCCTGTCTTTTTGGGTTTTTGATGAACTTTTGTCTTTATAAAAGTGCTTCTTATTAGAATACTTAAACATATAGGAAAGTATAATGACGAAGTCTAAAATCTTACCAGCCATAGTTGCTATTTGACATTTTACGATGTACTTTTTACATAATTGAAATCACAGTATGTAATTTTAAACCGCAGATTTTCACCATAATATAAGCATTTTCTTTATATGGTTGGTAACACATATTACTTGATATGTATGTAGGATGATATAAATAAAGGGATTATTTCCCTTTGGACATTTAAAGGCTTTCACTTTTTTCCCTTTGTAAGTGTCACTGAGATGAACATTCTTGTATATACCTTGTCAAGATGTTGCTTGATTTCTTCACTAACCCCTCCCATATGCCCACACACACCCTACATCCCTTCTTGCCCAACACTAAGGATATATATAGTCAAATGTTGGTTACTCAGATTATTCTTTGCCCATCTGTCCTTCCTTTCTTCCTCTTCCCTTTAAATATGCTTATAGTATTTTCAAAGTATAATTAGGTTCATTTGTTTCAGTTTGCTTTCAGTTTTAGGTGCTTCCCCTCTTCTCATTCTTTCTCATTTTGTTTTTTACATATATAGAATATTATCATGCTTTCCAGTGTCAGAGCTGCTCAAGGCCAACCCCTCCTCATGTATATTGCATCTGCTATCTTCTAATCATGGATTTTACCCTACCAGTTGTCTGTCCTTACTGTAGCATCAGTAGTTTTCTTTTTTCTGCATCATTGTCACCAACATATAAGCTTGCTGAGTTCTCTTACCTTAATAAAGCAAACAAAACTTGAAAGCAACTTGGTTTCTCTCCTGCCTTACTGGTTCTTCTTTTGTAATCTCCTTTATGGTTTCTTTCACATTTCTTGGTTTCTTTGTGGTCTCTGACCACAGTCCTTGAGTCATTTGATTCTCTGTCTCTATCTTGCAACTACAAATACCATCTCTAACATTGGTGATTACCAAATTTGTATCTGCAGTTACTGAATGAGATTTGAATATTCACCTAATTGGCATCTCTTCTTGGATATCGAATGGACATCTCTTAAGTAAACTATTCAAAGCCTAAATTCTGATCATTAACCCCAAACTTATTTCTCCCTCTGTTTCTTTACCCTGATAAATGGTAACTCTATCCTTCCATTTACTCGGACTAAAAACCTTAGAAGTCATCCTTGACATCATTCTGTACAATCAAATCCTGTTGGCTTTACTTTCAGAATATATCTCGACTGTTGCCTTTATATCACTTTTTATTCTTCCATCTTGATCCAGGGCAGCATCTTCTCTTACTTGGATTATTGCAGTAACTTTCTATCTGGGTTGCCTGCTTCTGTCTATGTCCCTCCTTTCATATATCCTCAGTGGAGTGAACCTTTGAAAATTGAAGTTTCTAGGGGCGCCTGGGTGGCTGAGTCAGTTGAGCATCTGTCTGACTCTTGATTTCAGCTCAGGTCATGATATCAGGGTCTTGAGATAAAACCCTGTGTTGGACTCCACACTCAGTGTGGAGTCTGCTTGAGATTCTCTCTCCCTGTGCTCTCTCTCCCCCCCAAATAAAAAGTGAATAAATCTTTAAGATTTTATTTATTTATTTGACAGAGAGGAGAAAGATCACAAGTAGGCAGAGAGGCAGGCAGAGAGAGGAGGAAGCAGGCTCCCTGCTGAGCAGAGAGCCCGATGCGGGGCTCGATCCCAGAACCCTAAGATCATGACCTGAGCTGAAGGCAGAGGCTTTAACCCACTGAGCCACCCAGGCGCCCCAAAAATGAATAAATCTTTAAAAAAAAAAAAGTTTCCTATTCTAGTTAAAACCATCTTCAGTCACTCTTATTTTTACTCAGAGTAAAAGCCAGTGTCCTTAGAGTGGTTTTAAAGGTCCTGCGTGATCTGGCCCCTATTATTTCTCTAACTTACCTCATTTCCTTTTACTCTTGCCTTTCTGCTCACTTCCTCTAGCCACATTGACCTTCTTGCTATTCCTCAGACATGCCAAGCATTTTCCCACCTTAAGTTTTTACCCTTGCTTTTCCTTGGCCTGGAGCATTCTTCCTCTAGATGTTTGTATAGCTACCTCCTTCACTTCCTTCAGATCTTTGCCCAAATGTCATTTTTTCACTGAGGGTTTTCCTGTCCGTTCTTTTAAAAATTAAAAGGTCCTCTGCTTATGCCTGCTATCTTACTATTTTGCTTTTTTTCTCCTCCATAGTCAGAATCTGACTTACTATGTCTTTAACTTATTTTTTTCATTCTCCAGAGAACTGTCCGCTTAAGCCCCGCGAAGGCAGGTTTTTTTATGTTTTGTTCATTGTCATATCCCTATTGTTATAAATTAAGTATCAATTTGTCATATCTTTATTGTTATAAATTAAGTATCAATTAAAATTTACTAAATGAATGATCGAATGAAATGGTCAAGGCTTTGTAGAATCAGTCTCTTCTTTGTCCTTTCGGATTTATCTTCTACTCTCTTGGTCCTCTTGCAGTTCTCTTTTATACCACATCCCCTCCAGCCTGAGAACCTTTCTTTGTGTTTTATTTCCTCTGCTTGGAATACTCTTTCTTCCTGTCTCCCTTCTTTTCCTTGCCTAGTTTACTTCTACTACTCATTCTCAAGTATCATCTCAAAAGTCCCCGTTTTCGATGAAGCTCTAGATTAAAACCCTATACTGTATTCTTTCTTGGTCATGCTTTTTGGTGTTCTGTCTACCAACTGAACTGAGAACTGCACAAAGGCAGGGACTCCTTGAGTGTACTGCTTGCCAGTATATGTGTCTGAAGAGTGAATTCTCAGTAAGTACTTAGTGAACGCTCCCTTTTAGCTCTAATAATCTGCCTTGAGGTAGTAGCAGGCCATTCTTTTTTATGATTAGGGGTGAAAGGCTGTCAGGAAACGTCATAGTGTTAAACAAAACATGATTGGTGGTCGGTATAATACAACTCAGCATCACTGGTCAAATATGGGTTAAATGTAAATTCTGTATTTCTCAGTTGACATTCCGTGAGAAGATATGAATCCCGATAAAATATAGCTCAAGAAATTCTGGTGTAGAGTCAGTGGGAAGCATGAAATGAAGCGTGTGTATATTTATTGATTTTCTTGTTGATGTATAGGGCATGTAAATAACCCAGTATATTTTGTTACTTTAATAATTAGTTTCAAAAAAGGTAAAAGACTGGCTGATAACTCTTGTTAACTGGTAGTTAATTTTGTCAGTAGTTTCATTTTTGAAAAAAGTACTTCCTGGGCAAAGTTAGCAGTTTTTCTTTCTTTTTGTTTGTTTTTTTTTTAGGGTTGTTTTTATTTATTTATAGTTTTCATTTGAACAGTTTTTATTTAAAGTTGTATTTAATGTTACTTTATTCCTGCATCTTCTCAATTGTTTCTTCCTTATATTTCCCTTTGCTTTCCTACTTGGCAAGTTTTGGCTTTATATTCAAGGATCTTTTTGTAGTCTTCATCCACTTTTGGTCCAGCGATAACCACCTTGCTAGGGTGAATGGCCATGTGGACAGTTGTGCTGTTCGTCTTCTCTCACTATACTCGTTCAGTGTAGATGATGTATCTCTTCCTGTAAACCCGGACTACTTTGCCAATCTGCTGACGTTTGTAGTGTCCTTGCACAACCTGTACTTCATTCTCCTTTTGGATGAGCATGGATTGACCATTGTACTTCTGTCTCAGCTCTTTGGAAAGAGGGGAAGAAGACATAATCTTCCTATGAATGTGGGAAGGTACACTGAAATGTCTTTTATGGTTCTTGCTCCGGTCAGAAGTCACAAAGGGATTGAACTTCATTTTGGCCGCTGTTGCTTCAGTAATGGCTGCAAAAGGGAGGAACTAGGGTTGTTGTAAGGATCAAATAAACTGATGTATATGGAAGTACTTTAATGTGTATGTGTAATTTATTATTATTGCTGTTATTGTCTTTATTAGTTGTGATATTGGGCAAGTAAGTTAGTTTCTCATTATGTTTACTTATCAAAACAGTGGGAATAAAAATAGTATTGACCTTAATGGTTTATCGTAGGAATTAGATGAAGTAGTAATGCTTGCATGCAAAAAACCTGGTACACAGTAAACCTTTGGGAAATGTCCACTATTGCTTTAACTATTATTGTTATTTCCAGTCTTTTTTCTTAAGCTTAAGAATTTTCATTTTCCATTCATCATAATCTGTGTTCTTTAATTAGAATTTAGGATCTAGTCTCTCATGTGATTTTTGACACTTTCACTAAGTACTTTATACTTCATTTATCTTAACTCCTACAGAAAGGATAAATGGTATTTGTACAGCCAATTCAGGATTATAAGTAATCGGTATTTTTAAGTCTTATGTAGAAAACACCAAAATTGGCTGCCAAGTAGAGTTGTGTAATCCACTTCCTCAGAGATGTTTAGAAGAAAAGATTTGTGTACTCTAATTTATTCCTGAATGATCTGGGTCAGTTTCTGAAGCTGGGAATCTGGATGATTCTAAAAGGAGTACTAATATCCTTTGATACTGTTCTTGGGATGATGAATGGGTAGCAGCTGCTATTGCTACTTCTAAAGGGTCCTCTATTCCCTTAACCTTCCTCGTAGGTTGGTTCATAAATAGGAATATCTCTTTCTGTGATGTGATCTGTAGCAAAGTGAACAAAACATGGTTTTGGGATGGTCTTATCCTCACTACCTTGCATAGTATCTGGAAAAAAGTGGGTATTACTTAAATATTCATAAATTTGAAAGGCAGTAAGAAGTAGAGTTTTATGTATGTGGAAATATGATATTCAAATATATGCTAAAAAGTAGGCTTTATGTAAGAGAGCTATGGATAAGAGAGATCAAAACAATAATAACAAAACATCATTAAAAAACGTGGATGAAATTAGAGCCTGAAGTTTTGTGTTTCTTTGTGCTGCTATTACATTTTTAATGCTCTGTATATTTGCAAGAATGACTGGGGTACAGCAACTGATACTAAAATGAATGTCAATATATATTCTCTTTCAGATTTACTAAAAATTTATCTCCTGACAAGATAAATCTAAGTACCCTCAAAGGAGAAGGTGAACTGAAGAATTTGGAGTTGGATGAAGAGGTGCTCCAGAATATGTTGGATTTGCCAACATGGCTTGCTATCAACAAAGTTTTTTGTAATAAAGCATCTATTAGGGTGAGACTTTGATATCTGTGGAAAGCATTTTCTGTTTTATTTTTTATTTCATTCCTATCACTTAAAATAAATATTTTGTTTTAGATAGTTCTATAAAAAGGCATTTTCATTAATATAATTTAAGAAGACAGATACCTATGTCTAAGTAATTGCATGAATGTATGCTGGATAAATTTAATTGAAGTCATATACTAATATATTATTAATTTATAGTTTAATTTTTGTTTAAAGTTTAATCTTAACATTTAAATAAAATATTGGTAGTTGTTAATAAAATAATTGGTTAAATTTGGCATATATTCAAAGATATTTTTTCATAGGATTTATTGTTAATAGGGACAGTTTAAATGTGTAGTAAGTAAACATGATTTCAAATAAAGATATGAAACCATAAATCCTTATCTTCTTCTGTACATTGTACTTTTATTTGAAATTTGATTTCTTTTCCTCATTTGTTTCTTCCTCAAAGTTTCTTATTTTCTTTTATTATTATTCCTTATTAAAATTTATTCCTGTGTACCTTTGACTCTAATCATTTGTCATATCGCTTCTTGCTCTTAAAGACCAATGTTTTTGAGAGTCTGCTCAGTAGAAATACCGCATGAGTAATCTGTTTCATAAAATTAAAATTGGACTCCAAAGAAAAGAGTGTGGGAAAGTTCCTATATTGTTCAATGATCACCTTTAACCCAAATATCTATAAAGATGTGACTTTTTAGTGTATGTTTGAAATTATTTGATATTGCCTACATTTTACATGAGTGGCCTCAGCTTTGTATTTTTCTTTTTTTTTTAAAGATTTTATTTATTTATTTGACAGAAAGAGAGAAATCAGAAATAGAAAGAGAGGCAGGCAGCGAGGGGGGTGGGAAGCAGGCTCCCTGCTGAGCAGAGAGCCTGAGCTGAAGGCAGAGGCGCCACCAAGGCACTCCTGTATTTTTCTTGACTATCTACAAAAAGATTGATCAGAATTTTGTTTTATTTTATTAAAAAAAAATTTTTTTAAAGATTTTATTTTTAAGTAATCTACACACCCAACATGGGGCTTGAACTAATAACCCCGAGATCAAGAGTCACATGTTCTTCTAAGATGGAGCCAGCCAGGCGCCCTATGGTCAGTGTTTTAGAATTTAAAAAAAAACTGTTCAGTGAATACAAGACTGGTTATGCTTTGCTGGGAAATCTTAGTTTAAATTACGAAGTTAAGGGTCTCCTGGCTGGCTCAGTCAGAAGAGCGTTCGACTTTTAATCTTAGGGTTGTGACTTCAACCCCCAGGTTGGGCATGGAACCTACTTACAATTAAATCAATCAATCACGAAGTTAAAATGTGTTTTAAGGTCTGGGAAAAAAGAAACTTATGAGGACCTAAAATTCTTAGTTTAAAAGATGACTAAGAAAATGTGATTAGTAGTCTTTTCTTATACAAAATAGCTACACCTGATTTCAAGAGTCTAAATGAGTTGCTCAATTTATTACTTAGCAATTTGAGAAAAAGTCAGCTGATAAAATTTGGTGTGTCTATCACTGTATTTAGAAAGCATCTGTGTTGATCGCTATTTTAAATTAGTTTTTAATGATTGATTTTAAAGAAAAAATTTTTGCTTGTTTTTTTTTGGTAGATTCCATGGACAAAATTGAAAACACATCCCATCTGTTTGGTGAGTTCTGACTTGCCTCAAATAAACATTTATAGATGCATATGATCTAACTACTCTGCTAGTATTAATCTTTTGTTTCATAGAAACACAATCTTCTGGCTTTTCTACATATTGGCTTTCATTTTACTTGGATGGTACTTAGTTTTTTCAGCCCTTAAATGAGAAGTTTGAACTTTAAAATGGGAGGGTCTTGTATTATGTTCTAAGTTGGTATATTTTTATTGTATCACTTAGCTCTTTATTGACATACTATGACAGTTTTAGTAACATTTAATTCAAACTTTCTGTGTTTCTGATTTTATTGATCTACTAAATTAAATAATATGCACCTGAATATACTTTCCTTTCTTTTTTTTTAAGAGTTTATTATTTATTTATTTGAGAGCGAGAACACACACACACACACACACACACACACACACACAGGAGTGGGGTGAGAAGGAACAGAGGGAGGGGGATAAGCAGACTCCTCACTGAGCAGGGAGCCTGAAGAGCTGATCACAGGACCCTGGGAACCTGACCTGAGGCAAAGGCAGATGCTTAACTGACTGGGCCACCTAGGTGCCCCAATATACTTTCCTTTTTTAAGGAAAATTGAAGAAGGATTGGTCATTTGGTCATTTATTGATTCATTCATTCCACAGATAGTTATTGAGCACCTTCCCTGTGCCCTGAGGGAACTTAATATTTTTATAGAAGAGACCAATAACAAGTAAACAAGACAATTTCCGATAATAAATGCTATATTAAAATAGAGAATGAAGAATGACTAAATTGTGTTAGTGATGACTATTAAGGACATTTGATCTTCAAAACTGTTACCTTGAAAGAAATTTTTTTCATTATGGCAATGTTATTTTTTCACATTTCTTGCATATTTCATATTTTTCATTGTTGTATGTCTTAAATCTCAAGTCTTAGATTGGGATAAGCTTTTACAGCTACTTAAATCCCATTCGTTAATATATAATCTCATTCAGCGATTAATAATATCATAAATTCTGGGATTAGAGATTGCACTTCTGTAAAATCTGATGATATCAGTAGCATATGGCTACTTGTAATTTTTTTGTCTCATACTCCTATTATACGCACAGCTTTTTCATCAGATAGTAAGTGCCTTGAGAAAGGACTGAACACATTTTTTGTTTTGGTATTTGTCTTTTTAGACTTTTAGATAGACATTTAAAATGACTCTGCTTACTTACTGTTTACGTTGTTCCTAAAGAAATGGAAGAAAAAATAGTGTTACGTGATATTTTCATAAAATATCTAATTTTTTATATTTTTAATCTATTTTTATTAGTCCCTGGATAAAGTAATAATGGAAATGAGTACATGTGAAGAACCACGAAACCCTAATGGCCCATCACCAATTGCAACTGCTTCAGGACAAAGGTAAGCTATTTCCATTAATCTGCATGACTTGCAAAGGGAGTTCTTTTCTGTAGTCAGCTGTTATCTGTAGTAATGGAACATAAAATAAAATTTTCTAGGGGTGCCTGGGTGGCTCAGTGGGTTAAAGCCTCAGTGGGTTAAAGCCTCTGCTCAGGTCATGATCTCAGGGTCCTGGAATTGAGCCCCGCATTGGGCTCTCTACTCTGCGGCAAACCTGCTTCCTCCTCTTTCTCTGCCTGTCTCTCTGCCTACTTGTGATCTCTCTCTCTCTGTCAAATAAATAAATAAAATCTTTAAAAAATAAAATTTCCTAACCTCAGACGGTTTCTATTTTAGTCATCTTTTCCCATCAAACATTTTGCAGTTTTGGTATTATGTTGCCAGAGTAGTAGAATTGATTTTTAGCCTCTTTTATTCATCTTGTTTTCTTTGATATTAAATAGTAATGATCAACCAAAAGCATTCTATAAATCAGATAGTCTCTTAGACTCTGAATAATTTTCTTGTCTATCATTTATTCTATGCATCAGTGGAACTTTTATGACTCTTAAGGGTTAAGTTGATGCCTTAAAAAGTTATAGGCCTTTTGGGTTACTCTAAAATTCATTAAATGTAGAATGTTCACACTTTATACATTTTGGATTTTGATAGAAAAAAATAAGATGCTAATAAAGTAGAAGCATGGGGGCCATTTTGCGAAGTCTTCTTGAAAAGTTAGATCTTAAAAAAATAGATCTTTTTTTTAAAGATTTTATTTATTTATTTGAGAGAGTGAGTGTGAGGGCACAAGTAGAGGGAGGCGCAGCGGGACAAGCAGACTCCCTGCTGAGTGGGAGGCCTGATGCAGTGCTAGATCCCAGGACTCCCAAGATCATGACCTGAGGTGAAGTCAGGCACTTAACCAACTGAGCCACCCAGGTGCCCCTTAAAAAATAGATCTTTAAAAAATTGCCTGTTTATTATTACATTCATTAAATTTGATTCTCATATCATTTCCTTAAAGCAGGATTTCTGCACTAATTTTTGTCTGTGCACCTATTCATGTAAAATGTTCACATAGATTTTAATGTGATTAGTGCTTTCTCAAGTTGTAGAACACGGCAACCCTGAACATTTTATAGTATTCCGGGTGCTGTTTCAAACCAATGATAAAACTCTTCTTTGGAGTGAACGTACATGGGGTTCCTGGCTGGCTCAGTTGATAGAGCATATGACTGTTGATCTTGGGGTTATAAGTTTGAGCCCCATGTTGGGTGTAGAGATTACTTAAAAATAAGATCTTTAAGAAAATAAAAAAGAGAATGAATGTATACATTAGGTACACAGACACACACATTTGCGCGCTTCTACCTTCCTCTTTCATCAAGGTTGAACTACCTTTACATTAGTGCTTTCTGTGAGAATACCTACAGCCTAATCATTAGTGCTCCACTTAGGAATCTGATGGTGATCCATCAATCCACTGCTAAGAGTTGACTGAAGGCCAGGTTTATCAGCTGTACAGTTTATATTTGGCCTACAGGTAATAGTGACTGGCGAAAGAGCTTTCATATTAACTTCTTTGTAGTTTATCCATCATCCAGCAATTTGAGATTTGAAAGTTTAAATTATGATTTCGTGTGTGATAGAGTGGATTGGAGCAATTGGTCAGGTTAGGTAGAGTCAAAAAAATAGAAAAAGTATAGGTGTTTATAAGATTATTGAAAGTGGAAAAGAAGATCAGGAAAATTGCTGCTGTTGATAATGTTCTTCCTAACTCATGTTTTTATAGTATCAATAAGTTTTATAATTTTGGCTTTGTAATCATATGATGATAATCCTTATGTTTTCATGTATGGCAGTATGGTTAATCTGTTCCCATGTTTTCCAGACTTGCCTGATTATAGCAATCACTTAGGGTGCTTATTAAATCTATATTCTTTTAGGTTCCTTTTTTTGAAATTATGATTCTTGAGGTCTAGAATGGTTATCAAGAATGTAATTATATATTTTTTAAAATTCTTTATACTTACACAACTTGGAAAAACACAGATCTATTTGATTTTGTCACTACAAGATTAAAATACAGGGAAATTAATACTTAACAAGCTGACCTTACCTTCTGTGCAGGACCTATGAGTTGATTATGTTCCCATAGATTAATGATCTAGTAAATTTGTAAGTTCAGAAATTTGATTTTATCACTTCATATAGAGGAGATCTACATCTACACACATAGATCTACATCTATGTGAAGATTAATCTAACTTAGAAGAGACTTGTTTGAGAATTTAAATTTAAATTTATAATGGATGGCATAGCCAGAAACTTGTAGACTTTAGTCATTGATTCAGGCTCCACCCCTCTGCTGGTAAATCCTCCAATACAATTGTAACACTTTTTAATGCACAAGTTAGAACAGATGGGGTTGGCTATTCCAAAGGGCATTGCCGGGTAATTATTATAAAATAATATATTCTTTCCAACTCCAGGAATATTTCTAGCCAAGTGACCCAGTATTTGTCCTTGGGATTAAAAGGAGGTTCTCCCTAGGATGCTGATGAGTTCCTCCTCTTTAGTTCTCAGTAATACTGTAAATAATAGTTACATTTCATAAAGTATCATGAGCCAAGAGATGGGCTTTTTGGTTCATGTGCATTATTTCATGCAGCCCACATGTAACATGCAAAGTATTACCTTATTTAAAAGGTAGGTCATCTGAGGATTAGGAAGTTTAGGTAATGTATTCAGTAAGATAGTAAATCAAGAAGCTTTGCATCAGGTATAGGAGAGGGATGTACATGATCAATAAAAATGATGGGTTCACTTTTATACATGTTGGCTTTGAAATGTGTGGGAGGCAACCTGGTGGAAATATCTGGTGGACATTTGAATTATAACACTCTGAAGTTCTAGGAAGAGATCTGGATAGAGATAGATTTAGGAATAATTGTCATAGTGATAATAATTGAAGTAATGTGTCATTTGGACAAATTTTCACTACCCTTCCTGCCAAATATATAGTCTATATTCCAGCCATACCGTACTACTCATTCTCAAAATGTGGCCTCTACTGTCCCACTTTACTGTGCCTTTGCTTGTACTTTTCCCTAATATAACATTTCTCTTCTTCCCATCACTCCCTGTAGGAAACATATTTTTCTTTCCTGGATAGATTTCCCTAGTTATGAACAGTTTCTTCTTCTATGAAGTGTAGTGATGATTCCTTTTTTAAAGCACATAATTACGGATTGCCTAATGTTTCAGTTCCTAGGGTATATGTGTTTTTCCTCTCCAAATAACTTGCGAGCCCTAGAATACCACACTATATTTTGGTTTTCTTTATGTCCCAGCATTGTGTACATGGTAGGTGCTCAGTAAATATTTGCTGAATTAGATTAGAGAATGTAAACTTTTTCTGTCTTTATTCCTAAATTTGAGATTATATTGTAGTTATAGTCTGTAACCTTCTTTGTGTCAGGAACTTAGCTCTCTTATTCACTTTATAGATTCCAGTTGTTTGAACTTCTGGCAAGTTGAGAGTAGGCAGTTTTGGATAGTGATTACAATAACCTAATTTGAAGAGTAACCTTTCTGGGGGGCCTGGGTCTCTCAGTTGGTTAAGTGTCCAACTCTTGATTTCCACTTGGGTCATGATCTCAAGGTCATGAGCTGGAGCCCTGCATCAGTCTCCTTGCTGAGCATGGCACCTGCTTAAGATTCTCTCTCCCTCTGCCCTTCCCCCTGCTCATGCACACGTGCCTCTCTCTCTCTCAAAAGAAAAAAATAATAAAGAGTCATCTTCATTCACACCTATCAAAATGACCACAATTAAAACCACAAGGAACAAATGTTAGCAAGGATTTTGGGGAAAAAAGGAACACTTGTGCACTGTTGCACTGTTGGTGGGAATGCAAACTGGTGCAGCCACTGTGGAAAACAGTATGGAGATTCCTCAACGAATTAGAAATACAACTACCCCTACTATCCAGTAATTGCACTACTGACTACAACAACACTGAATACTACTGAATTGCACCAAAGAATGCAACAACACTAATTAGAAAGGATACATGCACTCCTGTGCTTATTGCAGCATAATTTATAATAGCCAAGATATGGGAGCAGCCCAAGTGTCCATCGATTGATGAATGCATAAAGAAAAAGTGCTTTATATCTACAATGCAATAGTATTCAGCCATAAAAAAAGAATGAAATCTTGCCATTTGGAACAACATGGGTGGATCGAGAGTGTATATTGCTTAGCAAGATAAGTCAATCAGAGAAAGACAAATACCATATGATTTTGGAATTTAAGAAACCAAACAAATGAACAAAGGGAAAAAAAGAGAAACAAACCAAGAAACAGACTCTTAAATATAGAGAGGGGAGAGGAGGATAAAATAGATGATGGAGATTAAAGAGTACACTTAAGATGAGCACTGAATAGTGTGTAGAATTGTTAGATCACTATTGCACACCCGAAAGTAATATATTACTGTATATTAATTATACTGGAAATAAAAGTAAAACTTACAAAAGGAGTAACCTTAAATTTTAAAAATCTTTTATCATTTTGAGAAGAACATTTTTATAATTTACATGTAATCAGCCTAGATTATTGTTTTAACCAAAAAATTTTTTACATAAAAATGAGTAATATAATGGTCAGTTTGTGCACTTGTGTGAGAATATTGACAGATAACCTTTTAATGATTTATTTTGGCTTTAGTGCATTATATTTTGTCTTGCTTTGTTTTTCCAGTGAATATGGCTTTGCTGAAAAAGTAGTTGAGGGAATTACTGTTTCTGTAAACTCCATTGTTATCCGCATTGGAGCAAAAGCTTTCAATGCATCCTTTGAACTTTCCCAGCTAAGGATCTATAGTGTAAATGCAAACTGGGAACATGGAGATTTAAGATTTACTCGTATTCAGGATCCACAGAGAGGAGAGGTAAACATTTTTTTTCATTCTTTGTTTACAAAATGTTTTAGTCACTGATAAATAAAAGAGGACATTTAAAAATAATTACTTCATATAGTTACCTAGATTCACATACTGCATGTACTCTCTTGCCTTTTAACTATACTTTTCTCTTTCTCTTTGTTATTTAATTAAAAATGTGCATATTTTAGTGTTTTTACTGTAATAAATCTTTTAATTTTTACTTAATGAACCCCATTTTTTTAATGAACTACATTTTAACTTCTCAGCTACTCAGAATTGAATTTTAAATATATAAAACTAAAATGTTATTTACATTTTTCTTGTTCACAAGATTCAAATGCTTTTTGTACTTTATATCAAAATTAAAGTATTAACAGCTTTATGAATAATGAATATAGTTGAAGATTATAACTATACTATTTGTTGTAACTATCCAATTTAAAAAAATAAAAGCATAGTGAATATATCAAGAATGTCATAAGAAAATTAGTAAAGACAAAGAATTTTATTTAGCTTATTTGTTTAGCTTTTTTGTTGTTTTTACAAATCTACATGTCTCTCATTCTGTTTTGCCTGAGTAACTGAAGCTAATCTCTTTGTTCTCCTTAGGTTTTGACCTTTAAAGAAATAAATTGGCAGATGATTCGAATAGAGGCAGATGCTACTCAAAGTTCACATCTTGAAATTATGTGTGCTCCTGTTCGATTAATAACCAACCAATCAAAAATCAGAGTCACACTTAAAAGAAGAGTAAGTCAGCAGGGTTACCTTTTTGGTTCATGTGATAGCTACTGGAATTGAGAGGAAATTTTAAATAATTTTCAGTTGAAACATTGGAATATTAAAACAAAGCAAAATAAAAGGAAATATAGTGCCATCAGCAGTATTTGAAGAAATCTAGTGTAATAATAACATTTTTCAGTTTTCTAGATTTAATACTTAGTTACTTTTGATAAATTTAATAGATTCTCCATTGCCAAATATTTTTGAACATTAACTGTCTTATAATTTCATTTCTTCTTTTGAATCTTACTTAGGAGTATGTAAACAGCAAAACCTCCATTATCAGTAGCCAAAACTACTTGCTTTTAGAAGGTTGTTAAGAGATGAATGGTAATTTAAATGAATAGGGAAGATAGTTACTTAAAGATATCAGAAGTTGAGAGTTCACCGTAGATTGTAATGAAATTTAATGAAGGAGTAATGACTTTTTAAAACATGGCTCAATTAAATTCTCAACAATATGGTTTATATCACTAGACCCAAATAAATATTCTAAATTAAATTGAAAATTTTTTTTCAGAGTATAATGCTTAATACAGTCTTGTGAAATGTGGTTAAAATAGCATTTGAGTTTTTAATTTTAATGTTTCTGTACTAGAATTAGCATAATTAATATAGGTAATTTTATGATTTATTAGCTATAAATGCAAATTGAAATGATATAAGCTCTTGTACCTGTATAATGTGCATCTGCATCTGTTAAGGTACAGGAATTTGTGAGTCTTTTTTTACACTGTATCTCCAATACAAGGAGATATTCCTTCTATAGTATAGGAGCACAATAAATATTTGGTGAATGAAGGAAGGATCCAGATTTAATTTCATTCAAACATTTTAAATATTTTTAAAACATTAGTGCATTGTAAGTTTTATGTCTTGGTTTAATTTTATGAATGATTTTTTCTGACAGTTAAAGGACTGCAATGTTATTGCAACAAAGTTAGTTCTAATATTGGATGACTTGTTATGGGTTTTAACGGATTCCCAGTTGAAGGCTATGGTACAATATGCAAAATCTCTTAGCGAAGCAATAGAAAAATCCACAGAACAAAGGAAGAGTATGGCTCCTGAACCTACACAGGTAAGCTTTTAAGAGGAAAAACACTTAATATGTAAATGGTTTAAAATGGTTAGTTGTGGGGCGCCTGGGTGGCTCAGTGGGTTAAAGCCTCTGCCTTCGGCTCAGGTCATGGTCTCGGGGTCCTGGGATCAAGCCCCGCATCGGGCTCTCTGCTCAGCAGGGAGCCTGCTTCCCCCTCTCTCTCTGCCTGCCTCTCTGCCTACTTGTGATCTCTCTCTCTCTCTCTCTCTCTCTGTCAAATAAATAAATAAAATCTTTAAAAAAATAAAATAAAATAAAATGGTTAGTTGTTTCCTTTATGTGAAATAGATTGTGAGACTTTGAGTCCAGGAATCTTTTATCTAGATATGTTACTGCATAATTTTCTACACATGGAATCTATATGAAAACATATATTAAATGTGTTTCTGTTTATATAATGTTTATTTTGTTTGGAGTTTTGTACTAGGCACAAGAGTTAATGATGACATAAAATATGTCAAAATATTGATGTTATAAATATCTATTTTCAGGAAGTAGAATACAACTTAAAGTTACTAAAGTAAGGGCAAAAGGAAAAATCTTGGGTATAGTCAAGGGAGAAATGTGAGAATTAATATTGCCGAAAATGTAAAAAAAACGCTGGGGAGTTGCTGAAGTTCGACACAAAACTTAGCATTGTATCTGTTCTTAATAAAAACAAGGGATATTGTGAAATCCTATTTCTATGAAGCTATTTCTTTGGAAACAGAGTAATATATCTCAGACATATGGCTTGTTGGTGATCTGGCTTGTACATGGAAGTAGCATACATTTTAGGCTTTCCTATGACTATTGAATTGTCATTAGTAACTATCGAGCTGCTATCTAATAAGGAACAGGGCTAGACGCTGTAGATGTAAAAACGAATATTATCAGACCCTGTCCTCAAGGATCTCAGAGTATAATGGGAAGTCAAATATAAAACAGGGTCGCCTGGGTGTCTCAGTCAGTTAAGCATCTGCCTTCGGCTCAGGTCATGAGCCCAGGGTCCTGGGATCGAGCTCCATGTTGGGCTCCCTGCTCCGTGGGGAGCCTGCTTCTCCTTCTCTTTCTGCCTGCTGCTCTGCCTGCTTGTATTCTCTCTCTCTGTCAAATAAATAAATAAATCTTAAAAAAAAACAAAAACAAATCATTGTAGTTCATCTTAAATACTAAAGTGCAAATAAAAAGGGGAGTGAACCATAAAAGCATAGTGAAGTTGTAGTCAACTGCTTGCATAGTTTGGAAAGGTTTCACAAGGAGAGGATAGTAAAAATAAGTCTTAAAAATTAGAAGTTCATAGGTGAGGGAAAGGGTATGTCAGATGAGGGAATGGAATCTGCAAAAGTATATTATTAAAGAGCTTGGTATTTTCTGATAAAAATGAGTTTGGCATTACTAGAGAAGTCTTTTTGAGAGTTTCATACACATGCCTTTTGGATATACACCTTTCCAGGTTTTAAGGAAATTGGATTACACTATTCCATTTTGATGTATTCTTTCTTAAACTTGGTCTGCCAGGGAATGTGCTTATGGTAAAATGTCAGATTCATTCTCCCTTTCCCAAACTGCTCTTATTCTACTTGACAAATGAAAAGGCTTCTTCTTACTTCTTACTCATTCTTACTATGATGGAGTTGTCCAAGAAGAGGGGGAAAAAAACAAAAAAAGCTTGGGGTGACAAGATGGAGGTAATTTGAAATACTGTTATTCATATTAGAAGTCAGTGACTAATGACTAACAAGTCAGGTCGTTTCTACTTCTACCTCTTTGCTTTCAACACATTTAAAAAATCTTTTTAAAGATTTTATTTATTTGAAAGAGATTGAGCGAGAGAGAGAGAGAGAGCATGAGTGGGGGAGGATCAGAGGGAGAAGCAGACTCCTTGCTGAGCAGGGAGCCCGGTACAATCCGGGACTCCAGGATCATGACCTGAACCAAAGGCAGCTGCTTAACTGACTTAGCCACCCATGCGCCCCTGCTTTCAACACATTTGAAGGAGGATCTATACATACCAGCTATTAGATTATTAAAAATAATTTTTAAAAAATCATTTCATGAATCCTGGCATGTAAACTTGAAGGAATTCAAAGAATCATGTCATAGTGCTAAAACAAAACTATTTTCATTCCAATTTATCTATTTATTTGAAGTTTTCTAGAGCTTTTAGCCATAAAAAGAAATAAAGAATTGGTGGTGAACCTTGTATCATTTTACCAATAAATACTATTTATCCAATGAGATATTTTTATAATTCTCTAGGGGAGTCTGATTTTAAGTTTGATTAACAGAACACTAAACTATAACACAGAATAGTTTAGGATGTCAGTAACAGATGGTAATTGAAATTAAAGGCTAGTAGACAGAGTTTTGGTGTTACCGTAGGTCTTATTTATATAATATGTATATATATTTACATAGAATATAGATTAGAAAACCTGATAAAGATACAGATTAGGAAACTAGAAACAAGGACAAAGTTCTGTAATCCTATTACCATAATAAAACCAATGTTAGCATTTTGAGTTCCTTACAGGTTTTTTTTGCCTAGGCACCTGCATTTTTTTAGCATGTAGTAAATGGATGTATACAATTTTAGCATGTAGTAGTTTTAGCATGTAGTAAATGGATGTATACAATTTTCTTCATGTTGTTAGTCTTTGTGATTATCATTTTTTTCTTGCTCGTTAATGTTTCTTGGTAGATTTACTTAACCATTCACATTACCAGAGTTTCTTTCTTGAGTGTAGTTGTCACATTACTACTTTAGGTATGGTACAAAATGTCCTAATGATTTGAAGACCAAGAGAGTGGATGAGAGAGTGAAGTAGTTGACAGTGTTCCTTTGCTCAGCTGTACAAATTGAGAGATATCTCCTGTCATAAATATTTGATTAGCTTCATCTTTTCCTTCTCTAAAAGGGAAGACTACACTGAAAACCAAGAAATGTTAGGATGATTCAGAAGGCAAAAGAAAAGAGTTCATAATGGCCCACTTTCCCCCACCCCCCACAAACAGCGTATAAAAACTGAATCTACCACAACATTAAGAAAAGAGTTTGTGGAGAGATTAATGTTTATGTTTTTGTTTATATTAGTATTTTTTTTGATGAAGAAGCTAGAAAACATGGTTAAAGAAATACAGGAGAATTTTTTACTTCAAAATAGTACAATCATAGATATAAAGAGTAGTCTGTTAGAGCTTTGAAAGTAGAAGAACATAAAAGTGATTTGTCTTGGGGCACTTGGGTAGGTCAGTTGGTTAAGTGTCTGACTCTTGTTTTCAGCTCAGGTCTTGATTTCAGGTCCTGAGTTTAAGCTCTGTGTTGGGCTCCATGTGGGGCCTGGAGCCTACTACTAAAAAAAAAAGTAAAAATAAAAATAAGTAATTTGTTTTATGGAAATTACTTTGACAGTTAGTAAAAAAAATTTTCTGGAGCCCCTAGAATTTAAGAGTTCACAGTTATATTTCATCTTTCCTTTTCTTTAATTAGTGTGGGTCTTGATCATTTTCTATGAGAAATTCTCATTTGCTGAGTATACTTTGAAATTTGTTTATAGATAGATAATTTTAAAGATTTTAAAGATATCTTAATAGATAACGTGTAAATATGTATACATGCAAAAATATATAGTTTAATTTTCCATACATCATTAACTATACTTTTATTAATGAATTGTTCTTAATTAGAAACTTTTTAATATTTTTTGATGAAAAATTTGGTCTTCATTTTGTTAATTATTACCAAAGTTTCACATACAGTTCTATAGCTTATATAATAGATGATCTTACAGTATGCTGACGTATGTAGAATCATTTTAGGCTGTTAGATTCACATTAGTCTTTATACTTCAGCAGTATTCTATGCTTCTTCACTATGGGGAGAAAAGAATTTGAATTCAGAGTCTATTATAAATCTCTTCTGCTTTCTGGCTTCTTCAGATGTTCATGTTCAAAGGATGTGCTGCATCTCTTATGAGAGGTATGAGAGCACTTAGAGGAAACAATATCACAAGCACTTTACAAAGAAGTGATTTATTTTTATAGGATATATATAGCTGTATACAGCTGATGTATGCAAGGCTCACATTTGTTTCTCTTTTCTTTTTAAAAAAGATTTATTTATTTGAGAGTGGGGGAGTGTCAGGGGGCTGTGCGGGGTGGAGGAGGGGTAGAGGGAGAGAATCTTCAAGCAGACTGCCCGCTAAGTCCATGCCTGCTGAGGGGCTCCGTCTCACAACAGGTGAGATCATGACCTGAGCTGAAACCAAGAAATGGAAATGTTAAACCAAAATAATAAAATGATGGATCCAGGTTAAGTAATAAGCAAAAGAATAGAGAAAAATGTCTTCTAGGCTTTTTTATATTTCTCACTCTTTATATTCCCTCATAGAATAAGCTGAATTATGTTATTTAAGGGGAAAACTCCTCCACTGACTGAGCCACCCAGGTGCCCCTGTTTCTCTTTTAGTATGTAGGACCAATACTATTTGAATAAGCTGCCTTTAATAGTTAATAAATATATTTTCTGGAATAAGGGCTATAAGTATATAAATATAACTATTCAAGTATTTATTAAAATACATTGGTTTCATATTCAAATTGTGTATAGTTCTCCAGTTTTTAGATTTAACTTTATTCTCATATAATTCAGAAAATATTGGGGGGAATTGAGTTATTGATAGAAAAGAAAATATATTAGTTTATTTTTCATGACTTCATTGCTAAAGATATTTAAGTTTTCTTGTTTGTGGAATTTCAAATATTTAACTTAAAGTGATAAGGCAGTTTTGAATCTTTTAGAGCTCTATAGTAACCCCATCTACCCAACAAGTGAAGACACCACAGACCTCAAATGCTCCTGATCTAAATGATGCAATTGTGAAACTATTCAGTGACTTTGATGTTAAAGAAACCTCTCATCACTTGGTGATTTCTCATCTAGATCTACACATATGTGATGATATTCATGCTAAACAAAAAGGTAATAAAAGCTTCTTATTTCAAACTATTTTGGTTTTTCTAGGATTTCCTACAAAACTGGATTGTTTATCATATGTAATATATAGTATGTATGGTATGTCTAATATAACTGGTCATAATTTTATCATTCATGTGAGATACATAGATGGAAGTTGTAATTTTAAGCAATATATATTGGTATGAAATTTTATTTTGCTTTAGTACTTAGTATTTTAGCACAATTAATTGTTAGGTAGTATTTTGCCAGATACTACCAATAATACTAGGTTTAAAAAAAATCAAGGACTAAATAGGTGACGTCCTTGGAGGATGATGAAATATTAGACTTGCCTTTGAATTAACTTTTTCATAATTTTAAAATTGTCTGTAAATTAAATTTGAGTCCATACTCAATTCATAATTATTTGCACACATGTTTTCCCATGGTGGTCTGTGCATTTTTCTGACCCCATGTACATGTAAACACAGCTGTGTGGCTGTTTACCATTTCTTGTGTCTCTTTGCCAGTAATCCTCCCAAAATTTGCTTAGGAAGCTAAATTCCAGTTAGTAAGTGTTTTTTCTTTATTTTTAGCTTTTATTTCTCTTATTTTGGAGAATTATAATGGAGTAAGTGGGAAGCTGCTCTTGGTCGCTTTGAAAATCTGTCGTTCCATAATGTAGGTACTAGGCATTTCTGTTTCTCCATTGAAGAGTGTTCCTGGCCCGTAAGTATTGGGAGGGCTCATCAAGTGGGCTGCCTTCCAGGACAGTAGTTCTCAGACTTTGGTGAGCTTGAGGATCAAGCTGAGGATCTCTTTAAAACTGGGATATTTATATCTCAAACCTGATTTATGTATATGTGAAAATTGTTGCTCTGTAATTTTGAAGCTGAAAGAGTAAATATTGAGACTGATCCCGGATATTTAGCAGAAGTTACCTTGCCTTCATCAGATAAGGCAGCCAGGTATCAGTGACTAGATGAAAAGGGTGGAATAAGGTGAGGAAGGTTTGGAGTTTAGAGAAGGATTTGTTCTCTTTTGTCTACCTTTGTGTCATTTGGTTTAAAGATGGCGTCTTCTGCTTTAGTTAGGTGAAAGGATAATGGAAAAGTTAAAAAAACCCAAAATAACAAAATGAGGGGTCAAGGTTAAGGAATAAGCAAAAGAATAGAGTCTTCTCACCTTTTTTTTTTTTTTTTTTACATTTCTCACTCTTTATATTTCTTCATAGAATAAGCTGAATTATGTTATTTAAGGGGAAAACTCCACCAAATATTTCCCTCATCATACATATCTGTTCTAAAATCCAGAAAGGTCCGAAATGAATTATATTCGTTTGTACTTAGTTGTATTTTAATTTATATTTTCCTTACCTCCAGTTGATTTATTCGTGTTGTTTAAAAATTTGATTTTTATGTTGGAGTCACACTGAGTTGTGATCTACTTCTAATCTTCATATAGCCGTGTTAATTTGGACAACTTACCTAACCAAATAGGCTAAATTTCCCCCTCAGTAAGAGATAGGATTATATAGTATAGTGGTTAATATTTCCTAGGTTCAAAACCAGCTCTATATTTCTTGGCTAGTATGACCTTGGTCTATTTAATTCTCCTCTTTGTGTCTCAGTTTACTTAATTAGAAAATGGGGATGATGATGATGATAATGATAATATCATCAATCTTGGGGTTGTAAGAAAGAGCAAATGTATACCTAAAGTATTTAAAGTATTTAAAACAATGCTTGGCATATGGTTAGGGCTGTAAATATAAAGGTTCTGCTCTTTTTGTATCCTCACCTTTTAGCTTGGTACCTTGCAAATGATAGGGGCTCAGTAAACACTGATGAGATTGAATTACATTTCCTGAAAACCTTAATGTATTATCTTTGATAACAGAAAGAGTTAATCACTGCTTGAATTGCAAATATGATAAATGAAGTGTTTCTGGTACTTGCGTAATGTTTCTTTCTCTTTCTCTCACTTCCATTTTTTTTTTCTTTTTCTAGAGTCAAATAGACGTATTACTGGAGGGGCTATGCAACTGTCTTTTACACAGCTAACTATAGATTATTATCCTTATCACAAAGCAGGTATGTATAACAATTTCTTTAACAGACGTAAATATTGCTTTAAAGTTATATAGACAGTTTATCTCATTTCCTTTTGTATTTATTATTTGTTTTAATTCATTTCATTTTGTATTAATTTTATTTTGTTTTAATTTAATGTATGTTTATTTTTATTTTCTATTATTTTAATTCCAGGTAGGTAACATACAGTATTATATTAGTTTCAGGTGTTCAGTATAGTGATTAAACAATTGCATACATCACTAAGTACTTATCACAACAACTGTGCTCTTCAATCCCCATCACCTATTTTACCCAACCACCATCCACCTCTCCATCAGTTTGTTCTCTATAATTAAGAGTCTGTTTTTTAATTTGTCCCTCCTTTTTTTTCCCTTTGCTCCTTTGTTTTGTTTCTTAATTACCACATGAGTAAAATCATGGTATTTGTCTTTCTCTGATTGACTTATTTTGCTTAGCATTATACTCTCTAGCTCCATCCTTGTCCTTACAAATGAGAAGATTTAATTCTTTTTTATGGCTGATAATATTCCATTGTAGATATATACCACATCTTCTTTATCCACTCATCTATCCTGGACATTGGGCTGTTCCCATATCTTGGCTATTGTAAATAATGCTATAATAAACTTAGGAGTGCATATATCCCTTTCAATTAGTGTTTTTGTATTCTTTGGGTAAATACCAGTAGTACAATTGCTGGATCATAGGGTAGTTCTATTTTAACTTTTTGAGGAACCTCCATACTGTTCACCAGAGTGGCTGCAGCAATTTGCATTCCCACCAATAGTGCAAAGGGTTCCCCTTTCTCCACATCCTTGCCAACACCTATTGTTTCTTGTGTTATTGATTTTAACCATTCTGACAGGTGTGAAGTGCTATCTCATTGTAGTTTTGATTTACATTTCCCAGATGGTGAGTGATTTTGAGCATCTTTTCATGTGTCTGTTGGCCATTTGGATGTCTTTGGAAAAATGTCTGGAAAAAAAAATGTTCATGTCTTCTGCCCATTTTTAATTGGATTATTTGGTTTTTGGATGTTCACGTGTATCAGTTCTTTATATATTTTGGATACTAATCCTTTATTGGATATGTCATTTGCAAATATCTTCTCCCATTCCATAGGTTGCCTTTTACTTTTGTTGATTGTTTTCTTTGCTGGGCAAAAATTTTTTTTTTATGTATTCCCAGTAGTTTATTTTTGCCTTTGTTTCCCTTGTGTCAGGAGGCGTATGTAGAAAAAAGTAGCTATGGCTGATGTCAAAGAGGTTACTGCCTGTTCTCTTCTAGAATTTTTATGGTTTCAGGTCTCACATTTAGGTCTTTAATCCATTTTGAATTATTTTTGTGTTTGGTGTAAGAAAGTGGTCCAATTTGTTTCCTTTGTGTGTTGCTGTCCAGTTTTCTCAACACCGTTTGTTTGAAGAGACTGTTCTTTTCCCATTGGATAGTCATTTCTCCTTTGTCAAAAATTAATTGACTGTATAGTAATGGGTTTATTTTTGGGGGTTTTCTGTTCTCTTCTATTGATTTATGTATCTGTTTTTGTGCCGGTACCATACTGTCTTGATGATCACAGCTTTGTAATATGACTCGAAGTCTAGAGTTGTGATACCTCCAGCTTTTCTTTTCTTTTTTTTTTTTTTAAGATTTTATTTATTTATTTGACAGAGAGAAAGAGAGAGATCACAAGTAGGCAGAGAGGCAGGTAGAGAGAGAGGGGGAAGCAGGCTCCCCGCTGAGCCGAGAGCCTGTTGCGGGGCTCGATCCCAGGACCCTGAGATCATGACCTGAGCCGAAGGGAAAGGCTTTAACCCACTGAGTCACCCAGGCGCCCCAAGCTTTTCTTTTTCAAGATTGCTTTGGCTATTCAAGGTCTTTTGCGGTTCCATACAAATTTTAGGATTGTTTGTTCTAGTTCTGAGAAAAATATCTTTGGTATTTTGATGGGGATTGCATTAAATGTGTAGGCTTTGGGTGGTATAACATTTTAACAGTAGTCTTCTAATCCATGAGCATGAAATGTCTTTCCATTTCTTTGTGTCTTCTTCAGTTTTTTTAATCAGCATTTTATAGTTTTCAGAGTATAGGTCCTTTGCCTCTTTGATTGGTTTATTCCTAAGTATCTTATGGTTTTGGGGGCAATTGTAAATGGGATTGATTCTTTGATTTCTCTTTCTGCTGCTTCATTATTCGTGTATAGAAATGCAACAGATTTCTATACATTGATATTTATCTTGTGACTTTACTGAATTTGTTCATCAGTAGTAGCAGTTGTTTGCTGGAGTCTTTCAGGTTTTCTATATGTAGTATCATGTCATCTGCAAATATTGGAAGTTCCACATCCTCCTTGTTGATTTGGATGCTCTTTATTTCTTTTTGTTGTCTGATTGTTGTGGCTAGGACTTGCAGTACTATGTTGAATAAAAGTGGTGAGAGTGGACATCCTTGTTTTCTTCCTGACCTTAGGGGAAAAGCTCTCAGGTTTTCCCCATTAAAGATGATGTTCACTGTGAGTTTTTCATATATGGCCTTTATTATGTTGAGGTATGTTCCCCCCAAACCTACTTTGAGGAGGGCTTTTATAATGAATGGATATCGTATTTTGTCGAATGCTTTTTTGCACCTGTTGCAACAATCATATGGTTCTTATCCTTTCAATTTTCGATGTTATATATCACATTGATTGATTTGCAAATATTGAACCATCGTTGCAACCCAGGAATGAATCCCCACTTGTTCATGGTGAGTGATTTTTCTAATGTGTTGTTGAATTCAGTTTGTTGGTATTTTGTTGCGAATTTTTTTTCTTTTTTTGTTGAGAATTTTTGCATCTATGTTCTTTGGGGATATTGGTTCATTGTTCTCTTTTTCAGTGGTATCTTTACCTGGTTTTGGTATCAAGGTAATGCTGGCCTCATAGAATGAATTTGGAAGTTTTCTTTCTTTTTCTAATTTTTTGGAATAGTTTGGAGTACAATAGGTATTAACTCTTCTTTAAATGTTTGGTAGAATTTGCCTGTGAAACCATCTGGTCCTGGGCTTTTGTTTGTCAGGAGTTTTTTATTACTGATTCAGTTTCCTTGCTGCTTATTAGTCTGTTCAAATTTTCTTTTCTTGTTTCAGTTTTAGTAGTTTATATGTTTCTAGGAATTTATCCATTTCTTCTAGGTTGTCTAATTTGTTGGCATATAGTGTTTCATAATATTCTCTTATAATTGTATTTCTGTGGTCTTGGTTATTATTTCTCCTCTCTCATTTGTGATTTTATTTGAGTCCAATTTCATTTTTTAAGTCTGGCTAGAGGTTTATCAATTTTATTGATTTTTTTTTTCCCCCAAAGAAACAGTTCCTGGTTTCATTGATCTATTCTGTTGTTTTTTTTTTTAGTTTCTATATCATTTATTTCTGCTTTAATCTTTATTATGTCCTTCTACTGATTTGGGATTTTGTTTGTTTTTCTTTTCCTAGCTCCTTTTGATGTAAGGTTAGGTGGTGTATTTGAGATTTTTCTTGCTTTGCGAGGTAGGCCTGTTTTGCTATAAACTTACCTCTTAGAACTGCTTTAGATGCATCCCAAAGGTTTTGGACCATTATATCTTCATTTTCATTTGTTTTCATTTACTTTTTTATTTCTTCTTTTATTTTCTGGTTGACACATTCATTGTATAGTAGCATGTTATTTACCTCCATGTATTTGTGATCTTTCCAGATTTTTTCTTGTAGTTGACTTCTAGTTTTATAGCATTGTCGTCAGCAAAGGTGCGTGGTATGACTTCAACATTCTTGAATTTGTTGAAATTTATTTTGGAGAACATTCCATGTGCCCTTGAAAAGAATGTGTATTCTGCTGTTTTATGATGGAATGTTCTTTTTTTTTTTTTTTAAAGATTTTATTTATTTATTTGACAGAGAGAGATCACAAGTAGGCAGAGAGGCAGGCAGAGAGAGAGGGGGAAGCAGGCTCCCTGCCGAGCAGAGAGCCCAAAGCGGGGCTCCCAGGACCCTGAGATCATGACCTGAGCTGAAGGCAGAGGCTTTAACCCACTGAGCCACCCAGGCGCCCCTATGATGGAATGTTCTAAATGTATCTGTCAAATCCGTCTGTTCCAGTTTGTCATTCAAAGGCATTGTTTCCTTAATTGATTTTCTGTTTAGATAATCTGTCCATTGATGTTTAAGTGGGGTGTTAAAGTCCCCTACTATTATTACTCTCTATTAGTTCCTTTATGTTTGTTATTAACTGTTTTATGTATTTGGGTCCTTCCCTGTTGGGTCCATAAATATTTACAATTGTTATATCTTCTTGTTGAATTGTCTCTTTACTATTATATAGAATCTTTCTTTGTCTCTTGTTTCAGTCTTAGTTTTAAAGTCTGTTTTGTCTGTTATAAGTATTGCTACTCCAGCTTTTTTTTTTTTTAAAGATTTTATTTATTCATTTTCCAGAGAGAGAGATAGATCACAAGTAGGCAGAGAGGCAGGCAGAGAGAGAGGGGGAAGCAGGCTCCTCGCCAAGCAGAGAGCCTGATGCGGGGCTCGATCCCAGGAACCTGAGATCATGACCTGAGCCGAAGGCAGAGGCTTTAACCCACTGAGCCACCCAGGTGCCCGCTCCAGCTTTTTTTTGACATCCATTTGCATGGTAAATGTTTCTTCATCCCCTCACTTTCAACCTGCCAGTGTCATTAGGTGTAAAATAAGTCTTTTGAAGGCAACATATGGGTCTTGTTCTTTTTATCCATTCTATTATCCTGTGTCTTTTGATGGGAGCATTTAGTTCATATAAATTCAAAGTAATTATTGACAGGTATGTAGTCATTGTCATTTTATTATTTGTTTTGTGGTCATTTCTAAAGATTTTCTCTGATTGTTCTCTCACATGGTTTGCTGATTTTCTTTAGTGGTGTATTGTTGGATTTCTTTCTCTTTATTCTTTGCATATTTATTAGTGGTTTCTGTTATGGTTACCATTAGGTTTGTATATAACCTTTCTGCATATACCAGTCTGTATTAACTTGAAGGTCATTTCGAATTGATCCCATTGTTTACTTTCCTCCTTTCCATGCTTTAGATATATGTTTTTATATTTTACATTCTTGTATTTTGTGAGTTCCTTGATTGATTTTTTTATAGAAATATTCATTTTTACTGCTTTTGTGTTTCCTGTCTTAATACTGTCATTTTTGGTCTCTCCTTTCCACTCACTGCCCTCTTTAATATTTCTTGCTGGACTGATATAATGGTCATGAACTCCTTTCTTTTTTGTTTGTCTGGGAAACTCTTTATCTCTCCTTCTATTCTGAATGATAGCCTTGGTGGATAGAGTATTCTTTGCTGCAGAAGACCATTTTGAATATATCATGCCACTACCTTCTCGCTTGGAAAACTTCTGCTGAAAAATCCTCTCATAGCCTTATGAGTTTTCCCTTATAAGTTGCTGTCTTCTTTTGTCTTCATGCTTTAAAATTTTTTTCTTTATCACTATATTTTGGCAATTAAAATATGTCTTGGTGCGCATCTGTTTTTGTTGATTTTGATGATAGTTCTCTCTGCCTCCCTGATTTGGATATCTGTTTCCTTTCCCAGATTAGGGAAATTTTTAGCTTTTCTTTTCTTTTCTTTCTTTTCTTGGTGGGTAGCAAAGCATAGTTTATTGAGTGATAGTAACGTTTATAGAGTACAAAGCTCCTGAAGAGGGAGGGGACCCAAGAGGGTTGCCCTCTTTTATTTCTTCAAATGAGTTTTCTGCCCCCTTTTCTCTCTTTCCTTTTTCTGTGACTCCTATAATACTATGTTTGATGTTATTATGTTTGATGGAATCACTGAGTTCCCTAAGTCTGTTCTCATTCTGCATAATTTTTTTCTCTCTCTTTTGTTCAGCTTGATCACTTCCCATTAATCTGTCTTCTAGCTCACTGATTTGTTCCTCTGCTTCTTCCATCCTGCTGCTCATTCTACCAGGTGTGTTTCCCATTTCATTTACTGAGCTGTGTCATTTCTTATCCCTGTGTTAAGGGTCTTACTCATGTCTTCCACTCTCTTCTCAAGTCCAGTGAATAATCATTACTTTAAATTCTTATAATCTTATAATTACTTTAAATCTACTTACAATCATTACTTTAAATTCTCTATCAGTCATGTAACTTATATTGTTTCACTTAGCTCTCAGGGCCTGCCCTTGTCCTGTTCTTTCACATGAGATAAATTTCTCTCTCCTCTCATTTTGTCTAAGTCTCTGTGCCTGTTTCTCTGTGTTAGAAAAGTCAGCTATGTCTCCTGTTCTTGAGGATAATGGCCTTATGAAAAAGAAGTCCTGGAGTGCCCTGCTTTCTGGTGTTCCCTGTTCACCAGGTCCTCGTGCTTCTGGGAGTGCTCTGTTGTTGTTTCCTCGTTGCTTTATCCATCAGGACAGTTGTCTGCAGAGGCTCTCTTTGCCTTTTGTTGGCAGTGTTTTATCCTTGGCCTGAATATGGAGCATTTTAGCTAGGTATGCTCTGGTCTGCTTGTGAAATGAGACCTATTGCCACGACTGCTGAAATAGAGAGGCTCTTCAGAACTCCCATTTAGGGAGATACTGTGTGAGCAGGGATTTGGGCAGGTCTTCTGAGGGAGGGGGTCTGCTGACTGAGGCAAGTGTGAGTGGGAGGGGCAGTTCCACTGGAGTGTGTGGAGCAAAGTTTGATGTAAGCAAGTTAGGTAGTGAATGTCTACACTAAGCTGATTCCTGCAGGTTACCCTGTGCTTCTGCTGAGGGGTATGAGGGGAAAATGGTGCTAGCTTGTTCCTTTGTTCCCAGAGGGGTCTCTTCATGAATGCTTTCTCTCTGGGACACAATCCAAGATGAGTGAATAACTTCCCTAGTGTATGCTTCAGGTGCTCTTCAGATTGCTCTTCCCACACCTTATGTTTGTGAGTTGTTTGCCTGCCTTTACAAGAGCTGCGTCATTGTCCTCCGAGCTTTCCCACAGCCAGGCATGCTGACCTTCAGAACTCTAGGCTTTAAGCGTTTCTCATTGCTAGAAGTCATGAAATTCAGCCCCTCTTGCTTTCCAAGTCAACTGCTTATGGGGATTCATTTTCCTCATGTGCTCCCCTGTGTATTAGTTTGTCTCTCACCCTTCTCTGTGACTGTAACTCCTTCCCCAACACAGCGGCCATGATCTTTCCCAAACCGTGTCACTGCACTTCCTACCTTCTTCAAGGTGGCCTCTTCTCTACCTTTAGTGTGGCATTCTGCCAGTCTTGAGGTCAGTTTCTGGGGTACTTAGGATGATTTGATAGTAATCTAATTGTATTTGTGGGTAGAGGTGAACCTAGAGTTCTCTTCTACTGCCATCTTCCCTCTCTTTTTAACTTAATTTTTTAAGGGAGAAAGAGGTGAAGACATTTGTTATTTTTTCCCCAGTACTTTCTTACCAAGAAGATATAAATGCCATAGAAAATATTTATGCATTTTATAGAGTTTTATATAGATTATTAGAAAGTATAATTGTTAGCATTTGTCAGTATGCTAAATAATTGATTTAAAATTTAAAATAAGAATGTGGAAGACATATTTTATGCTATTTTATTTTTTTCATTGTGGCAAAAGTAAGTTATTAATATGTTTTCAATTTTAAAAATTAGTATATTATTAGTATATTAAAAAATCAAGAAGGAATATAAAGTAAAAGGATAACAATAATTTTAGCTACATTGTAAGATTCCTGGAACTTTTTTTTTTAACTTTTCTGTATTTTCTAAGTTTCATTAGTGGACTTGTTACACTTGATTTTAGCCAAAAGCCTGAGAAGTAATACATAATATGCTTTTGAATAGTTGAATATTGATATGTTTTTTCTCCCAAATAATAAAAAGAAGAAGTATATATATATTTATGGCCAAATTAAGTAATTTGACCTTATGCCAATCTGCATTTTGGTGATGTGTAGCTTCTTTTTTTTAATTCACAAAAGTAAGAAAAAACAAGTATAATGTATTTTTCAGAACTTTAAGAAAGTGATAAAAGTTTTCTGTTCATAAATTTCATCTCCTATTCTTTGTTATTTCTATATCTGTACCTGACAGAATTTAAAGGTTTTACTATTTGTTTCAATTTTTATTGGAAGGCTTTGTTGTATATTTTGTTCTCCTAATTTGTAAGTTACTTACATAAACATAAAGTATTTTTTTACTACAGAAATAATTCATATTTTGGGAAGTAAAACTCTTAGTCATCAAGATTTTATTTTCTTAACCTTTTTATGTACATAATACTTTTCTCAGTTTTCGCTACAGAGAAACCTAGTAACCCTGATCTTTTATTTTCCCTCCAAAAAAATCTATATAGGTATAGATATATCTATATCTTTATGACTGATGTCTATCTTGAGATACTTTATTGGTCTCTTTAGTGTTTTAATAATCTTCATCTTATTTTCAGGATAGGTTTTATTAGTCACTTTATAACAAATCTTTTTTCTGTGGTAGTATTTTCTGGAGTTCTTTGTAGTGGAGGTATACCAGGTAGTTGAGCATTCAGTGAAGGTTGACCAGCAGTACTGTTTGTAATTGAAACTTTGAGTGATGTTCTACCAATGGTGGGTCTTGATAGAAACCTTTTAGATAATTTGCTTTTGACATTCTTTCCCTGTATTCTAATGTTTTGCTCATACTTTCTAGGCAGATTAAAAGCTCTTGTAGGCAAAGGCTGCTCCCTTGAGAAAGTCTCCCTTGGAAGATGAATAAATCTCATTAGAAGCAGTGCTATAATAAAATAAATGAAAATTGTTCATTTTTCAGTGAAATACCTGTCATTCATTTTACAGGAGATAGTTGTAATCATTGGATGTATTTTAGTGATGCAACCAAAACAAAAACTGGATGGGCCAACGAGTTGTTACATGAATTTGAGTGCAACGTTGAAATGCTTAAGCAGGCTGTAAAGGATCATAATGTAGGTTCACCTCCTAAATCCCCAACACATGCCTCTCCCCAGCACACACAAACAGGTATTTTGCCTATAACAACATTATGGCATTCCCCTGCTATTAAGTGTCTGTGCCTGTGTGTGTGTGTTTGTGTGTATGTGTGTGATCATAGTATGATATTTTCTGTGGATAAGTATTATGTTTAATTAATATCTAAAAGTTCTGAACCTTATTCAGACCATAGGATTGTAGACCAAAGCACTTTTAAAATTAATATGACCAATAAGAATAATATCCAGATAGAATCTTTGAGACTGTTAAATGGCTAATAGGTCTCTTTTTTTAACAAGAATTTCAGGTAAAAGCTATTTTACAAGAATATCTTAAATGTGATGTAAGTATGACTATTGTTTAAGGAATAATCACAAACAAAAAAGAGGAATCATTGCAATAACTGATATTCCTACATGAAGTATTTTCACATATATTATCTTGTTTGATAAATTAAGAGTTCATGTATATTTCTAGTAGCTGTCTTAATAATGAAAAAGTGACTGTTACAAAAATAATTTTGCAATAAATTGAAAGGTTTTTTCATTTCCCACAGAGAAAGACTCAGCTCTGAAAGGGACTTCCAGAATACCTTCAGTATTATCTCAACAATCCAAAGCTAAGTTAATGTCTAGTTCTGTTGTGGTTAGACTTGCAGATTTCAATATATACCAGGTATGCTTTATGTTTTAATTAGATCTTCTGATAAACACCTTCTGCAAGAATCTCTTATAAATTCATGTGACCATTTTATTTAATAAAAATATCTTGACCAGGGGCACTTGGGTGGGTTAGTTGCTCAAGCGTTCAGCTCTTGATCTCAGCTCATGTCTTGTTCTCAAGGTCATGAGTTCAAACCTTGTACTGGGCTCCATGCTGGGTGTGGAACCTACTTAAAAAGAAAAAAACAAACAAAACCCCTACATCTTGACCAGTTTTATGAAATAGCTAAACTAAATAGGATAGAAAATGTCAGTTCATTAATTTTTATTTATATGGTTGCGCAGAATTAATCAAACTGTGATCTGCACAAATCTGCACAAGACTTCTGACAATGACTGCAAGTTAAGGGGTCTCCCCTAAACTACCTGTGGATTCAAGAATTAGAATAACTCATAGAACTCATTGAAATAAATTATACTAGGAACCACATTTATACTAAGAATTACATTTATTACAGGGAAAGGATATAAATTAGATTTAGCCATAGAAAGAGAACCTCAATTGGGCTGGGAGGGTTCCAGATATGAAACTTCTCCTCAGGACATGTTAGCTTCCTGGCATGGATGTGTAACAATATGCATTAAGTATTATCTTCGTAGATGAACTCAATCTCTACGCAGATTAATACCAGGTTACCCAAAGTCCCCACTCTCTAAAGCCTACTAAGACTACCAGGTCTGGCCAGCCCCACTCTTAATCATTGTAAGCATAAACTATCAGTTGAATTTAGAATTACCTTCCAGCAGCAGGGATTAAGGGCACACCTCTCTTAGAAGGCCAAATTCCTTATTACACAATGCTTTTAGTGGAAGAAACTAAAATATTTTTTTTGCCTTATTGAACTACCAAGTATTGTCTGTTACGTGAATATAACTTCATGGCTAAGACCTCTGTCCCATTTATATTCTTCAGGCTATTGTCATAAAACATGGTCTAATATTACAATCCTTGAGACCAACAATAGAATATATAACATTCTTAAATAAATGATTTCAGATATGTGTTCTCATCTGTGAATTGTCATGGTTTATTATGATAAATAAATTTATTTTTATGTTACTCAGTGGTTTTCATCTGGGGCTGATTTTACACCCTGGGGACATTTGGCCATTTCTGAAAACAGTTTTGGTTGTCACAACCAGAGGGGGTTGCTCCTATCAAATAAGGGGTAGAGACCAGTGATGCTGCTAAACATGTTAACAAGGCACTGGGCATTGTTAGCAGTGCCCACAACAGAGAATTATATGGCCCAAAATGTCAATAGTGCCAATTTTGAGAAAACTCAATTAGTTTTTTTTCTTATTGTCCTTTCTGGGAGGATCAGCACAGGTGCGCATCATAGGTGTCTGCAGAGTTTGGCGCACACATAAATAAAGACTACTTTTCCCTGGGGGTTTACCAAAGAGAGGAGGCAACAATCATTGAACTCCGGGCCTGGAGATTGGGGCGTGGCCATTTTTATTTTTATCCTCTAAAGCGTCATAGAAAGCCTTCAGGGAGCAAAAGCCACATAGAACAACCCAAAGCAGCTTAACACTGAGCCTGGCCCCCTGGCAAGGGACGGTGCAACTGCGCCTAGGCAAAGACACCTGAGAATCCACGAAGCAGTCCTCTTTCCCAGAAGACCAGCTGGAACATCAGGCGAATACCAAGTTTATAGGAGCATACAGAACTGAAAAACTCCAGTGTTAGGGGAAAATAATATATAGAATTTAAGGTTTCTTCTCATGACTCTTTTATCTTTCAGTTTAAAATTTTCCTTTTCAGCTAGATTCTTATTTTGTCAACTCTTTGTTTTTAAGTCTTTGTTTAACTTTCATTTTTACATTTACATATGATAGATATATTTTTCATTTTTTGCTTCCTTTCACTGTATACAATTTTATTTTTGTGTGTGTATATATGTATAAATGACACCCAAAACCATAAGATACCCAGGAATAAACCTAACCAAAGAGGTAAAGGATCCATAATCTAAAAACTATAGAACACTTATGAAGGAAATTGAGGAAGACACAATAACAATTTGCAAAGAACTCTCACTCTTCACAGATGACATGATATTCTGTGTGGAAAACTCAAAAGACTCCACCCTAAAATTGCTGGAACTCATACAGGAATTCAGCAACATGGCAGGATATAAAATCAATGCACAGAAATCTTGCATTTCTATACACCAACAGTGAGACAGAAGAGAAATTAAGGAATTGATCCCATTTACAATTGCACCCAAAACCATAAGATACCTAGGAATAAACCTAACCAAAGAGGTAAAGGATCCATTATCTAAAAACTACAGAACACCTATGAAAGAAATTGAAGAAGACACTAAGAAATGGAAAAACATTCTATGCTAATGGTCTGGAAAAATAGATAGTGTTAAAATGTCTGTGCTACCCAGTGCAATCTACACATTCAGCGTAATCTCTATCAAAACACCATAGACATTTTTCACAGAGCTGGAACAAATCCTAAAATCTGTGTGGAACCAGAAAAGACCCTGAATAGCCAAAGGAATGTTGAAAAAGAAAACCAAAGCTGGCAGCATCACAATGCTGGACTTCAAACTATATTACAAAACTGTAATCATCAAGACAGCGTGGTATTTGCACAAAAACAGACACAGAATAATCGAACAGAATAGAGAACCCAGAAATGGACCCTAAACTCTGTGGTCAATTGGTTTTCAACAAAGCAGGAAAGAATATCCAATGGAAAAGAACAGTCTCTTCAATACATGGTGCTGGGAAAGTTGGATAGCCACATGCAGAAGAATGAAACTGGACCATTCTGTTACACCTTACACAAAGATAAACTCAAAATGGATGAAAGACCTCAATGTGAGACAAGCATCCATCAAAACCCTGGAGAACACAGGCATCAATCTCTTTGACCTTGGCTGCAGCAACTTCTTGGTAGACGTCTCCAAAGGCAGGGGAAACAAAAGGAAAAATGAACTCTTGGGACTTCATCAAGATAAAAAGCTTCTGCACAGCAAAGGGAAGTCGATAAAACCAAAAGAAAACCGACAGAATGGGAGAAGATATTTGCAAATGACATATCAGATAAAGGGCTAATATCCAAGATGTATGAAGAACTTATCAAACTCAATATCCAAAGAACAAATAATCCAATCAAGAAATGGGCAGAAGACATAAACAGAGATTGCTCCAAAGAAGACATCAGATGGCCGAGAGACATATGAAAAAATGCTCCACATCACTCGGCATCAGGGAAATACAAATCAAAACCACAATTACATACCACCTTACACCAGTCAGAATGGCTGAAGTTAACAAGACAGGAAACAACAAATGTTGGCGAGGATGTGGAGAAGGGGAACCTTCTTAATACTGTTGGTAGGAATGCAAGCTGCTATGCAAGCAACCCTGGAAAACAGTATAGCGGTTCCTCAAGAAGTTAAAAAGAGAGCTACCCTACGACCCAGCAATTGCACTATTGGGTATTTACCCCAAAGGTACAAATGTAGTGATCCGAAGGGGCACATGCACCACAGTATTCATAGCAACAATGTCCACAATAGCCAAACTGTCGAAAGAGCCGAGATGTCCATCGACAGATGAGTGGATAAAGAAGACGTGGTGTATGTGTGTGTGTGTGTATATATATATATACACACAATGGAATACTATGCAGCCATCAGAAAGGATGAATATTTACCATTTACATTGACGTAGATGGAACTGGAGGGTATTATGCTGAGGGAAATAAGTCAGTTAGAAAAAGACAGTTATCATATGTTTTCACTCATATGTGGAATATAAGAAATAGAGCAGAGGATCGTAGGGGAAAGGAGGGAATACTGAATGGGAAGCCTTCAGAGAGGGAGACAAACCATGAGAAACTCTTAACTCTAGGAAACAAACTGAGGGTTGCTGGAGGGGAGATGGGTGGGGGGATGGGTTATTAGGTGATGGGCATTAAGGAGGGCACGTGATGTGATGAGCACTGGGTGTTATACATAGCTGATGGATTACTGAACTCTGCCTATGAAACTAATGATATACTATATGTTGGCTAATTGAATTAAATTAAAAATGAGGTATAATCGATGTAACATTATATTAGTTTCAAATGTGCAACATAATGTTTTGATAGCATTTCACTATTTTTAAGTGTCACATTCATTGGCATTGTTTATTCATGGAATTGTACAGCCATCACCACATCATCACCATTATCTATCTCTATAATTTTTTTATTTTCCCAGCTTGAAACTCTGTATGTAGCTATATTATTTTTCATAGTAACAAATTGTGATAAAGTATTAATACACACCAGGAAGTAAATACATATCAGGGAAGCAGTCTGTTCTTAGGTACCTGGATCTGTGTTCTGACTGTGCCATTTACTTACTTCTGTTATAGAAATACTCTGATATTTTATGGCTCAAAATAATAAGTTTGCAAGGACTATTTTAAAGAGTTGATAGGATAAGCCTTTAAAGAGATTATAATTTTTTGAATAGTTGATCAGTATTATTAAGAATAACTTAATGTGAAGTTAAATATATAATAAAGTTTGCATTGGAAATTAACTATTAATAAATTATTTGAAGTAGTTCTAGGAGTTTGAAGTGTTCATGTGGCATAGATTGTTTGGAAAGGGCTTTATTCAGTGTACTTCAATATGCTTAATTATTTTTTCAGGTCTCTACAGCAGAACAATGTCGTTCTTCCCCCAAGAGTATGATTTCTTGCAATAAGAAATCCCTGTATCTTCCACAAGAAATGTCAGCTGTCTATATAGAATTCACAGAATATTACTATCCAGATGGAAAGGATTTTCCAAGTAAGAGAGTTTCCTGCTTTTTTATTACTTAGGAAGTAATAAATTTTTCCATTACTTAGGAAGTAAGCAATGGAAGTAATTTTTCATTACTTAGGAAGTTGGTTTTTTCTTCCTACGTTTTTGAGTTTTATAAACGTGAAAAAAGAAACAAAAGTCCATTGTTCTTTACTTATCTTTGTACTTAGTATATAACTATAGTATAGCATTTTTTAAAAAAGACTTTATTAGAGCGAGCGAGAGAGTGAAAAAAAGAGAACAAAAAGTAGGGGAACAGCAGAGGGAGAGGCAGACTCCCTGCTGAGCAGGGAGCCCAACACCAGGCTTGATCCCAGGACCCTGAGATCATGACCTAAGCAGAAGGCAGAGGCTTAGCAGACTGAGCCACCCAGGCGCCTGTATAATATCGCATTTTTTACATATTCTGATTATTCATGTTTTTTTCTCTTACTAGCTTGTGGCATCCTTTTTTTTTTTAAAGATTTTATTTTTTTATTTATTTGACAGAGACAGAGAGATCACAAGTAGGCAGAGAGGCAGACAGAGAGAGGGGGGAAGCAGGCTCCCCGCTGAGTAAGAGAGCCCGATGCGGGGCTCAATCCCAGGACCCTGAGATCATGACCTGAGCTGAAGGCAGAGGTTTTAACCCACTGAGCCACCCAGATGCCCCGGTGGCATCCTTTTTAAAAAAAAATCCTTTTAAACAATATTTTATTTATTTGAGAGAGTGAGAGAGAGCGAAGGATCTCATGAGCAGGGGGATGGAGCAGAGGGAGAGGAGAAGCAGACTCCCAGCTGAGAAAGGAGCCTGAGGCGAGGTAGGGTTCGAAGGAACAGAAGATCATGACCTGAGCTGAAGGCAGACACTTAACCAGCTGAGCCACCCCGGCGCCCCAGGTTATAGCATCCTTAATGTTGGGAATTATGTAGAAGTCATGCTTCATTTTATCCCTGAGGTTTGACTCATTTCTTTACTTAATAGCTATTTGTTAAATGAAAGAATTTATGAAAGTTAGGTTATTTGTAGAATAAGGTCATTTTTTTCCCTTTTTAGTAAAAGCCTGTTTATATTTAAGCTATATAAAACTGTATTTCTTTTCTTTTTCTTTTTCTTTTTTTTTTTTTTAAAGATTGTATTTATCTGAGAGAGAGAGAGGGAAAGAAAGAGAGAGATCACAAGCAGGGGGAAGAAGCAGACTCCCTACTGAACAGGGAGCCTGATGCAGGACTCAATCCCACTGGGATCACCACCTGAGCTGAAGGCAGACGCTTAACTGACTGAGTCACCCAGGCACGCAAAACTCTCTCTTTCATCGAAAAATTAATAATGGAGTTATTCTTTTCGCTATAGAGAAATTTTTTTTTGCTGTTTTTTGTGCACAAATACATACTTTGGACATCCTTTGGCCCTTGTCTTTAGTTAGAAACATTGAGTTACGTGAATTTTTATTTGTAAGCTATTTTTGGGTCCTAAAGTTAAAATAATTATATGTTTGTGTTCTTTGAATGGCAAATTTCTATACTGTTGTCTCAGATCATCCAGGAATTCTGCAAACTAAAATTTGCATTTATTTATATGATACTTTTTTGTTTAACTGTTTAACCATTTAATCCTTGTTTGTGCCAACGTTTTGGGATCTAAATCTCACCATCTTCATGCTTTTCAGCAGTCTTTTTTGTATTTCTCATTTGTTTCTCTTTTCTACCTTCCTGACTAAAACAATGAAGAAATTAAGTTAAGACATTCGCTCAGCACCTTAGTAAGATGGCACAGCTGAAACTCAAGCATGGGTCATTGAAATCAAAATTTATTGTGTGTCTTCCCCCGAGTCCCCAACTATATTACACTGCCTTCCTAGGATATCCACAACCATTTGTCTGTAACTGGAGAATCCCATTGTTTCCAGCCCTCCTCACCTCTCACAAATAATTGTTTTCTTTAAGTAGTGCACCACTGAGCTAGTAATTCTTCACAGTTAAGACTAGTGTCCAGGATTTCTCATTTCTAATCTAGGTTTATTTATTTCTATCAGTTTTGTTAACATGTGCCAAAGGAATATAATCTCATTTTATAATACATATATTTTTTCTGATAAAAATATAAAGTTCTTTCTCAGCAATTTAAACCCTAACCCCGTAGATACTTAGGAGTGGAATTGCTAGGTTATGTTTAACTGTGTTTAATTTAACTGTTCATTATCAAAAATTTCAGGTATACACAAAAATAGAGTATGTTGAATCCCCATGTACAAAGATCCATTTTCAGTCCTTTTTTTTTCCATTTTCAGTCCTTATATTTCATCTCTTTGTTAAGCTACCCAACTTTAAAAATATATCACTTTTTAAATATTGTAAATGTAATGTTTTTTTTAAATGCCAAAAATGAAAAATTGCTCCCAAGCCTACAATTTAGAGATGACTTCTGCTAAAGCATTATGTGTATGAATTTGTTAGGGCTGTCATAACAAAGTACCACAGGCTGGGTGATTTAAACAAAAGAAATGTATTTTCTTGTAATTCTTGAGGCTAGAAGTTCTAGATCAAGTGTCAGCAGGGTCATTTCTTCAAAGACCTATCCTTGGCTTATAGATTTCTCTTTTCACATGGTCTTTCCTAATGATGCCGATCATACTGGAGTAGGGCCCACCCATATGAACTCATTTTTACCATGATTGCCTCTTTAAAAGTTCTGTCTCCAAATACAGTCATATTCTGAGATACCCTGAGTTAGAACTTTACTAGCATATCAGTTTTGAGGGGACATAGTTCAGACCATAGCCGTAAGTATCACGTTCCTTGTCCTGTTTTTAATGTATGTGTTTCTTTTATATATTTTATTACATCCTGTCCTTTCCCCTTGATGATATGGGCATATTCCAGGTTTCTACAGGTTTATTTTACATACCTCTAATAACTGTGTAATAATCTATTTCATAAGTAGTCCCCTGTTGGATACTGTGTAGATTTTTCTACTGCTTAGTACACCAGATTTCTTTCTCTGTCCCAGATCTGCAGAGCCCGGGTTCTTCTTTCCTTCTGTACTGTAGCCTTGGGGACTACATTTAGTCTCTAGTCCTCTCTGTAAGTGTCATCAACACTCAGTCTATACTTGAGAGGCCTTCCTCCTTCCTTCTAGAGTGTAATGTGATCTCCTCAGCATCCCGCTGCCTTTCTATTTTCAAATACAATCACCTGCACATTCCCAATTGGCTGTATCTGTTGGACTTGAATTGTAATTTTTTTACCTCTGTGTCTGTCTTGAATAAAAACCTACAGACTTTCTGTTACTTTTGTGCTTAGCAGTATATACAAAATGTAGTTGGTGTTCAGTGAATCTTTGTCGAAAGAAAATGAAGGGATGAATGAAAAACAAATGAATGGAATGCCAAAAATGTCCTATTCAGGACATAATTATAATGCTGTCTCTTTACTGATATCCTGTACCTTGGGCTTATTTTCCTAAATTATTATTGTTGAAAAGTTCTAGATATGCATGCTATTTGCTTTACTAGAAGTAAGGAGATCTGAATGTTTGGAATAAAAGATTTTTTATAAATAAAAAATGCTCTGAAATATAAATAAAAGATGCTCTGAAAATAATAATGGCTTTTAGGA
This sequence comes from Potos flavus, assembly GCA_028534135.1. Taxonomy (NCBI): domain Eukaryota; kingdom Metazoa; phylum Chordata; class Mammalia; order Carnivora; family Procyonidae; genus Potos; species Potos flavus. Next base: position 18,024,521 of record CM052897.1, read on the forward strand.
TTTCAGAAAAACGATTTCAGGAAGTGGTGTATACTATAATTGTGAATATTTGTTTAATATAAGTTAGCACTAAAACATTTTTCCAACCCCTGAGCATTCTTATATTTGGGGGGAGCTATGAAAAAGAGTATATTGCTTTTATTATTTACTATCTACTTGAGTTTTTACTTTGCACCAAGCACTATTCTAGGTTTAGGATTAAGTGGAGAATAAAAGTGCATGGCCTCTCAAGGAGATCTGCCTTGTTTACCACTTTCATAAGATATTAGTCATTGGTTCTCTTATTTTAGAAGATTCGGATTGCATGCATATAGTAAAAGTCCTTACAGAAATATCTGATTAAGGACCACAACTTTGATGTGATACTTCATCAAGAAGGTAAGGTTTTTTTGAAGTTTGCTTCTTGGTGACTATAATGTTAGGGAAGGAGATCTAAATAGTACGTCGTATTCGTACAGATAGTTTTAGTTTAAGTAATATATTTTCAGTTAGTGAAGCATGGAAAAATCTTGTTCTGTCTATTTAAAAATGTTTCCTATCATCCATATGTCACTTTCGTTTTGTAAATAAAATTTCAAACCTTATTATCTTAATTTAAAAAGAATAAAAGTTGTTAAAAATGTTTTCTCTCAGGAAAGATTTAGACTATCTGTTCATTAAAAATTAAAAAAAATTTTTTTTCTCCACAGTTCCATCTGCCAACCTTTATAGCCAACTGAATGCACTACAGTTTACTGTGGATGAAAGAAGTATTCTCTGGTTAAATCAATTTCTGTTGGATTTAAAACAGAGTCTTAATCAATTTATGGCTGTATACAAGTTGAATGACAATTCAAAATCTGACGAGCATGTTGATATTCGAGTTGATGGCTTAATGCTAAAGGTACCATATAAACAAATGACTAACAACAAAACCATTTTTCTTTTCTTTTTGTATTAAAGATTTATTTATTTACTTGAGAGAGAGAGGTGGGGAAGAGGCAGAGAGAGTCTCAGGCCGACTCTGCAGTGGGTGCAGAGCCCAATGTGGGGCTTGATCTCACAACCCTGTGGATACGACCTGAGCTGAAACCAAGAGTTGGATGCTTAACGGACTGTGCCACCCAGGCGCCCCACTAAACGGTTTTTAGAGAAGTTAACAGCTTTAAAATTTCCAGGATTTAAGATGGGTACTCAAATATAAATCAACTTTATTGTAATCTTAATTTTGATTTTGAAATTTCAGTTTTAGTTTTGATTTTCATTTTAAAAAGCTTTAAGAGACTGTTTTCCCCCCTTCTTTCACTACCTTCCTTTTATTTTGTCACTGCTCATCCGTTGGGAGGTAAGCAGAAATAAAATTTAAATCAGTGATTTTTTTTTTTTCCCCTACTTCTTACCAGACCGGATAAAATCTTTCTTTCAAAAGTGGTAATTAATATAATGAAACCAGTAAGTTAGATCTGTGTTTTTTTTTTTTTTTTTTAAAGATTTTATTTATTTATTTGACAGAAAGAGATCACAAGTAGGCAGAGAGACAGACCGGGGGGTGGGGGGGAGGAGGGAGAGCAGGCTCCCCGCTGAGCAGAGAGCCTGATGCGGTGCCTGATGCGGGGCCTGATCCCAGGACCCTGAGATCATGACCTGAGCTGAAGGCAGAGAGCTAACGAAGGCAGAGGCCTAACCCCCTGAGGCACCCAGGCTCCCCAAGATCTGTGTTTAATTTTTCACAGTTATTCTGTTACTGATATCCAAAGATAATAGAAAGTTGTTTTGTATTACAGCCAAGTAGTTCATAATCTGACTCCCATGGATATCTCAGTTCTAAAGGAGGGAAATTTGTTTTAATAGAACAGCTACTATAGTGTAGTAAATAGGATAAGACTTGGACATGGATGAAAAATTTCAGTTTCTAGGTGTGTTGCTGGTACTCTATTTCTGTACCTTTAATTTCTTCTCTGTAAAATGAGGTTATGAATAAAACTCATACATCACAGAAATGTTTTAAAGATCTTTTCTTTTTTTTTTTTTTTTTAAAGATTTTATTTATTTATTTGACAGAGAGAAAGCGATCACAAGTAGGCAGAGAGGCAGGCAGAGAGAGAGGGGGGTAGCAGGCTCCCTGCTGAGCAGAGAACCCAACGCGGGGCTCGATCCCAGGACCCTGAGATCATGACCTGAGCCGAAGGCAAAGGCTTAACCCACTGAGCCACCCAGGTGCCCCTTAAAGATCTTTTCAAAGATCTTACTGTATTCAATATAAAAAGACACATTTTATAACATTTACGATTGTACTCTAAGACAGTTATGTAATGATCTTTACACTTTCTCAGTATGCACAGTTGTAAAACCAGTCCCTTTGAACTCTTTGATATGAATATTTTGAGGACTGAGGTTAATTATTTCTGAAAAATTATTTTAGCAATTAGTTTGGTCTATCCTTTTAAGTTTATTTTCTTAATAGCTTTATCCCAAAAAAGTCATTCTAATGACATCTATCCAGTCATTCTATTTACCCATCCAGTCATCCTCCAAATCTCTTGGATTTAAAATATCCTAAGAAAAAGTTCCTTTTTTCAAACTTAGCACTTATAGACTTAGGGTATAGTAAGGTTTTAGTAATACTGATTTAATTTAGTTTCATTTTTTTGTTGTTTGTTTTGTTTTGTGATATGTCGTATACAAATTTGCATGTATGTTATGTTCACTATTCATTATTTATGGTTTTTTTTAAAGTTGTTTTTTTTCTTAGTGGTTAATCAGTTAAGTCCCTTTTACTTGGTTTAATAAAAATACTTGGTGGGAGAGAGTTAATATTTTATGCCTGGAGGAAAGTAGTATTTTGAGGGGAAACATCCAAAAGAAGTCCTGAGCTAAATTATGTTTGTGATTATTTTATCTTTGAGATGTGTATGGATTTGTAAGTTAGATTAGTGTTTTTTCTCTTGTAGTTTGTGATTCCTTCTGAAATGAAATCTGAATGTCATCAAGATCAACCACGTGCAGTTTCTATTCAGAGTTCTGAAATGATTGCCACAAATACAAGGCATTGTCCAAATTGTCGACATTCTGATTTAGAAGCTTTGTTTCAAGACTTTAAAGATTGTGATTTTTTTAGTAAAGCATATACCAGCTTCCCCAAATCTGATGACAATTTTAATCTTTTGCATCCAATCTTCCAGAGACATGCTCATGAACAAGATACTAAAATGCATGAAGTTTATAAAGGAAATATTACTCCCAAGTTGAATAAACACACTCTTAAAACGTCTGCTGCCACAGATGTTTGGGCTGTGTACTTTTCTCAATTTTGGGTTGATTATGAAGGGACAAAGAGTGGAAAAGGGCGACCAGTAAGTTTTGTAGACTCTTTCCCTCTTTCCATCTGGATTTGCCAACCAACAAGGTATGCAGTGTCACAAAAAGAGCTACAGTCATGTAATCAAGTATCTCTAAATACATCACAAAGTGAATCTAGTGATCTGTCTGGCCGACTGAGGCGGAAGAAGCTCTTGAAAGAGTATTACAGTACAGAATCTGAGCCACTGACAAATGGTAGTCAGAAACCTTCAGATACATTTTTAAGATTTTCCTCTTCATCATCAGATGCAGATGTTCATGTCCTGGTTCACATTCATAAGCATGTCAGTATGCAGATCAATCACTACCAGTATCTGCTCTTGCTTTTCCTCCATGAGTCACTTATTCTGCTTTTGGAGAACTTAAGGAAAGATGTAGAAGCTGTGACGGGCACTCCTGCTAGTCAGGCATCCGTTTGTATTGGAATTTTACTTAAAAGTGCAGAAGTGGCTCTTTTGTTACATCCGGTGGATCAAAGAAATACTCTTAAGTCTCCTGTTGCTGAAAGTGTGAGCCCAACGGTTCCTGATGATTTGCCTACAGAAAATGGAGAACTTTTGTCTTCAAAAAGGAAACAAGTTAGTAGTAGTATAAATCAAATTAGAAATGTAACTGTTAATCACATGTCAGACAGCAGATCTATGAGTGTTGACCTGAGCCATGTGCCTTTGAAGGATCCTTTGCTTTTTAAATCAGCTAGTGATACAAATCTGCAAAAAGGTATTTCTTTTCTGGATTGTTTATCCGATAAAAATTTAGGGAAAATAAGTGAAGATGAAAGTAGTGGAATTATCTGCAAAAGTGGATCAGGAGAAATTGGATCAGAAACAAGTGACAGAAAGGATTCATCTTATACAGATTCAGATGGTGTCTTAAGCCACAGAGAAGATTCAAATTTGCTGTCCTTTGATAATGATGGTAATCAAAACATACTTTCAAATAGTTTAAGTAGTGGAGGTAATGAAACCATAGAGTCAGTCTTTAAAGCTGAAGATTTGCTTCCAGAAACAGCTTCACTCTCTGAGAACCTAGAAATCAGTCAAGAAGAAGCACCCACTGTTAGAACACTTACATCTCAGTCATCTTTAAGGTAACAATATACTATTGGAATTTGGGAGGTTTTTGGTTTTCTGTGCATATGTGTGTGGTGGGGGGCATATTTTGTTTTTGGACAGAAAACCTCATGACAAAATAAGGCATTGCTAGAGTTAACACATAGAAAAATAGGTTTTATGTGATGTTTTTCTAATAATTTTGTTAACAGTGGAAAGCCTAAGGACCGTATTCCACCCAACCTGGCTCCACTCTGTGTTTCTTCTAAGAACATGAAGAGAAGCTCCTCACAAACTTCATTAGATACCATTTCACTTGACAGTATGATATTGGAAGAACAGTTGTTGGAAAGTGATGGAAGTGATACTCATTTATTTTTGGAAAAAGGTAAAGCAATACAAGTTTAAGAATTCATATTAAATATACAAATCTTAGAAGTGATATTTAAGTATTTTTAGTTCTATTTAATAATAAATTATAGCCCCCCAAAGACTTATTTTATTTACACACATACGTACCTATATACTACAAAGAGCATTATACCTAACTTTCTGATGGTTGTTCTGTTGCTTCTTTTTTATGGCCACATCCAGCAGTTATTTGTATATAGTCATTTAGAGCATAAAGCAAACCACGTGAATGCTATTAGCCTCTTGTCATAGAGACACCTTTATGTGAAATTTTGGTTAGGTGGGCTTAATTTGCTTGATGAATTCTCAGTTATGTTGGTCCTGTGACTGGAATTTTTCCGGACTGGATCTACTCATCTCCATAAACAAGAATTCTGTCACGTACATGATTACGAATGATGGAACTACATGATTCCCCCATTTTACTCAGAGGCAACTAATGCCCCAGTAAAGACCACCAGGAATGACTGAGGAAGTATTAAATGCATTCCCATCACTAAGACATTGGGGACTTTGTGAACAGGAATGAAAGCATGGGCCACAGCTAGAGATTAATTGCTAGATACTGAAGTAGAAGATACCAGAGGTAAATACAAAATACCTTGTGAATGAGGATAATAAGCCTATTATCGATGATGTTGAAAACAGCTTAAGGTAAGGAAATACTAATAGGTTCAGAAACTGAAACTTCAAAAAATTAAGTATACAGTCAGGAAGAAATAGGGGCAGTTTTTGAACTCAGCTAGGTGGACCCAACAGCCTAAACTTTTAACCAACCAATATGATATACTAAATCCCCAGACTTTGGAAATGATTACCATATGGGTAGAAGAGGTACTGATATGGGTCATAGAACTCTATTCTAGATTCACAGATACCTCTGTTGCCTAGTTCCCCGGCCCCCTTTATGGTTTAAAATTCTACCTTAGCAGATTTCTGCTTTATGATCAAAATACACTTTAAAAAGAGTGTTCCTGGGGCGCCTGGGTGGCTCAGTGGGTTAAGCCTCTGCCTTCGGCTCAGGTCATGGTCTCAGGGTCCTGGGATCGAGCCCCGCATCGGGCTCTCTGCTCAGCAGGGAGTCTGCTTCCTCCTGTCTCTCTGCCTGCCTCTCTGCCTACTTGTGATCTCTCTCTCTGTCAAATAAATAAATAAAATCTTTAAAAAAAAGAATAAAGAGTGTTCCTATAGAAAATATCTCTAACTGTTCTCAAAAAGCATCAGTGATTTCCTTATTATTATTTCTAAAAATTAAATAATAAAAGGGACTACCACTCAATACAAAAAACTTGGAAAATATATACAGACAACTACAATTTGGAAAATAAAATAACACAAAGGTCCCACAATTAGAGTTACCATCATTTATTCTATGGCTTTGTGTATGTATTCATATACATATGTATTTGGTGTCATACTATATATATATATGATTTTTAACCTGCTTTTTATCACTTTTAATCATTTTCTAATATTTAAACTCCTTTGAAAATATTTTTAAAGTCTATATTAAATTGACATGAAAATGTACCATGACTTCTTTTTTAAAGATTTTATTTATTTATTTATTGAGAGAGAGTGCACATGAGCAGTAGGAGGGGCAAAAGGAGAGGGAGAGAGAGAGACAGAGAATCCCAAGCAGGCTGTATCCCCGGCATGCAGCCCAGCACGACCCTGAGATCATGACCCCAGCAAAAATCAAGAGTCGGGCATCTAACCAACTGAGCCACCTAGGTGCTCCTGTACCATGACCTTTTAATCATTTCCCTGATAGTGAATGTTTAGATTGTTTATAGTTTTCTGTGGTTATAAAAATGCTATAATTAATATCATTGTTTATAAATTTTGTCTGCCTTTCTAGTTACTGCCTTTGAATAGATTCCAGCAGTAGACTGTTATTTGGATCTTGAAAGTATAAGGGGATTAATTTTAGGTGTAACATGCATTCATTCATTCATTTATTTACTTATTCATGAGAGCTAAAGAGCGGGGAAGGAGAAGGAGGGAGAGAGATTCCTGGCAGACTCTGTGCTGAGCGCGGAGCTAGACGCAGGGCTTGATTCCACCACCCTGACTGAGATCACGAGCTGAGCTGAAACAGAATCGGTCGCTTAACCAGCTGAGCCACCCAGGCACCCCTGTGTGTAACAGTTAAACAGTATGTGGCTATAAATTCCTAGTTCTCCTGAACCATAATTATTTTCTTTATGTCAGAGGAATTAATTTACATTAGGAAAAGACCCTTGTTTTTTTGTGTTCTTTTGTTTTAATTTTATAAGAAGTATATGAATACTTTCTCATTATAAAGAAATCAGTTATTATGGAAATATTTGGAATAAAAATTGAAAGTGTCACTTTAATACCACCGTTACTCTGCCCTTGATACTGTTCCCCACTCTAGAAATAACTGCCATCAACTTTTTGTATATATATTTCCAGACATTTTCTGTTTTTACATACATATTTGTATGTTTATGTATGTACACACAACACATATGTGTACAGATATACAGTACATATCCGCGTGTATACATGTTTTTAATATATGTACATACTTATGAACAAACATATAGTTGGACTGCCATCCCACCTCAGGCTCCTAACTATCTTCCCATTTCTGTTCTTGTCAATTTATAATTAATTCTTTGTTCCATAGGCACAATACTCTAAAGAATGTAATTATTACGGCGCCTGGCTGACGCAGTCTGTAAACCACGTGACTGTGGATCTCAGGGTCATGAGTTCAAGCCCCACGTTGGGTGTAGAGCTTACTTCAGACAAACAGACAAAAATGTAAATACTGTCACATTGATCCCCATTTTAATTTTGATAACTTCTCCCTGCTGTAAGGCATTTAAAAACCTTAACATTACTGACAATGCTCTGTGTGATGCAGCCTCAGCTTAACTGGTTCTGCTGTTCACCTGTGTGTTTGTTATACTTCAGGTGTACTATAGTACATTTTACTCCTTTAAATTCACTCTTCCAGTTTCTTCACTATGACAAACTTTTTACTACCTCAGGGTCTTTGTACCTGTGCCTAGAATGCTCTTTTTCACTTTAGTTTATATATTGTTTCATCAAGGAAGCCTTCTTACCCTCTGAGAGCCCTCTGTGAAATGGGAATTGTATTTATATGTATCTTTTCTGGCCCTAAACATTGTTTTCTTTCAGTAGATGATTTATTGAGCACCAACCATGTTTCCAGGCACCGAGTTAGACGCTGAATGTATAGTCGTAAATGCAGTCGACCCTTGAACAACGTGGGTTTGAACTGCACAGGTCCACTTATATGTGGATTTTTTTTCAATAAATTCAGTACAGTACTGTAAATGTATTTTCCTTCTGATTTTTTAAATAATGTTTTCTTTTCTCTAACTTTGTTTTATTGTAAGAATACAGTATATAATACATATAACATGTGAAATAGGTTAATTGGCTGTTTATGTTATCATTAAGACTTCAGTCCATAGTAGACTATTAGTAATTAAGTTTTTGGGGAGTCAGAAGTTATACGTGGATTTTTGACTGCCTGGGAGGTCAGCACCCCTAGCCTTCACACTGTTCAAGGGTTAACTGTATGGTAATTTAAAAACTGAGACTGTGTCATGACTTGCGCTTTTCTAATGCACTTTTTGTAGTAATTTCGTTTTTATGGTATTTTTTTAAAGTATTTTTTTTTTAATTTAAAAAAAAAATTTTTTTTTAAAGATTTTATTTATTTATTTGACACAGAGAGCGAGAGATCACAAGCAGGCAGAGAGGCAGCAGAGAGAGAGGGGGAAGCAGGCTCCCTGCCGAGCAGAGAGCCCGATGCGGGGCTCGATCCCAGGACCCTGAGATCATGACCTGAGCCGAAGGCAGAGGCTTTAACCCACTGAGCCACCCAGGCGCCCCTAAAGTATTTTTTTTTAAGTATTTTTTAAAAGTATTTTGTAGTAATTTCGTTTTTATGGTATTTTTTTTAAAGTATTAAAGTCTGTGATGGGCACAGAATGTTTTTAAGATTGTCTTTGACCACAGAGTTTGAGAAATAATGAGATCTAGCACACTAAGAAATTAAGGCAGGTAGGTAAGAATGGAGGATGATCACATTGGTAGTAGTGGCATTAACTTCATGTAGATGATAATTAGAAGTTATTGTAGCCTACTGAAAGGGGAAATGAAGTAGTTAAACTGGGACTATTCAAAGTAGCATGGCCTACAGAGAGGCAAAAGCTGGCTGACCAGGAACCTGCTACTCTAGCACTCTACCAGCAATGAGGAAGCTGTGGTCAGCGTTTTAGATTTATTTTCATACTAAGTTTAGGGCTTTAGTATCTCTAACATTTTATTTTATTTTTTTTAAAGATTTTATTTATTTATTTGACAGAGCGAGAGATCACAAGTAGGCAGAGAGGCAGGCAGAGAGAGAGGGGGAAGCAGGCTCCCCGCCGAGCAGAGAGCCCGATGTGGGGCTCGATCCCAGGACCCTGAGATCATGACCTGAGCCGAAAGCAGAGGCTTTAACCCACTGAGCCACCCAGGCGCACTCTAACATTTTATTGTGGACGTTACTTCTTAATGTTTGCTAGCTAATTACAGTTTCATTTTTCTTCGCATCTTGTCTTTTAAATAAGCCTTTGCTTGAGAAAGAGTTGAAGGGATCCCCCATATTGATTAGATAAATGTAACATTGTTGGATCATGTGTAAAACTGATTTTAATTTGTTAGTTTATTTCTTTATTACTTCAGGTATTAAAAAGAACGTGACTACAAATTACCAGAGCCTTGCAGAGAGTGCAAATGCCAGTGCAAATCTACAGAATTTTGGTGAAACCTCTCCAGATGCCATCAGTACAAATTCAGAGAGTGCTCAAGAAAATCAAGACCTGGTAATCATTTCAGAGAGATTTTGTGAAGAGAAATGCCAGCCACAAGGCTGTTTTACCTTTATTTCATATTTAATATGGGCACATTTCAAGACATTAATATATAAAGTGAATTGCCATAGTAGTTGTGATTCACTTTGCTCTTTCCACTCTTTTTTTTTTTTTTTTTTAAAGATTTATTTATTTATTTATTTGTCAGAGAGAGAGAGAGCACAAGCAGGCAGAGTGGCAGGCAGAGGCAGAGGGAGAAGCAGGCTCCCTGCCGAGCAAGGAGCCCGATGTGGGACTCGATCTCAGGACCCTGAGATCATGACCCAAGCCGAAGGCAGCCGCTTAACCAGCTGAGCCACCTGGGCGTCCCTGCTCTTTTCACTCTTGAAACTGTTTCCTTCCCTCTTATTGAATTGTTTTTCTCTGAATTTCGCTTCTCTAAATCTGTTTTTCTTGCACTGAGGAGGGAAGTTCTTTTTCCATCTTTTATTTTTTGACTTTTATTATAGTTCCACTTAACTACATTTTGAAAAACAAATTTGGTGGTTAATGGTAGTCAGTTCTTATGAGGAACTTTCTACAAAAGAAGTATGTTACTGGTTTAAGCCCTTCTCACCCAGTGAAATATTCTTACAGATGACTTAGAAAATATGTTCAGCCTTCAGTGAAAATAATTTCACACAGAAATGTCATATAATTAATTCTTGTGACCTAAAAAAATTCTCTCTTGACTGAATAGGAAGAAAGGAAGCTGAAGTTTGTCACTATAATGTATAACCATGTTTTGTTGGTCAAAAGTATATTTTTGGTTATATTAGGTCACAATTTTGTTTTTAGAGGTTATAGTATTTTCTTGTGTCATTTCTTAAATTTTGTTTTGAATTGGTATGCTAATATTGTTTATGCAATCATTATTAGATGTCAGTTGTGGTGTTTAAAATTACTGGTGTTAATGGGGAAATTGACATCCGAGGGGAAGATATGGAAATCTGTCTTCAAGTGGACCAAGTGACACCAGATCAGTTAGGCAATATCAGTCTTCGGCATTACCTTTGTAATCGTCCAGTAGGTAAGACTTTAATATGACTTAAACTTTTTTTGTTTTTTTATACATATGCTTCATTAGCAGTTTTATCTTTGGTATAAATGAATTCAAGGAAAATTATATTTGTTTAAAATAATGTAATATTTCTTTTAGATTACCTTATTTTCATAAAGTATTTTGATTGTTGTTAGAAACATAATGTGTCGAAGATGTATTATCTAACTTCTTTTTGTTTTGTTAAGTGTCATCTTTTTTTAGTCTTCTCATTCTTTGATATAATAGGTTTAAAAAACTGAGCTTTTTTCTGTATGAAAAGAATGATAAGGTAATCCTAGAATGTCAAACTTAGTTCTATGCTGGAATAAATGTCAATTTTTATATTCCATTGTCTTGCTTATAAGCAAACATTTCCTGAGTCCAGCATGATACTTGGTGTTTGGAAAAATCATGTATCATGTTCTTATGATCCTTCGTTCTAAGATCAGCACATTCACTTGGATGGAAAGGGATGTGAACAACAAAACATGCAGTGTATGAAGAGGAAATCACATAAAACCATGCCTTTTTCAAAGTTTATACAGAGTTATCACTCATGGTTTTCAGTCATTCGAAGAAACTGATTTATTAGAATAGTTCTAAGCATTTGAAATGACAATGTTCAATTTTTTAAGTCTTTAAAAAGTCACTGAGCTGTAATATTTTTCTTTGCTATATATACAGAATGCTAAATCTGATACATAACATGTTGAAATACATAGTCCTGCATGATATCAAATAAGTATGCTATCACCTCACATCTGGGAATTGCAGGTAAATGTGCCATTTGTCTTTAAACCAGCATCATAGAAAAAAATTGTCTCCTGGCTTTTTTCTATGTATAGTCCTTGCAGTTTACAATGTATCTGTTAAAAAATTGCAAGAATTTTGTATTAGAAGTATAAATCCCAACCGCATGCAAAATAGAGGAAGCTAAATATATAACTAGAAAGATTTCGTAGTGGACAAGAGAAATTTCAAAACCTAGACCCTGTTCTATTCCCAATCCAAACACTCTTCAAATCGTACACTCTTAAGATTATGTCCAGTTGCTCAGTTGTTTTTACTTATTTTATGGATCATTTACTTATTTTATGGATCACTTAGTACCATGTCCTATTAGTTTGTTTCATGTTGTTCCTTACTGAAGAAATCATTTTGAAATGCCTAGTACGTATGGGTTGTATAGTCAGTGCTAATGCTTTATTTTTCTCAACTGTCTCAGTTGGCTGTTTAAAGATAAACAAAAAAATAAGAAGAAAGAAAACAAAGGAAAAGGAGCAAAGGGAAATGAGATAAAAGGAAAGGGAGAAAAAAAAATAGTTTAGCTTGAGCATTTCAAACAATAAGCCATACAAACAAGGATTGATCTACGGTTTATATCTGCTGTCACTCTGACATGACCAATTAAAATTGCAAAGTTGTTTTTGCTTTTGTTTTTCTATAATGTGTGGATTTTGGAGTCCTTTAATAGGAAGACCTTTATATAATAGTTCCATGGCATAAAAGGTAGAAGAGAGAAATGAGTTTTGACTAAGATCTCTACTCCAAATACTCTCTTTGTTTGAAATTATTTCTGGCTTTCAGCTCCTTAGAGTGAGCAGGCATTTCTCTCTTTCTCTTACTTTCTCTCTCTTTCTCTTACTTTCTCTCTCTTTCTCTTACTTTCTCTTTCTCTTTCTCTTTCTTTATATATAAATATGTAGATAAATAGATAAAAGGCAGAACAAAATCATATTTACCAAGTTGTTTCTAATTGCTCTTATTATTAAATAGACAAACTAATTAACTCTTGTTTGTCTTGATATAGGAAAGAACAGTAACCATTATCAATTTGTGGCTGTTTCACCTTTTATTTAAAAAAAAAATCTGAGTTCTTAATTGTTCAAAAAATTCTTCAGAATTTTATTTGCACTCTTCTTGTATCTATGTTATTTATTTATTTTGAATGTTAATCTCTAGTACTAACATTGATTAAACATCATTCTTTACCTGAAATAAAGTTATAAAAACAACTCTCCATTATGAGTTGTGTGTGGAGATTCATCCTTGGTGCATAAATATAAGTATGTTTATTTTCTTACATCCCCTTCCCTTCACAAGTATGTTTACATTTGTTACATTTGACTTCTCTAAGACTGAAGTATTCACGTCAATGCTGAGGCAAAATAAACATGGCCCCATCATGAATTTAATTAGTAGGGTCTTCTTAAGACCACTAAGACTGATAAATTCAATACTTCAGTACTGAAACAGTTTTACTTTTCCAGAACATTTAGTTTGTTTTTAACTTATGGGGTTTTATGAATTGTAAAACTGATCATATTTTTCTCTTTGCTGCTAGGAAGTTCATTTTTGGTTCACCTGTGGCACGGAAAAGTAAATAATGTGTTTAGAGTTATTAATCTTACTACCTATCAGTTTCTCTTTTATCTTTTTCCATTGCTTACTTATTTTTTATATAATTATGCCATAAACGTGTTGCTTCCTATTTTTGGAGCTGAGTATTATAAAATAAACAAAATACTTACCATGAGGGTCAGTTCACTTAAGTGGTTGCATTGGAAACTTTTGTTTTTTTAAAATCAGATGTTCTATGGGTGCTTTATTGAAATTTTAAAATTTGTTTTTTAATTCAGTATTTATCTCTGTAAGGCACCTCAGATTCTTTTTTGGAACAAGGTCAAGGCATATTTATATAAATATAAATTTATATATAGTTGCTATATATATATGTATATATATACATATATATATACACACTTTGTTATAATTTCAGTTTTAAAATTGTCTTCTAGTAGAGGCATTTTAATGAGGTCTTGTCTATTTACTTTTCTAATTATTTAAGGACCTAATTTTAATGAGAAAGATACGAAACCTCAGACTTTTGTTACTTCTTGAGGAATGGCTTAAGAATCACTTTAAATGCCATGATTTTTTTCTTTATTACAGTTGTCCATTATATTATAGCTGTATAGATAGGTACACACTCAGATGGATTGTAAGTATCTTAAGTATGCATCATATCAGATTTATATCATGGCGTATGTTTGCATGGTACCAAAGAAATAGAATATATAGACAAGTCAACATTATTTCAGTGGAAGGTCATCTATAAAAATTGAAGTTAGGGTTGTGTATGGTATATTGTATATGTATTGTAAGTATCACTTAAATGAAAGGTAAATATTAAAACTTTAAGATACTATTGATTCAACATTGTACAAAATGACAATAATATCTTAATGACAAATAATTGAGAGTGACACTTTTGAGTAGTGCTATGTTATAATTTTTGTGTTCTTTTTCTGTAGGTTCAGATCATAAATCTATAATTCATTCCAAATCCTCTCCTGAGATTACTCTGAGATTTGAGAGTGGGCCTGGTGCTGTAATACACTCTTTGCTTGCAGAAAAAAATGGATTTCTGCAATGCCATATAGAAAACTTTAGCACTGAGTTTTTTACATCTTCTCTCACTAATATTCAACATTTTTTGGAAGATGAAACTGTTGCAACAGTGATGCCAATGAAGATACAAGTTTCTAACACAAAAATTAATTTAAAAGTACGTTAATAAGTATTTTTATGTTTTCATGTTGTAAATGTTCACTTTGCTTACCTGGACTTTGATTCATGTCTAAGAATATGTCATCTCTATAATATATACTCTACTAACATTTATTGAAATGCATTTGTGCATTTGTGGTCTTTGTGGGGAATGATGAAGAGATCCTTCTTAGAAATTAGAAAACATAGAAATAGAATGGGCAGTTTTTCACTGTATCAACTGAAGCATATAAAGATAAATATCTAACTCATTAAAAATATTCACTGAAGTAACATTTGTTAAGGAAATGATTAATTTTATCATATACTTCACTAACAATGTGCTAATGTTGTTTCGCCTTTCTGTAGGATGACAGTCCTCGTAGTAGTACAATATCCCTTGAACCAGCTCCTGTAACTGTTCATATTGATCATCTGGTGGTGGAGAGAAATGATGATGGCTCTTTTCATATCAGAGGTATATATGAAAAACATTGTAATTGAATACCTGATGAAATTTAAAATTAAATTATTTATATGCTGATTGTTTACTCATACTTCCTGTTTATAAATGTATACATATGTGTTAGTAGATGATTGAGGGTCACTTTCGGTACTTCGCAATAAAATATCACCTGGTATGGACCTCTTACTTCAGAAATAACTTATCCACAGTTCATTTAATACCTGTTCTACAAATGTGTTTTGAATGAAAGTGCAGAGGCTTTTATGGTCTTACTTGGCTCTTGAGCTTACTTGGGTCTCTTACTTGATTTCTTTCTTAATTTTATTTCCCACTATTCTTTTATATATAGTCAGCTAACTTGGTATATTCCCTGTAATGGAATTTTTCATGCACTTTTCCATCTGCATGTTCTTATTTGCCGTGTTATTTCTCATTAGAATTGTGTTTCCTTTCAAGGTTATCTCAAGCTTCTCCTTTTCAATCAACTGTTCTTATAACCTGATGTGACTACTTATAATTCTTGGGTACTTATTCTCCATACATTGGTTATTTTTAATATATTGCTGTGTATTTAGTTCTGCTTTGGTATCTTTACTTAAGAATTAGTATCTCCATTCTAACAAGATTTTTAAGGTCTCAAGTGTAAGGGTTATATCTTACAGGGTGTTGTGGAATAGAGGAAAGAGCTTGACTTGGTAGACGTAGGTATTCTGGTCCCACTTTGTTAGTAGCTACTTGAAAGTGAAATATCAGGGACTGATCTATGCATCTATTTCATCTATAAGAACCTCATGAAATGACATGTTAAGAGAAGAATAAAGTTGTAACAGTGCTGCAAAAGAAAAATAAGTGCTATCAGTGGGTCAGAAATCCTTAAAAGAGCACAGAGAGCAATCCAGAAAGGCAAAACCAGAAAAGTCTGTAGCCATAAACCCATCTAAGAGAGAACTATTGCTAAGGTAGGAGCAATTCATGGAGACTCCTAATCAGTGAGTCTACCCTTCTGAACTTGAGGATCAACTAGAGCAAACAAAGAAGTTAGGTCAACAAAGATAAAAATGTCAGCTTCTTTTCTAATAAAAACTCACATGGAGCAAATAGCTTACTGTAAGAAGATAGGTATGTTGTATGTCTCTTTACCTCAAATACTTTAGGTCCCAAAACTGCAGGTCTATCTTGTAGAGAAAGCAGAATAGAATGCATCTTTTTTGCAGGCAAGGCTTATACCAAAGTGAGGAGGGATTGAATCACACACACACACACACACACACACACACAGTTCCTTTTTCTATGCTCATCAGTTGGGCAAGTCATACCTTCTCCCCTGTGAATAAGTGAGAAGGAGGGCCAAAAGAGTACAGGAAAATTTTCTCCTCAAAAACAGGAGGAATCTTGGGGCATCTGGGTGGCTCAGTGGGTTAAGGCCTCTGTCTTCGGCTCAGGTCATGATCTCAGGGTCCTAGGATCGAGCCCCGCATCGGGCTCTCTGCTCAGCGGGGAGCCTGCTTCAAGGAAAAAAAAAACCAGGAGAAATCTTCCCAAAAGAATGCTGAAATTAGATTAGATCCCTGAGGCAATAGGGTGAACAGTGTAGGTACTTCTTTTTGGGACCTTTTCCTGTGCTTCTACCAAATAGCAGACTTCGGGGAGGTTTGCACATAGACTAAAACATGGAGGGTAGATTTTATAGCTGCCAGGCCCCACGAAGGAAATGATTGTGTTATACCCCATTGACGAAATTTGGTATCTCTCACCCCAGCAGCACAACCTCTCCCTCCCACCTCATCACTGGATGTCAACTATGGCACATCGAAAAAACATCCATAGTCAAGAAAATGGGTTAAGCATATATCCAAGAATTCTCAGACATTTGATGATTGTAAACAGGTAGTAGTCATGATTTTTTTTTTTAAAGATTTTATTTATTCGCTTGACAGAGAGAGACACAACAAGAGAGGGAGCACAAGCAGGGGGAGTGGGAGAGGGAAGCAGGCTTCCCGGCGAGCAGGGAGCTCAAAGCAGGGCTCGATCCCAGGACCCCAGGACCACGACCCGAGCCGAAGGCAGACACTTAACGACTGAACCACCCAGGTGCCCTAGTAGTCATGATTGTAAGCAAGAGATATACTCTGCCTAATTGAGTAGAAAAGGAGTTTTATAAAGACTATTGGAATGGAATAGAATTAAGAGACCAGAAATAAACTCTTACATTTATAATTAACTGATTTTTGACAATGGTCCCAAGACAATTCAATGTGGGAAATAATAGCCTTTTCCACAAATGGTGCAGAAACTACATGATATACACATGAATGGAGCTAGACCTCTTCCTTATATCATCCACAAAAATGTACTCTTTGTGGATCAGAAATCTTAGAATAAGAGACAAAACTATATAAAACTCTTAAAAGAAAACATAAGAATAAATCTTAATGACCCTGGCTTAGGAAGCCTTCTCAGATACCACACCAAAAACATAAATGACAAAAGAAAAGTGTAGATGAATTGGACTTCGAAAGAATTTTAAAACTTTTATGCCTCAAATGATACTCTCAGGAACATGAAAAGACAGCCCACAGGATGGAAGAAATACTTATACATCATATATCTGGTAAGGGCCTGGTATCCAGACTATAAAGAACTCTTCTAATGCAAAACTGAAAAAGATAAAGAGATGTCTTTGGGCACTCTGCATGCCAGGTCTCCTCCTCTTCCTGTGCTGATTAGCTATGGTGGCTGTGAAGATTCCGAACCCCATGGCCGAGGTGGCCTGAGCCCAGGTGGCCGTGGCAGTCAACATCAGTGTGGCCCAGGGGCTGCAGGATGTGCTGAGGACCAACTTGGGGTCTAATGGCACCATGAAGATGCTTGTTTCTGGTGCTAGAGACATTAAGCTTACTAAAGATGGCAGTGTGCTATTTTATGAAATGCAAATTCAACACCCAACAGCCTCCTTAATAGCCAAAGTAGTAACAGCCCAGGATGACAGAACTGGTGATGGTTACACTTCCAGTGTCCTAATCATTGGAGAGCTATTGAAACAGGTGGATCTCCACATTTCTGAGAGTCTTCATCCCAGGATAATAATAGAAGAATATGAAGCTGTAAGGAAAAGGCACTTTAGCTTTTGGAAAAGTCAAAGTAAGCAAAGAAATGGACAGGCAAATACTTACAGATGTGGCCAGAACATCTCTACATACTAAGGTGCACGCTGAATTAGCTGATGTCTTAACAGAGGCTGTAGTGGACTCCCATTTTGGCCTTTAAAATGAGGTCAATGAACCTATTGACCTCTTCATATTTGAGATCATGGAGGTGAAACATAAATCTGAAACTAATACAAGCTTAAACAGAGGCTTTGTTTTGGACCATGGGGCATGGCATCCTGATATGAAAAAAAGTAGAAAATGCATACATCCTCATATACAATGTGTCATTAGAATATGAAATAAAAGTGAATTCTGGCTTTTTTTTTCTTTTTTTTTACAAGCGTGTAGAAGAGAGAAACTTGTAAAAGCTGAAAGAAAATTCATTGAAGATAGAGTTAAAAAAATAATAGAAATGAAAAAGGAAGTCTGCGTGATTCAGATAAAGGATTCGTTGTTATTAATCAAAAGGGAATTGACCCCTTTTCCTTAGAAGCTGTTGCAAAAGAAAGCATAGTAGCTCTGTGTAGAGCTAAAAGGAGGAATATGGAAAAGCTGAGTCTTGCTTGTAGTAGAGTAGCTCTAAATTCTTTTAATGACCTAAATCCTGATTGTTTGGGACTTACAGGACTTGTCTATGAGTATACATTGGAGAAGAGAAATGTAACAATCTTCAATCTGTCACATTGTTGGTCAGAGAGCCAAATAAGCACACACTCACTCAAACCAAAGATGCAATAAGAGACGGTTTGAGGGCTGTTAAAAATGCTATTAATGATGACTGTGTAGTTCCAGGTACTGATGCAGTGAAGTAGCAATGACAGACAGAAGCCAAATTAAATATAAACCCAGTATAAAGAGCAAGGCCCAACTGGGAGTTCAAGCATTTGCTGATGCGCTGCTCATTATTCCCAAGGTTCTGGCTCAGAACTCTGGGTTTTGACTTTCGGGAAACGTTAAAGTTTAGAATCAGGTCAACTTGTGGGTGTGAACTTGAACACAGGTGAGCCAATGGTAGCAGCCGAAGTAGGCATATGGGATAACTATTTTGTAAAGAGACAGCTTCTTCACTCCTCCACTGTGATTGGCACCAACGTTCTCCTGACTGATGAGATCATGCAAGCTGGAATGTCTTCTCTAAAATGTTGAATTGAAGCTTCTCTTGTCTCATCTGAATCATGACCCTACAGAGTGATCCTAAGAATATAGCTGTGGAATTTTGTCCAAGCTTCAAGTGATTTTCTTTCTTCTTTCTCTTTAAGATTTTATTTATATATTTGAGAGAGAGTACAAGCAAGGTGAGGGGCAGAGGGAGAAGCAGACTCCCCACTGAGCAGGGAGCCCGATGTGAGGCTTGATCCTGGGACTCCAGGATTATGACCTGAGCTGAAGGCAGCTGCTTAACCAACTGAGCCACCCAGGTGCCCCTCAAGTGATTTTCGAAAGTATTTTATTTGCCCATATGAAGAAAAGGGAATGCTGACACTCAAATTCTGAAGTTCTGAAATTATAATTAATTAGTATTTTTTATATTGCACTGCAGTGTACACACATTAACCAGGCCCTTTTTACCCAGTGAAGAGGATATTTTGCTTTAGCTTCAGTGATTAAAAAAAGGTACCATGTTAGATAAGTATATGTTATCTACATTGTTATTAAATGTTCCTTGAAAAACAAATGAACAGAAACTGAAAAAGATAGATAACCCAATTTTAAAATAGGCAAAGATTTGAACAGATATTTCTCTGATGAATATATAAAAATGGCTCGCCAAAAGCACATGAAAAGATGCCTGACATCATTAGCCATTATAGAAATGTAAATCAAAATCACAATGAGGTAACACTTCAAACCCACTAAGATGACTAATCAGAAATATGATAACAAGTGGTGGGAGAATATGCAGAAATTGGAACCCTCCTACATTGCAGGGCTTGTAAAATGGTGTGGGTGCTTGGGAGATAATCTGGCAGTAACTCAGAAAGTTAAACCGTTACTTATGACCCAGCAGTTCCACTCAAGAGAAGTAAAAACAGAGGTCTGCTTGAAAACTTGTACACGAATGTTGATGTTGACAAGAACAGTATTCATAATAGCCCAGAAGTGGAAACAACCCAAATAATCATGTTATGAATGGACAAGGAAAATGTGATATATCCATATAATGGATTATTTGTTCAGCAATAAAAAGAATGAAGTACTAATACATGTTACAACATGGAAGCTTTGAAAATATTTTGCTAAATGAAGGAAGCCAGTCATGAAAGACCACATATTATATGATTCCATTTACATGAAATGCCCAGAAGAGGCAAATTTGTAAAGACAGAAAGTAAGTTAGTGGTTGCCTAGGGCTGATGGGTGGGATGGAAAGAAATGAGGAGAGACTGCTAATAGGTATGGTGGATTTTGAGGGTGATGAAAATGTTCTGGGTGCCTGGGGGGTTCAGTTGGTTAAGTGTCTGCCTTCGGCTCAGGTCATGATCCCAGAGTCTTGGGATCTATCCCTGTGTTGGGCTCTCTACTCAGTGGGGAGTCTGCTTCTACTTCTGCCCCTCTCCCTGCTTGTTCACTCTCTTTCTCTCTCTCTCAAATAAATAAATAAATCTTAAAAAAAAAGTTCTAAAATTGATCGTGGTGATGGTGGTTCTGTTGGTGAGCATACTAAAAACCTATAGGTCACGCACTCTAAATGGATAAATGGGCCATGTGAATTATTTTTTATGTGAATTATTTTTTAATAAAGCTCTTAAATATATATTTTAGAATCATGAGAGATCTGGGGAACCAGGCTCAAGGTTCACCTTCCAGACCTATGCCCCCGAACCACAGTACAGTGTAATCTGGTGTGATGGGAAACACTGCTGCCTGACACTGGACACTTGATTTTACATTTTGCACTACTGTCACTATTATTGACTAAATTCAGCTTTATTGCAGCTGCTGCAGCCAGCAGTGTTTGAGCTTTTTTACTTAGGAACTTGACCTTGCCTCTTCTGTCACTGCTGCTGTCCCCAGAAAGAGAAAGCTTTCTTCCTTTCCGTCTTTAGTATCTGAGGGAAATCTAGGGTGAGTACAATTTGATTGGCAATAGCTGGGTCACATACATGGAAAGGAATCTGGAAATTGTGGTAGTATTTTCTAACATTTATTGAAGGAAGCAGATTTTACTCCCCAAAAAACTCATAAAATATGAATTCTTCAAATACAGCAAGGGATTCTGATGTTGGAGGGCTGAAATGACAAAATGCCTACTTCAAAAATCAGTAAGAGACAAAAAATAAATGAGTAATATAGTTGATGCTAAAGAAAAGTGGAGACTTTTACAGATACATGATAGGATTTTGAGTTCATAAAATAAGAACAAGCTCTTACGGAAAATAACCAGTTAAAGAGAATTGTCTTTGAAATAAAAAATAATAGCTTACCTGTAATCCACAAACTCTATCTTTAAGAGCTAACCAGAGTTGGATCTTTTCCCACCATCTATAACACTAGCACTTTCAAATCTGCTTGAATTACTATAATTAATTCCTAAGTTGTGTGTCTTCTGCCTTTGTTTCCCTACACTATGGTCAACCCAGCAACCAGAGTGCCATTTTTAAAATGTAATTTATATCAAATAACTTCCCAGCTAATGACCCTCCATTGGCTTCTTTTTTCAAGCCAATTAAAATTACCAAGGTCCTTCCTGGGGCTTATGAAGTCCAGCATGATCTTGTTCTTTGCTTTTTTCTTTCCTTATTTCCTGCTATTCTCCCTCTTTGCACCATTCACTCTTGTCACTCTGGCCTCCTGTCAGAGGCATACTCCTATCTCAGGGTGTTTTTACTTGCTACTGCTTTTGCCTGGAATTCTCTTCCCTCAGGTATCCCCATGCCTCGCTTCATTACTTTTGGCAAGTCTCTGGTCAAATCTCCCCTTATAGAGATTTTCATCCATCCATCCTTCTCCCATCCTCAGCAGCTCCTTTTCTCCCTAACCCTGCTTTATTATTCTCAGCGAATGCTTAGAACCTTTTGATATACTATATTCTTTCTTATTTATTGAGTAGAATGTAAGTTATATGAGAGCAGGAATTCATTTGATACATTGCTGTCCTTATCTGCTAAAATACTGTCTTACCTAGTAGATCTTTGAAAAACATACTTGTTTAATGACTGGATGAATAAAGACAGCTTAAAAACAATGGACACAGCTAAAGGCTGAATAGGTTGTCTAGAACAACAATGTCCAATATAACTTCATGCTCATGGAAATGTTCTATAATCTATAATGAAGTGGCTATTGAGCACTTGAAATGTGTCCAGTGCCACTAAGGAACTAGATTTGAATTTAATTTAATATTTATTCAATTTAAATCTTAATAGCCACATGTTAAATGGCTGCTGTTTCGGTAGCACAGATATAGAAGACTGAATAAAGTATATTCTAAAAAGGGGGGGGAGTAAAAACAAGTTTTAAAAGTATGGTAAAAACATTGAGATAACTTAAGAAAGACAAACAGTAGGGAAAGAGTGAAAGAAAAGTAGAGAGGCAAAGGGGCTCCAAAGTCTATAGTTCTAGCAAAACACAGTTAGTTCAGTATGCCATGGGAAGGGAAAGAAGTCTAGGGGAAAGGAATCAGTAAAGATGATGAGGTGTATAGTTAGGGTGGGAGGACATTTAGTAGGAGAAACATAGCCTTTTTTTTCCCTTAAAGATTTATTTATTTATTCATTCATTCATTTATCAGGGAGAGAGAGAGGTGCACGTGAGCGCAGAGGGGGCAGCAGGCAGGGGGAGAAGGAGGCTCCCTGCTGAGCAAGGAGCCCTATGCAGGACTTGATCCCAGGATCCTGGGACCATGACCTCAGCCGAAGACAGACACTTAACGAACTGAGCCAACCAGTCATCCCGAAACGTATCTTTTTTTGACCTGTGGTGTTCAGGAGGCCACATACATGCACACACAGACACGCACAGACACACACACACCAAAGATAGAGCCAGAAATTTTAGCATGTATCTAAAGAGTTCTAGAAAGAGAGAACAGGATAAAAAGAAATAGAAAACATCATCAAAGAAGTAATGAAATGTCCCAAATTTGAAGGAAGAAACAAGCCTTCAAATTGATAGAGCCAACTAACTGCAGAGCAAAGTGAATGAAAAACAACTCTTAGGCATATTGGTGACATTTCATAATACTGAGGTTAACGAGAAAAGTCTTAAAATCTTCTAGAGAGAAAAAGAAAACGATGAAAATCAGATTTATTTGCATCAGACTCTCCACTGGTAACATTGGATGCTAAAAGACAGTTAAGTAATATCTTCAAAGTTCTATGGGAAAATAATTGGAACCTTAACTTTTATTTTAAAGGCAAAAATAAGGACAATTTTGTTATTTTTTATTTTTAAAGATTTTATTTATTCATGAGAGAGAGAGAGAAGCAGAGGCAGAGGGAGAAGCAGGCTCCCTGAGGAGCAGGGAGCCTGATGTGGGACTCGATCCCAGGACCCCAGGATCATGACCCGAGCCGAAGGCAGACGCTTAACCATCTGAGCCACCCAGTCGCCCAAGGACAATTTACAATTTTTTTTTAAATGGAAAGAATTGCTTAGTTAAAATGAAAATTTAATAAGGAACAGCAATAAGTAAAGAAACTAGTAAAACTTGGAATTAAGTCTGAATATGTGTTCATGTATAAGGAAAATCGGTTTTATTTTGTAACTAAACTTCTAAATGACCTCGGTATGAGAGGTTGCAATGGGGGGAAAAGGAAGTGGAATAGGGAAATAAAATTGTGCTAACTTTTTTGCCTTTTTTTAAGTTATTGTCCTTCTGAAGGGGAAATCACACTAGACTTTGATAGAACAATGTGTGTTTAAATAATATGTGCTGATACTGTATATATAACCTTAGATGACCAAAAATAATGAATAATCTTTAAACCGTTATGACTGGGGAAAACCTGGATGAAAATATCCAGTTAATCTAACAAAAGGCACAGTCGGTTGAGCGTCTGCCTTCAGCTCGGGTCATGATCCCGGGGTCCTGGGGTCGAGCCCCATGTTAGGCTCCCTGCTCAGGGGTTAGTGGGGGGGGGGGTCTTTCCTCTCCCTCTGCTCCTCCACCTGCTTGTGCTCTCTCTCGCTCACTCTGTCTCTCTCAAATAATGTCTCAAATGTCTTAAAAATATATCTAACAAAAGACAGAAAATTAAAAATGGAATAAAAAGGAAGCATGGTAAGTAGAAAACATTAAATTAGAATACAGCAATGAAGTCAGTGTAGTAAATATGAATGGTTTAAATTCCCTTGTTGAAAGACAGAGGCACTAAGATAGTGTTAGGGGAAAAATTCCAGGTATGTGTGGCAAGAAGATAGTCCTAAATAAAATGACAAAAACACTGGAAATAGGTGATGGAAAAAAATGTATACCAAAGGCTAAGAAAAAGGAAATGAGTATTAGATAACATTAAATTTAAAACTAAAAGTAGAGAATGGGACAGAGAGGTGTTTTTTAGAGTTTATTTTTTAGAGCATTTTTAGGTTTATAGCAAAACTGAGTGGAAGGTATAGAGATTTCCCATATACCTGCTGCCCCCACAGATGCATAGCCTCCCACCTGAGTTACTTGTGTTACAGTTGATGAACCTACATTGACACATCATCACTCAAAATCCATAGTTTACATTAGAGTCATTCTTGGTGTTATACATTCTGTTTGTAAGTTTATATCCACCAGTATAGTGACATACCAGAATAGTTTGACTGCCCTGAAAATCCTCTGTACTCTGCATGTTTATCCTCCCTCCCCACCCCAACCCTAGTGTTATTACTATCTCCGTAGTTTTACCTTTTCCACAATGTCATATACTTGGAATCCTCTGGTATGTAGCCTTCTAGATTGGCTTTTTTCATTTAGTAACATCCATTAAAGATTCCTCCATTTTTTCTTTCAAGGCTTAATAGCTGATTTCTTTTTAGAGCTGAGTAATATTCCATTGTATGTGTTTATTTATCCATTCACCTATGCAGGAATATTGAGGTTTCTTCCAGTTTTAGGTAGTTGTAAATAAAACTACTGTGCACATCCATGTGCAGGTTTTTTTGTGGATATCTTTTCACCTTTGTGTAAATACTAAGGAAAGTGATTGCTGGGTCTTATGGTAAGAGTATGTTTAGTTTTATAAGAAAGTGGCTGTACTATTTCATATTCACACCAGCAGTGAATGAGAGTTCTTGTTGCTCCATATCCTCTCTAGCATTTGTTGTCTGTTTCAGATTTTCGCCATTCTAAATAGTTGTTTAGTGGTAAGTTGTTTTAATTTGCATTTCCCTGATGGCATGTGATGTGGAGCATCTTTTCATATGCTTATTTGCCATCTGTATATTTTCTTTGGTAAAGTGCCTGTTAAAGGTGTTGGCCCCAAGAAAAGATTTCATATTGATAAAAGACCTCCCAAAACACACGCCATTCATAAACCTTGATCCATCTAACAACATAATTGAAAAATATAAAGCAAACCTGTTTGGAATCGTATCTTAAGATACTATAATCATATTGAGAAAATTTAATATGCTTCAGCATACATTTAAAAATATTTAAGAAATAAGTACATAAAAATCAATTATGGAGAATTTGAATAACATGTTTAACAGCTTTAATTTTATCTATATATGTATTTATGCATGTATATGTACATGTATGTATATGAGTATGTATTTGGATTCAAAAAACAGGAAACTTTAAATACCTATGAAACTTCTATTTATTGAATCTCAAGGAAATATCTACAAATTCTAAGCCATATAGTTCATGCAGACCATTTCTCTCCTTTCAATGACATAAGGTTTGTCATTAACACGAAAGAATAGCAGAAAATAAAATATTTATTTTGATATTATATTAAATAATGATAAATTTATAAATTTTAAGACATCTTTTAAGTAGTTCTTGGGGAATTATTGGCAATGGAGTGAAAATAGATTATTTCTAAGGCTTCTCCACTCTAAAATTCTGTCACTCAAGATTGATTCTTGGTATTTCTCACATCCCTAAATGCAGAACCTAACTTACCAAATAATTACTGTTTGTTAAAGAAAACAAAAACCATATTGTTGTATATAAGAGGTTTGTAATCTCTGGAAAAGTCCACTTGCATACACATATTGGAGAAATAGAATTAATTATCAATTTGATGAGTAAAAACTAATTTAAAGATCTAGGTGCTTTATGTGACTCTTGATCTCAGGGTTGTGAGTTCAAGCCCCATGTTGGATGTAGAGTTCACTTAAAAAAATTTATTTTTTCAATTAAACAAACAGAAGAAATCAAGGTGCTTTGAAATTTCTCTGCCTTGAGTTTTCCCCTTCATTTCTTATCTACAGTTAGGTACATATTTTGCCAATTGCATACTGTAATTTAATGCATTAGTTAAAGGCAAAAGCAAATCACTGGTCAGGCAAAGATATATATTTACATGAAGATCATTTCAGTATAGAAATTCTGTTTGCATTTGTCTTTAAAAATTGCGTGAGTTTCAAAAAAAAATCACATCTGAATTATTAGTCTACCCTAATGAAGGCAAGATAATATCTTTTTATTTTTTCATTACATCATGTCTCACATATATTTACCTCTTTTCTACATTTTTGAAAACTAGAAGCTGATCCTTATTAAAATGTGTTACATTTTATGAATATTTTTTCTTATGTCCTTAAAATGACACTTATTTATCATTGACACTTAAAAATCTAGGATATTTAGGTTTTTATCCTAGATTTTTAAAAAATATAAACTCTA
The DNA here is from genome assembly GCA_028534135.1 of Potos flavus. Lineage (NCBI taxonomy): Eukaryota > Metazoa > Chordata > Mammalia > Carnivora > Procyonidae > Potos > Potos flavus. The sequence continues at coordinate 18,051,215 of CM052897.1, forward strand.
GATTTTTAAAAAATATAAACTAGATATTAAAATTTTTTTAAATTTTTTTAAAATTTTAGATTTTTTTTAAAAATCTAGATTTTTTTAGATTTTTAAAAATCTAGAGTTTTAAAAAATATAAACTCAAAGTGTGAGAACTCAGGCATCAAAATATCAAAACTCAATATGAATTTAAGCAGCAGCTCTCATACATGTAAATTATTGTAGATAATACCTTTCAGAAGCTTATTGGGATGTTGGAAAAGTATGTTGTGTTATTCAGGATATTAGCATTGTACAAAATCCAAGATAATTTATTTTAAAGTTGTTTTCCATTGCACTGGAAAGAGCATATTTTAAGCCTAAACAGGTAAGCTTTGTTTTTATACAGAGTGTCTCATATTTTATTTCAACGTGTTCCTAAAAGTAGTGTCACAAAGCAGATTGTTAATATTTGATGACTGATACTAGGTTATTTTTCTTATGATGTGGAAATTAATTGCATTAGTCTTTAGTGTATGAAGTATAAAATGTAACACATAGCCTAGTGTATCACCCATAGAGCTAGTGTGATAATGTACTATAAATATGACTTAAACTAATATATCAGACATGATAAACCACTGTTAACAATTTTATGTGCTGCTTAGAAGTTACAAGGGCATTGAGAGATGATTTAAATGGCCTGACTTTCTCAAACAGCTCTTTAAGAAATGGTAAGCTGTGCTGGTTTTTTTCCTCCCCTAAAGCAGATTTATTTAGCAAGGAAGAGAACTGAAACTAATCTTATCGGTACCTATTTCAAAATTAGTTGTAGGTGTTTGTTGCTGTGATAACGTAATGGCAGCTTACCTAATATTTTTCTTCATTTCTTCCTGTTCTTTCCATTTATTCTAAGGTATACTAGCAGCTGCTCTAATGTAATTAAATAAGGTCCATCATAAAGGAATAAGTACTTTCATACCTATTTTGCTGCTTATCATAGTACTTCACACTTTCTTGGGACATTCTTAAATACAATTACCAGTTTTTAAATAACCACTTTAAATTAGAGAAACTTCAGAAATTTTTCAGAAAATTACAATAGTAAACTACAGTTTGTTTCTTGCTCCAGTGAAATATGACTAGATATTAATAAGACTACTAATTTTAATATTAATAAAACTACTAATAAGAGAAAAAGGAAATGTTTGTTGGTGAGTGTATGTATGTATATGGTATATGTATGTATACCATGCCATGTATATATGGTATTGTTAATTACTTTTAATAGTAGTATACTGGCTCACAACATTTTTCCAACCCAGTACAGGTGGGGCTTGGCATACTCGCATCAGGAGCAATGGCTATTATGGCACTGATTCTCAACCCAAAGGATTGTGAGGGACTACTAGATTATATCAGAATGCTGTGGGGGAGGGGCACTGTATATTTAAAGGTCTGTGATAAGCAATTCTGCCATTCACTTTTTCCTAGAATCATTGCTGTAATGGTTCCTAACTGGGAAGGTGGGAAGAGTTTTTGATTATGAAACCTAGTGAATCATGTAAAACCTAAACTCTGAAGGGTCTGTATGACCAGAGGAGAAAAATGAATAGAAATTTTCTATTGGAATAAACAAATAACTAGTAAAGTCTATAAAGTCAAATATTTATCAATACCTACTGTGGTATTATTAACAATTAATATTTGAATAATGCTTGCCAATTTATAAAGTTCTTTTACATTAAGTATTAACTAATTTAGTTCTTACCAGACCCTTTGAGATAATTAAGGCAAGTATTCTTACCACCTCTGTATTCCAAATGAAGAAATTTAAGTTTAGACATGTCAAGTGACTTCTTCAAGTTGAAAGAGCCTGTGCTAGGGGAAAAGTATGTTACTGTAAGATGCAGCATATTTCATCTATGAGTGGCATAGATTTGTTCATGAAAATTTGTCCTAAAAACTTGAAAGAAGCCCTTTTGAAGCAAATAAAAAGAAATAGGCGTTTCTACTGTAATAACTCCAGCTACCCCCTTTATTCAGTTTTTCTCTCTTCCCATCTCTTTCCAGTCCTTCTCATCTTTACATTCTTCCTGCCGCCCCTTCCTTCCCATTTCCTTCCTTTTTTTCCTCTTCCTTTTCTCTTCCTACCTCCTCCCCTCTCCTTACCATCCCTCTTTATTTCCCCTTACCCCATACATCCCTCTTCCTCTCTTCCCATCCTTCCTCCCCTACCTTCTCCACTCCCCATCTCTCTTCCCCTTCCTTCTCTACCTCATTCCTTTTTTCCCTCTCCCCATATGTCTTCCTCTTCCCTTCTCTTCCTCTCCTGCCTATTTCCCTCCTTCTTCCATCTCCCAATGACTGAAATAAATGAGTTTCAGAATTATTTAGTGTTTTGTTTTTCGTTATTATTAGTATCTCATGAGTAGTGGGATGTAAGCTAAATAGAATTAAGTCCTGGGTCCTCTATTATCCTAACTATAGTCAATGTAACCCAGCTCTTATCTTTAGTTTATATTAGCATTCCAGGTCAGATTTCATTTAAAAGAAGTTTCGTTCCTTTAAAAGTTTGAGAATGAAAGTATGTTATAAATTGCTAAATTATTAGTTTTTTTATGGTTGAAAGACTGGAGAACTTGGCTTTCTCATGGCATAGTGTTTTAGGTTTCTCGTACAGTCAATACCAAGCTGAATGGTATGCTAGTCTGAACCAATAGAACAGTTTTTGTAGTTTTTTTCTACCTACACTACTAAAAACATAAGAGATGCAAGACAATATTATAAAAAATAGTTTCTGATTTGAGACCACTGTAAAATGAGGCCAAGAACAGACCAAAACTGAACTTGATGGCACTTACCCATGTAGATAGAACTATTCCATCATATATATATGTGTGTATATATATATATATATACACACACATACACACACACACACACACACACACACATATACATACACACACATACAGAATAGGGGCAAAATTGAGAGAATCATGGACGGTAATTTGGCAATATGAACAAAAGCTTTAAAAAATATTTCTGTTTTTTTACTTAAACTATCCACTTCTTGGAATCTTTTTAAGGGGAGTATTATGTTAAGCAGATATTACTCTTTAGTCCACTCAATATAATTTGATTTGGCAAACTGCCGTTCTCTCATTTCATGTTATTTTGATGGACTGACAATCATGTGACCCTATCACAAAAGTGGGAATAGGATACAGCTTGACCAATCAAAAGACTTCAGCCTTTGGGACATGGTGAGTGGTACATGAGTTCACTGTGACCCAAGTGGTAAGTCTTCTTAGGCTGTAGAACTTATTTATTTGGGGGTCACCGGTAACCACCTTTGCCATCATGTAACTGGGCCAACACAAAGGAAAAGAAAAGTGGACTTGAGAAATAGAGTCAGGTTCCTAAAATGACAGTCCTGAAGACATTTTATGAATCCCAGTATCCAGCCATAACTGAAGCACCATCACTTGGACTCCCTGTTACAGTAAAATAGTCTTCCTTTTTTATTTAAAACACTTTATTTTATTATTATTTTTTTATTGAAGCAGAGTTGACACATAATGTTACATTAGTTTTAGGTGCATTTTCTTTTTTAAAAGCGTTTTGAGTTGGGCTTCTGTTCCCTTGCAACCTAAAGTGCTCTGACTGTGTAATCCAAAAAGTAAGAAAATATGTTGTGTGAAGATATTCCCTGCTTTGTTTTTTATAATTATTTTTTAATAAAAGCATTTTTGAGATATAATTCACATACCATACCATTCATCCAATTAAAATACATAACTCAGTGGTATTTAGTATGCTCACAAATGGTGCAGTCATTACCACAGTTTTAGAACATTTCCTTCACCCTAAAAAAACCCCCATCCCTACCAGCAGTCTCTCCCCAATCCTTCTCCTGCCATAGGCAACCACTAATTTACTTTTCATCTCTGTAGGTTTGCCTATCCTGCACACTTCATAAAAGTGAAATCATACAATATTACTATCTTTTGTGACTTCTTTTACTTGATATTTTCAAAGTTCATTAGTGTTGTTGCATATATTAGTACTTCATTCCTTTTAAATAATATAATATTTATTATATGGGACATATTACATTTTGTTTATCCAACCATTGCTTGATGGACATTTGGGTTATTTCTACTTTTTGGCTATTATGAATTATACTGCTATAAGTGTTTGTATAAGTTTGTTTCTCTTGGGTATATATTTAAGAATAGAATTTATTGGGATATATGGTAACTATTTTTAATCATCTGAGGAACTGCCAGACTGTTTTCCAAAGTGGCTGCACCATTCTACATATTTACCAGTGTTTGAGGTTTGCAACTTCACTTGTTTTCTGACACTTATTATTAAATGACTTTTCAATTATAGGCATTTTGTGGGTATGAAGTGTTTATTGTTAGAGTTTCGGGTTTATTTATTTCATCATGATAAGTGTATTCTTGAATCCCCATCATCTATTTCATCCATCCCCCACCCACCTCTCCTCTGGTAACCATCAGTTCGTTCTCTATAGTCAAGAGTCTGTTTCTTGGTTTGTCTGTCTTTTTTTCTTTGCTCATTTGTTTTGTTTCTTAAATTCCACATATGTGTGAGATCATATGGCATTTGTCTTTGAGCGACTTATTTTGCTTAACATTATACTGTCTAGCTCTAGCCATGTTGTTGCAAATGGCAAGGTTTCATTCTTTTTTATTGCTAATAATATCCCATTTTATTGTAGACCACATCTTCTTTATCCATTCATCTATCCATGGACACTTGGGCTGCTTCCATAGTTTGGCTGTTGTAAATAATGTTTCAGTAAACTTACTAGTAGTGCATGTATCCCTTTGAATTAGTGTTTTTGTATTTTTGGGGGTAAATACCCAGTACTGTGATTACTGGATCAAAGGGTAGTTCTATTTTTAACTTTTTGAGAAACTTCCATACTGTTTTCCACATTGGCTGCACCAGTTTGCATTATCACCATCAGTGTACAAGTTTATCTTTTTCTCTACATCCTCAACACTTACTGTTTCTTGTGTGTTTGATTTTAGCCATTCTGACAGGTATGAGGTGATATCTCATTGTAGTTTTGATTTGCATTTCCCTGATAATGATGAGTGATATCGAGCATCTTTTCATGTGTCTGTTGGCCATCTGGATGTCTTCTTTGGAGAAATGTCTGTTCATATCTTCTGTCATTTTTTCATTGGATTATTTGGATTTTGGGTGTTTGATTGTATCAGTTCTTTATATATTTTGGATACTAACCCTTTATTGGATATGTCATTTGCAAATATCTTCTCCCAGGGAAGCCTGGGTGGCACAGTTGGTTAAGTGTCCGACTTTTGGTTTCAGCTCAGATCGTGATCTCAGGGTTGTGAGATCAAGCCCCACCTCTGGCTCCAAGCTCAGTGCGGAGTCCGCTTGAGATTCTCTCTCCCTCTCCCTCTGCCCCCGCCGCCCCCCTCCCACACTCATACACTTGCTTGCTCTCTCTCAAATAAATAAATAAATCTTTTCCCATTCCCTAGGTTGCCTTTTATTTGTTGATTGTTTCCTTTACTGTGCAGAAACTTTTTATTTTGATGTAGTCCCAGTAGTTTATTTTTGCTTTTGTTTCCCTTGCCTCAGAAGATATATCTAGAAAAATGTTGCTATGGCTGATGTCAAAGAGACTACTGAAAACTTGTAGTTTTCTGAGCATAAATGTTATACTTTTTTTGTTAAATTTATTTTTAAGTATTTTATTCTTTTTGATGACATTTTAAATAAATTGTTTTGTTAATTTCAGTTTTGATCATTTATTACAAGTATTTAGAATAACAATTGATTTTTGTATATTGACCTTGTATCCTGCAACCTTGCTGAAATCATTTGTTAGTTCTAAGAGTTTTTTAGTGGATTCTTTAGTTTGTTTTGTTTTTCTATATACAAGATCATGTCATCTGTGAATAAAGATAGTTTCATTTTATCCTTTCTAATCTGGATTCCTTTTACTTTGTTTGTTTGCCTAATTGCATTGGCTAGAACCTCTGGGACAATGTTGAGTAAAAATGGTGAGAACAAGTATCTTTGTCTTGTTCCTGATCTTAGTGGGAAAATGTCCAGTTTCTTACCATTAAGTATGGTATTAACTGTGGGTTTTTTGTAGATGCCCTTTATCAAGCTGAGGAAGTTTCCTTCTATTCCTAGTCTGCAGAGTATTTTTATCATGGGAAAGTGTTGATTTCATCAAATGTTTCTTCTGCATCTATTGAGATGATCATGTGGCTCTTTATTGTATTGATGTGATGTGTTACATTAATTGACTTTTGGATATTAAATCACTCTTACATTCCTAGGATAAATTGCACGTGGCCATGGTGTATAATTATTTATATATATTGCTGGGTTCAGTTTGCTAATATTTTGTTGAGGATTTTTATGTTCATATTTATAAGCATATTGATTTTAGTTTTCTTGTAGTTTCTTTGTCTGGCTTCACATATTGAATTCAGAAATGCTCCTCCTCAATTTTTAGAAAAGTTTGTAAAGATTTGTAATTAATCGTTATTTAAACCTTTGATATAATTCACTGTTGAAGCCCCCTGGACCTGAACTTTTCTATGTGGTTAGTTTTTTTGATTCTTAATTCAACTTCTTTATCTGCTATGTGTGTATTTGCATTGTCCATTTCTTCTTGAGTCCATTTAGTTCGGTAATTATTCTGTTTCAGTTAAGTTATCTAATTTATTGGCATACAGTTGTTCATAGTATTTCTTTAAGTCATTTTATTTCTGTAAGATTGATAGTAATGTCACCTTTTAAATTTCTGATTCTGGTAACTTCTTTTCCTTTTTTGTCAGTTTAAACTTTCATTGACTTTGTTTATCTTTTCAACAAACAAGCTTTTTTGTTTTATTAACTTTATTGTTTTTCTGTTTAATAATAATGTCATCATACTAATAGAGATATATTTTTAAAATTAGTTTTTAACAGAACTTAATATTTATTATGTATTTTACAATGCATTTTATTTGTTTGATCAGATTCTCAGATGCTTAACACTGGAAATGATTTGAAAAAAAAAGTCAAAAGTGACTCAGTGCTTACCAGTGAAAAGTATGATCTGAAGAAACAACAGAGTGTCACTCAAGCCACTCAGACAAGTCCAGAGGTTCCTTGGCCTTCTCAGTCAGTTAACTTTCCTGAATGCTCCTTTGATTTTACTAGGGAACAGGTAATGGGAAAACTAATTTATTCTCATTCAGTTTTGGCAATTAAAATATTAGATAGGAAAAAGTTAAAACATTATTTACTTATTTGAGTAATGTTTCTCGAGTGCTTGTTTATGAGTGTTTGCCTAGGCACCATGTTAGATACTATAGAAATAGTGTTGAGTGAGACTGGAACATTCCATCTTCACAGAGGTTGTAGTCTAATGGAAAGATAGAAGAGTACACGTAGGAGAGTACTAGTTCCTGGAATCTGGAAAAGATTCCTGGAGGATATTTATTTTGTTGTCTTATTGTTAAGTTTGCAAAAGTATTGTAATATTTCAGAACATTGGAAAAATCTTTTTAAACTACTTTAATGTAATCTAACTTTCTGCAGTGCTATCAATATATTTTTAAAAATTTTTCCTCTCAGGCTCTTTTCCATAATTTTTCAAAACAGTTATTATTCCAGTATATATACTATATTTTTTTAACTTAACATGGTTTAACAAATATTTTTCCACATTGTTACATATGCTTCATATTTATTGTTAATGGCAGAGTAACATGGTTGTGAATGTACTGTCATTTCTTTTTTTTTTTTTTTGTACTGTCATTTCTTATTCTTCCTCTTAATATTTGTTAACATGTTAACATTTGAGGTGTTCTTTTTGTTATTACAAGAGCCAAAGAATGAGTTCATTCATCCGTTCACCAGAATTTTTTGGATGTCAGCTTTGAGCTAAGAATATAAAATTGAACAATATATCATCCCTATCAAGAAACTCAAAGTCCAGTGGGAAAGTTGGGGGTGTGTATTTGAGGTCATAACATACTGTGTCAAGTACTGTGCTAGAGATTGGAGAAATATAGGGAAATACCCAACCTGGTCTATAAGGCAGGAATTCTTAAGCTGGGACTAAAAGAAGTCTGAGAACTCTTTGAAATTAAATGTATATATATTAACATATTTATATAAATGTGTTTCGAGGAAGAGAGTTCTTAGTTTTATCATTAAATCTTCATGGTTAGGGGTTAGGGAATAGTTCCAAGAGGATAATGCACTTGAGCTGAGTCTTTTTTTTTTTTTTTTTTAAGATTTTATTTATTTATTTGACAGTGAGAGACATAGTGAGAAAGGGAACACAAGCAGGGGGAGTGGGAGAGGGAGAAGCAGGCTTCTTGCTAAGCGGGGAGCCCAATGCGGGGCTCGATCCCAGGACCCTAGAATCATGACCTGAGCCGAAGGCAGATGCTTAATGACTGAGCCACCCAGGTGCCCCTGAGTTGAGTCTTAATGTGGGGAGGGAGACCTATTGGCCATCTAGATGAAAATATTTAAAGAGATATTCAGAACATGGGTCGGTAGCTCAAGACGGAGGTTCGTGCTGGATCAAGTAATGTGATAGAGCCATAGGAGTAGATGAGATCATCTAAGAGAGTGACTCAAGTGATAAGATGACCAATTATGGAATCTAATGGCATAGTAAAATTTAAGGGTTCATAAACAGCAGAGGAAAAGAAGAAAAGTCTGTAGGTGGAAAGAGATAAACATGAAAGAACTGAGGCATAAAAGTCAACATAGAGAGGCTTAGGAAGGAGGAGCAAGGTCAGCAGTGTATAAACCACGGAGAGGTCCAGAGAAACTGAAATTAAACAAAATCACCTATAGATTTGGAAATTAGGAGTGAATTCTTGTTTTAAATTACTGAGTCAAAACTTACGAACATTTTAAAGTGCTTCTCCAAGCAATTTCAGCTTAAGTCACTCTCACCAGCATTGGGTATTTTTACTATCCCACATGTCACACCTTTAGATACTATGTGAATAGTCTGTATTTTCTTAAAATGATTAAATTCTCTTATTTTCCAAATTTATCATTTCAGCTCATGGAAGAGAATGAATCTCTTAAACAGGAATTGGCCAAAGCTAAAATGGCTCTTGCAGAGGCTCACTTGGAAAAGGATGCTCTTCTTCATCATATAAAGAAGATGACAGTTGAATAGCAGGAGTGGCAGTCAAAAATTCAAATTATAGCTCTGGAGCCAGGGAGGTTATATTTATAATGTTATGTTACCAGTTAGTGGAAGACTTTCCTTTTCATGAAAAGACAATAATAAAATAAAATACAATGTGATGAAGTGGTGACTGTTCCCAAGCCAGTTTGGAAGGTATTAGGTACGGCATTACAATATTCTGGTTTGTGTTTTGGGGTTTAACCAAACTCTTTTAAACTGGTGTGATAGAGGGAAGGCAACAAATACTGTAAAATAATCACATATCTAATGGAAAGATGTCATTTCCTAATTTTGATATCACATTATAGGCACTTTTTAAAAAGAAAAATGGAAATCTGTTGTGTTCTCACAGATTGCTGATTTTATTTATCACTATTTGTTAGTAATTTACTATTATTTACAAAGATTCAAATGCTTTTAGGGCTAATGTAATTTAAAAAGAGGCTTACATTTTAAATGTTACTTGAATTATGTACTTAAATCTATAATTATTTAAGTACTATGAAAAAGTCCAATCAAGTTAATAAATTATATTGACTGGGTTCGAAAATTTGAAAATCATCACCCTACTGATCTTATAAAGTAACTCGAGAATGTGAAAAAGAAATCATTTAAAATGATGAATAAATTGTATAAGTTAAAGATACAATTTTCAACTAAAAGGATCATACAGATGTAAAAATAAAAAGCACAAACTGTAAAAAAGCAAAACATTACAATATATGGCCAACTGATTTAAAAAGCATTACTTGTACATTCCTTTAAACTGTTATTGTTAGAAGTAAAAGAGTAATTTAACTACCCTAAGTTTGGCAGCATTTGTAACTATAAGAATTTTAATTAATAACATTTATATTATTTCTTTACCTTTATCTTTTCTCTGTTTAAGGAGGGGAATGTTTTCAGAGAATTTTCTTTTCATATACATAAAATAATTTCATACCATTCTTGTAGTATCATTAGGTAGATGTTTGCACATATTGTATTTATAAAGCTAGTTTTGATTAAAGGTGTATGTGACATAAATACTATCTTCTATAATAAGAATAATTGGTAAATTTTGAATTCTATTTTCTAGGGTTGAAACAAACACGGTTGAAACAAACACGAGAGACAAAACCATGCATTATGAAATAAGTTTATGAGTGTTTAAGAAACAGACATTTTTAAAGATTTACAATATATTTCTGATAGAATTAAACTAAGTGGGTCTATTTTAAAATTAACATTCTTAAAACAAATATATCCAAGCTATAACATGAAACAGCTCAGACTACTCTTTCTTTAAGATACTTGAAAATTTTAAGCAACATTATGATACTTTATGGTGCTTTGCTTGTTTGGCATGACTTATATAGCCATCCCGATATCTGAATGCTTAGATGAGAATACATCTTTCATTTACAGTAAGTGTTGGGATGATTTAGATTTCACCAAAAATAATACTGACCTTCTTTTTTTTCTTCTGTAACATCCATTTTCATTGACATTATTTGAAAATACAGACCCTGTTTTGGGAGCTAAGGTTACAGCAAAGAACAAATTAAATTGTTACTTTTTTTACCTCAGAGTATTTTAAAAATCACATTAAACCGTGTTAATCTAAAACTATATTGTAGTCTTAGATTAAAAGCAGAGGTCTAGTTAAAGATTTAAAACATATAGCTCTTATCCATAGTGTAGAGTACTTTTGATTTGTAGGTAAGTATTCAACAAAACAGCCTCTTATAGAAAAGCAGGATTGTTGGGACATTAATGTCTTCAGAGGTGACAGTTTCTCAGGATTGACCTATTTGCTCCATAGAAGTTTTAAATTTATGGTGTAATCGTTTAGTGTTACAGAAGCTGAATGTTTTCCTTATTCCTTTTCAGTTTACTTGGCCTTCTCAAGAAAAGTACAGAAACAGTAGAGATGATAATTAACATGGTTCTGAGCGTTCTTTTATGCTTTGTTGGATTTTTTTAAATTTATAGTGAGTACTATTTTTATAGAGATTTAAAATTCATAAAGCACTTTGAAAAACATCTCATGTAATTCTCACAACAAATCTGGGAGGTAGGTATTACTCACATATTAGAAGTTTAAAAAAAAAAACCCTAAGGCTTAAAAAGAAGTGATTTGACTGAAATCACAATTAATAACTTGACCTTTTGATTTAGATCCCAGTTATAGGCTTTTATTTTACCTTCCCCATTAATTCACAGATTTTGCCAGAGGTAGAGAGAGGAATCCCTTATTTTCTTTTGCCTGTTTTTCTTTTAAAGATAAATATATTTTTAATTGTGTGTGTGTGTGATATGTGTATATTTTTTAAACTATAAGTTTAGTGGGAGAATTTTTGTTTATGTTAGCCCCAATCTTTTTCACAGTGTGAGAAATATAGGAATAATCCTAAGATAAACTTACCAGAGTTATTTAATGATCATAAATTAGAAAAAAAGTTGCCATATTTTGATTTTTTTTTTTCCCTAAATCTCTAGCAGAGATGTTAGTGATCAGGGAAGGAAATGGTAATCATGTTTTGCCTTTTAATTTTTTGTACGTCAGAAACATTTTCTTGGTATCTTGCATTTTTTTTCTTTTCTCATTTTGTCCTGGAATTTCAAAAGAGCACCATGTGACATTAGTTGTGATGAAGTGTTATTTTAATTTAAGCTATGGAGGAATGGCTATGTGTGATTGCACAAAAATATATGTGGAAAAATTAACCAGAAACTCCTTTCTGGATTTTTATTGTAGTTACTTGATATTTGTCACTATAGGAGTTCGACTTTAACAAGTATTTTTTAACCTCCACTCTAATCAAGGCATTTCCTATTTCAGTAAATGGTACCACTATCACCCTGGTTCCCAAACTAGTAACTTAGAACTACTCTTAAACACTTCCCTTAACTCTCCCCACCCGCTGTCAGTTCTTTACCAGGTTCTGTCACCTCTCAAATGTGTCTGCATCTTTCCGCTTCTCACCATCTCCCTAACTATAATCAGCACTATTTGCCTGCTTTACTGCAGTTGCCTCCTAACTCATCTTTCTACAGCTACTGTGACCCTCCTCTGACCCACCCTACTGCAGGCAGAATTCTCTTTTGAAGTGCAGTTTTAATTAAGGCAACCCCCTTACTCCTATTCTCACCCCTAGCTTAAGACATTTTAATGGCTTTTTCTTGCTCTTAACATGAAAACAAAAATTTTTATGTGACCTTATATTAGAGCCACTATTTACTTTTTAGTATAATTCTGAGCATTAAAAGAGTTAATGTCTCAAAACATTAAAACAGTGGCTGCCACATAATTTTAAAAACAATAGGGGCACCCGGGTGGCTCAGTCAGTTAAGTGTCTGCCTTTGCTCAGGTCATGATCCCAGGGTCTTGGAATTGAGCCCTGCATCAGGCTCCCTGCTCAGTGGGGGAGCATGCTTCTTTCTCTCTCCCTCTACCATTCCTCCTGCTTGGCTGTCTCTCTCTGTCAAATAAATAAAATCTTTTTAAAAAATAAAAGAAAACACTCAGTAGAGGTTAGTTGTTACAACTACTGCTTAGCCTCATTGTACACCATGTTTCAGTTACTTATTGGTACTTCATTGCACTTGAAGTATATGGAATAAGTGAGAATTAAAGTGCTTCTTCTACCATAGGAACTTTTGTTCCTGTTCCTTTGGCTTGAAATACCTTCCCCTGTTCATGGCCGAGTTGAATTCTTATTTATATTTCAGATCTTAGCTTTTTCATCACTTCTTCAGGGAAAGATTCCTTAATTTCAGTCACATAGTAAGACCCACTGTTGTATATTATCACATGAACACATACCTCTACTTAGCATTGAATATCTTTGTAATTTTATACATATTTGATTAATGTAGGCTCTAGACTGTGAATTCCATAAGGAGAGGAATTGTGTTTTTGTTGTCTGTGTTCAATTTTGTATTCCTTTTGCCTCATACATGGTTGGTACATAGTAGGTGCTCAGTAAATCCGTTGAAAGAATAAAATGAGTGGATAAGGTATCAAGGATATTTTTTAGGTATTAAGTTTACCTCTTAGTTGGATTGAGAGGAGATGAAACATAGGAAGAAAGTAGGTGGTGGTAGGTATTTCAAGGGTCAGACTCTTTGAGTCCATAGGGAAAGAAAAAGGTGGGGAATGGAGAAATTTGCCATACTGTTTTCTTTAGAATTTTTAATATCTGAACTTGTAGTTGATTTATCTCAAAACTATCACAAAATAGAAAATTAGCACATCACTTCATAAAACTGCTACAGTGCCAAAATGTCATCTGGCTTTAATTGTAACATATGGTGTTGTGGCTGTCAAGATCTGACGGTCCTATCAGCTAAACAAAATGGAAATGAGGCCAAAAGAGTAGTGGCTGAAATAGTTTTCAATTTTGACAAAAAGATTTTATTTATTTACTTGCCAGAGAGAGAGAGAGCTCCCTGAGCGAGCAAAGCAGGGAGAGCAGCAGGCAGAGGGAGAAGCAGGCTCTCCGCTGAGCAAGGAGCCCGATGCGGGGTAGATCTATCCCAGGACCTTGGGATCGTGACCTGAGCTGAAGGCAGATACTTAACCGACTGAGCCACCCAGGCATCCCAGGAAAGTAAATTTTGAGCTACACTTCAGTTTACTTTTAGAAAATGTAAAATACTAAAAGCTGGAATTATACAGGATATAGAAACACTAAAGCAATAATTAATGTTTTTAAAACACTTATTTCTTCATTAAGTTATAATTCATAATTTTTTAATTTTTTGCTGCCTTTTTTGAGAAATACAAAAATTAAGGTAACAGGAAGCAAAAATGTAAGCATGATAGTTTTTATCAACCATTAGATATTATCTACTGAATCACTGTATAGTGGAGGGAAATTCATGTTACTGTTACAGTAATGAAATTTAGCGTATGTGTTGCTAACACTATTGTCAGGTTTGAAAATTTGAAACTTAGAAAAAAAGAAATATGAAATCAACTTAATGTCTTTTTTTTATTTGTATAATAAAACATGTGTGATAATTTTTTGGTCTTAGAAGAGAACATATCACTAAATCACCAAGAAGAATTAACTGGGCTTTAAAAGATTTAAAACCATTTAGACAAAAAGGCAGTATATAAAACTTATAAATTAGATTTTATTTTCAGTTTGCTTGTGTCATCAACCAAAAGTCAATTCATTCTTTACAAGTTATACTAAACTGAATGGTAAGTAAAATTTCTCATTCTTTACTTCTTTACTGTGTATATGAAAAAATATTTGCTCGTTTAGTGAAGAAATACTTGAGCGTTACGGAGATTAGGAGAGTACAGTGAGGTGGTTTAGTCTTTATCTTGCAGCCATTCAGCAGAATTGTTTTGGCTGATAAGACAAAACTCAAATACTGAATCACAAATGTCATCAAGAATAAATGAGAATGAAAAAAAAATAAATGAGAATGAAAAATAGGTATATGAAAGCTTAAATGAGTAGAGACCAGAAGTATCTCTACAGGATATGAGTGAAATTATAGGGGTATGATCAAAGCCCATGATTCAAAACATTTAAAATCACTCCACTTAAAATAGATACGTAGTATAATCAGAGCAGGAAATTTTGAAAGTAACCATAGTAGACAAATACAATGTAAGGAAATACATTGGACAGTATTTCAATAATAAAGCACTTGAAAAAGATTTATGGTAAACAATACACTTGAATTAAAACTTAAAGCAAAAAATTGATATGGAGATTCTTTAATGTGCCAAAATTGGCACATGCAGAAATTCAATTCTTGAATAAATGAAATGCCCACAACTGTTAAGATTCTAATTTCAACATGAAAAATGAGTGAGGACATTCACTGCCATTGGAGACATTTTATTGGTATAGCAATAATGCGGCATCTTAGCATTGTGTCCAAATTCAATATATTTGCTTCATAATACTTATTAGCATTATTAGCACAGCTATGATAATCAACTGCTGCTTTCTTCACTCTGGTTATTTTTACTTCATCCTTTGCAGATGAACAAGAGATTTTCCACATAAAACATTACCGTTAATGAAGGCAAAAGAGTCTAAAGAGGGATATGGAATAAGCAAGTTAATCAGGTTTTTTATATCCCATTTCTACAAATTTCCAAAATTTAAGGCATTCCCATATTATAGTATCAATATAAAAACATGCCAAGGCCAAGTATATCTTTATTAAAAGTGGTAGGTTTTTGCTGCATTAGTACAGATATTTGAGAATTACTGTGAACATGTATGTAAGCCTTTTCCATAATTTTAGTGGGGCACAGTTAATACTTTGCAATTTTTACATATATCTTTAATAAGTCCCCTCCCCTCCCTTTGGCCTTCAGAATTCAACTTCTTATAAAAGTATGTTTTACTGAGTAGGCTTTAGCTTTGATTTTGTATTGGTCCGCTTTCTGTGTAGCTTCATTAATATGCCCAGAGACCATTATAGTGTGACCAATTTTAGAAACTGAAGCACAAATTTAATATAAAAATATACACTGGTGATTTTACATTCACCTTTCCTTACTGCTTGTACAATCAGTATTGCAATATTAAGTCAAAGAATAAAATTGTGGAATAGTTGGAAGGAAATTTAGGATTCCTCTAGTTTGCCCTCCCACCCAAAATCAGTCCAGAGTTTCCAATGGGGAGTCACCAAATTACAGCTGAAATTCCTAATGAGAAAACATTCTACCCCATAAACCTTTCTGTTTTAAGTAGTTCTAATTGGTCATTTTTTTCCTATTCGTGAATTAGAATAGCTCCCTTTTACTACATGTTGGTCCTGCAGTTTTCACTCACATTACAAAAGCTGTATATCTCTTGCCAAGTCTCTTCTAGGCTTAGCAACCCTAATCTCTTATTCTTCAAAAGACAGTTTCCAAAGACTTCACCATTATTTGTCATTTGGATGTACCCCAATTTTCCAGAGTCCCTCTTAAAATTTTGTCATTTAAATAAGTTTGGATGCTTCTGTCTACAACTTCAAAGAAAACCCACCTAAAAGCAGTGATACCCTTAAAGTTTTAAATAGAAGAAGTTTGGAAGAGATTATGCTGAGTGAAATAAGTCAAGCGGAGAGAGTCAATTATCATATGGTTTCACTTACGTGTGGAGCATAAGGAAAAACATGCAGGACATTGTGAGAAGGAAAGGAAGGGTGAATTGGGGGAAATGGGAGGGGGAGACGAACCATGAGAGACTGTGGACTCTGAGCAAAAAACTGAAGGTTTTGGAGGAGGGGATGGGGGGTCGAGCGAGCCTGGTGGTTAGTATTGAGGAGGGCACATACTGCATGGAGCACTGGGTGTGGTGCATGAACAGTGAATCTTGAACACTGAAAAAATAAAATAAAAAAAATAAAATATCAAAATAAGTAAATAGAAGAAGTTTATTGTTTAATATTACAAAACAATACATCTGGAGATAGGGTGGTTCTGGATGCTCATTGATGTTATGAAGGATAATATTCTTTTTTTTTTTTTTTAACATATAATGTATTATTTGCTCCAGGGGTACAGGTCTGTGAATCATCAGGCTTACATATTTCACAGCACTCACCATAGCACATACCCTCCCCAATATCCATAACCCAGCCACCCTATCCCTACCCCCTACCCCCCCAGCAACCCTCAGTTTGTTTCGTGAGATTAAGAGTCTCATGGTTTGACTCCCTCCTGATCCCATCTTGTTTCATTTTTTCCTTCCCTATCCCCCACAAACCCCTGCCCTGCCTTTCAAATTCCTCATATCAGAGAGATCATATGATAATTGTCTTTCTCTGATTGACTTATTTCGCTCAGCATAATACCCTCTAGTTCCATCCACATCGTTGCAAGTGGCAAGATTTCATTTCTTTTGATGGCTGCATAGTATTCCGTTGTGTGTGTGTGTGTGTGTGTGTGTGTGTGTATATATACCACATCTTTTGAAGGATTATATTCTTTCTGTCATCCTTGGTGCAGGGGATTTTAGCCTCATACTTATCTTCTTATGGTTGCAAGGTGTCATGGCCATCTCCAAGAAAACTTCTACAAAGCCACATCCACAGGCAAGGGGGTAAGGTGGGGAAGGGGTGTTTTTCCTCTTTTCCTTTTAAATAAAACTTCCTAGAAATTCCTCAGCAGATGCGCCCTTTTATCTTACATTGAAATACATTGCATTCCTGCCTAAACCACTGTTGGTTAAACTTGATCACTTCCAAGGCTGGTGTGCAGATGCTTCCCCGAGTATGTAGCCACACAGAGGTGAGAACCTGGTTAAAAGGGGCTCTGCCTACCAGACGGGAGGGGAAGCGATAAATTTGAGTAGGGAATCAACAGTGCTAGTCACCAAAGGCAAATACTTAACACCATGAGGTCTGACTGATGAATACAATGGGATTTATTAACACAAAACATGCTTAAAAACTAGTACATGACAGGCAGAGGGTCTGATGTTAGGATACCACCTACCTATTCCTGCCCACAAGGATTCACTCCGGGGGGGGGGGGGGGGAGATTCAGAAGTAAATTTCAGTTTCAATATGATGTGTTAAGTGCCATGATAAGTGTATGTAACCCAGGCTTGGGGAATCAGAATGCTCCCCAGAGGAGATGTCATTTAAGCCAAAGTCTGAAAGAAGTATCAATTGACCAGAGAGAAGTTTTTAGCAGAGAACAGGTTGGAGTTGAGTATATATATTGGAGCTTGGTTTCAGGAGAACTGTACTAGTCCAGATGTTTCTTTTTAGGGTAGTCCAAGAGTATATTTACTTGTTGTTGTTTTAAGATTTTATTTATTTATTTGACAGAAAGAGATCACAAGTAGGCAGAGAGGCAGGCAGAGGGAGGGGGGAAGCAGGCTCCCTGCTGAACAGAGAGCCTGATGCGGGGCTCAATCCCAGGATGCTGAGATTATGACCGCAGCCAAAGGCAGAGGCTTAACCCACTGAGCCACCAGGCGCCCCATTTACTTGGTTTTTAAAACACTTTCTCCTTCCATATGTAATTTGTGCTGATTTGTAACCATCAGGACTTTGCTATTCATGTGCATTACTGCTGATTCAGGTCTCCTATCCGGGGTATTCATAATTTATTTCTTAAACCTGAACATAAGTCTTTCCATTTACCTCATTCATTTAAGCCCAATTAGGCCAGCAGTGAGTGAGCAAAAAATTTTTTCTAAAGACCTAGATAGTATTTTTTTTTTACTTTAAATTCAATTAGCCAACATACAGTAGTACATCATTAGGTTCAGATGTAGAGTTCAGTCATTCGTCAGTTGCATATAATACCCATTGCTCATCACGTCATGTGCCCTCTTTAATGCCCATCACTCAATTACCATATCCCCCCATCCACCTCCCCTCCAGCAACCCTCAGTTTCCTATAGTTAAGAGACTCTTAGGGTTTGTCTGCTTCACTGATTACTTCCCATTCAGTTTTCCCTACCTTCCCTTATGATCCTCTGCACTGTATCTTCTATTCCACATATGAGTGAAACCATATGGTATTTGTCTTTCTCTGATTGACTTATTTCACTTAGCATAATGCCCTCCAGTTCTATCCACATTGATGTCAATGGTAGGTATTCATTCTTTCCTGAGTAATATTCCATTGTATATATGAACCACATCTTTATCCATTCATCTGTCGATGGACATCTTGGCTCCTTCCACAGTGTGGCTATTGTAGAGATTGCTGCTAGGAACATTGGGGTGCAGGTGCCCCTTCAGATGACTACATTTGTACCTTTGGGGTAAATACCCAATACTGGGATTGCTGGCTCATTGAGTAGCTCTATTTTCAACTTTCTTGAAGAACCTCCATACTGTTTTCCAGAGTGTCTGCATAAGCTTGCATTCCCACCAACAGTGTAAGAGGGTTCCTTGCCAACATTTGTTGTTTTCTGTCTTGTTAATTTTAGCCATTCTGACTGGTGTAAGGTGGTATTTCATTGTGGTTTTGATTTGTATTTCCCTGATGCTGAGTGATGTGGAGCATTTTTTCATGTGTCTGTTGGCCGTTTGTATATCTTCTTTGGAGAAACGTCTTTTCATGTCTTCATGTCTTCTGCCCATTTCTTGACTGGAATTTTTGTTCTCTGGGTGTTGAGTTTGATAAATTCTTTATAAATCTTTATCTGATATGTCATTTGCAAATATCTTCTCCCATTCCATAGGTTGCCTTTTAGTTTTGTTGACTGTTTCCTTTGCTATGCAGAAGCTTTTTATCTTGATGTCCCAATAGTTCATTTTTGCTTTTGTTTCCCTTGCCTTTGGAGATGTGTCTGGCAAGAAGTTGCTGTGGCCAAGGCTGAAGAGGTTGCTGCCTGTGTTCTCCTGTAGGATTTTGATGGATTCCTGTCTCACATTTAGGTCTTTCATCCATTTTGAGTCTATTTTTGTGTGTGGTGTAAGAAAATGGTCCAGTTTCATTCCTCTGCATGTGGCTGTCAATTTTCCCAGCAGCATTTACTGAAGAAACTGTCCTTTTCCATTGGATCCTCTTTACTGCTTTATTGAAGATCAGTTGACTGTAGAGTTGAGGGTCCATTTCTGGGTTCTCTATTCTGTTCCATTGATCTAAGTGTCTGTTTTTGTGCCTATGATGATTACAGCTTTGTAATATAGCTTGAGGTCCAGCATTGTGATGCCCCCCCAGCTTTGGTTTTCTCTTTCAACATTCTTTTGGCTATTTGGGGTCTTTTCTGGCTCCATACAAATTTTAGGATTATTTGTTCCAGCTCCATGAAAAATGTTGATGGTATTTTGATTGGGATTGCATTGAATGTGTAGATTGCACTGGGTAGCATAGACATTTTAACACTATCTATTCTTCCAATCCATTAGCATGGAATGTTTTTCCATTTCTTGGTGTCTTCCTCAATTTCTTTCATAGGTGTTCTGTAGTTTTTAGATTATGGATCCTTTACCTCTTTGGTTAGGTTTATTCCTAGGTATCTTATGGTTTTGGGTGCAATTGTAAATGGGATCAATTCCTTAATTTCTCTTCTGTCTCACTGTTAGTGTATAGAAATGCAGCTGATTTCTGTGCATTGATTTTATATCCTGCCATGTTGCTGAATTCCTGTATAAGTTCTAGCAATTTTGGGGTGGAGTCTTTTGGGTTTTCCACAGAGCGTATCATGTCATCTGTGAAGAGTGAGAGTTTTTTGCCAATTTGAATGCCTTTTATTTCTTTTTGTTGTCTGATTGCTGAGGCTAGGACTTCTCTTCCTTCCTTCCTTCCCTCTTTCCTTCCTCCCTCCCTCTCTCCTGTCCTCTTTCCCCCTTCCTTCCTTCCTTCCTTCCTTCCTTCCTTCCTTCCTTCCTTCCTTCCTACCAGTATACTCCTAATATGAGGCTCAAACTCATGGCCCAGAAATCAAAAGTCCCATAGCTCTACCTACTGAGGCAGCCAGGCACCCATCCACTTAGTTCTAAAATATCATCTGAGTATACTATTTTTAAAATGTTACTTCTCATTATTTTTTTTCCAATTATACATATTGCTTCACATTTACATTTATGTAATCACTAAATGTTTTTGTCCTTAATAGATCATGAACATTTCCCCAATATCACTCAGTTCTTTATAATTTTAATTATATAATATTTCATTGAATATATATACTAAAATTTGTTTAACAATTGCTCTATGATTAATCACTTGGATTTTTCCCAATATTTCACTATTGTAAATAACTCTATAATGAACATTTTTGTGCCCAAAGGTTATCTACATGTTGCATCAATTTCTTAGGATAGGTTCTCAACAGTATGACTGCATTAAAGGCCATGAATTTCTTATGGTAGAAACTACCAAAGGGCTTAAACAAAGTTTGTAAGAAGCACTCTTAACTGTCATGAATGTCATCATTAAAAACAAAGCAAACAAAATTGAAAAGATATTATAAAGTAACTTAAAGTCATATAAAGAAATTAAAATCTAAGTCAAGGTAAATACATAGGCAGTTATAAAAGCTAGTATTGTAACAATGGTGTGCAACTGTACTTTTTGTTTTCTACAAGATTTAAGAGACTAATACGTTTTTTAAAAAAAACAATTATTAGTCTAAAAGTAGTATTACTGTAATTTTGGTTTGTAACTCCATGTTTTGTTTCCTATATGACTTAAGAGACTAACGCTTTCAAAAATTACTAGTTTATATTTTTGGAGATACAATGTATGAAGATGTAATTTTGTGTGACATCAGCAACTGAAAGGAATAGGGACGGAACTGTTGAAAGAGCAGAAGCAGTGAGAAGTGGTTGGAACCTGAATATAATTTGAAGGTGCAGCCATTGGGGATTTACCATTGGATTGGATGTGGTTAGTGAAATATGAATCTAGGGTTGGTCTGTGGTTTCTGACCTGAGCCATTTACTGAATTGCCTAGTGGAGTGTTCAACCTCTCTGGACTTGAATCATTGGTCTGTGATCACACACCCACATTCAGCAAAACAGAATCTCTGCAGATAACCCTCTTCCTTAGACAAAGTTAGGAATCATCTCCTTTTCCTTGAGCACATCTCTTTGGTGGGGATGGGGGGTTATTGTGGGGGAGGTATGATGGATTTTAGCTCCTTCCCTAAGTAGCTTGGGAGAATAGCAAGGAGGGAAGGAGTATAGATAAAAAGCAGAGGAGGTTTAAAGACTAAGCTCTTTGCCACTCCAGTGTTCAGAGGTTAGAGAGGTGAGGAAGAATCAGGACAGGAGACCCAGAAGCAGTGACAGTAGGAAAATCACGAGAGTGTGGTGCCCTGAAAGGCAAGTGAAGAAATTGTTGAAGTAGGGAATGATTGGCTGTGTTAAATGCTGCTCAAAGGTCAAAAAGATGAGGAGTGAAAATTGCCCATTAGACTTAACAATACAGACATGGTTGGTGGCTTTCAAAACAGCAATTCCACTAGAGTGGAGGAGGCAAGACCTATTTGCAGTGGGACACAGGCGAGGATAAAAGGTGAGAAATTGGAGAGAATGAGCATACATAACTCTTTGAAGGAGTTTTACATTAAAACATAGGCTGATCATATAATTCACAATCCAAACTGGAACACATTTGGAAAAAGCATCATTAATAAGGGAAGATTTGATGAAGTAATAATTGAGTATAAACTGGAACTGTCATGACAAACAAATGCCATTTCATGAAGGAAAAGAGAGAGGGCTATAACTGAAAGGGAAGGGGGATAGAAAAGTTGTTTTCTTTTTTTAAGGAAGGGAGAAATAGTAGATAATAGGAATGATCTGATAGTGAGGGAAAATTTTATGATGGAGGCAAAAAAAAAAAGACATTTTTGGAGCAATGTCTTTGAGTAGACAAGAGGGGATGGCATATAGTACACAAGTGCAAGGACCGGTTTTAGCCAGTAGCACAGATAGAGTGCAAAGAACATGGGGACAGATGGACAAATGCAGGTAGGTCAGGTGATGTCATGGGAGTTTGAAATTTTCTTATGTAGGTTTGTATTTTCTCATTGAAATAGGTGGTGATGTCATTAGCCAAGAGTGAGGATTAGGGAGGTGCTGTTGGAGGCTTTAGGAGAGAAAAGATAGAAAACAGTTGAGAAAAGAAGAATGAATGAAGTAGAGAAACACAATATGATTTCCAAACAGCATTAGGGTCCGATTGCAGTAAATAATCATGTATCTTAAGTGAGACCAATGGTTGTGTATTTTACTCAAGCCAGGTTTTACCATACAGGTATAGTCATAGAGCTAAAAATTATATTTAATCAGGGTTTATTTTTTTAACCAAGTACAATAAGAGAAAGGCAAGAGAATTCAGAGTGTATGCAAGGGAATGATTTTTATCATTTGACCATTTGATAATTTTTATCACGTGACCATATGTAATTTAACCTGGTGTATTTGTTTCATAGGACTGTTATAACAGAGTACCACAAAATAAGTAGTATAAAGATTTATTTATTTGACAGAGAAAGAGTACAAGCAGGGGGAACTGTAGACAGAGGGAGAAGCAGGCTCCCCGCTGAGCAGGGAGCCTGATGCTGGACTCCATCCCAGGACCCTGGGATTATGACCTGAGCCAAAGGCAGACCCTTAACCAACTGAGCCACCCAGGCGCCCCAAGTGTCCAACTCTTGATCTCAGCTCAGGTCTTGATCTCAAGGCTGTGAGTTTAAGCTTCTCATTGGGCTCCCTTAAAGAAATAAAAAATAAAGAGCAACTGGAATGATCTTAATGCAGATATGTCACTCCTCAACCTAAAATACATCACTGATTTTCAATATACTTAAAATAAAACTGCAAATCCTTAACATGACTCCAAGGCTTAGCACGATTTGACTCCTGCCTAAACTATCCTGTACTTATCTCCACTTTAGCCTTAGGAAATGCTCACATTATTGTTCCTTCCGTCTGCAATGTTCTTTTTCCAATTCTTCACTTGTCTAAACACTTCTGTTTTCAATATCATTTAACTGTTTGGTTTTCAGTATAATTTGCGGAGATACTTATTAAAAACAAATAATTAGACCTAAAATTTGTTTTACTGGATTAATTAATTACCACAAACTCTTTCACAACATGATTTCAAACATGATAACATAACATGCTCAGCCCTTTCTGAGTTGTTTTATTCTTCTCTCAGTCACCTGTAATATTTTCAAAAATTTTTTCAGCAAGGGCATGTGGGTGGTATATTTTTTCTAAGTATTTTTGTGTCCAAGAATGTGCCCTCATAAAAAAAATGATAGTTGAGTGGATTTTTAATTTCAAGTTATAATATTTTTTCCCCTCATGAAGGAGGCATTGTTGGTTGCCTACCCAACAGCATTTCCCCTTCTTTCTTACTAAAAGGACTCTGGTTTTGTTGGGTAATCCACCCTTCTCCACCCAGCCATGCACTTTACAATTGCAATGCCAATTGCATTCCCCTTAAAAATGATTGGTTTAGGAATGGGCATTTGATATGACTCCAGCCAGTGAGATCTTTCTTCTTCTGCTTCATATGTCTACTTGCAGTGCCTGCCTGGTACTGTAGGACCATCTTATGAACAAAGCATGAGTAACTGAGGACAAGACTGATACCCTAAGCTTGGCAAAGCAGAATGATGGAAAGAACCCATGTCCTTGAGCCACTAAATTAATCTCAGAGCCAAATCAGAGATTTTTATGTGAAATAATATATCTGCTTTATTATTTATACTGATCATATTGGGTTTTTTTATTTCTCCTGGTAAACAACGTATGTTGTTTCATTGCCCCTTCAGGGAAATATGAGGTCAGCATGATACTTGTTTCTTTACATACAACTTGTTTTTCTTGATGGATAGAATTAGTGTAAAAAATATTTAAAATTAAAAAAAAAAGCCTCTACATCATGTATAATCATTGGTTTCTATTTTTCTTGGCACTTGGCTTTTTAACTTGGCAGATTCAAATCTAATACTAAGAGTTTTCTTTAATTATTTCAACAATTCTTGCTTCTTTTCCTGATGATCCTGCTCATCTTGCTTTAAATTTAAATAGATTCTTTTTTAAGATTTTATTTATTTATTTTTGAGAGACAGAGAGAGCACAATAGGGGAAAAGAGGGGCAGAGGGGGGAGCAGACTCCCCGATGAGCAGGGAGCCTGATGTAGGGCTGGATCCCAGGACCCCAGGATCATGACCTGAACCAAAGGCAGACGCTTAACTGACTGAACCAGGCAGGCGCCTGATCAGCTTTAAATTTATAACCACCAAACAACACTAGAATATCAGGGCTGCCTAGTAATAACCTCCATACTCACAGTTCTGCTCTTTGACTATTTAATGCTTCCTCTCCTCTTTCCACAGAACTGCGAAACTCCTTCTCTCTTTCCACTGAAGCCCATGTCTTTGCTCATTATTTCACTGTGACAATCAAAGTAATCAAAAGAGAATTTGTACATCTTCCTATTTTGTGTCATGTACCTGCTCAGATTCCGCCTCAAGAAAGGATGCATTGCCCAGTTGCTAGGTATGTGCTTGGCTGATAGCTTCCAGTTGTTAATGATTTCAGTGTCCACTTCAGCTTTCAACCTGAGGCCATGGGCTTTTTGAATGACCCCCAGTCAATGACAGAGCAAGGTAGTAGGCAAGGATCTATCCATTTCCACCCAAGGTGGGACTCCTCTAATGAGCAATCTTAACTCTAGAGCTGGGCTGGCAGAGATTGTCAGGACAGCATCCAGAGAAGTCTACATCATATCTGATGGCTCCCCTGACACTTGCCTTTTCCTTTTATAGGAGTCACTCCCCAATAATCACTTCAGGCCCCTCATTCTGTCTCAGTGTCTGCTTCCTGGAAAACCTAAACACCCTCTGAACCTGAAAGTCCCTAAATCTCTCAATCTAACGATGTCTGTGCCTATATACACTACCTTGCGTGAGTGAGCCTTACAGGCTGCCAACTTTGGCCAAATTCTCAATTTGCACACTGAATACTATTGCTTCTAAACGATTCAAGACTTTTTCTTCTGAAATGTTGTCTTTTTTCTCCTACATCATCAATTTCTTTCTGTATTATTATCAATATACAAACATGTAAATTTCTTAACCTAAAAGACAAACAAAAGACTTCCCTTGGCCATACATTCCATTAGCTTCTGCTAATTTTTTCTGCTCCTCTCTGTGGAAGGCTTTTCAAAGTATTATCTGTCCCTTTTTCATCCTTTCCCATTTTATCTTGAACAAACTCCAATTAGGCTTTGTCCCTTCAATTCCACTGAAACTATTCTTGTCCTATTTCCACTTTGCTTCGGGTCTCAGTCCTTGTCTGGTCTCTCAGAAGCATTTGACACAGTCTGTCACTTCTTCCTTTATTTTATTTATTTATTTTTTAAAGAGGGGGAGGGAGGGCAAATGGAGAGGGAGATCGAGAGAGAGAATTCCCAGCAGGCTCCAGGCTCCACACCCAGCTAGGAGCTCCACCTCCCGATTTATGACCTGATTTATGAGATTATGACCTAAGCTGAAACCCAGAGTCAGATGCCCAACCAACTGAGCCACCCAGGCGCTCCTCTTCCTTTTCAAACACTTGCTTTATTGAGCTTTCAGGACACACCCTCCTGTGTCTTCACCTTCACCTCACTGGCTGCTGGTCCTCAATCTTATTTAATGAATCTTTCTTATTTTTCAAAGTGTCCGAAGACTCAGTCCTTAGTCTTCTCTGTCCACATTCACTTTCTAGGTGATCTCTTCTGGTCTCATGGATTTAAATACCACAAATATATGACTATTCTAGCCCTGTCTTTTCCCTGGACTTCAAACTCATATATTCAACTTCCACCTGGCTATGTCTGTTTATACTTAGTGTTTTACTTAGTGCCTACCATGTGCAGAGCAGCAAACATCAATTCTAATAATTTTTTTTAAGGTTTTATTTATTTATTTGACAGAGAGAGAGAGATCACAAGTAGGCAGAGAGGTAGGCAGAGAGAGAGAGGGGGAAGCAGGCTCCCTGCTGAGGGGAGATCCCGATGCGGGGCTCGATTCCAGGACCCTGAGATCATGACCTGAGCTGAAGGCAGAGGCTTTAACCCACTGAGCCATGCAGGTGCCCCCAATTTTAATAATTTGAGGTAGTTCCATGTCATCAAGATTTTCTATTTTTGCTTGTTTTTTTGTTTTCTTTTTAAAGATTTTATTTATTTATTTATTTATTTATTTATTTATTTATTTATTTATTTGGCTAGAGAAAGCATGGGGGAGGAGGGAGGAGCAGAGGGAGAGGGACAAGCTGATTCAGTGCTGAGCACACAGCCCAACTTGTGGCTCTATCCCAGGATCCTGAGATCGTGACCTGAGCTGAAGGCAGAGGCTTTAACCCACTGAGCCACCCAGGCGCCCCTGTACATATGTTTTTTTAAATAATTTTTTTTGGTTCCATTTTTTTTTTTTACTTCATTTCTTTCCTTTCTTTCCATTATGTGATTTGCCAGAGAAAGCTTTAGTGTTGCTTTATTTTTAAAAAAGATATTTACTATTCATTTACAATACTTCAGGATCTGTGTGAGCCATTTTCGGGTGTGCAATTTAAATAATTTAGTTTGGTGTAAAACCCATTTTATTTTCTAGTGATCACTTGAAAAGATATGGGTAAACTCTATGCTTCATCTGTCCTATAATTTTTCCAGCTTTCAGTATCATGCTTATCAGCATTTAGTTTCTGGAATGTATTTTCTTTTATGTTTTGAAAATGGAAACATCTGTTCAGCTTCAGTGTTCTGGCAACTCCTGTGTTCTCCATTTCTCAAAATTACTGACAATGATTCTATCATTACATTACCTAGTATTGTTTTATACCTATAGATGTAATTCATCTGTGGTTAAAGACTTGAACCAGTTTAAAGGAAAAATGTATATTCTTACTAAGTGCTTCAATTGTCTCATAGTCCTGTTTATTCAACCCTCTTAAATGCAGGGCTTGACCTCATGACCTGATACGAGATAAGAGTCAGAGGCCTAACCAACTGAGACACCCAGGCACCCCTGAAAATTACTATTCTTTTTTTCTTTTTTTTTTTAAGATTTTGGTTTATTTATTTGAGAGAGATAGAGAGAGAGGGTGTGCACAAGCAGGGGGAGGGGCAGAGGGAGAAGCAGACTCCCTGCTGAGCAGGGACCCTAATGTTGGCCTCCATCCCACGACCCCAATATCATGACCTGAGCCAAAGGCAGACACTTAACCGACTGAGCCAACCAGGTGTCCCATGAATATGTTTTTTAGAAAGATTAATCATACTTTTTTGGCTATTATGGTATTTAAATTTTGATAAGTTGTATGCTTCAGTGAAAGGTATTGAACATGATTATTTTTCTCTAAATATTATCCTGTTCTGCAGGATTAAAAAATGAAAGGATTCATAAGGATAGACATATAGATCAATGGAACAGAGCTGAGAATCCAGAAATGAACCTACACTTATGTGGTCAATTGATTTTCAGTAAAAATGTCAAAGAAATCCAACAGGAAAATAATAGTTTTTTTCAGAAAATGTTTTTGGAAAAGCTGAGTATCCATATGGAAAAGAAATGAACACATACATCCTGCAGAATAAAGAATAGGAGAAAAATCTTTGTGACCTTGGGATAAGGCACAAAAAACATGAACCGTAAATGAAAAAAGCTGATAAATAGGCTTCAAAAAAATTGAAGTCTCTTGCTTGTCTACAGATATGATTAAGAACTTTTACAATTGGGGCACTTGGGTGGCTCAGTGGGTTGGAGCCTCTGCCTTTAGCTCAGGTCATGATCTCAGGGTCCTGGGATCGAGCCCCGCATCGGGCTCTTTGCTCAGCAGGGAGCCTGCTTCCCTCCCCTCTCTCTGCCTGCCTCTCTGCCTACTTGTGATCTCTCTCTCTCTGTCAAATAAATAAATAAAATCTTAAAAAAAAAAAGAACTTTTACAATTGAATAATAAGATAAACAGCTCAATTTTAAGAAATAGGAAAAATATCTGTACAGGTATGTAACAAAAAGCTGCTCCACTTCATTGGTAGATAGGGAAATGCAAATTAAAACCATAATGAGATACTACTACACATCCATTAGAATACCTTAAATTAAAAAGACTGAGGGGTGCCCGGGTGGCTCAGTAGGTTGTGTCCAACTCTTGATCTCAGCTCAGGTCTTGAGCTTAGGGTTGTTAGTTCAAGTCCCGAAATGGGCTCCACGCTAGACATGGAGCCTACTTAAAAAAAATAAAAAAGAAAAAAGATCAAAAGGCCAAGCACCCAGCTGCTTCAGTCGGTGGAGTATGTGATTCTTAATCTCAGGGTTGTGAGTTTGAGCCCTATGTTGAGTATAGAGATTACTTAAAAATAAAATCTTAAAAAAAAAAAAAGACTGAAATGCCAAGTATTGGGAAAGATGTATACAACTGGAACTCTCCTACATTGCTGGTGGAAATGCAGAGTGGTGCAGCCACTGGAAAAGCTTGTCAGTATCTTAATAATTGAAACATACACCTACTACATGACCCAGTACTTCCATTCTTAGATATTTACCTAAGAGAAATGAAAATATATGTCCACACAAAGACGTGTACACACATGTTCACAGTAGCATTATTCATAATAACCAAACAATAGAAACAACTCAACTATCCATCAACTGGTTAATGTATAAAAAACATAAGGCATATGTATTTGGTAGAATACAACTTAGCTAATAAAAGACTGTAACTATTGGTATATAGAACAATGTGGAAGAATCTCAAAAACATAAGGGCAAGTAAAAGAAACCAGACACAAAAGACATATGAAATACGAATATGAAATTCTGGGAAATGCGGAAATATAACAGCAGAAAGCCGGTCAGTGTTTGCCTTGTGGCTTGGGATGAGGGACAGTTTGACTGCAAAGGGACATAGGAGAATTTTGGGGGTGATTAAATTGTTCTAAAAACTTGATTCCAGTGGTGGTTGCACATCTCGATATATTTACCAAAACTCATATAGCCTTACACTTATAATGGGTGAATTTTATGTTCTATAAATATCCTTCAATAATGATTTGAAGGGTGTATGCATTAAATCTCAAGGTGGTTTCTTAAAAAAAAAAAAGGATTGCTATTTAGCAAATAAATTGTTGCTGATATGCATCAGTTTGAAATGCCTAAGGGGCTCAGTTGGTTCAGCCTCTGACTCTTATTAATCTCAGCTCAGTTCTTGATCTCAGGGTCATAGGTTTGAGCCCTACTTAAAAAAAAAGCCTAATAATTCATTTTCTATAGAACATAATTGTCTTTGTTCAGTACACTTATAATATTTAAAAATCTACAATCATCTTGTAAATTTGAGAGCTATCATGATTTGAGTAATAGGACTAGGAATTGTGGGATTATTAATTTAAAGTAATAGAAAACATAATAAAAAATAATAAAAAAATAAAGTAATAATAAGGTTTCTGGTAAAACGCCATTTATTTGAAGTTTAATCATCTTTTAATATCATACATCTGTAACAAATTCAGGAATGTGTAATAGTAATCAAAAATATGTTTGTACAGCTAATTTTGAGATCACAATGTCTATACCTTAAAATTATAGACATATTTTTGAGTTTAGTGTTGATCAAGTTACTGTGAAAAACATACATTATTTGCCAAAACAAATAGAATATACAAGGAATAAAATTTATAAATTAATAAATCTATATTTAGCTATTTACCATCAAATTTGCCACCACTGTCATCATCTATCAGTAGAAGAATAATATATTTTTTATTTACTTCTGATCCTGAATCAAAATTTCTAATCATATGACTTTAGGAGTAGTCCAAAAGGATGGCATTTATGTTAACAAAGAAATGAACACATTGCCAACCATCGATATGCATTTCACAAATGATTTTCTGGAAAAATAGTTTATCTAAGTAACAGTCATTTAAGAAGAAATGTAACAATCATTTAAGATTTAAAATAAAAATTTCCAAGGCTGTATATTTAAAAAACCCTTTTTCCTTTTTAGATAAATATAAGATTAATTTGCGGTTTTAAATATTATCTTCAAAATGCCAATTATTTATGAGTATTGTCTTGAAAGAAGTCATTTGCCTCTTAGATCAAAATATAAAGCAAGCTTAAAGAATTAGGGAAGATGAAATACACCTCTGCAAGATTTTTATCCATACGATGGTATCTCTACTAGATGTTTGTTGGACAATTTATTTACGGGTATACAGACAAGAATCATTTTGCATTGCTCTCTGTTTTCTGCAATTTATAGAGTTGTGAAATAACTCAACGGCAACGAAAGACACAGAACCTCCCTATAATCAGAATCATATAACCTAGAAGTGTATGCTCTAAATGCTGCATAGTTCTCCATGAAAGCAGTTTTAGGAAGGGGCTATTTACTCAGATGAGCAAACTATTTGTTCAGCTAAATTTATTGTAATGAAGTCGTTGAAGGAAACACTGACATTATTTATTTGTTCATAGAATTATCCTCCTGGGAAAGAATTTCTGGGAGTAAAAATTTAAGTCATGTTGACACAGATGACCTCAGTTCTCAGTACTAATAGTTAAGTTATATGGGGGCAAGTGGTCTCAATTTTCTTATATTTGCCTTCCTACAATTTTTCTATCTCCCTAACCCAGGAATATTTTTCTACACCAAGGAGGAGTTGAAGTGAGGAAAGCTGTGATCCTCGATTTCCCACCTCTCCATGTTTGAAATGCCTCATCTGTCTCCTAAGGGCCTACTATTTTGAAAGGCAAAAACTAGAAACAAACTTACAAGTTATTTACCGGTGCTTCCTCTGAACAATGGGATACATGAATTTTTTGTTTTATTTTGTTTTGTTTTTTGTTTTTGGTGGGGAATGAGGTTACTGACTGTGAGGACAAAGGGAAGAGGAATGGGAGAGGAGAGATTTTTTTTTTTTTTAGTTTTATCTTGCTACATTCTTACAAATGTAAGTGAGGTATATTTAGATAAGAAAGTTATCCAACAGGATGTTTTAAGTGTTTTATGTGAAGATGTTTTACGTGTGCTAGTCTATTTATAGTGTTTTAAGAAAAGTAGTTCACCAAGTTCCTACCTACTCCACAATCTGAATGTCTCAGTATTTTCTTTCTTCATCCTTTCCTCATTCTCAAGATTCATTGGAATTTTCTTTCCGCTGCCTCCGTAACTATGGATACTAGAAATTAATTCCGACAACCCCCCTTTTTTCTTTCTAATCTCTAATGTTTACAATGTCTTTCTTATAATGCTGGGCTGTAATGATCTACTTTGCATGTAGGTTCCTTTACCTAAAACAACATATGCCAAACAGGAAACAAGCGAAATGCTTGTTTCAGATTGCAGGTTCTATAAATGATTTAATTCTTTATCCTCTTTTATTCAAAATCTTAGATCAAATTTATTTGAATCAAGTGATATCTGTATTTTTCTATTAGTAAATGTGATGCTTCATAGCTACTGAAAGTCATCAAGAAACAGGGCTGATGTTTTTTGAGAAAAGTAATCCAGTGACTGGGGTATTGGGGAAGTCCTTATCTTTTCTCTTTACTGCCTACAGTAGTTCCCTGCAAAAGTACTAAAAGGTTCACCTATTTTATATATTAATTTAGTACTTATTGATGTATTATTAATGGATTTATTAATACTACCAGAGGATTTTTCTGAATTTAAAGTTTTATGATATGCATGCATACATACATAATTACATACACGTTTACACACATTTTTGATTTCTGAGTCAAGCAATCAAACTTAAAAGTTTGACTTTTGTTTAAAAATAAAACCTTGAATAAATTTAATTCCAATTACTGAGTGTTTAAAATACTCATTATTCCTAAAAAGAAAATTTTTATGACCTTAATGGACAATATGATCACATGGATACTGAAGGAAAGTAACTTCTCCTTGATTGCTGCTGAATCTCAAAGGCAGCAAATGCATTAACTCAAGCATTTGAATTACTTTGTTACAAGATTGCAGTTGTGTATCCCTATAGAAAATACAGATTTCTTAGTTAATGTTTACCTTCAACACCAAATGTTTCTGTGTAACATTACATTAGAAAACAGTAGAAATAATGGGTACTTCAAAAATTACTTGGGTAGATTTAACTAGCATTTATTGAACATCTACTAAGAAACAAATGCCTTCACTTCTTTGGTCTCATTCAGTCTGATCCTCAAAACATCAGCCAACCCTATTATGAACTGAACTGTGTCCTCCCCAAATTCATTATTGAAATGCTAACCATTAGATCCCTGAAAATGTGGATGCATTTGGAGAGAGGGTCCTTAAAGAGGTAGTTAAGTAAAAATGAAGTTATTAGAATGGGTTCTAACCCAATATGACTGGTGTCTTTGCAAGAAGAGGAGATTAGAAAACATGCACATAGAGGGAAGACCATGTGAAGACATAGGGAGATGGCGGCCATCTATATTATGCAAGGAAAGAGGCCTCAAAAGAAACTCACTAACCCTGCTGACACCTGGATCTCAGACTTCTAGCTCTAGAACTGTGAGGAAATAAATTTATGTTGTTTAAACTGCCCAGTCTGTGGTACTTTGTTATGGGAACTCTAGCAAACTAATACACTTGTAGAGGTATAAACATTTCTCCATAGACACTCGTCGCTCTCAAAGTTTCTAAGCTAAGCAGAGGTCACACCAGGATTGAAACCCAGGTCTTCTAATCACAATTCTAGTGCTTTCTCTAATAAAAAACCATAATTTGTGGTTTAATGGAAAGAGTGCTTTGGAAAGCCTTTAGATACCAGTGTAGAAGACACATACATTAGTCAGATAATGTTAGCTACTGAGTCCAGGAAAACCTCACAATTACTCCCCTTCTGTTCTTGGCTGCAAATCCAGCCCAGCTTGATCCCCCAATTGGCAGGTGTGGACCTCAGCTGGGTAACAAGAAGAAGCTGGCCCATGAATATGGAAGGTGGGAGGATTTTGGATTGTGGCAAATAAATAGAGAATTAGTTGCACATGTTTCTTTGTTAGTATAAGAATTAAAAAACATATGCATGTTGGACAATTATAGTTAGAATTAATAATTCATTTTTTCATATTCAGCTTAGCCTTGTTTTCAAGCTGTTTCATGCAATTAATACCCATTCCTATTCATTGATCCATAAAGTATACACAGACATTTAAAAAAGTACAAGCCATGGTTTACTTATTTTGGTTTTCTTCATATGAAGAAAGAGGAAAGCTTCTTTGAAGTGGGCAAATGTTGATTTAAAAAGGAGTTAGAGAGACGCCTGGTGGCTCGGTCAGTAGAGTATGCCAACTCTTGATCTCAAGGTCATGAGTTTGATCCCCATGTTGAGTGTGGAGCCTACTTAAACAAACCAAAAAAAAAAAAAAAAACCATGAAAAAGAAATTAGAGACCATATACAAGTGAAAAAGCAACCGTTTAGAAAAGTATTTGAATATTTTATTTTGAAATTAAGAACATTTAATAACAACAAGCTTAAATTTCATAAGCAATGCAAACATGATTAGGAGATGTGAGTGAATAAACCAAGGAAGAAGTGGAAGTAAAGAAAGAGATAGCAGGAGGTAACACAGAGATTTAGTTCAGAAATATAATTCTCAACTGCCCTTTAAAAGGCAAAGTGTAGCGATTCTCACACAGCTCTCTGCATAGAACATTCTTTCTCCCCCTCCTGTTTCTATGTGCCACTCATCTCTCAGGTCCCAGTTTGAGTATCTCCTTTGGAGACTAATTAGACTTAATTAGACATCACCATTATTCACACCTATAGCCTTTATGGCATCTTCATTATAACAGTTGTCACATTTGTTAGTACTTGTCCCATGTCTCTTTTCTGGAATAGAATGTAAGCTCTGCTATGGCTGTGACCATATTTGCCTTGTTCACTGCTGAATCACCAGCATCTAGCAACTTCCGGGCACATAGAAGGCACTCAGTAGGTGGTGAGTGAATGAAAAGATGAGAAATTCATACGTTCTTTGTATCCTCAAGGCCAAAGTAAGTTTGTTTCTCAAAGTACTTTCTGCAGGTAAAACTAAGCTCCACAATATTCCCTATGCCTGCTTTCATGTGATAATAAATGAAATGATTATAAAAAGAAATAGAGAATGGTGTATTTTTCCTTAATTTCTGGCATTATCACTTTCTTGTTGTTGTTGTTTTTTTTTTTTTTTGATTGATTGATTTGAGAAAGAGAGTGAGAGAGAGTGCGTACATGCAAGCTGGAGGAGGGGCAGAGGGAGAGAGAGAGAACCTCAAGTAGACTCCCCACTGTGTGGGGAGCCCAATACAGCGCTTAATATCAAGATCCTGAGATCATGACCTGAGCAGAAACCAAGAGCTGGACGCTTAACTGACTGAGCCACTCAGGGGCCCTGGCAATATCACTTTCAACTGAAACTCCATGAAGGCAGGGACTATGTTTTTACTCACTACCCTGTTACCCAGAGCAGTACCCGGCATAGAGCAAGTTCAATAATATAGATGCACACATATCTCTTACAACAAAAACATATTGGAGAAGATACTGCTAAATATAAATAAAAATGAAGGTGGAAATATTGAAGAGTAATGACCAGGATGCAAAAAGATCACAAATACGTCAAACTTTAATTTGACTTAGTTTTTTGGGAGCTAAAGTGGAAAGTGAAACGGTTGATTTCTTAGTTATTATTATCAGAAAAAAGAATTCTTTAGAGTTAGCAGAACTTTCCTAATACAGTTTGATTTTTTTGTAAATGTGGGGCTCAGTGGAGTTTAGAATTCCCTAAAGTAGGGGACAGAGTTTCCAAGAACATTCCTACATATCATATGAGAGCCAGATGTCATATGGCTGCTGATAAAAACCAAGGACATGGCGTTACAATGAAATTCAGTGAAAGCTATTCTTTGGGTCAAGGGGCAGAATTGGTCCAATGCGTAGCCTGCTGGTTGCCCAAGGTTAGAATACCTAATGCAATGTTCCTAAAGTTCCCTCCTGGCAGATGCTACATGAGGGGAAAAAAAGCCTGCATTTTTTAGATGCCATTTTAGATGCATATACCTCAAGAACTTGTGAGGATTAAGTGAGAAAAATCCATGAAAAATATCTGGCACATATAAACCTTCAAGAAGTTTTAGCCATAATTTCCCATAGAATGATCACCTAAAGGGGGTTTCTCTGACCAAAACCCTCAATATCACTTAGTGGCCTACCAGTGTCTACTTTACCACTGACTACAGGATCACTAATGTCTCATACCTAATCAGATCAGACAATCAATTCTGAATAAACCAATGTAGGGAATCCACTCTTAAGACTCTAGTCTCCTGATCATGTCCAATACTATTTCTGTATCAATTAGGGTTTTCTGTATCAATTAGGGTTTGATATAATTTCTGTATCAATTGGGGTTTCTTTAAAGAAGTAGAACTATTATTAGTGATATAGAATAGCAGGATTTTTAAAATAGAAATTTACCTTATATGATTTGGGGAGCTGGTAAATAAGTTTAGGTAAGGAGTGTAGCCCAAAGTTATTGTAAGTCAGTAGGGCCAGCAGTTGGGTAAGTGGGAAGTGACAGAGAGAACAAGGACACACTGGAACCCACAAGGACAAATGGAACTCATGAAGACAAACATGAATTTGCATCTGTCTCTCACTTTCTCTAATGTCAATGATGTGGGTGGCCTACAGAAGGATCTGACACCCTTCACCATGGAACTACACATGCACCTGGCCCAGCACACATGGAATTTGAAAAAAAAGATATTGAAAAAGATACTAAAGAGGCTTAGCAGCTGCCTTATACCAACAAGTTGAGACAGCAGATCAATGACAAAGGGTGTGAGATTCAATAATGCATGGCTACATTGCACATTCCTTCAGAGTACACTATTTTACCTTTGTCTTCCAAATATTATGCCAGTGTCTTTTGTGGCCACTCCTAAAATGGTACCATGAAGAGAAGAGAACTTCAGGAAACTTAGCTCCAGCTTTGTAATGTGACAGTATAAAAATACCACACCTATAATTGTACTTTAATTTATGAAGATATTTAAAATACTTTGGATATAGCTCTTGGCCTTAGCGCCATTTTCTTAGAAACCTCCGCTCCATGAGAGCCAAGTGGAGGAAGAAGCGAATGCGTGGGCTGAAGCCTAAAAGAAGAAAGATGAGGCAGAGGTCCAAGTAAACTGCTAGCTTGTGCACCCATGGAAGCCACAGAAGCAGAAATAAGGAAATCCAGAGGCCAGGGACGCTGGTACAAATTGTTGGACTGCATCCCTACTTTCTAGAGCTTGATTCAATGGATCTAGAACATCCATCGCCATCTGATGACAATGATCACCTTTGAGAGACCCACCTTGCTTTTACTAAAACAGTCCCTTTTGGTCCTCTGCCCTGGAACCATGACTTTCAGGACTTATTCTGTTTTCATTTGTGGCTAAATGTAACATGCGTACAATAAATCATCTCTCTGCTGTCTTAGCTGAAGAAAAAAGTTATCTGGATATAAAAATTTATTTTCTAATATTTAGATTTCTGTTGATCAACTTTTTTTTTTGCATTACTTCTATAAACATTTTGTCCTAGACAGTTTAAGATAATTTTATGAAGCTCTTGGTTGAAGAATGAATTGGGATTTTCTTCTATAAAAAGTAGTATAAAACTTGTCTCTGTTGAAACACACTTGCCATATGCTGGCCCATTCACCCAAATGAGCCAATTCCTTTGAATATTTTTGCGATGTTTTTCAATTATTTGTTCTGCATCCAATTTTACTGCTAACAAAAGAGAAGGCATTATTTTCAGTAAAAGGTTTATAAATCAATGGACGGATTTGAGATGAAGATAGCAGTATCAACTCAATCATGTTATATACAGTATTCTTTTTATTTAAAATAATCCCGAAGCATGGTCTCCACACAAACTGCTTCCCTTAATGTTAGAATTATTCAGAATTGACAAGAAGTTTCATATCTAATCTTTTAAATCCAACAAATTATTAGTACATTATCAATAGTATTTTTTATTTAAATTCAATTAGCCAACATATAGTACATTATTAGTTTCAGATGTAGTGTTCAATAATTCATCAGTAGCATATAACACCCAGTGCTCATCACATCACATGCCCTCCTTAATGCTCATCACCCACTTACCCCATCCCTCCATCCACCTTCACTTCAGCAACCCTCAGTTTGTTTCCCAGAGTCAAGAGTCTCTCATGGTTTATCTCCTTCCCTGATTTCTTCCCATTCAGTTTTCCCTCCCTTCCCTATGATCCTCTGCAGTGTTTCTTATATTCCACATATGAATGAAACCATATGATAATTGTCTTTCTCTGATTGACTTATTTCACTTAGGTAAATACCCTCCAGTTCCATCCACATAGATGTCAATGATAGGTATTCATCCTTTCTGATGGCTGAGTAATATTCCATTGTATATATGAACCACATCTTCTTTATCCATTCATCTGTCAAAGGACATCTCGGCTCCTTCCACAGTTTGGCTATTGTGGACCTTGCTGCTATGAACATTGGGGTGCATATGCCCCTTCAGATCACTACATTTGTATCTTTGGGGTAAATACCTAGCAGTGCAATTGCTGGGTCATAAGGTAGCTCTATTTTTAACTTCTTGAGGAACCTCCATACTGTTTTCCAGAGTGGCTGCATTCCCACCAACAGTGTAAATGGTGCTGGGAAAATTGCACAGCCACATGCAGAAGAATGAAATTGGACCATGTCCTTACACCATACACAAAGATAAACTCAAAATGGATGAAAGACCTAAATGTGAGACAAGAATCCATCAAAATCCTGTGCTATGGTGAGCGCTGTGAATTGCGTAAAACTGATGAATCACAGAACTGTACCCCCTGAAACAAATAATACATTATATGTTAAAAAAAAAAAATCCTAGAGAAGAACACAGGCAGCAACCTCTTTGACCTCGGCCACAGCAACTTCTTGCTAGACACTGCTCTGAAGGCAAAGGAAACAAAAGCAAAAATGAACTATCGGGACTTCATCAAGATAAAAAAGCTTCTGCACAACAAAGGAAACAGTCAACAAAACTAACAGGCAACCTATGGAATGGGAGAATATATTTGCAAATGACATATCAGATAAAGAGCTAGTATCCAAGATCCATAAAGAACTTATCAAACTCAACACCCAAAGAACAAATAATCCAGTCAAGATATGGGCAGAAGACATGAACAGACATTTCTGCAAAGAAGACATTCAAATGGCCAAAAAACACATGAAAAATGCTTCACATCACTTGGCATCAGGGAAATACAAATCAAAACCATAATGAAATACCACATTACACCAGTCAGAATTGCTAAAATTAACAAGACAGGAAACAACAAATGTTGGTAAGGATGTAGACAAAGGGGAATCCCATCATCAATGGTATTTCTTTTTTTTTTTTTTTAAAGATTTTATTTATTTGTCAGAGAGAGAGAACACAAGCGGGGGAACGGCAGGCAGAGGGAGAAGCAGGCTCCTCATTAGGCAAGGAGCCTGATGTGGGACTCGATCTAAGATACCTGGGATCATGACCTGAGCCAAAGGCAGACGCTCAGCTGACTGAGCCACCCAGGCGTCCCCAATGGTATTTCTTAATGAGAATCAATATATCAATTAATTTCTTAACACGATTCCCTGACATTATTAATTTCTTAATTCTCTGACTTTATTTCAATTATTTTCCATATCTCTGATTCTCTCTTTAGTGTAAGCAGCAGAATGACAACTCAAAATGACCATGATTTGATGTATTTAACACGAGTTTCACTGGTAAAACCAGATCATACATCTCCCGACCACCACCCATTCCCTGCTTCCTCTCAACATCTCCCAACTGTCCCACACAGATGAATAAGTATTGAGAAAAACAGCATAGTAAACATTGAGTTATAAACTATTAGAAGTTAATAAATATTAAGTCCACTGCTTCTAATCTGCCCTCTTGCCATTTTTCTTCTGGTTTTAATTATAAGGTAGACTGGCCTTAAATCAAACTTTGGAGAAGTAGGAAAAAAATTGTACTGACTTAAAAAAATCATCTGATGAAATCATGATTCATTTTATTATGTAGAGGAATGTAAAATACATACAAATAACATGTTATTTAATGTAAACACTCATTTTAACAGTATATCCTCCATGTGTTTCATTCTACCAGCAACTGATGACTAATAAAAATGAGATTCTGGAATAGTTTTCCACTTGCATCATTTGGAGAAAAAAATGTTTATAAGGGCTTTCTGATGTTTTTTATAAACACCGCACTGATTATACATAATTGATATGACTAATATAATGGTTGGCAATCTGACTAGCTTCTTCTAATTTCCTAACAAAATGCTTAT
This sequence comes from Potos flavus, assembly GCA_028534135.1. Lineage (NCBI taxonomy): Eukaryota > Metazoa > Chordata > Mammalia > Carnivora > Procyonidae > Potos > Potos flavus. The sequence goes on from CM052897.1 coordinate 18,091,217, forward strand.
GTGGAGACTGTATTATTAATTTCCATTTACTAGCCATTCACATAGTACGTTCGATAAATCTTCTAAAGTTTCAAGCAGGTGCCTCTAAATTCCTTGTTGTAAATACAATGAAATAATGAAATTATTCACCCAAAATAAGGGAGGATGTTTCCCCCTGGAAAACAGTTGAAATGTGTTGGGCTACAACCAGCCTATAACTCTCAGTGAGGGGGAGGGCTCTGTTGGCAAGGGGAGTCAACTTTTGGATTCGGGAGCCTTTAAACTTTTTTTTTTCCTTGAAGATTTTATTTATCCATTTGAGTAAGAGAGAACATGAGAGGGGAGAAGGTCAGAGGGAGAAGCAGACTCCCCATGGAGCTGGGAACCCAATGCGCGACTCGATCCCGGGACTCTGGGATCATGACCTAAGCCAAAGGCAGTCGCTTAACCAATTGAGCCACCCAGGCACCTGGCCTTTAAACTTTAAACGAGAGTGTAACGAAGACAGCTCTGATTGAAGAGATGAATAAAAGGTTTAGCAGGTGGCTCATGAAAAATGTATCATTCTTCAAATTTTTCAAATAAAGTAATTGGATTTTTCATGGAATCTAGTAATGGGTAGAGTTCTCCACTAGAGTAGAGCAGGAAGTAGAATCCAAAAGGTCCATAAAATTTAGGCATGCACAGATGTCCAAGAGCCTAAGGAGTGAGGATAGGAAATCAGGAATTCTCTGAAGCTGTGGGCGGGACATTGGTTGTGAAATTAGAGATGATGGAGGGAAGAGTTGGAACTAGTTTAACCTAATTTTCAAGGGGCAGTTATGCTAGTTATTTCGCTATTGTTTCTTAACTTTAAACCCATTCTCATGTACTCTTGTGTTGTCCTGCAAACCACATTACTGCTTTGCCTTCAGGTCTCCATTAGGATCTCCGGAGAGAGGGCACCCAAGAGTGCACTTCTTCCAGTTACACTTCTTCAAGCTGGTATGGTTTGTTACAGAAGCAGCGGCTGAAGCCAGTTTGCAGTTTTTCTAATATGCAGAATTTATTGTTTTCCTTCAGACACATCAGCACCAACCAGTTGGTTCCGCCTCCTAATAGGTCTGGGTCCTTGTCTGAGGTCAGAGATAAAAGCATCAGCTCTCTTCTCATAGGCTGAGTTTCAGCTGTGGGAGAGTGGCCTTCCTGTAAGCTATTTGCTGTGATCATGGCAAATAAGGGCACATCTATGGAGTGGAAAAAAAAAGCTTAGTAATAATACCATGATAGAGATTCTGAGAATGGGTCTTTCTTGAGATATGAGAGAATCAGAGAGGATTTGCTGATGCGGAGGGTTCCTGTCTGTCCAGGTTGGGCATATTTGGCTGCCTTAGAAGGAACAATTTGATTCCAGCCTCTTGTCTCCCTTCCCCTCTCTAAATAATCAGGCCAAGCAAAGAAGCAGGATCCAGCAAAGGGGCTTTAGAATAAATTACTCCTAAATCTGTAGGCTTAAGGCTCGTGGGCCAAATCCTACCCGCAGCCTGTACGGCCAGTAAACTAAGAATAGTTTTTACATTTTTAAATAGTTGAAAAAAATCAAAAGAAGAGTATTTTGTGACACATGAAAATTATACAAAATTCAAAATTCAGCATCCATAAATAAAGTTTTATTGGATCACGGCCACATTTATTCATTTGGATGTTACCTATGGCTACGTTCATGCTACAATAGCAGAGTTGAGTAGTGTGACAGAAACTGTGTGGTCCACAAAGCTGAAAATGTTATATGGTCCATTACAGGAAAAGTTTGCAAGCCCTGCTGCAGGAGAAAGACTAAAGTAGAGGATGGGGTGTAAGGAGAAGACAGATTGGGATTAGCCTTGGAGAAGATGAGTTAAGATGCTAAAAGTGGATACTGTGTTCTTGTGTCTTCTTAGCTGCCCTTCTGGGAGATTGTGTAATAGGTTTATCAGAATGCTAGCTATTTTCCTCAGAAGAAAATAAAGAGATGGTGAAAATTTATTGGAATTTCAGGGGGCTCCTCTCTGTGAGATAACTAGTTTGAAGCAGAGACAAGACTACATGTTTCTGTGGGCTGTGTGCTGGGTCACCCTTGGGGCACACAGGCTTTCAAAAGTAGTAGCACAGGGGTGCCTGAGTGGCTCAGTGGGTTAAAGCCTCTGCCTTTGGCTCAGGTCATGATCTCAGGGTCCGTGGATCGAGCCCCGCATCGAGCTCTCTGCTCAGCGGGGAGCCTGCTTACCCCTCTCTCTCTGCCTGCCTCTCTGCCTATTTGTAATCTCTCTCTCTCTCAGATAAATGGATAAAATCTTAAAAAAAAAAAAGTAGTAGCACAAAGGCATGGTGGCTCTGAGACAGGAGGGAGTTAATGATAGAAAAACAGGATGGTGATGGAATGTTGTATGGTGTGAAGATATTGGGGAAACCCTTATTTTTCCTCATCAAATTTCCCTAACAGGGAAGAAATTTCTTCTCATCTTTCCAAGAGGGAGTTATATTACACTGAACACTTTTGGTTTCTTTCCCTACTTGTATCCATTGGAACCCCTTTACCAGTGGCTGGGGGTACTGTGCTTTCAAAACAACATACAGTTCACTTGTGGCTTTCTTTCTCTCTTGCCATGCCTGTCTCATGGCTCACTAAAAGGCAGTGGGCTTTCCTCTGCTTCCTACCCCAAGATGGCGAGCATGCTTGGATCAGGCCCTATCTCAGAATGCTTTCCAAAGGGAGTCTGGAAATCTATCATTCTCTCTAGTCCTTTGCCTCCAATGGGGGATAAGCTTTAGTTCAGCTGGGTATATGCAGTCAAATTTGTAAGCTAACTTTCTCCATAGACAAGTCTCAGGATGCAATTTACAGAGAGCTAATTTCTAGTCTCATTTTCAGTCTAGTTTTAGTAGCAATCCCCACACTTTGTGGGACATTAGCTACTAATTGACCCAGTAGAATGGGTGATTCACATTCCATGGCCTTCGACACTCATGACCATAAATTTAGAATGACTGCAAACATCATGATATGTTTGGCATTTGGATTTCCTCAGGAAGATGATAAGTGGCAGAGTTTGTGCTAGGAGACAAACTTAAATGTAATGTAGAGAGCAAGAACTTGGCTTCTGTTCAGATGTCTAGTATCTTCATATTCTGTAAGCTGGAACTGTTGACTTCTGTCCCATAGCCCATCTTAATAGCCCCAGATATGCAGAGCTCGAAAAAGAGAAAGTAGATACTTTCTAAACCCACTACCTTAAATCATAGGGTTACCCTATCTTAGCTCACTTTACTTTATAAGTACATCATCTTCCTCACTACAGACCTTGGTGCATAGCTCCAAGACTGATTTGGATTCATGTTCCTTCATTTATTTTATATTTCCAAAATCTGTGTGTGTGTGTGTGTGTGTGTGTGTGTATATACAAATACTGTATTTGCTTTGTCTCCCCTTTCTAGTTTTAACCCCTAGTCCCTTCTTTTATTAATCGACCTCAAGAGGAGTGACTTGCAATATGTATATTGGAGCAGTAATTCTCAGCTTGCCAGAAGGTATAGAATTAAATCTGTATATACTAGAGTTTAAATAAGGGATTCAGGGGTGCCTGGGTGGCTTAGTGGGTTAAAGCCTCTGCCTTCAGCTCAGGTCATGATCTCAGGGTCCTGGGATGAAGCCCTGCATCAGGCTCTCTGCTCAGTGGGGAGCCTGCTTTCCCCCTCTCTCTGCCTGCCTCTCTGCCTACTTGTGATCTCTCTCTGTCAAATAAATAAATAAAATCTTAAAAAAAAAAAAGAATAAAATAAGGGATTCAGAAGTTCTGCAGGAATTATATTATCTACCTCATAGGATACATATCATGTACCTATAAGAAATATAATGCATATTATGTTATCATGTACTAGGAATGATACTAGATTCTTTGTCTCATTTAATCCTGACTTGTATGTGTGTATATGTGCACATGTATAAAACACATATACAATAGTATATGTACACAATGACATGTATACAACATATATATATAACAAGTGTGTGTGTATATATATACACACACACACAATATGATATATATCATATATATAAAATGAGAAAAAGACTCTAGTATCATTCCTGGACCATAATATGCATTTACTACTATTGTCAATACTGTTCACTGAGAATAGTAAAGATAGACTTGTTTTTTTATTTTTAAAGATTTTATTTATTTGACTGAGAGAGAGAGAGAGCACACGCCAGAGAGCACAAGCTGGGGGGGACCCATCTTAGCAGGGGGCCTGATATAGGGCTTGATCCCAGGACCCTGGGATTATGACCTGAGTTGAGGGCAGATGCTTCACTGACTGAGCCACCCGGGCACTCCAGTAAAGATAGATTTTTATGGAAAAGGTTTCAATTAAAAAAATGGAGGATAGTATATTTTTATTTTTGTAATTAAAAACAGAATAGAAATTGATCTCAAATATGTCTCCTTATTTGATTTCTGGCTTCAATTACACATATAATTTAATGGACTAAGTCCATATTTCATCATATGCATAAAATGTTAGGACTATAAAGGCCAATGGAGACCATCGGATACAACTTTTGAATTTTACGTATGTGCAGATTGAGATGTGGCCTTTTTAAATGGTTCCCAAGATTTTCTGGCTTTTTCCACTTAAACACAGATGCAAAATATCTTGATGAAATCTGGATGTTTAAAAAATAATGTTTTTTTTTTTTTTTTGCCTCTTCAGATTTTTGCAAGCATGTTTTCACTTTTAATTTGCATTAAGTTTCTATGCATCAAACCTCTGTCCTCTTTGACAAGAAGCTATGACGTTAGTAAACACAAGGCATTCAAAGTTGAAAAGCTGACTTTGAATATAATAAACCACTAGAGTGTCTGGAACTGTGGAACTGATTCTTAGAGTTAATCACTACTAATGGTTTTCCCAATAGGGGTTGATTTCTGATAATAACTCACTGGCCTCCCCATCACTACATCAGCCATGATGAAAAGTTCCTTGTGAAAACAAGGTGATTTTTTTTTTAGCTCTGACCAACTGACTACTTATCCTATATTCTGAGAAAGGTGTGTTTTGCTTGGGTGGTAACAATAGGAAAGTGGAAGAAAGAGTTCCCTAGCCATTTTCAAAATGAATTCAATAGGTCTTTACTTTAACTGGTCTGCTAGTCTCATTATGTGAAGGATCATATTATTAGCACATATAATGTCATCTTATCATTAGAACACATTCTAAAACAAAAACAAACAAAAAGCCACACTAGTACAAAATTTCCTTCAGTAAACTTTCTATAAATAACCATAATTTACCTCCTACTTTGAACCATTCAAATGAAATCTCGAAACATTGAATTCCATAAAAAATTTTTAAAAATATATTTCTGTTATTTATCTCTGAATGTGTTATAAGTTTTCTCCAGTTGTTTATTTAAAATCTCTGCCTATAGCAGGCAGCTCTGGATTTGAGTCTGAGTTCAGTTACTTTCTAGCTGCATATCGGGCTAACCTGTTTGCTCAGCTATAAGGATTAAAAATGGTACTTGTCTCATGGAATTGTTATGAAGGTTGATAAAACATATGGAAAGCATGTGGCATAGTGCCTGGTACATAAGGACCGTTCAGCAACGTCTGTGATAATTACTGTCAGCCCATTTTACCTCTTCACGGGGCCAGTAAAGTGTATTGGGAAGAGCATAGGCTCTACAGAGGGTCAGTTCTGGGGTCCAGATCTGTCCTGCCACTTACTGTGTGCAGCATCTTGAGTAATTTAATTAACCCTTTGAGCCACTATTTCCTCATTTCCAAAATGGATATACTTTGGTAATATCCAGTTCACTGGGTTGTCGTGAGGAAAGTGCCTACTATGACCCTTTTCTCACAATCAATATTCAACAAGTTAACATTTATTGTGTATTCCGAGAGCAAGGCAAAGAAAGCACAAGGTATCATAGTAAGTTTCAAAAGCAAATAAACTCGTGTTCCCTACCATGGGCAAGGAGAGAAAAAAATGGAACAAATTCAAGCCAACCATGCACAATGAATGCTGATGATATATATGCAAATTAAAAGTGGGTCTCTAATCCATGCCCATTTATATTTTTCCTAGTGCGCGTGTGGAGGAATTTTCAATTAGAGCCTTTTCCCTGATATTTTTAGACGTCTGTTGCTCTCCAAAGCCCAGCTGAAATGTGGGGCTGATTAAAGACTAGAAAAACTGGAACAGTCACAAACTGTACAGTGGCCAGTGCCACAGAAACTAGGATAAAACAAACCTTTCTAACCAAGGGTAGCTCTCCTTCGTCTCGCGGAGGTAAGCGGAAGGGCGAAACGCAAGTCAAGTTGCCTGGACAGAAGCGACCGCAGAAGGGCCCCTTCCCAGCATCACCAGCTTCCCCATCCCCGTCATGGAGGATTTTCCTCAAGCTTCGTGACTGACCCGAGGCGTGGCGCCCGCGCCGGCCCCGCTGACGAGGAGTCACCGCGGCCGGGAGAACTCCAGTCCTCACACGGTTAAACCTCCCCCTAGGAGACTGGAGGAGGGAGGGTCCCCGCCCACGAAAACGAATATAATATCATCCCGGCGCCCCGCCCCCATCCCGGGCCGCCCCTTCCCCCTTCCCCCTTCCCTCCCCCTTCCCCCCCCCCCCCGCCCGACTCGGGACGGACCCACTGGCCGCACCTGCCCGCGCGCACACGCCCCCTGCACGCCCGCCGCCACGCGCGCCAGGCCTCAGAGCCGCCGCCGGCGGACCGGGGCGCCCTACTGCGCGCCCTGCCTCAGCCCCTGCGCCGCCGCCGCCGCCGCCGCCCTCGGCACGCGCCCGCCGCGGCTCGTCCACACCGCCCTGCCTCTGCGTGGACCAGGGCCCCCCGAGCCGCAGCAGCCGCGCTCCTCTCCGTCGCGGGCCGCAGACGCCGCCGCCTAATCGCTGAACCCGGCGGGCGCGGAAGCTGAGGAGAGCCGGGACCCAGGCGCGAGGGTGCGCGGGCCGCCGCCGCCGCCACGGTTGTTCGTTGCGCTTAAGCTCCGGCGAGGACTGTCTCCGCCTCCTCTTCCTGCGACCTCCTTAGTCCTCAGCATCCTCCTCGCGCTCCTTAAAAGCACCCCCTCACGCCCCACCGTCGGGAACGAGGCCTCGGGAATTCAGGGGAGTGGCTGTGGGGGCGCGTCGCAGCTCCCCGCTCGGCCAGCCCCTCTTCCTAGACATGATCTGATCCCCATTGTAAAAGCTGCGCCCCAAAGAGGAGGAGAGTGGTGTTCCCGGCTTGGGGCTGCAGGAATCTCTCCGTGCTGAAGCTCTTGCATTATTTTAGGGTGGGGCGGAGAGGGCCCAGGATTTTGGGAAGTGGGGGTGGGCGGGGAGGAAGACCGGGGGGGTGGGGGGGAAGGACTCTGTGAGGGAGCCGGTGAAAGACTATGGGGAAGGACCAGGAGCTGCTGGAAGCTGCCCGCACTGGAAATGTGGCCCTGGTGGAGAAACTCCTATCTGGCAGGAAAGGAGGGATTCTGGGCGGTGGATCCGGACCCTTGCCCCTGTCTAATCTGCTAAGGTAAGGACGGGAATCAGCTCTGGGATTGCATACCTCGTTTTGCATTGTGATAGATCCGTCCTCATCCTCAGAGTTATTGCACCTGGTGGCTGCCAGCGATTCATTCTTAAATTAGGCAGGAAAACAGACTGTGTGTGTGGAGAGGAGGCATGAGGCTCCTAGTCAGATTGATGCCTTAGATTCTTTGAGTAATTTGAAAACAGCCTTCCATCAATGCGTCAGTAGCTACTTTTCTCTGAGCTGTGGTGCAGAACTTGTACATGTACTAGTGTTGCTGGAAGAAAATCGGTGTTCCACTATCTTTTCACCAATATTTATTATGTATTTTCGGTGTCGAACCCAGCCTTTTTTGTCCATTCGAATGAAATTGGTAGAGAAGCTATTGCGTGCATCCAGTTACCCTGCAAAAAGCAACAGCCTTTGGTTGCTGTTACCTTGTCTTGCAGAAGGCATTTGCTGTGCTGTGGGTTATGATCCCACAAAATGAAGCGACCGAACCTTCTGATGAGATGTCATCAGTACGGGGTGTGTGTGAAACTTGATGAGGCAGGTGAGGCAGTCCCAGCAGTACTTCCAGTTACCTGGACACAGCAGAGTGAAACTTGGTTAGTAGGATGACGGATGTCAGGTCGGGATTGGGATAGTATATATGGAATATAGTAGAGGCCTTTTAATATGAAGATGTTTCGAGTGAGACTAATATTGCTTGGAGACTCTAAGATGACATTTAAAAAAAATGTCAAGGATCTTTATTCAGCTGGTAGTACCTTTGAAATAGCTGGGTTGATTTGCATATTGGAAAAACTATGAATTTAAAAGTTGAATTGATGGACAAATTAAATAAGAGGGAAGAAGCCTGAAGAATATTCATTAGATAAAATGCAAGGAAAGCTCTTTATAAAATTATGGCTATTCACTTTGCCCTGGATATTTTTGGAAGCATCCATCATCATTCATATCTTCACCCTAAAACATCTCTTAAGCAACCCAACTATACTTGTAAAAGTTTAAAAAAATCCAAGAGATTTTCTTGGCTTTTAAAAACTCTTTTGTGCCACTCTTGACAAGTGTTTAATACAGACTGCTGGATGATAACATTGTGTCCTTTACTCAAATGCTTATATGTTGTAGTGGTCAGGTGGGGCAGTTAATTACAATACTGGCTAGTAGAGAAAATGAAAACATCTGCATTAGAGAGAAATGAATTTAGTTGGAAAATAGTTGATGGGATTTTAAAAAGCTCCATATGTGATCATCTATACTTGTTAATAGTGGCATTTATTCACTTCAGATCAGTGAATATGGGACTTTTTTTGTTGATCTTAGAAATGATGACTCTTGTGTGTACTCTCTTGTTAAGTAATTTTCAATTTAAAATGCAAATAGTGTAGACATATTTCAGATTATAACTCTAATAATTGCCCTTAGTCACAGATAATTTATATAAAAGCAGTTTATCTGGTTATGGCTGTAAAGTTGCAGATAAAATAAATATGTTTACTAGTTGACAGAATTAGTTGTAAGAATGATTATGGCTAGAAACCTATATTCTGGAAGAGGTTTGTAAGTAATCAATTCCTTTGGAAAAACACTAAGGAATTCTTTGAGAACAGTGAGAACTTCAGTTAATTTTATTGAGATAAATGGTATTTTGTTTATTTATTTATTTTTTATTTTATTTATTTATTTATTTGACAGAGAGAGAGAGAGAGAGAGAGAGATCACAAGTAGGTAGAGAGGCAGGCAGAGAGAGAAGGGGAAGCAGGCTCCCTGCTGAGCAGAGAGCCTGATGCAGGGCTCATCCCAGGACCCTGAGATCATGACCTGAGCCGAAGGCAGAGGCTTTAACCTACTGAGCCACCCAGGCGCTCCGAGATAAATGGTATTTTAAAAAGCCCATCTTTGTGATAGAAGTTTAAAGTAAACATCTTTTAAATACTTTCTCTGTTGTGCCATTAAAAAAAAAAAGAATAGATGGGAAATTTTAGGAATTAAATAAGATAAAATTTCAAAATTGTAACCCACAACATACTTCTAAAAGGTTTTCCCTTTTGCTGGTTTTGTCAGGTGAGAATGATAGCGCTATAACAGAAATGTGCCTAGAAAACAAAACTAAAAAACATGTGTTCATTGGAGTAGTTTGAACCAAGTTGTAAAAGTCAAAATCAAAACCAGTAACCTTTAAGCTTGAATCTGTCTCATACTGAATAAACAACTAAAACAATGTCTCTGAAGAAAATGAGGGTTTGAATTGTATTCTTTGGGTAATCCTTTGCATAAAATGGAATTCCTAAGAAGGCACATTTAATTTAATTGTTACTCTTTTTCACAAATGGTTGTCATCAGAAATTTATTTACAGAATGATGGAAAATGTGGCCCCTTCCTCTTCAAACATAATGACACATCGACATTTTTAAATACTTTGGAATGAATTGCAGAATAGATTTGCCACTACCTCCTCCCTGCCTTTATTACTTGTGTTGTGTAATAATAGTGTCAGATCCTGTGCTAAATGCTTATGCATGTCATCTTATTCAATTCTTATATCAGCTTTAAGTGGCTGAGCCTTAGTTCACGGAAGGACTGAAGAGTTAGGAAGATTAAGTACTTGCCCAAGGTCACTTAATTAGGAATGGCAAAAATTTGAAGTTATGTGATTTAAATTTGCTTTTCCACATCTTAAGTCTTACTCGTTGAATCTGTTTGAGTCACAAAAATTTAAGATACATGGCTTAGTCTAACCTGAACTCTTTTTTGCTATGAATAATTTAACTTCAAAATTCTTAATTTTTTTCCTAATTACAAAAAAAAAATCTCATGACTGCCCTTTGAAGGATCACTAGATAAGAACTTTTCTGAAGATGCTTTTGATGACATATTGCCTACTAAGTGAGCAGTAGCTACCTGATAGGGAATCAGGTATGCTTGGGTGACACTGCATTTTCAGCAAAAGTAAGAATAACCTTCAATAAATATAAAAGTCTCTCTAAGCCTCACTGTCCTCTCCTATAAAATGGGAATAGTAATAGTACCTATCATATATTTGTAAGAATTAAGTGAAACAGAAAGGAATGAAGAAATGCAAAACATTTAGCACGTTGGTGGTTATCATTAGTGTCATTACTTCTCATGCACCTTTAAAACACTTGACTCTGTTTTCTAAGATCTTGATTACTAAAGTTTTGTTTCATCATGGACACCGAGCAAATTTCTTTAGTACAATTTCCATTAGAATTATAGAATGTGCAAATAGAATGGGGCCATTTATTCAACTTTTGACCTAGAGGAATTGCCTGTAACATCCTTTACCAGTTAGTTATTCTAGCCTTGTAAAACCCTTAAATGACTAGATCCATTCCGTGTTTTTTGACAGCTCCAAGTATTAAAAAAATTATCCTTATATTGAGTTGAAATCCTCCTCCCTGTAATTTCCAACCGTTGGTACTAGTTGGCAATGGAGTGTAGGTGAAGTTATATTCTCATGCTTCTCACTGTTCTCTTTTTATTTCTTTGCATATTCTCAGATTCTGCAGTGACTCTCATAAAGGTGGTGAGCAGAAATGAACAAAATGCACCAAATATCAGTTGACCAGAGTAAATATACTGGGACTTGATACACTGTTGAATTAAAAAAAAAAAGGCAGGTTACAAAATAGCATCTGTAGTAAGATCCTATTTTTTTTTTAAGAAAAAATAAGTGTATGTGTGAAAATTTATAATGTGCATTAAGAAGTCCGAATGATAAACACCAAATGTAAAAGGTAGTATTCATCTTTGGTAGAATTTTGGGTGATCTTTATTTTCTTTTTGCAAATTTGCATTTTTCAGTATTCTAAAATGAACATGTATTATGTAATCAAAATAGCAGCTATTTAAAACATCATACAGTGAAATTATTATCTTTTTGTTATTGACTTAAGATGTACCTTAATACAGGTCAGTTTTACTGAGGTATATAATGACACTGGCTCACACTGAGCAGATACTTAAAGCTTCCAGGTATTTTTGTCAATGACTTGTGAAGTGGTGGTTCCCCTATCATACTTGTGAAAGTGTTGGTTGAGCTTGAATTATTCCTATTACATTTATTCTTCCTTGTTTTAGCCTATACTTATAACTCTCTAGATCTTTTTGATTCTCGAGTCTATCTTCCAGCATATTAACTTTTCTCCTCTGCATCATCTGTAGATTTAATAAGCATGTTTTCTATAATTGGAATTCAACACATGATGATATATCCCTAAAGAAACTTTCTTTAGCTTACTATAAATTTAAAAGTAGCAAACTTTATACATGATATTTCTACCAGCATGGAAGCCATTTAATAGAACTCTCATTCAGCTCTTTCTAATATACCTGTGAGCATATTTTGAGATATTTTATCCATTGCCCTTCTGATTTCATGCTGTGTCCTGTTTATGGCATTCCTTTGATCTATCTCTAGTATTAAGTCTATAAATTCCACCCAAATTAGGCTACTTTTATTGTAGCTTGTTTACAGTGGTGAACCATTGATGATGCCTAGTACTGATGCAGATTCCTTCTTTCCCCTCGTACTTGATTCTTCTGGGTCTGAATATTTATACTCATTTAAAATGTCTGTTATGACCTCTGTCTTTTTGAAATTTCAGTAATATTCCAACATTATTTGTTTATACTTTTTGGTTTGAAAATGATTCTCACTAGGGATGATAGAAACAAAATAGAAGTTAGGAAGAATCAGATTCTTGGCATTGTTAGATGTCACAGGAAATTCTCTTGTGGTCTAAAACCATCTACAGATTTTAGTAATTTTTGTCAGAGCTTAGGGTTATATTATCTGTTATAGAAGTGAACTTTTTATACCTCTCTTCTTTTTTTCAAACTTAGTTGAAAGAGACATTAATATTTTCCCAGGTAAATGCTTTTTTGTGTTTGTTTTCAGTTATACCTCTCTCTCATCCACCCCTTTTGTCTTTAAAGAAATCTTAGCTCCTTAGAGCTCAGAGTACTCAAATTGAATTACCTCCTTCCTTTTCTCCCTCCACATTATATGTGAAGTTTCATTTTATTTAACATCTTCATGAGAAAGCTGCAAAACACTTTAAAGTGTCTTCCTTTGACACAACCACCTTTTAATCTAAACAAAAATAATTCCTAGTTAGAATGTATATTGACTCATTTCTTTCTTAGTGAATCTAGATTAAGAATTATTTTAATAAAGCAATAAACAAGTTTTACGTCTCAAATTTACTTGATTTTCTTAATGACTCAAAGGATCACATGTAAAGCATATTTAGTAAACTCTTGTTAAACATAAAGAATCTAGTTTTCAAGACCCCCATGTCAAAACGTAGATCTGTGAGAAGTAGGGGAAAATAGTCTCTAGTCATCAAAGACATGTAAACCAGAGAGTTTACGAATTTTTCAGATTTAGGATTTAGCTCATGAAGTTTTTGGTGAAGGGTACAAGGAAACAAGAGGCAACTCAGAAGTGTTGTAATTTTACAACTATTTGGGCAATTGTGGTTATTGGGACTCTGATAAGGTACTCACTTTCAGGGAAACTGCATTGGTTAAGTGGAATAAGTCACAAATAGAGCAGTTAAACTGCATGAAAATGTTATATCTATAAAAATAGTCAGTTGCAAGTGGGTTATCTATTTTAGATAGTAATGATGTTTGAAGCGGTGATTGCACCATTATGTTCAGGGAGCTGTGTCTGCCAGAGTGAACAGTGCCAGCTGCCTGATGCAGAGTGAAGAGAGAGGAGAGGGAATTTTGTTATTGACCTCTTTCTCTACTAAGCTAGGTTTTCAGCTCCCTCTTCAAAACAGTGAGACTGATGTATAGCAGGGAATTAGGACAACCAGCCACTGACTACTACTCACCCTGTCCATTCTTACATTGCCTAATTCCTAGTGTATCTCAGGGGATTCTTACAGGTGATGGAAGGGTAGGACAGATCTTCACTGACATTAATGCAGAAGCCTACAATATTCAGCATTACCTCTATTGACTTTAGCAATTTAACCTCTCAGGTGACAGTAAATACAATTTGATTTGTTCAGTTGTGTACTGAAATAATTTAATTATGTATTTGATGTAATTTTGGAAAATTCTTTCAAGGAGCCTATTATAGAACATTCATCCTGAGTCTTTAACTAGAAATGGGAGCTGTCTATAATTCAAATCAAGGGTTAGAAAAAAGTAATTTTAGCCTACAGAACCTGAAGTTTTTTTTAACATTTAATGCATTTCAGTGTGTCTTTGGTTCCATTTGAACATATTGCAGCATAGCTTTAGTTAATTAAAATATGATGAGTTTTGGTTATTCATCATAGAATATTTTATATTTTAAAAAGCAGGAATTCACAGAGAACACTCATCTGTGTTCCATTTCTTTCTCATGTATGTGATGACATGGTCAGCTATACCATATGGCAGGCAGAGGCACAATGCCAGTTGAAAACTCAGTGAATTTTCCTGTGTAACACAGATCTAAGAATTCTTCAGAGAGTCCAGTTTTCTTCCTTTGCATCTGTAGGACAGAAAATGAATTCTTCGTTTGTGTTAAGCCTGGGTACGGCATGAAGTTGTGTGACCTTTGAGAGTGGATCAGAATATATGGTCAAAGGATAAATTTTGTTTTTGTCAGTCTCTTCTGCAGTCTCCAAAGAGTGTTCATCTCTGAATCCGTTTCTTAGAGATAGTACTTCCTTATTTAACAGTGTGTCTTCATGAATTTTTTTGTAAAATGGAACTTTGATTCAGTTGTATTGTAGTTATTTGGGTTCTAGTGTCTTGTGAGAGCAGCTTTAAAGTGGCTAATTACTTCTAGTTAAGTGAACTGAGACAGTTGGCCTAGACTTGTCACCATTCTTTGATCAAATTGAATCAAGTTTTGACTAATAGATGTGGGCATAAACAGCCAACCTAATTTCTTGCAGCCTGCTTGATGTTTCTGTTCCCCACACCACATTTCCTTTAACCCTTCCTACCCCAATCTTTTTTTCTGTAAAGAAAGCCTCTTCTTCATTTTAATTACTACAAATTCGGCCTGGCTCTAGTTTTTGTGCCAATTGTCCCTCTCCTAAGGGCAAACCAATTTTGTGTGAGGAGTAGAATTGCGAAGGGCTGTGTAGTGAGACATAGATTAAGAAGAACAAATATTGGACCTTTCAAATGAAAGAGTTTACAGAGTTTGCTTTCCTCATGTCTAGTTTCCTGCCTTCCTCCGCGTTAATTTCTCCTCTAACCTTATGGATCAGTGCTCTTGTAACTTACCTAACTTTATCCCGCCTCCAAATACTATTTGTGGGAATTGAAATGTGAGAGGCTTTTAGGAAGAGGAAACTATTTTAGTATTTTCATTTAAAGAGCAAACAAAATTTTAGGCCCAAATAGTAATGCTTTGGAGCTCTTGTTAGCAGAGCTAATGGAGTGAATTTTGCCAGATTTGCAAGATATTGGTTAAAGGTGGTCATTTATTCTTCTTTCTTATGAGGTTGATGCTGTCAAAAGAGAAAGAGATTTGACTGAAGACATGAAAAATAGGATGGCATAGGGCTGGTGCTGGAAAAGCCTTTTCTTTTTGCTATTTATTTAGTCCCTAGAACTTTTTACTGATATCTGTTATAGTAACACGCCTGTCTTAGATATCAGCTTGTGGTATGTTGTTTGCCTATTTCCAGAAGTTATGCCTTAGATGTACATATTTATTGTATAATCAAAGGTGACAAGTATATGGAATAGAATTCTATAAGAGCTTTGACATCTTACGTAGTTTGAGATTCAAATTCTTTTAAATGCATTTTCTTGTTATTTAAAACTTTAGTATCTAAGTTATTCCATAAATGTATGTTTTACTGTATAGGGAAGACATTTGCAGTTATGACCCCTGGATCCTAATTTCATTCTTCCACATTAAACTTTACATTTTTTTTTTCTTTTTTTGGTCTAAATTACTATTTAGCCACTTTGAGTCCTTGTTTGGTACCTCTAGTTACTAATCTGCATTTTAAATATTTTATGTATCATATAAATATGCTAAATATGGTATCTTTTGAATATACTAAAAAACTGCTATATTTACTTATATAATTATCCCTGTTTTATATAGCTCTTTTACTGTTAGTATAGGACATGGGAGGGAGTGGGAGTGTGTTTGGGAGGAGCAGCAGGAATTATGCAGAGATGTTCTTTGGCATGGTAAATTCCAGCAGTGGGGTACTCTAGGACAGAGTTGTTTCCTCTTTTTTTTTTTTTAAAGATTTTATTTATTTACCTGACAGAGAGAGAGACAGCGAGAGCAGGAACACAAGCAGGGGGAGTGAGAGGGGGAAAGCAGGCTTCCCGCCAAGCAGGGAGCCCGATGTGGGGCTCGATCCCAGGATCATGACCTAAGCCGAAGGCAGACGCTTAATGACTGAGCCACCCAGTTGTTTCCTGTTTATTTGCTTTGGCTAATGACCAGAGTGATCGGTCACTCTGAAGTTTGATAAAAGCTTTGAAGACATAATCAGAGAAGGTGAAGAATTATGAATAATGGTTAAAGTATTCATATAAGTTTTTTCACTGGTATGTTTTATGCTATATATTAGGGTATATTTAGACCAAGTCTTATTAATCAGTGAACCAACCACTCTCCAACTAACCCAACAAGTCAGTCAGGATTTCATAGGGAACTGACATCCAAGAACAACGATAACAAAGAATGATCTCTCATTATTATTTACAAATATTTCTTGAGTACCTTGTGGATTCTAAAATCGAATGAGATCATCTCCACCTAACCCCAAGTATTTGTAGAATAATGGAACAGGTATGTCAACAAAGAGTTAAAGTACAGTGTGATAATTATTGTAATGGAAGTACCAAATAATGCAACAGGAATGTGAAGATAGAATTATTTAATTCTGTCTGGGAGGAGTAGTCAAGGGAAACTTCAGAAAAGAGGTGATTCTTGAAACTTACTAGATGACTGGGAGTTTCCCAGGCTGACCGTTTGAGGGAAGGGCTTTTCTGGAGAAGGAATAATATATTCAATAATAGTATGTGAAAATGTAGGTTATAATTTGGAGTATTGTAAGTAGTTTGGTATAGAGCATGGGTAAGTGGCAAGTCTGGAGACTGAAGGACTTGTGTGCTACCGTAAGGAATTCTAACTCAATCCTGAAGAGCATGGTGATCCATTGATCCAAGTTTTCCCTCCAGTTTTTGGTATGTTACCTATTCATTTATGATGATAACATGACTCTGTTCCAAAGAATTAGGTAAGAGATGAAAAAAATCACCCCAATTCTATTGCTAAGACCTATTTGTTCCTATGTATGTTTAGTATAATTGTTATTAGATAAAGCATACATTTTGAATTCTGAATTTTCCACTTAATAGTATATCATAAACTTTCTCAGTGTTATTACAAAGACTTCATAATCATATTTTTAATGGCATCATTAAAATATCCCATTTAGGGGTATCTGGGTGGCTCAGTTGGTTAAGTGTCTACCTTCGGCTTGGGTCATGATCTTAGGGTCCTGGGATCAAGCCCTGCATCAGGCTCCCTGCTCAGCGGGGAGTCTGCTTGTCCCTCTCCCTCTACCCCTCACCCCCGCTCATGTTCTCTCTCTCTTTCTCTCTGCAAATAAACAAATAAAACCTTAAAAAACATCCATTTAGTGTAGAATTTTCATAAATTTTCTATATCAGAATCAACCCTGTGGTTGTTTATTAAACATAAGAGTTTCCTGGTCTCACCTTGCACCTACTGGGTGAGAATTTCTGAGTGAAAGTTTTGGGAATATGCATTTCATAAGCTTCCCTAGATAATTGTTATATACAGTAAAGTGTGAGAACCACTGATCTTGTGTATATACCTTTACTTAAATATTCTTTAATGTAGATACTAGGATGATGTTTATTTTATTATTATTATAGGTAATGTAGTAGTATTATGATGAACATTGTCATACAAACCACCTTTTTCATAAATTATATTCTTAAGATATATTTCTAGAAGTGGAATTGCTAGTATTATTAGTGTCCCAAATATTATGCCAATTACTTTACATGCTTTGTATCCAGTCTTCACAACAGTCCTGAAAGATATTTTTTATTAGCCTCATTTACATATAGGGTAAAAGAGCAGAAAAATTGAATAACTTGCTCAAAGTTACAAAGCTAGTAAGTGACAGGAGCAAGATTCAAATTCAGGTCTTTCCAATCCCCAAATATCTTTTTATTGTGCCATATTGCTTCCTCGTTCCATAGGGATCAGTGTTTATCCTGGGTTAAAATATGAAAATACGAGTATATTTCCAGTATGCAAATAGAAAATACATTTTCTGCAAAATTATACAGTAACATATTTTTGTTCACACATAATTTTCAATTATTTTTGTTTGTGCTCATCATATACTTTCACATTATAGACAGTATTTTGTTTACGTTTGTTTCTTGATAGCACATGAGTGAGAAACTGGATTTAGTGTTAAAATAACTGAAGATGTTTTAGGATATTTGTCAGTATCATATTCACTTTAAAACACGGTGGAACTGTTTTATCCAAAATTTCTTGGGTGCATAATGATATCTAACTTCCATTGGCTTCAAAGGTAGTTTAATAACTTGTCCAAGCATGCCAAGTCTTCAGATGGGTGTGATTTATTTTTCCCTATTTCTTCCCTCTCATGAAAAGGAGGAAAATACAGTACTCACCATAGTTTTCATTTAACTTTATGATTCATCTGTTCACGCCAATAAATCTGAGCTCTTAGTTTTAACTGATTTCATTATTAACTCAAGGATCTTATCAAAGCTAGTGTTAGTCTCTGTAGAAAAACCAGGCAACCAGGCAGTTTGTCCTTAGGACCTTCTCATCCCATTTTTGTTCTCCTCTGTCCTTTTGCTAAGCCTTTGTTCCTTTCTTGTTTTGAGACATTCTTTGTCTTTGAAACCCAGAATTCTCATTCAGTTTTATCATGCACAAATAAAAAGTTTTCTTTTTCTTTATATTTATTTTATAAATATTCAAATTAAATTAAATATTTAAATTAAACATTTAAATATTAAAAATCTATTTTTAAAATTTTTTATTTATGTTTATATTTTATTTATAAATTGCACCTTATTTCCTCATGCCATAGGTCTCCATTTTCAACAACAGTAAATGGCATGGTAGAAAGAAGCAACAGAATGTAATGGAAGAAGTCAGAGTCTTGAGTTGGAATGAAAACTCTGCCATTGAATGGACATTTGGCCCGGGGCAGGTTATTTAAATTCTTTGGACCTCAGTTTCCTGATTTAGAAGTGAGGATGATATCTATCTTGTAGAGTTGTAAGGATTAAAGAGAATTTATATAAAATATCTAGCACAGGGCCTGTCACATAGGAGGGACTCAAAATGTGTGTTTTTGTTGTTGTTATTATTACTGAGGCATTATGGCTGTGTAAGGAATAATTGTATAAATTTCATGAGTATCTTTATTTGATGTGAACTCTGGGATATTTCCATTTTAACAGGTAACTTCTTTAGGTACATTGTCTTAAGTTAAATCTTTAATGGCGTAGGCACTAAGACAGGCCACTGGGGATGATATATTTGCTTAGTCTTCCTCTGATCCCAGAGGTAGTGATTACTTTTTTCCGGCTACTTTTAGGAGTAGTACTGGTCACCAGATATTTAGCATTAGTTTGTTATCTTCTACATTTCTGACAAAGCTAATTTGAGCAGACAGGGATTGTGTTCTGCTGGAGTTGTGCATGCTGTGCTATAATTCATGAGGTTAATGGTTTCCTAATAAGCTTATCATTGATATTTTCTTTATCTTGCTTTTTAAAGCATTTTTAGTTGACAGATATTTTGAGGGTGTGTACTATGTATTCAGCATGGTGATGGTGCTTTGGAGTAGAGAAAATAGATTCTCCCCTCTAGGCAATTTGCAGAAGTTACACACATGAGATGATAGCTAACTATATAGTAGTTTCTAATTTCATAGAGTATAAAAGCACACAAAGTAAAAAATAATTTTGATTTTGAAACAATCCCATACTTGTGGAAAAGCTAGAAGTTTAGTTGAAATAACTTTTTCCCTCTGAACCATCTGAGAGTAAGTTGCCAACCTGATGCCCAGTCACCTCAGGATACTTTAGTTTGTATTTAGTTTGTATTTCCTAAAAGCAAGGGTATTTCCCTGTATAACCACAATACAACTACTAAAATCAGGAAATTAATATTGCTGCATTACAACCATTAGACCCCATTCAGGTTTGGACAATTGTCCCAGTAATGTGCTTCATTGGAATCCAGTTCAGAATCACACATTACATTTTGTTGTCACACCTCCTTAATGTTCTTTGGTGTGAAAGAGTGTCTCAGTCTTTCCTTGACTTTTATGATCTTGATACTTTTTAAGATGATAGGCCAGTTATTTTGTAAAATGTCCCTCAGTTTGGGTTTGTCTGGTGTTTTCTTAGGATTAGATTCACACTGTGCTCATCTTTGGCAGGAATATCACAGAATGATGCTGTGTTCTTTTCATTGCATCCTATCAGGGCTTGTGTGATTTTGATTTGTACAGTTGCTCATAGTGTTCACCTTAATCACTTGTTTATGATAGTGTCTGTCAGGCTTCTATATAGACAATTACTCTTTTTCCCTTTGTAATAACTATTTTGTGGGGAGGTATACTTAATTATCTGCATATCCCATTCTTCATCAAACTTTATTTATATAAGTATGGACTCATGGTTTGTTTTATTGCATGGGTTTTAATGTATTACTGTCATTGTTAATTTTTGATGCTTAATTTGTCCCAGACTTAGCCAGTATAAGTCCTTTAAGGCTGGCTTTTCCGAGTCATTTGTTGAGCATTTCCTTGATTTTAGCATCATAAAATATTCCAGGACTCATCTTTCTCTGCCTCAGTTCTGGATCAGCCATTTCTCTAAGAAGCCATAGTTCTTTTTATTAGAAAATGTGTATTCAAACACAGAAATATACAAATTTGCATTTATAGCTACCTATATTTATTGAAAATCATGGGTTTACAATGATGTGTCTAACTCCAGTCCAACTCCACAGTCAGGATTCATTTTGGTTTCTTCATTCCTATATTTGTAACTTCTTGCTCCAATAGTGAAAACTTGATTTCTGTTCTCTTTAGTACATAGACTTATTTGATAAATTCCCCTGTATACAACAAATCCTCCTCTCTACTGCCATACCCTCCCCTGAGTCTATGTCTTCATTACCCAAATCAGGCTCTTCTACCCATGTTAGCCTGATCTATACTGATACCCTCTTGTCATTTACAGTCTCTGACTCTTTATGCCAGTTCGCATCTACAGAGGGATACCCTTTTTATCCTGCTTGGGATCTAATTCCCTGAACTGGGGCACCCTTCCATGTGGATGATCTCTTCACCCTGTTTGGACTTTTGACACCCTATGTCCGGATGTTCCCCTCTGCCACCACCACATGGATACCCTTTTCACCCTATTGGGGCTCTAACCCTCTCACATTGTGCACTCCTTTCTAGGGATACCCTTTCCAACTTGCTTGGCACTGACACCCCATCCTCAGCTGCCCCCAATATGAATATTGCCTTCCTTGGCTTGGGCTCTGTCAACTTCCCTGTAGGCCCCTGCAGCCTCCCTTTTCTCTCTGGTGTGGATGATTAATTTTTCCTGCCCTTCATAATAGCTTTAGAGACTGAATTATTCTTTTATTTTTTAAAATATTTTATTTGTCAGAGAGAGAGAGAGAGCATATGCACAAGCAGGGGAAGCAGCAGGCAGAGGGAGAAGCAGGCTCCCTGCTGAGCAAGGAGTCTGATGCAGGGCTCCATTCTAGGACCTCAGGATCATGACCTGAGCCAAAGGCAGAGGCTTAACTGACTGAGCCACCCAGGTGCCGCAAGAGATTGAATTGTTCAGGAAGGGAAGGGAAATAGGAAGAAGGAAAAGAAGAAGAGAGTAACATATTGCTCCTCTTTTTATCTGTGATGATGATGATGGTTAAAAAATCTCAGTAACCACATGTTCCCTTGTGTTGGAAGAAAATTGAGTTATGGGCAATTAAGAATTCTAGCTAACATGAAGATTATGACCAAAGCTTGAGTACTGTGTGGCAGTTCTCCTGGACTCTATTTCTTCCTGCATTTTGGAGGAGAGATGAGGATAGTTCGGTGGGTTGGTCAGCACGTTGCCTTTTTTTAAATGAGCTTTTTCTTTCATGTATTTTGTTATGGATATGTAGTAGGCTTCCAGATTGACTTCGAGAGAGAAAGTCTTTATATATTTTTTGCTCTGTTTAGCTGAAAGTATCATAATTGTCAGCGAAGTGCATTCTCAAGAATTTTTGTAAGATGATGATAATGCAAAAAAAAAAAGTTATAAAAGCACTGAGATAAGAACTGTCATTCACCGAGGAAGTTTAGTTTGCAGAATTTGATAGAGATAAGGATTTTAGCAAGTAGGTTTTTCTTGTTATGTGATATTCCCACTATGATTTTTAAAAATTATTTATTTGTGAGAGAGAGAGAGAACAGAAGGAGAGGGAGAAGCAGGCTCCCTGCTCAGCAGGGAGCCCATGGGGCTCGATCCCAGGACCCTGAGATCATGACCTGAGCCGAAGGCAGATGCATAACCAACTGAGCCACCCAGGTACCCCCGCCCCCACTATGATTTTTAAGATGTCATACAAGCATTATGTCAGGAAATTGACCAACTATATTTTAAAATATGGTAAATCTACATAGGCCTTGTAAAAATGCTTATTGCACCAAAATGAACCAGGACAATAAGTAATTCATACAATCCATACTGGGGATTTCCCAGACTTTAAATTATTGCCAGGAGTCATTAATTCCTAGAAATAAATCTGTGCAAAGAAATTTCCAGGTAGCTCTTTAGTAAGCATTTGATATCACTGAATAATACTCTCCTTATTTGCAAAAAGTTGGAAACAAATAGCTTGGGAACATTGCAGAAATAATTCATTGCAGTTATATTCTGTACTTTAAAAGACCATTCGGCTTCTCATGCCAAATTCAAGAAAAAATAAGCAGCTGGCAGTGTTATCAGCTGCTGCTCTCCTTTTCTAGGTCTGGGAAGACAAACTCAATGGAATGATGATCAGAATTTTGGTTTTACTATCTAAGAAGGGAACCAAACAGGCCTGGATTTAAACAACATACTTAATGTGCAAGATAACATCTGGGGATCTAAAGAGATCATTTCTTCTTCTTTTTTTTTTTTAAACCCTCTTAACCTTTTCTTATTATTAGCAGCACCTCTAATAACGTATGACCTTTTCACAGTATTTCTTTTGTTATCTTGGCTTTCTGGTTTTTTTTTTTTTTTTAAGATTTTATTTATTTATTTGAGAGAGAGAGGAAGGGCGCCCCATCAGCAAGGGTAGCGGCAGGCAGAGGGAGAGGGAGTAGGAGAAGCAGGCTCCCGGCAGAGCAGGGAGGCTGAGTAGGGCTCCATCTCAGGACCCCAGGATCATGACCTGAACCGAAGGCGGACACTTAACTGACTGAACCACCCAGGTGCCCCTTGGCTTTTATTTTTAAGGAATCCTTGGGTTTACACTTCACAGTTTGTGATATTCATTAGCAGAACAAGGGACCACACAGAGTATCTGTTCTGCCTGTTCCTGTTCCCTTCAATCCTTCTAGAACTCTTGAATCTTGAATTGGCAGATATTATTTTCTCAGCAATATAATCCATATATTGTTTCTGTGATAGAAAGGAGTTGAGGAAAGGAATGGTTGAAGATCTATGATGTGACCTTTCTCTGAAGTCTTGCTCGCTTGCTCTTTACACTGAAATGGGGTTTATAGGACTATTCAAATGCATATATACATACATATATATGTCTATGTATGTGTGTGTGTATGTGTATACTTGAACTGCCAGGAGTTAAGAAATTTCTTAAGATGAGAAATCAAGGCAGCATGGATCTGGGGGACAGAGTCATGTAGCATGTAATAAGAGCTGCTGAATCTCTTTGGGCTTAACCTCATGGTTGGGGAAAAGATGGGGACAAAATCTTAGAAAAGGGGCATGTGGAAAAAATTTTATTACCTTGACTATTTTGTGAACTTTTTGAGAGAATACACCCAAACCAGAAATCTGTCTTCAATTTGCCTTTCTCACTTCCTCTCTGTCATGCTTCCTGTACTTCTTTAAAGAGCCAGAATACTGTGTGATACAATTGGGCACCTTATCCAAGGTGACAATGGCATTGATAGTGATGTTATAACTGCCAGGGAGTTTCTAATAGTAAAGTCACTCAAAATGAATGCCTACACTTTTCTTTTCCCTGGTTATTGGTTTTGCACATTATCCAGACTCCTACCATTACATTTTTAAAAAATATGTATTTATTTTAAATTAGTGAGAAGCCCATATAGAAAACTCTTGGTGACCCTTAGTTGACTGTGGGCCTTGATATGAATTGAGAACATTAACCTAGAGGTGAAAGCTTATACAGATTCAGAAGTCTAAGGTTTTCCTATTTCCTCTTTAGTTAACATTTCTAGGTTCCCTCTCTCTTTTCTTTCTGATTTCCTTCCTTAATAGTTCAGCTGTTCTCCTTCAGCAACTCAGCTGTGTCAGCTCTCACTGGTAAACCCTGTAGCCAAAAACTAGAAAATACTCTGACAAAAGAGGAATAGTAATGGTAGGAAACATAAAGAAAAGAAGGTTGAGAGAAACAGACATGATTTGAACATGGTTTACTCAAGGCAGTTTATGTGGCTGATTCAGGTAATATACCTGTGAGGCCAGATATCTGTATTGGAAATGTATATGGGAACCTTACCCTGGATAAATGGTCACAGGCTAGAAGATAAGAGTGACACTTAGTCCAGGGATTCAAGGGGCTCTACCTTTGGCTTTCAGAGCTTATTAGCTTGGATGGGCTCGTGCTTTTAATCTATGTCTTAGAAACATTATTTCCAAACATCCATAAATGTGAATCTTAATTCTTTATATTCTACATTTCTATACCACACATTTTGCTAATATTTCAAGAGTTTCCTGTTCTTTTTGCAAATAAAGTGCTCATTTTGGCTGTTTTCCAAATATGACAGTTGGTGGACATGCTTCAGTAGAGAAAAGGAAATTTTCCCTGCTTATCTACTCTCTTCCGTCTGCCCAAGATAGTGTGTCTGTCAATTGTGACCCGATTTTGAAATAATTTATTAAATAGAGGGATGCATGATGTTATTTAAAATTTTGGTATGACATTGACTTTTAGTCTTTTATAATAAGCTCTTGACTAAATTCTCTGGTGAGGTTTATTGCTCCAGGGACTTTAGAAATTTTTTAACTCCTTCAGTGAATTTGGACTCTGTTCAGTGTCAGGTATGAGTAATGTTTACTCAGGAAATTAAACCAGCTTGTTTATTCAGAAGATGAAGCATGCTGTATTTTTTTTTTTTTGCCATGAAAACATTATTTTGGAAATATTAATTTTATAGATAAGGAGAAGGTCCTTATTAGTAGATTGCTTAAGAAGAGTGATAAATAAATAAATATAAAATACTTATCTTTGGTAAAAGTTTGTTTTCATTAAATATGTTGACATCTTTTCATTTTTTTATGTTAAAATTAAATATATGTGCAATAGATGGTAATTTAAGGTTTTAAATTTGTAATCTTTTCAGTTTGAAGTTGGGAGAGAAGTCTAAAGGAATTACATTTCTTTTAAAAAGCATGTTCCTTGGTTTTAAAAATTATTACTCTCAAATATATATCTAAATCTATATCTCTATTTTAGTCCTCTCTCCTATGCTGCAGTCACATTTTCCCCAATGGTTTATTGAACATCTTTCCCTTAATGGAGTTATGAAACTTGAAATGTTCATTATTTTTACCTATAGATCTGTTCTGCCACATGTATGACTCCTTTGTGTTAATGGAACTACAGTGTACCATTCGTTTGTGCTGGAAACCTTAGAGCCTTCCTTGACTCTTTTCCTTCCCACTTACGTCCATTTGGTATGACTGCTTCCAGTATTAGCCCTTCTAACCCATTCATTCCTGTGCCATTAAAGGAATTATTCTAAAACCTTTTATTCTCTGACTTACGAATCAGTGGCTCTCTGGTACATAAAGAATAAAGTCCAAACACTTTGAAATACCATTTGAAGCCTTTTATGATTTGGCTCCTTCCTACCTGCCTCATTTCCCATCAGTCCCCTGCAGCAGCATCCTCCAACCATACCTGATTCCTATACTTGGAGTTGTCAATAGGCATCATGTGCTTTCTGCTATTGCTCTCTTTGGAATACATGTCTTTCCCGTATGTGCTCAATGAAGCCCTGTTTATATTCCTAGACTCAACTCCAGCATAATTATCTCTTCTGGGAAGCCTTACCTGATCTCTATCTTCTGTGAATCCCCTCACTTGTATACACCTCTATTTTTAGTACTTAGAATACTGTATTGTAATTATTTGCATGTTTGCCTTCCCTCTAGACCCCGAGGTTCTTCAGGCCTGAAATCGTGGCTTAGTTGTCTTTTAAAGTGCTAAACAAATGTTACTATTTTATGCCTAGGACATATAAGGCATTCCAAAAACTATTTGTTGAATAACAAAATGATTGAGTAACTGTAGAACAGGGCGTGCTATTTCTTTTTGGACTATATCTTTGGGAGCAATTGTTGACTGAGAGATAGGT
Organism: Potos flavus; assembly: GCA_028534135.1. Classification (NCBI taxonomy): domain Eukaryota; kingdom Metazoa; phylum Chordata; class Mammalia; order Carnivora; family Procyonidae; genus Potos; species Potos flavus. The sequence continues at coordinate 18,117,427 of CM052897.1, forward strand.
TTGGTTAGTAACCTCAGGGCTGAGAAAAATTTAATCATTGTTAGAGCAACTATTGCTAGGCACTCTGCCTGTTGTCATAGCTTATAGGACATTGAGTTAGTTTATAGGACATTGAGATACAGAGAAATTTAGTAACTGGGACAAGTTAAGTTACTTGTCTAAGTAAGCAGCATAGTTGGATTTGGAATTCAGAATTCCCTGACTTAAGAGCCAATGTTCTTTCCTCAGTGCTGGAAAATTATCAGAGATAGGGTTTGGGGGAGGCACTTTAAAACAAAGGCAAGCAGTTTTTAGAGTAAAAACTATAACTTTGGAACTATAACTTTTCTTTGTGCTGTAGAGTCCAGAAATGTCTGGGAGATATTGCAGGAGAGGCAATGTTAAGTTTATGCTCTTAGTAACTTTGAACCTAAATGAAAAGAATGAATGAAGAGATAATGAAGTGGAGGGAGCCAACAAAAAATAATCAAAACCAGGAGAAAGAGTTGATAATATAAATCAGATTAGAGTAAAGGGAATGCTAGTATTCATTGAATGTCTAGTGTATGCTGATCTTATAGATTTATCATCTCATCGATTCTTACAGCAAACTTATGAGATCAGTATTATTTTCCCCACTTGCATGTGGCTAAAGTTCCATGGATACTTTAGATTTAAAAGAGGTTAAATATCTTGCTCAAGATCATGTAGACAGCGCCTCATGGAGCTCAGGTTCAAACCCAGTTCCATATGATTCCATCTCGTGAGGAATGGAGATAAATCTCCTTTGTACCATCCGATATCTCAGTGTAGCTGCACTATGAATCAGTCATTATTATAATGATTAACAAGGTGTTATACAGAGGAAAAATCAGTTCAACCAGGAGGATCCTTTGTGCTGGCTGAATTGGTAACTGGTTATTTCTCTTCTTTTGGAAGGAGTGTAAGATAGTTATGATGTCTTTTCTTGGGAACTCTTCCTGTTGCCCTAAAATTGAGAGTATGTATCAATCAAATATGATAAGCTTTAATAATCCTACGGCACAGACATTGACCAATTAGATGGATGCTCGCTATAAACATCTAGGGAGGCTGCATTGTAGCCCAGTATCAGTCTGGTGGGCTAGATCAGACAAGTGAGCAAATCTGTTTAGAAGCTCCAAAAAGCTGAGAAGCAAAGATTTTTTTTATCGTGTAGTGTGTTACAGAATTATTCTAGTACCAGATTAATTTGTTATATATGCTAAACCAATTAGCATTTATAGTGAGAATGACATTTAAGAAAAAAGAAAGATGTCGTAGAATAATGAAAGTCTCATTTACATGATATACCTACTACCTTGCCTAAGACCCCAAAAAAGCTTTACTAGTTTGATATTTGGTTTCTCATTTATCCATCTGCTTGTTCATTTGCTCATTTATTCACTCTGTATTCTTTTATTTTAAGACTGTTATTTCTGTCAGTTCTGAGAAAGGATTTTTCTTTTTAATCTATAGAATAGGGATAATCTGACTGTAATCAGTTTAGGTATGAATTACTTATTTACATATCTGACTTCTGTACTAAGCTCTAAGCTATTTAAGGGTAGGGACCATGTTTTTTGTTTTTTTTAAATCCCTCTGCCTTTCAGTGCCTAACAGAGTACTTCACTATATATTTTGGTGACTGAATTAAAGAACTCAGAATTCAGTCGACCTAAATGTATGTTCTTTGCAACTCAAGTCTGCAGGTTATGAGTTTCGTATGTTCCTTCAGTGACCATGTAATGAGCTCTTAAAATCTGTAAATGGCTGTTTTAGAGATAGGCAATAGACCCTAAGATGACTACGGAGAGGAGAGGTTAAATGCTGGGACCCCACAGTTAGACAGGAGAAGGTGTTTTAAAGGCTGCTCTGTTGTGTAGTGTCACACCAAACTGTCACCCTGAGGTGTAGGGAACAATAGATGATTAAGATTGGTCCGGTGTGGTTGGATCTCTGTAGAGATCCAAGTCCAGAAAACAAGGGATTAAAGTCTCTGCATTTTCTGTGGTGAGAAACAAGCCAGGGAGTTTTGGAACCAGATGGAGGTTAACAATGTCTTAGGTCTGTTAGGCGGATGTCAGGAGGGAATTGAGGATCTGAGGACTAATGTATCATAGCATTTCTGAAAAAAAAAAAAAATGGTCAAGGCAGACAGAGGGCCTGGGAACACAGTAGGTCAGATACCAGAAGGGAGAGGAAATAGGAAAATAAATCCTTTAATTAATAAAAATCCAGGCTTTGTTAATTTTTGGTGTTTTATCCTGATCACCTGACATCACCTACGTTACATCTGCTGCGCAGCTCTCCAGTATTGTAGCCACTATGGGGATTTAGCAGGATTCTTCCTAAAGTTGGTTAATGAAGAGCTCAACATGAAACCTAAAAGTTAGGGCCTAGTTGAGAAGAAAGTTGAGAAGAGCCTTCAGAAGAATTTGATCAAGGAGAGATTCTTTGTCACTTTCCTTCTGTATTCCTGCCCAGGTTTCTCTTTTTCTTAAACAGGAAACTAAAAAACCCAGAAATCTTTCCTTGACCTTACCGTATTCTGCTTGCTTTTCTCAGGCTTTTTCTCTTCCTCTTCACCATCAGATTATTTGAGAAAAAGAACCCATGCATATTGCTCCACTAAATACTCCTTTAACTTCTGCGTTCTTGTATTATTGAAACATGTCTCTTAAACTTCATTGTTATCTTCCTGATAACCAAATCATATGGTACCCCCATCCTCATCTTTCCGTGTTTCTCAGCAGCATTTGATATTTTTGACTGTCTTTTCTTTCTTAAAACCTGTTCTTCCTTGACCTTTGTGATTTAATACCCACTCACTATAGTGGAACAGGGCCCTGTCTTACCCAATGCCATTTTAATTCAGCTGTTGACGAGCCTACCATAAATATGGGCGTGATGCCCAGCCGGGACCAGAAAGAACTGCCTAAACAAACTGAGCCAAGAGCAGCAGAATTGCTTAGCCAACTGGTAGAGTCCAGAGCAATTATAAATGGTTATTGTTTGAAGCCACAGAGTTTTAGAATGGTTTGTAATGCATCATTATTGTGGCAGTAAACAACTGATAGAGCACAAGGAAAAGACCCGAAGGGAATTATCAAAGTAATATTGCAAGAAAATTTCCTAGTACTGTAGGATACAAGTCTCTAAACTTTAAAGGCTTCCCAAGTATCCAGTATAATGAATGAGAAAAGACCACAAAGCCGCATCAGTCTGAAATTTAAGAACATCGTGGATTAAAATAAAATTCTAGAAGTTTTGTGGAGGTTGTAGGAAACAAAAGAAAACACAAAAACAAGTCATACAGAGATGAATGGAAATCAGAATGACATCAAACTTTTAACAGCAGCACGAGATTATAGAAGACAGTGTTGCAAGGCTTTCAAAATTAGGAGGAAAATCACTTTCAGCTTATATTTCTCTGTTTAGACAAACTGCTGATTAGAATAAAGAAATTCTAAGACTCAGAAGGATTAAAACATATCTTATATGTCCTTTCATAAAAAGCTTCTGGAAGATGAACTTGTATAAAACAAAGGAGGAAATCAATAAAGAGAAAGACATAGAATGCAAAAAACAAAGGATTTGATGCAGGAGGGTAGAGAAGAGGGTTCCTTGAAAATAGCTCTTCACTAGGCTTAGAGAGCACCCAGTCCAGATTACAGAAAGAGAATGGAGGACTAGGGGAAGGATTTGCGAGAATGAAGTGTTTGGTATGTTTGAACATTTGGAAAAACCTGACTGTTGACAAATGTGTTAGACTTGGAAAAAAACAGTGTTAGGTAAATGGAAAACTAAGCAAATGAAACAAATGGTAATTATTAACTTCAGAAAGATATTTTTGTAAGTATGGAAACAATCATATTATATTAGCTGGCTCAGGAACAAAGAATATTTATGTAGTCATAATGGTATAAACACTGAATACTGATTTAAACATATATTGAAAGAGAACAGTGTGTGTAGAGGGGAATGGGGAGGAAGGCTGATGGTGCAAGAGAGCAAAATTCTCTATTTCTGTAATAGGAATTAAAATTACAATATTGGAAATTGAGCAATCAAGAAATATCAATATAAGCTTCATATTTAGACCGGAACAAACTACTAAGAGTCCTCTGAGGTATAGGACTAGAGCAAATGGCCTGTTTTTTCTGTTAAGGGCTGGAAAGTAAATATTACAGGTTTTATGGGCCATACGGTTTTTGCTGTTGTAGGGTGAAAGCAGTCATTGACAATTCATGAATGTCTGGACATGGCCGTATTCCAACAGAACTTCACAAAAACAGATGGCGGGTGCTCTCTGGGTTCTGTCCTAGTTTGCGGAGACATGGCTAAATGTGCTAAGAAGTTGGAATCATCGGTAAATACAGGACCTGTTATGGCGCTTCTGTCAGGAAAATGGTGAAGAAAATTGAAATAAGCCAGCATGCTGAGTACACTTGGTCCTTCTATGGCAAAACTAAGATGAAAAGATGAGCTGTGGGGATCTGACACTGTGGTTCCTGCATGAAAATGGTAGCTGGTGGTGCCTGGGCCCACACCACCACGTCTGCTTGCACCGTAAAGTCTGCCATCGGAAAACTGAAGGAACTGAAAGACCAATAAAAGCTCCACCCTTTGAAACACTGCTAGCCTATAATTGGGTTAATTTATGTAATAACAACAGCAACAACAACACCCGATGGTGAGATGGATTTGGGCTGTGGGACGTAGTTTGCTAGCATTATGACTAGAGGGCAAAGGGAGGTGGGATAGAGATAATTTTCCCTTCCTAATTCAAGCTCACTTTTAGACTTCCCTACCTCCCTCCCCCCCACCCCCAGGTAACTATAGAATAAATATAGAGTAGTTTTCCATATTGCCTCTCACAGCAGTGTCCAGCTTTATATTTATTTGTAAAGAGTTTGTATTTTAGATTACCTGAACTATTTACTGTCTCCAAATGTTGACCCAGATTTCTTGCTTCTGTGCCTTATATGCTCTTTCCTCTGGAATTGTTCTCTTTACTTTACCTCTCTGCTTTTGAAAATAGTATATATCTTTCTGAGTTCCACCTGAATTAACTGCTTCTCTAAGAAACTGTTATAGTTTCTTTCTACCTTACTCTAAATTCTTGTTCAGGTAGCCAACCAGAGATGTTTTAATTCCTCCTTTGGGAGAGATTGAGTTTTGGGGTCAGACAGTACTGAATTTGAATTTATTATGTACTGTATACTTGCTATATGATCTTGAAAAAATGTATTTAACCTGTCTGAACCTTTGTTTTTCTTATTTATAAGTACTTTTTATGGTTCTTTATAGAGTTAAAGTGGTTTAATACTGTTTTCTTCCCTTCACTTCTAACACTGTTGCTCAGCCTCACATTATAGTCATTTGTATACTTACCTATCCCGCAACCCTTAGCAACCTGCACTCAGATTGAGTCTTCCTCATTTTAAATATCCTGAAGCAGTGCTCAGTAAGCATTGATTTGACTGAATTGAAATAAGAAAGAAATGTCTTAGTGTTGATTCTTAGCTGAAGAATTCTGGCTTTATGATAAAATTAGAGAAATTTTATATTCTACTGTTTGCCTGTTCCCTAATCTTTTTTACATGGTCTATTTTTATTAGTTCAATTCTGTTTTCTCCCACATTGCAAAGGAGGTACAGTGTTGGAGAGGGGAATACAGTGACTTGATTTTTTGTTTGGTGGGAACTAAGCCATATGTTTGTATTGAGTCAGCTACTCCAGACTCTGAATTCTCAATCAGATGGTCAGCAGTGTTTAATTGAATTCCCAATATGTGCAAAGCTACACTGGGTTCTGTCACTCTAGGGAGGTGTAACCATCTGGAAGAGCTCATTTGAAGAACCCAGAATATGAGAATATGTCTCTTTGTATCTAAATTAAAATGATACTAAATTTGGCAAAGTAAATAGCTGGCATAAATGCTGTCTTGTGCCTACCATTCTCCCCTTTTATCTTTCTTTTAATCTCCAAGAAGAGACATCTTCCTTTTTTGCTATGGCTAGGATAGTGTAGTTTTTCCTTGATTTCTTTCCTTCCTAATTATTGGTAATTTGTGTAGTACAGGATTCTGATGTTTAAAATCCTCAAGAATTTTTAGTTTTTGGATCCTTTTCTAACTTTAAATATGTATATATGATAGGCAGAATCCTAAAATGCCCTCCTAAGATTTCTTGCTATAATCCCTATGACTATGCATGTGCTGGATGTTACTTCCTTGATTATGTTATGTTACATACCAAAAGGAATTTTGAGATATAATTAAGGTTACTAATCAATTGACCTTAAGACAGGGAGATTATCTAGATAGACCTAATATAATCACATGAGCCCTTTAAAAGCAGAATGTTTTTCAACTGGTAGTAGAAAGGGAAGCCAGAGCTTGAAAACATGAAAAAGGATCTGTTGCATTGTTGGTGGCTTGAAGATGGAGGAGAATATACACAAGGGTGGGGGAGCAGCCTCTAGGAGTTGAGAGCAACCTCCAGCAAGGAAATGGGACCTTAGTCTTAAAGCTGCATGGAGCTGAATTCTGCCAATAGCCTGAATTAGCATAGAAGTGGATCCTCCCTCAGAGCCTCCAGATGAGAGCTCAGCCTGGTCAACACCTGGATTTTGTCCTCGTGAGACCCCAAGCAGAGAACCCACCCAAGCTCACGTGGACTTTTGACCTACAAAGATAAGTTTGTGGTTATTTGTTACATAGCAATGGAAAACTGATACAGTCCAGGTCTTCCCTGTTAAGAAATGAGTTCCATTTCCTGCCTGACTAGTGGTTGCCTTATTTTCATTCTTTTTTTTTGTTAAACTTTTCTTCTTCTTTCATTGTTAAGCTTTCTTCTTTTCATTGTTAAACTTCTAAATTAAATTATCTAAAATCACTGTCTCAGTCTATATGCAAGTTTATTCTTTTAATTCCCATGCATCTGTTTCTCTAGTGTCCAAAAATGTCTTTCTGATGAACTAGCAACTTCTTCCTTATCAAACCCAAGGACTTCTTCATTTTTATTGTCTTTGGTGTTTTGTATTGTACTTGATTTTCTTTCTTGAAATTAATATTTTTTGTAATACTACGTGATTCTGTTTTTCCCCTCCTTTCTTCCATCTCCTCTGTTGTCTTCACAAATCTTGCTGACTAGTATTAGAATTGAATTTAGGAGCTATTGCAAGGAGCCAGCAAAGGTGAATAAAGAAACAAGAATTTTAAGAAAAAAGTCGGTGAAGTCCAAATTAATTTTCTTGATGTCTTTGTTAGCGTAAGGCTATTCCTAAGGAGCCAGATATGCTTCTTGGCCATTTACCTGTAGACATTGTGTAGATGTTACATCTGTTACCTATTACCACAAGAATGTTTGCTAACAGTACCCCCAGACTCCTGTTTGTATGTTATATTAAAAACATAATATTTTATTATCATTCATGCATCTGCTAATTTAGGCTGGGCTCAGTCAGCAGGGAGGTTTAGGCTTGGTGGCTAGGTGGCTCTGCTTCTCACTGCAGTTTGTTAAAATATGGGTTGGCTGTCCTGATAAGACTTTCTGTGTTTCTGTCCTCCTTGGTGGAGTGATCTAGCCATAGCATACTCTTGTCATGCCCTTGATAGAGGTGCCAGAGGGCAAGTTGAAACATGTCAGAGCTTTTTAAGGCCTGGCTTTGGAGCTGGCATACACCGTAACCTCTGCCTCATTCTGTTAGAGAAAGTTAAATGGCCAAACCACAAACCAGGAGATAGGAGAATATATGCTACTGTGGACTAAATTGTGTCCCCCTGCCCCAGCAAATTCCCATGTTGAAGCCTAACCCCAGTGTAATGGTATTTGGAGATGGGGTCTTTGGGAGATAATTAAGTTTAGATGAGATCTTAAAGGTTTGCTCTCATAATGGGTTTAATGCCCTTATAAGAAGAGGCACCAGAGGGCTGGCTAGCTGGCATAAGCTCCCTTGCACTCCCGCCTCATTCCTCCTGACCCTGCCATGTGGCCGTTTGCAAGTCAGGAAGAGAGCTCTTTCTAGGACCTGGCATCCTGATTTTGGACTTCCAGCCCCCAGAACTGAGAAAATAAATATCTGTTATTTAAGCCACCCAGTCTATGGCATTTTGTTATGGTAGCCCAAGTTTACTAATATATACTCCATCCCATTAGGGGTAGGAACTGCAAACTTACATATCTGATAAAGGTCACTGATGTTGGGAAAGATGGGGAACTGTGTCAAAAAATGCCGTCTGTCAAAGGCACTGAGTAGTATTTCACATTCTCTTCTTTTCCCCACTCAGAGTAAGCATCTCTACTCTTTATAATCTTTTAAAAAAAATTCTGCCTATTCTATAATAATCATGATAGGTTAGGTTATCATGCTATAACAAGCAACCCACAGCTGTCTCAGTAACTTAACACAGAGTTTATTTTTCTCTTTTGCAAATTACTGTGGTTCTGGGTTCTTCATGATACTTCTCTCCAGGTGTCGGTTTAGCATTCTGCAATGCATTTGTCTATGACGCCTCCTTGTTAACAGGCGATTACCATGGTAGGCTTGGAGGGCTAAACAGCAGTAATTAAATGCTTTGGCCCTGAAGTTACATATTATTATTCCTACATACCCAGAAATAGAGGAGACCCATGTATTGGTGAACATTAGTTATCACTTATACTCTCACCCCTCCCAGACCTTAGTTTCCTCCTTCAGTGGCAAAGGTGAGTTAGATGACTTTCTTCTCAGACATTCTGCAATAACAGAATGCCGGCAGTCTTTACCTTACTGCTGTGGTGCTCCAGACCAAGTGCCCACTACCTCCCCAAAGTCACCCTACTTTATGAGAAATATCTGTGAGGCATCATTAGCCTTAAATTAGTTCTCTACTGGGATGCCTCTACTGGTGGCTCATTCGGTTAATCGTCTGCCTTTGGCTCAGGTCATGATCCCAGGGTCCTGGGATCGAGTCCCACATCAGGCTCCTTGCTCAGTGAGGAGCCTGCTTCTCCCTCTGCCTGCTGCTCCCCCTGTTCATGCTCTCTCTTTCTCCCTCTCTCTCTGACAAATAAATAAATTAAAAAAAAATTAGTTCTCTATGATCATCTACTATTTCAACTTCAGTCCAAATTGATACCTCACTCTTCCATAAGCTATGACTTTTGCCTTAATCTCATTGTTTTTATCCTTGTCCACTTTGCTGTTAGCCACACTGGCCATTTTCCCGCCTCACCTATGTCAAACTTTTTTCCTTCCTCGGGGCGTTAGCATCTGCTATTTCCTTTGGCATGCTCTTCCTCATTCTGGGTCTGTCTCATTACTCTCTTCTCAGATTGAAGAATGTCATCACCTCAGAATGGCTTTACTGCCTTATCTAGAGTACCCCTTCCCCCCATCACCACAGCATATCATGTTCATGTCACTTAGTGTTATCAGAAATAATTTTGTATATTTATTTATATTTTTATTTTATATATTTTATTTTTAATAATATATTTTTAATTTATATATAAAAATTTATTTATATTTGTATTCTATGTTTTTCCAAATTAGAATTTAAGCCCTCCAAAGGTAGGGACTTTACCTGCCTTTATTGCTGTATACCTAGCACTTAAAACAGTGTTTGGCACATAATAAACCCTCAATAAAATTTGCTGCTGAATTAATGCTGGCTTCTCAGCATTTGGTCTCATTACTCCCTATACCTGGCCTGGAAGGCATGTGTCTTGTTTTGAGTACAGCACTCATTTCTGCATATCACAACGGACGTTCATTTCCTTTCTACATGTCGTTTATACACAAATGAAATAAACTGTGGTCCCTGTCCCAGTAGGAGCAACATCACATTGTATCTAGTTCTCTCCATATGTGTCTTGGGTATCTTAGAGGTGACATGTTCCAAGTGTCACAGGAACCCTGTGGAGGCAGCATCTGAGAGCCAATGACCAGTGGGAAGGGGACCTACAGGGACTTCCCAGAGGAGGTACTTTATAAGTCTGGTCTGGAAGGAAGACAAATCAGCCAGGCTGATAGAAAAAGATGGAAATTCTGGACTGAGCCACAGGAACAGATTTGTAGAAATGATATTTCCAGGGCTAAGAATTTCCTTATTAAGATGGTTGTGGTTGAAGTCATAGGCACCTTTCACTTGATTTTGGAGCACAGAGATGAAGTGAAGTCTGAAGCTTCTGAGAAGGGGACGCATCCTGCTCCGCCCAGACTGGGGATTCAGAGATCAGTGAAGAGAAAACCAGCTTGGGAGGAATGGGTGAAAGTTCAAGAAAGTACTACCACAGAAGGGGCATTCTTAGGTCGAAAGTTTAGATCTATGGACAGCTAAAACCAGAAGAGTATAGAAAGGATTCAGTCCAAAGTTTGCACTGGGCATGTCCTATTTTATGCTACATTTTTATAACAATTTTGGGCCTATAGTGGCAATCTAATTTGTAATTAGGATGCATTCCCTTGCAGTTATCAAAAAGCTCTACTTAAATGGTCTTAAACAAAGAAGGGGATTTATTGGACCAAGGAAAGGATGGGTTTCAGATGTAATTTGATCAGAGCTTCATCATTTTTCTTTGTGATTCTCTCAACTCTATCCTCCCTGATGTTGCCTTCATCACAAACTGGCTTTTCTGTAGCAAAATGGCTGCTGTAGTTCCAAACCTCTGCTCAGTGTACCTTTGCCTTTCAGAAATGTCCTTTTTTCCATTAAATCAAAGTCCCGGTTTCTTTCTGATAGGACGAACTTGGGTTCTTTGCGCATTCCTGAATCAAATATCCTGATAAGGTAGATAATGATTTTGCTGATTTTTGAGGCCACCCAAGATTTACAACTCCTTTTGCTGCTGTTAGAGTTAATTCTATCCAGATTGCATGACTGCTGCACAACAGAGGAGGGGTGGAATGAATGTTAGTGTGGCATTCTTCCATTTCCTCTGGAAGGATTATTTCTTGTTCTCTAGTATATATTCTCCAGTTTCAAGTTCATGATGGACACTCAATAAGTATATATTGAATGAATAAATCAAATATTTAATGTATCTTTGTCTTTTTACCAACTTCTTTCTTTCTCTCTCTTAGTTCTTTCTTGTTCTAAAAATGTTGCTTTTATTTTTTGTCCCTGTCCTAAAAAAAAATCATTCTTCTTCTACCATTCCCATTGAACTCCTGTCCCACCATTTTTTTTCTTTTTTCCCATTGTCAGACTTCCACCATTTTCTTTTTCTTCATGGTTTGCTCTAGCTATCTTTATTGCCTCATTATTCACTGATACCTCAACTTCCTGGAAACAGAATTTTTCCTTATCACCCTGCCACTCTCTCAAATGTCATTTCTTTTATTCCCACATCCAGTGGCATCTTTTTCAGTCCTAATTTTCCATAATTTCTTTGCTACAACTAGTACTGTTGATATTCCATGCCTCTGGAAACACTTTCCCTTATCTTGATGATCCTTCTGCCTCTGTAATTGCTCTCTTTTGTTTTGGTTTGATTTACTGATAATTCTTCTTTTGTTTCTTTCCTCTGCTTTCCCCCCATCTCTAAATGTAGATAATATCTAAGGTTCTACCTCTAATATCCTTTCTTATCTTTTCCAGCTCTCAATCTCAGCTCTAATATTTATGCTATGTTTCCCAAATTGTAAGACCTTACCTCTCTGTTCTCTTTCCAGTCTTCAGTTTGTAACTGCCAGCTGAACATTTTCACTCGAATATTCTACACAAAGCCAATATGTCAAAAACTTCCATATCCTCTGCCCTCCCCACCTTCTTCTGCTCTATTCTCTGATGATAACAATCCTCTTGGTCATCTAGACTAAAAATTTAGAGTCTTTGACTTCTTTTCTTCATTCATCATATTTTCAGTCAATTTTCCCTACTGAGACAACTCAGGGAAATTGTCAGCTCTTTGAGATAAAGGACTGTGGCTTTTTTTTTTTTTTATTTCCTGTCTCCCCTCCTAGCATGGGTGTCTCTTAGATACAAAGTAGGTGCTCAAAAGATGTTGGTTAAATGGATGACTGATTGCCCTATTGATTTTTCCATGTAATATCCTTGTGGTTATTATAGTTTTACTTTATATTCCCACTGCTTTTGAGTTTTTTTTTTTTTAAATATTTTATTTATTTGAGAGAGGGGGAGAGAGAGAACACAAAGAAGGGGGAGGAGGGAGCAGCAGCAGAAGCAGGCTCCCTGCTGAGCAGGGGAGACTTGACAGGGGTCTCTGTCCCAGGACCCTGAGATCATCACCTGAGCCCAAGGCAGATGCTGAACTGACTGAGCTACCCAGGTGCCCCTGGTCTTATTTTAGTTTTGAGTCCTTGTTATCTTTGATCTGGACTCCTATAATGATCTCGTGATTGCTTTCATTATCTCTTTTTTTGTGATCTACTGTATGTATTGCTTTTAGATACACTTTCTAAAGCACAAACCCAGTTATGTCACTGTACTGCTTAAAAACTTAGTCCTTATAAACAACCAAATAAAGTAAAAATTACTCAGTTTGATTTTCAAGGTCTTCTGTGATTTGGCCCTAAATACTTGTTTGATTTTCATATCCCTTTCTTTATTTTCTCAGCAAATTATTATTTTCCTGCCTCTGTTATTCATTTATTTAACAAATATTTTCTGAATGTTTACCGTGTATCAGATGCTCTGCTCAGTACTGGCGAGACAGTTTACAAAGTGAGAGTCTCAGCCCTTTCAGAACTTGAAGTCTAGTTGGGGAGAGAGACATCAAGTAAGTAATTACACATATGACTATTTCATTGCAGTTGTGAAGGCAAATGCTGCCTTTTTTTTTTTTTTTTTATGAAGCCAACCATAATGTTACATATTCTATGTAACCAGTATGTAACCAATATGTTACATATTCTGTGGTGTCTGGTTTTTAAAACCTAACTCAAATGCCCTTTCCTTGGGGATGCCTTTCCTTATGTCAGCTGGAAGTCATTCTCCAACTTCCGGTTCCACTTACCTGTATCTTCTCTTGACTCACCTCACTTTTCGCTTTGAATTATTATGTGTGAATATTCTTTCTCTTATAGACTATTTGAATGACGTGGAATGTGAAACACTTTTAAGTCACTCTTGACTATCTCAGTATATTTCTCGAAGTAAGTTGGACGCATTAAGTAAATTGTATTGCGGATCAGTTTCCTCAAGTGTTTTTTTTTTTTTCTTTTAAGTATCACTTTTTTTTTTTTTTTTAAGGAATTATTAAACTTACTTGGGGCAAATCTAGTAGTTAGAAAATTTAGATTCCAGTTAAGCTTGCTAGTAATTATAACTTTTGGGTAATTACAGAATTTTAAATGAATGATTTTTTAAAAAATTTACTACATTATGTCATTTACTCTCCAAATCAAATCGATCTGAAAATCTTTTTTTTAACATAGATTGCTGGAGTGTGGGGAGGACAGAAGAATACGATTTAAATATCAAATACAAAAAGAAAATATGAGTAGTCCTGAGACAAAGTTCTTGAGTTTATTTGGCCAAATTTGTCTGCTAGTTTTTTTCCCTCTATATTTTGATAACCCAAATCTAATTTTAGTTTCTATATGGTATCCTGCTGATTTTATCATATGGAAGCCGGGAGAGTTAATTTATTTATTTAGTGATATTAACAATAATTTTGCTAATAATCCAGTATGCTTTAAATTGTTATATTTGTAACATTAATGCAATTCTGACTACGTATACTTTGTCTTTCTCTTTTCTTGTAATAGAAGCTATCAGACAGTGGAAAGCATTGTTATAACTATGCCAAAGGACATTAGTTTCTGCATGAAACTGACTCCTGTAAGGCTGGAACCTACAGCTTTGATCTCATTAGCATTATGTGATTACTGTTCATCTAAACTGACTATGTAGATGGGCCAAATACAGTTCACGTCTTCATTCTTTTACAGAACTCCAGATTATTTGCTTTAAATGTTGAGTCTCAGATAATTAAAGGATAATTATATATATATATATATATATATATATATATATATATATATATACATATGTATATGTATATATATATATTTAAAGATTTTATTTATTTGAGAGAGAGAGAGAGAGAACACGAGCATAGGAAGAGAGGCAGAGGGAGGGGGAGAAGCAGGCTCCCTGCTGAGCAGGGAGCCCAATGCAGGACTCAGTCCCAGGACCCTGAGATCATGACCTGAGCTGAAGGCAGACACTTAACCAACTGAGCCACCCAGGCACCCCAAGGATAATTATATTTTAATGTATGTTTATAAATTCCAAATCTATGAGATTATTTCTGTAAATTTTGTAGGGCAGCAGCGTAAATGAAGAAATATTATTCTTAAGGCCTGTTTACTTTCAGCTAAATTTAAGTAGTTTGGATATTGTGTGCACCAGCTGAAGTTGGCACTAAAGCAGTCATTAGTTTATTGCTGATCCCTGCACACCTGCATTTCAGCTCTCATGGTATTTAATATCACCAAAGGGCAAAGGAGGTCTAATGGGAATTTTTTCTTGCTGTTTTATGTAGGTCATGGCTCTTTTGCTGTATGTACTATTTCTGTGCCTTAAGAATGGTAAACTGGTTTATAGGATATTTAAACAATTTTTAAAAAGATTTTATTTATTTATTTGAGAGAGAGAGAGCAGGGGGAGGGGTAGGGGGAAGAGAGACTCTAAGGCAGACTCTGCACTGAGTGTGGAGCCCAACACTGGGCTTTATGTCATGACCCTGAGATCATGACCTGAGCTGAAATGGAGAGTCAGACACCCTTAACCAACTGAGCCACCTGGGTGCACCTTAAACAGTTTTTAATGAGGTATAGTATACAGTGATGCGAAGTACACAAATTTTGTGTACAACTCTGTGAACCCAGGTCAAGATAGAGAACATTTCCAACACCCAAGTTGATGCGTAGTCCTTGAGAGGTAACTACTATTGTGACTTCTATTTTCATATTAGTTTTGACTTGGTTTGTTTTTGAAGTTCATGTAAACGGGATGGAATTCTAACTAGTCATTTGCTTAGCTTGTTTTACTTATTTCTGAGATTCATGCTTGCTGTTGCAAATAGTGGTAGTACTTTTTAATTGTTGTATAGTTTTATTGTAGAAACATACCATAATTTATACATTCTCCTGTTGGGGAACAATTGGGTTGTTGTTTTTGGCTTTTATTTTGTAGTTTTTGGCTATTATGAATAGTGTTCCCATGAATACTCTTGCACACATGTTTTGGGGTACGTGTGTATATGTGTGTATACATTTGTGTATGTACATCTGTATGCATTTCTGTGGGTTATAAATACGGAAGGGGAATTTCTGGGTTACAGAGTGGGCATAATTTTACTTTCACCAGGTGTTTCCAGATAGTTTACCAGAAAGCTTGCCCAAATTTACACTTTTAATCAGCAATGTAAGAAAGTGTCAAACTCCACATCTTTGTCAACACTTGCTATTGTAAGCTTTTTGAATTTTATTTATTCTGGTGAGTGTGTTGTGGTATCTCACTGTGTTTTAGTTTGCATTTCCCTGCTGAATGATGGTGTTGAGCACTTTTTCATAAGCTTATTGGCCATTTGGGTACCATTTTTCATGAAGTACCCATTACGTCTGTTGCAGTTATTTCTTGTCACTTAAGCCAAAAACAGTTTATTATTTTTTACAATTATATAGGTTGACTTGGATGTTTCTTTCCTGGTTTTGTCTGGGCTCTCTCATGCAGCGGCTTACAGCTGGGGGAGGGGGGGGCTGTCTCTTGGGCTGGAAGGCCCAACGTGGCCTTATTCACTTGTTTGCCTGTGTTGGCTGTGGCAAGGGCACCTTATTTTTTTTCCCCTACGACTTCTCTTGCTCTAGTAGAGTTTCCTTACATGGCTGGGTAGTCTTCCAAGAGGGTAAAAATGGAAGCTGCAAGATCTTTTAAGATCTCTCCTTGGAAGTTATATAATATCATTTCCACATTATTTTGATCAATGCGAGTTATGACCAACCCAGATTCAAGGGATTGGGAAATGGAAACCTCTTGTTTGGAAGAGCAGCTATGGGATATTAAAGGGGCATATATACCAGAATAGGAATAATTTGTAGCTATATTTTACCACTTTCCTACAAAGTCTTTTGATTATTTTTTATGGAATTATTGATTTTTAGGAGTGCTTTATATCTACCTATCTGTAGTTTGGTTTTCTGTTTTTTTTTTTTTTTTCTTTTTAATAACACAGGGCTTGAACTCATGACCCTGAGGTCAAGACGTGAGTTGAAATCCAGAGTTGGATGCTCAACTGACTGAACCACCCAGGCATTCCAGTTTTCTGTTTTTAAATAATGTCTCTTGATGTATAGGAGTTTTAAATTTTAATAAAATCCAATCTGCCACTCCTTTCTTTCACAGTAGTATTTTCTTTTCTTTTCTTTTTTTTTTTTTTTAAAGATTTTATTTATTTATTTATTTGACAGAGAGAGAGAAAGAGATCACAAGTAGGCAGAGGCAGGCAGAGAGAGAGGGGGAAGCAGGCTCCCCGCTGAACAGAGAGCCCGATGTGGGGCTCGATCCCAGGACCCTGAGATCATGACCTGAGCTGAAGGCAGAGGCTTTAACCCACTGAGCCACCCAGGTGCCCCCACGGTAGTATTTTCATGTCTAGTTGCGCTAGAGCTTTAGTAATTCATTTTATTTATTTATTTATTTATTTATTTATTTATTTATTTATTTATTTATTTATTTATTAGTAATTCATTTTAAAGAATAGTGCTTCTAGTACAAGGAAAAGAATATTATTATAAAGCTTTTTAGTCTCTTTCTTCCACTTATTTATTCATTTAACAAAGCATTGTAGACCATTTATCAGGAAGTTAAGTACTTTTGAAATGTGTATTTAAAGGAAAGTTGAGAGTTTCTCAGTTTCATGACTGTTAATGAAAGTTAGTATGTTTGGAGCAGGTTTTTTAGTTGATTATCTCATTCTGAGAGGTCAACTTCGTTTAAACAGTAGATCTCAAAACAAATTTTAATCTGAGATATTTTCAAATTCCTTTGAACAGGCATAGAACTAGACTTATAAACAAAATCCTGTGCCTGTGGGAGCCAGGCATCAGTTATTCTTCAAATTTTAGGTAACCTTTAAATTTTAATGTTTAATCCTTTTACTTTTTATTTTTTCTTCTATCTACAATAATTACTTTTTTTAAAAATTTATTTTATTTTTTCAGTGTTACAAGATTCATTGTTCATTCACCACACCCAGTGCTCCATGCAGAACGTGCCCTCCTCAGTACCCACCACCAGGCTCACCCAACCCCCCACCTCCCTCCCCTGAAAAACCCTCAGTTTGTTTCTCAGAGTCCACAGTCTCTCATGGTTAGTCTCCCCCTCTGATTTCTCCCAATTCACCCTTCCTTTCCTTCTCCCAATGTTGTTTAATCCTTTTAAAATAAACTTTCCTGTATTGATTCTGTGCCAGTTATCTCACCAAAATTCCTCCTTTAGAGAAGCTTCCCTTTCCTATTCTCCTACATCATATTGTTTGTACTACCTGTATTACTACCTTATTCTATTCTGTTTTGTTTGCTATTAAGGTTATTTCTACTTTTTTTACCCTATGATATTGTTATTCATTTAATACTTAGCAAAACTGTATGAATGGTTATCATGTGCACTGGCATCACATTGGCATCACATTGGTCAATAAGATAGATGTGATTCTTACCTGTAGAGGATGTAGAGTCTACTGAGAGATTAATGTAGGTAAATATGTAGCATAGCAAGTACTGTAACAGGAAAAGTAAAGAATGTTATAGGAATGCTTAGAAGGGGGCCCCTACCCTATACTTGCTGTTAAAAGGAATAGTTTTTAGAGGAAGTGACATTTCAGCTAAGGCCACTCACTGGTTAACAACAAGGTAAATGGACTGGATCATGCAGGACCATGTAAATTATATAAAAGGAACTTGATTTTATTCTAAGAATAACGAGAAACCACTGAAAGAGAGTTGACATCATCATTATTGTTATTATTGTTTTGCTTACTACTGTTGTATAAGATATTAGGTAAAACTTAGAAGATTAAAACGACTATTTTATGTTGCTCATGTTTTTGTAGGTCAATAATTTGTTACTGGGCAGTTGTCTGTTTGCTGGGCATTCCTCATTTAAGGCTCTGTCACTCGCAGATGTCAGCTGGGTTAAAAGCTATATAAATTCAAGTGGGGTGGATAGCTGATCTGACTCACTCACGTAGGTGGTAGTTGATGCTGGCTGTTGGTGGGCCATCAGCTTTGGTACTAACCAGAGTCCCTACCTGTGGCCTCTCCAGCATGGTGTTTTTGAGGGTAGTCAGACTTTTTACATGGTGACAGGCTTTGCTCAGAGCAAGTGTCTCAAGAGAATCAAGCAAAAGCTTTGTGGGCTTTTCTTTTTTTCTTTTTTTTTTTTGTGGGCTTTTCTCACCAAGACTTGGAAGTTATAATAATGTCATTTCTGTTGCATTTTATTTTTAAAAGCTTGTCAGTAAAACTGGGCTAGATTCAAGGGTGGAATGGACAAGGACCACACCTGTTGATGGGAAAGGTTTTAAAAAAAGAAGTGTTTAGAAGATGCGGACACCTTTTAAAACCACCAGTCTTTCTTCTGGTCACAGATTATTTATAATTCACTCAAATGCAAAATTCGTTTCCTCCCTAGTCCTCTTCCACCTTATTTTTTTAAAAGATTTTTATTTATTTATTTGTCAGAGGGAGAGTGCACAAGCATGGGGAGCAGCAGGCAGAGGGAGAAGTAGACTCCCCGCTGAGCAAGGAGCCCGTTGTGGGACTTAATCCCAGGACCCTGGGATCATGACCTGAGCCAAAGGCAGCTGCTTAACACACTGAGCCAGCCAGGCATTCCCTCTTCCACCTTAAAGGCTTGTTTGTTCTGGCAGGAGCTCAGGTTTCCAATTACCTAATCAACTCTTATGTTCACATAAAGCTCCTAATGTGCAGTTCCTCAGATATGGTTTCTTTTCATATGAAGACCTATGAACCAAAAAGATGTTATCTGCTCCCCACATAGCCACTATACAGTAGTGATTCAGGGATAGGATAACCACAATAGATATCCCATTATAAAATGGGAGCAATGAGAGGCACATAGCAATCATGAGACAGTTGCAATTTTGAAATCCAGCTGGGCAGATTTTGCCAGTTTCTTGATTAGGGTCCAGTACTGCTCATTAGAAATTGTTCTCCATTGCCCTTGGTTCTGCCATTTGGGTTCTTGATTCTTCCTTCTGAATCATTCTTTCATTTCCTTAAAAAATGATGAATGTCTGCATTTGGGTAGCTTTCTTGGCCTGCTTCCTACCTCTAGAAGTTTGGGTGTCCAAAGACTTATTTTCTTATTGTACTTATTCCATTTATTTAAGTTTAAGCTGGGAATACTTTTGTTAATACAGTTTCCTTGAACATTTTTTGCTCTTTTGGTGGATTTTATTGGGGTTTTCTCCATTAGATAAAAGTCATAACCATAAAGCTCTTCAAGCCAGGCCCATCTTTATCTTGAGTTACTTGTGAGGCTGCTGAGGGACCTGGCCATTGCTACATGTTTTAGATTTTTGTTACATCACTACTTATACTAAAGTTTTGTTCTGGCTGCTATTGCTGTCTACCTACCAAATTACCCAAAACTTAATTATTTAAAGTAACATTTTGTTTTGTTCACAATTTTGTGGTCAGGTAGTTGCAGTCAGATATTGGCTATGGTCATCTGTATGGCTGTGGTCATCTGAAGGCTTAGCTGGATTAGTTGACGAAGATGGCTTATTCACACGGCTGGGTGGATGCTCAGCTCAATAGTGCTTATATGTGGCCTCTCCAATGTAGCAATGTCAGAGTACCTGGATTTCTTATGTGGCCCCAGAGCGAGTGTCTCAAGAGACTCAGACAGAAGCTGTATGGCTTTTTCTGACCTAGTCTCAGAAACCACACACTATCACCTCTGCTGCATTCTCATGGTTACTAGCAACTTACTAAGGCTGACCTAGATTCAAGGGGAGGGCACATAGATCCTACCTCTCAGTGGGAGGAATTTCAAAGAATATGCAGATGGGTTTTAAAACACATTAACTCCACGGTTACCGTAATCATAGCATACATTTATTGAATGATTATAACGTATCAGGTATTTTGATAAGTACTTTACGTGAATTCCCTTATTTACTTTTTACTACAACTTTATGATTTTTTTCTTTTGCTATTTTATAGATAAGGAAATAGAAGTTGGAGAGGTTAAATAATTTGCCCAGGGCCACACAGCTAATAAATGATAGCATCTAGACTCACACTGAGTTCTCTGTGACCCAAGAGTCCATGGGCTTAACGATTGCTAAATTGGGAACTTACTATAAGTAGAACAGAATTATGTTTTAGGTAGCTCATTTCTGGAAGCAGGGAGATTAGTGAGAAAGCTATTACTACCATCAAGTTGTTCTTTTATCTGTTTTTGCACAAGGTAAGCAATAGAAGGAGTGGGAGAAAGTAGGAGAGGGAAGGATATGCATTATTAAATATTGGCAGGAAAAATTATTTTTAGGTCAGATAGAATTTTTGTGGATGTAATGATTTTCAATAACTATTTGTTGGTTAAAATTACTGACCATCTTTACCCTTCTTCATTTCTCATCTACAATAATGTCTTAGTTTGTTCATTCAGGGAGTCCCACAGATCCCTAGGTCTGCTGTATAGCTAGTATATGATTTTGGCAATTTAGAGATAGAATAAAAATTGTGTGGTTTTCTTCTCTTTTCTACCAAAGGGAGATTTTCAGCTATTTATTAGACTTGAGAAAAAAAAACTGAGGTATGGGGTCCCCTGAGAGTTCCTGTCAGGAGTTGACAAACTATGGCTTGTGGTCCAAATCTAGCCCATAGCTTA
Organism: Potos flavus; assembly: GCA_028534135.1. Classification (NCBI taxonomy): domain Eukaryota; kingdom Metazoa; phylum Chordata; class Mammalia; order Carnivora; family Procyonidae; genus Potos; species Potos flavus. The sequence continues at coordinate 18,138,305 of CM052897.1, forward strand.
CCTTTTGTAAATAAAGTTTTACTGGAACACAGCCATACCCTTTCATTTACACATTCTCTAAGACTCTTTTCATGCCATGATGTTGGATAGCTCTAGCAGGGACTATGTGGTCCCATGAAGCCTAAAATATTTACTATCTGGCACTTTATAGGAAAAGTTTATAGACCCCTGTTCTATATAATGCAGAACCGATTTAGGTCATTCTGTTGAATATGTGAGATGCTTAGTGCAGGTCAGGGCACAGGTAGGAGACAGAATGGACACCCATGTTATTGTATATCTTAGTAGCAGAGATCAATGATTAAATCAATTATTGGTGCATGTCACAGGTCTCAAAAAGTAGAGATCCAGAGGCTTCTGGAAAGGATTCCAAAAAATATGGTAGAACCATCATTTTAGACTGAGGCCTGTTATTCCACTTGTTTTGTGCTATGGGCTGAATTTTTGAGTTTGGTTTACCAGGTTACTACTTAAAACTAGAAGTAGCAGGTGGAAGACCCATATGTGACTTTTGCCTGTCCCTAAGGCTAGAATAGCTATCTGTAAGTTATTCTTCATTTACCCTGCCAATTTTAAATCTTTTATTTTAGAAAGCCTTAGAAATATTTTTGTTTTGGTTTGTTTCAGGCCTCCCTATGCAGGGCTTTAACATTGTTACATTTAGTGCTTCATTGTATCTAGAGGAGATATATTCCTTTATATTATTGTGCATTTATTCTCAGGCCCTATTTAGGACATTGTTGTTTAAGCCATGAGACTGACCTAGATGTTTGCAAATAGGGCATTCAGGGAGAGATACCTTGAGGCACAGTGGGAGCGTGCAGATCAAGTTAGGCTTTACTAACTCATCTCTGGTTGTGCCCTCAAGCTTTACTTAGAGTAAATGTATATTCTTTCCAATTATTTTGCTTTTATTTCCTGCAATTTGGAAATGTGATTATGCATTTACTAATGTTATAGGAATGGTTTTCTTAGACAACCAAGAATATTTTATCTACCTAAAGTGTCAGTGAAAGTACCTCTTAACTGTTAATGATTTGCAAAAAGCCTTTGTGTGTGTGTAATTAAAAGAGATTAAATAACTCTCTTAAATATGCACTAAAAGTCAATTTGTTAGCTGCCCATTTAGAAATAGGTTTTTGATTCACTTTTGCTATACACAGAAAAATGAAATGACATAATGTAGTGAATCTCCTTTTGCAAAGGAGAAAACTACATTACTCTAAGCATATATTTTGTCACACATTTTGTGTTTTACAACAAGTAACTAACTGACTTTACTCTTTAAAAAGTTAAATAAGTACAGTGACAGTTGAGTACTTTTGTAGCTCTCATTGCTGGATAATAAAAATAAATCCTGTTAATTGTTTTTAGTTACATTTATTATCCTGATAAAATTGTACTAATATATCACTTCTACTCTTTGTGAAAATATTTGTGCTGCAATGAGCCCATGGTGATAGGACTTATGAAAAAGTGATGGTAGGAACCTTCAAAAAAAAAGAATGAAAGTATATTTGTTTATCTCTTGCTCTGTAACAATATTACCGTAAATTTAGTTCTTTTTTTTTTTTTTTAAAGATTTTATTTATTTATTTGACAGAGAGAGAGAGACAGCGAGAGAGGGAACACAAGCAGGGGGAGTGGGCGAGGGAGAAGCAGGCTCCTTGCAGAGCAGGGAGCCTGATAGGGGGCTCCATCTCACGACCCTGAGACCATGACCTGAGCCGAAGGCAGCCACTTAACCAACTGAGCCACCCAGGCACCCCAGCTCAACATGCATTTAGTTTCTGTTGGCTCTCTGCTGAAGATCTCACAAAACTTGAATCAAGGTGTTTGCTAAGAGGTAGTTCTCAACTGAGGCTTGACAGGGAAAGGAACGGTTTCCAGGTTTACTCAGGTTGTTGGCAGAATTTGGTTCCTTGTTGTTGTAGGACTGAAGGCTTCAGTTTCTTGCTGGCTGTCAGCTAGAGGTCGGCTTCAGCTCCTAGAAACCTCCTGTAGTTCCTGTCGTGTGGCATTCTGACCATGGCCATTTGCTTCCTCAAAGCCAGCAAAGTAGAGAGTCTCCATCAAGATGAGTGCTACAATATTATGTAACATAATCACATACTTAAGTACAAATAACTAAGTACTTTTTATGTACCCTTTACCAAATTCTTTTGGTTACAAACAAGTCACAGGTCCTGCCTACACTCAAGGGGAGAGGGTCATACAAGGACAAGAACACGAGGAGTTGGGGATGATAGGGATCACCTAAAGAGTCTGTCTGCTATAGAAGGGAAAGGAAAATTGGATTGATCCTGCCCTCAGGATTTTCTTTTTACTTATAAATAACTTCAGGGCAGAATTACGTTTGATTCATCCTGTAATTTTTCTTCTCCACCATCACCCACCTACTAGACAGTACCTTACACTTAGTGGGGACTTATTTGGTATTTTGTTGGCTTAATTACCTATTGTGCTATAAAACTGCTACTAAAAAAACCTGACTCTTGTGCTCGTCCTGACAATCTTTTTGCAAATTCGAAAGCCATTGTTTGTAAGCCAAGACTATTAAAACTTATCGCTAGCAATGTTTACTTTATCATTTCTACCATCAAACAGTAATTTTTAATAAATGCGCCTTTTGTTAGAAGAAGACATACTAGTGCTTTGTTTAAAATTGGAGAATACACGGACACCTGACTGGCTCAGTTGGTAGAGCATATGACTCTTGATCTCAGGGTTGTGAGTTCAGGCCTCACATTGGGTGTAGAGTTTACCTAAAAAAATAAAAAATAAAAAAATAAAATTGGAGAATACAGATCACCTTGTTAAATCAGTATAGCAGTGGTAGTAACTGTCTGAAAAAAATCTCAGACCTGTGCCATGTTGTTATAAGAGACTAATAGTTACATAAGGTAGCCTTCTTTTCGTGGTGTTCTACTTCTTTGTCTATCAGCATATTTGTCATCTAAATCAGTAGGCAAAAGTTACCAAACCTTTTCGTTTTTATCTTTGAGAAAAATATAAGCTGCCAGATCAAAGAAGTGAGTATTTCTAACTCTGAGACTTATGTTCCTAAAGAATCATATTTGGCACTGTAGAAATATTAATTATGCATATACTTAATCATCCATATGGCCCTAGAACTGACATTTTACAGATTTGCAATTCTTCTTTCTTGGATAGATAAGATGGAGTCTAGAGAAACATAGAATACCTAAAATTTCTTTTGTAGCATGAACTAACATAAGACAAGAAAAATAAAAGTCAGTAATAGAAGGGGAAAATGTACCACAAAGATTCTAGGTCTTTGTGGAGTAAGGGAGGTCTTTAGTAAGTTCAGTATTAATCTAATAGTAAGAGAAAAGCCAGCCAGGAATTAGCTCATTCAGAGGTGGGAATGGTTCCTATTGAATTAAAGACTGTGAGAAAGAGGCAGATATTCCCAGTTAGTAAAATAGGCCATATAAGAAGTAACTACCATCAAGAGTCAAAGAATAGAGTTACCAAATGTGGGAAGATTCTTGGTTGCCGCTGTAATTATGTATAGACATTTTACAAGCAGCAGCATCTTTGGGAACAGAAAAACAGCAGGGAAACTATTTAGTTGGATTTTGGTATAGCCCTAAAGAATTTTTATTCTCATCTTCCATTACCATCTGTGCTAGGCGGAATTCTAAGATGTTCCCAAAGATTCTTACTCTGAGGTACATGTCCTGTATAATCCTCTTCTCTTGAGTGGCTTCTGTATGATCTTCTTTGTGTGCTGGCAGAACTGTGAGTGGGTAAATATGATGAGATATCACATTGTGATGAGGTTACAAATCAGTTGACTTTAATTGAAAGGGACATTATTATTATCTGAGAATGGGAGTCAGTCTTAGCAATGCAAGGAGCTAAAGTCTGTCCATGACCAGTGATCCTGGAGGAGGACCTCACACTTTAGACAAAACCATAGCCCTGGCAGATCTTTGATTTCAGCCTAATGAGTACCTGAGCAGAGGACAAACCTAACGTGGACTCCTGGCCACAGAAATGATAAAATGATAAATTTGTTTTGATTTCAGGTTCTAATTATATGGTAATTTGTTAGCAGCCATAAAAAAAGAGTATGGCACCTTATATGTGACTTAAACCTCTACATGAATACTTTCCTAAACGCCCCATCCTTTCCCAACTTTGTGTCTATACTCAGTATTCTCTCCCCTGGAATGATTTCTTTTATAGATATATTCTACCCATCATTTAAGGCCCATCTCATGTACCATCTCCTTGTTGACAGTTTCCCTGTTTTCATAGACAAATCATCTTTCTGTCCTCTGAATCTCCAGTGTGCTTTGTATCTTTTTCGTGTAACTTTTATATATTTTACTTTCATAGAAGTTACTTGTATTCATGGTTTATGCTTTTTATTTTAAATTTGTTTATCAAATCAAAAATATAGTCAAATATTCCATAAGTTGAAAGGATATATAATGAAAAGTTAGTGTTCTTAGCCCAATTCACCAGTCCCCCAGTCCTTTAGTCCAGAGGCAATCATTCTTTCAGTTTTTCATGTATCCTCTGTAAAGATTCTATACATAGGCAAGCATATATGCTTATGCCCTCTCCCTCCTTTATATACACATTCTCTTCTTCATTGTGAGATATATGAAGAATCCATGTCTTTTCCTTCTTGTATTAATTTCCTGGGATAACTAAGTCTTTAAGATTTACTGAATTTAATCTTTTCCACCAAACATTTCATCGATGTTATTTATATTAACTCTAATCTCATTTCGACACTCTTTGATTAAAATGTTTTCCTTAGTAGAGACTCAAAACCTTTCTGAACATTTCATTGTTTAGATTGAATGCTGTATATCACAAAATGCCAAAGGCTCATAACTGTAAAACATGTTTACTGGATTAGTACTACATGGACAAATATTTCTGAATTGGGTATTAGTATTAGCAGGTGCTAATCTGTCTATCTTCTCTGATAGTCCTTCTGCTACTCTCTTGGCAGAGTGGTTATTGTGTGAGGGGTCTTAATGGGGAGGGATTGAGAACACTGCAGTAGAATAAGGGGTTTTTGATTTATATAAGAATTTGTGAAAATATAGTTCTTTGAACTGAACTTGACATATTTATTACTTGTTCTCAGAGTGCTGTTGGGAAAAATGAAGCTCATACCATTTCCTGAAATTCTATGAAATGAAAACATGGAATACCCAACCTTTCTGATCTTTGTGCATGGCTTTGTGTTTTGTTAAAGCTTTTCCTAACTTGTTTATCTCTCAGCATCTAGTTGTTTCACTGCCTTATTAAAAGTATTGACTACTTCAAAGCATGCTTTTCCTCTCTTACCCATTCTCAGGTTATCTGATTCTCTTTCTTAATGGTGAAATTAGAATGAGTGAAAAAGAAGTTATGTGGAACTATGATCGTAAGAAGGTACAAATCCTTCATGACTAAGTTCTTATCACATGTATTTTTGAAGTGCATATGTGTGTTTGCTTCTTTGTCTTTTATGTTCTTTTTATTCACAGTTGTGCTGCTTAGCACATCTTTCAGGAAAATATATAGGGCTTGAGATTAGAGAATTCAGCCATCGAAACCATTGTTAGCAACTTTATAAAATAGTAGATGGTTATAGACTTTGAATTTAATTGGAGTACAGAAGTTTGGGTGTTACTTGAATTTTAGTTCATCCAAGCCACCATCTTTCCTAGTTCAAAGAATAACATTGGTCTTGTTGAAGAGGAAATTCAGGGCCAGTTTATTTTTCATATGGCCTGTGGACTAATAACTACTTTATAATTAAATCCTTTCTCTGTAACAGGGATCCTATGATGTATAAGAAGATAATATTTCAGGTTTTATCTGATTTAGAAGAAAACACTAAATTTATAAGTACTAAGAAGATATTTATTGATGTACTTGGTTTGTAAATATGCATATTTCCTGAAAGATTCAGAGATTGTGGAATTTTTTGATATTTTTTATTATAGTGTTTTTGTATAGTATTTTTAATGGACCTCATGGTATTCATCAGGGAACATGAGCTCATCGTGGTTTCTAACTGCGCTTTCTGATTTGGTGAGTCCCTTATAAATATAAGCAAAGAGAGATTCTTTTTTGGTAAATTTTGCATTTCAGGTAGCCTCAATGTTAATGTTTTTAGGGTAAAGAGTGAACACATTTAATTTTTGAAAAAATGTTAATTCATGGAAAATTGATTATATAAAATACATGAATTTAGTTTGGTTGTGTTTAGTTCAGTTATATAAATTTCCATAATGATTTGCACACAGTAGGGATTTACTGTGTCTCCTCTGGTTGCACTTGACTGAAACCTGATTCAGACCAACTTAGGTCAAAAGGGAATTTATTGACTGCTATAACTGACACAGAGGCAGGGTGAGGCTAAGCTTTAGGAGTCAACAGGACAGGGGAATTGGGTATTATCAGTAGGGTTCTTTTTTTAGCACTTGCTCTTGCTTCAGTGTATTTGCTTCATGCTCTTAGAATTCTGTATTCTAATTCTAATCTAACTCTGATTTCTGCACATGGCTGCTAGCAGAAAAGGACTTCAATCAACTCTCTTCAGTTTCTAAATTAAAAAAACAAAAAAAAAACAAAAACAAAAAACCCAATCTTATATGTTGTAAGACCTCTGATTGGCCCAGCTTGGATCAGATGTGCCTCCCTCTCCCCAGCCAAACAACTGTGGCCTAGAGAGTAGGCAGACTTTTCAAAAAGATGCCAGCGCATATTCTAGCTATGTAATTACAGAGATGGGGTAGGAATATATTTTAGAAGGTAGTGGGATGGTAGTTATGGAGAAGAGGCAAAGAGGGGACATTAAACATAATATCTTTCAAAATGGGGAAGAAAGGTCTGGAGCATGTATAGCTGTATAGGGAAATTTTTTAGTGGGGAGGTGGACAATAGGAGATCATTTAGAGTGTTCTCCAGAGAAACAGAATCAATGAACACACACACACACACACACACGCACACAGAGATCGATTTGTAATAAGGAAGTCTGACAAGTCCCAAAATCTGCAAGGTGAGTTGACAAGCTGGACACCTAGGAGATCTGCTAGTGTAGTTTTAGTCTGAGCCAGAAGACCTGAGAACCAGGAGAGCTGATGGTATAGTTTCAGTCTGAAGGCTGGCAGGCTCAAGACCCAGGAGGAGCTGATGTTTCAGTTCAAGTCCAAAGGCAGGAAAAACATATCCCAGGTCAAAAGTGGTCAGAAGCAGTTCTTTCCTACTTGGGGGAAGTCAACCTTTTTTGTTTTATTCAGACCTTTAACTGATTAGATGAGCCCCACCCACATTAGGGAATGTAGTCTGCTTTACTCATCTACTGATTTAAATATTAATCTCATTTAAAAGCATCCTCATAGAAACAACCCCAAAAATGACCAAATACCTGGATGCTCTATGGCCCAGTCATGTTGTGACATAAAATTAACCATTATAGGGCAGTACCTGCTAGAATATGGGGTGGGTATATTTTTCAGTTCACAGTTCTAATGTAGAGGAAGTTAAAGTTAATATAGAGCAAGTCAAAATTAAACTTAGCTTAATTGGCAAGCCTGTTTTTTTCCTGAGTGATTTTCATTCCTTTTTTTTTTTTTTTTGAAGAATTTATTTATTTATTTGACAGAGAGATCACAAGTAGGCAGAGAGAGAGGGGGAAGCAGGCTCCCTGCTGAGCAGAGAGCCCTTTTTTCATTCTTATTATAGCTAAAATATACATAACCCTTTTTTATCTGGAAAATGGGGAGATTTTTGGAATGTGAACTGGGATGTATAAACAACCAATCTTATGCTAAATGAAACTGGAGCTTACTAGCCTAAAAAGCTGCTTAAAAGCCATCCATGTAGATAGGAGGTTGTAAATCTTCAAAAATACATCTGTTGAATTGAAGAAGCTAAAAGTCTATTCAAATGTTAGATGTAACTAGGGAATATTTTAGTATTTGAAAAATTAAGCTTGGCTTGAAGCCAGCTTTACCATGGGAAGACAAGACTGTGTGTTAGGTGAGAATTCTGGGTATTAACTTTCTATTGCGTTTTCAGAAACAAATCTTATATGTTTTAGTATATTTAACGAGTAAAATCAGTTCGTTTGAAATCATTTAATTTTCTCTCTTTTTTTTAAAAGATTTTATTTATTTATTTTTATGAGAGGGAGAGAGTGTATAAGCAGGGGAGGGGCAGAGGGAGAAGCAGACTCCCCACTGAGCTGGGGGCCTGATGCAGGACTCCATTCCAGGACCTGAGCCGAAGGCAGAAGCTTAACTGACTGAGCCACCCAGTCACCCCATTTACTTTTTCTCAGTGGGCTGACCAGCCTTGTCCCTTCAGGATACTCTTGACAAAGCTTAACATTGGGCCATCAGGTGCAAGAGAAATATTTATAGGGTAAAGCTCCAATATTACAAAGCAGGACAGAGAAGGGTGGATTTGGAGCTGATAGACAATTGATAACTAGCATACCCCAGAACCAATATTTATTTGTTTTTTGGGTTGAGATTCCTAGACCATGTAGATAGTATACATTTAAACCCCAAAGATTTGAGAGGAGGTCATAGTAAATAATTCTCAGGGACACCTTTTCATTTTTCTCAGGACCCAGGTTGAGGCAAATATTTTTTTCATATTCTAGTATGCCAGTGATACCTAAGCAGGTAGCCATTTGAAGGTACCATCTTTCTGGAGAGATTTGATTCTCATCTTGTCAAAAGCTGTAAAAACCTATGTCCACTGATTACCTAACTGGAAAACCTCCCCAAGGTAACCATAGGTAAGCTCTCAAGCTCATTACTCTGGTTACCAATTGCACATTTGTTTTTGACCCCTAGGGATTTCAATTGTGTTCTTGTGAGCTCCTTGCTCCTAGTTTTGTGTCCACATAGGGCTTTATTTATTTTTTTTTGTCCTATTTCTGTTTCAGTGTAAGCCTTTCTCCAGCTATCCTTCTACCTTTTATCCTGACCTTCCATGATATTTATTCTAGGTGTTAAGGATACAACTTATGAATAAAACAGACAAATCCCATGTTCTCATAGAGCTCATCTTTTTAAAGGGGAAAGAAAAATAATAAATCAATATATACTATATCAAGTGATAATCATACTATGAAGAAAAGTGAGCAGGGATAAGGAAGTAAGGTAATGGGGGTGGTATTTCACATAAAGAGGTCAGGTTAGATCTTGCTGATTGGGTATTTGGTAGGGTATTATCAAAGATTGCAAGTATTAATGATACATTTGTATAATGAACAACTTATCTTGGTGTCCTAAGCAGTGTTAACTCATAAGCTGAGCTGAGAAATTGGATATTGGTGCAATACCTCAAATATTAATGTAAGTTTTAAAAAGATAATGGGAAAATATCCTTAGGGACAATTCCTTGAGTACTGTCAGCCTTTAATATTTCCTATTATAAATGCTATCTTTGTTTAATAATAAATGAATCTATAAGATAATACACCAAGCAGTGCTTCTGACATGCATTATAAACTCCTCATTTTTTCCCAAGGTCTGTTGCTCCTTCTTTCTCTGTGAGTGGCCCACCACTATCTGTCTTGTTGCTTATGCCATTTGATTGCTTTTCCTTCATTCAGCATGCACTTAAGTAACTGCTTGTGTTAGGCCCTGAGAATCAGGGCAGGAACTAGTATGAGGTCAGTGAGGTACTTGCCTTGTGTATAAAATTTAAGAGGGTGCCAAAAAACTCAGTACTCAAGACAAATAACATTAAAAAAAATTAAAATGTAAGTAGAAAAAATCCATGATGAATGAAGTATCAAACTTTTAAAACAGGAGATTCAACCTTGCACTGGTGTGAACCCAGAAATGGGTTCCTTACTTTCCTCACCTTAGTTCTGGCCCTGCTGACAATATAAAGTGAATCAGCCATAATCTCTGCCCATAATGAATTCACCATGGGGTGAGAGACATGTGAATAAATAAGTAATGGAAATAGAAGTCCACAAAGGTAGATATAAAATAGGGGTTCAAACTAGAAGACATTTCTGCTAGGGGGATATAGGAACTATAAAAGAACCCAAGTCGTCTTAGACATCTCTTTCTTCCTTACTTTTAGGAAGTTTTGGCCTCCTTTCAAAGTCCCTTTTGAGTATGTCCTTTCTTCTCTCTCCTCATCATGAATAACTATTTCCTTAGCTCTTCTCTTCTGGATTACCTTTAACTGGCTTACTGCTAGAAAGTCTTTGTTGAAAGACCTATCTGATCATGACCTTCTATTTAAAATCCCTTAATAATTACCAGTCACCTTCATTATAAAAGCCTGGCATCCAGACCATTTAATGATCCTACCTCTGCTTTTATCTTGGCATTCTCTCGTGGATTTGGAATTACCAAATTATGGTTCTCCAAATGGCTTTGCAAATTCCATCTCCTCTTCTTGGAATGCTCCTGATTTTCTTCTTTTCCCAGCTAACTTCTATTCATACACTAGCACTCAGAACAGACATTACTTTCTCTATGGCTATGGCTTACGTATCTGTGTCTTCAGTGCCTAACACACACAGACAGGTATTTAATATTTGTAAAACAGCTAGATCAGCCTTGGTGAGATGGAGCTCAAGCTCATTACTCTGGTTACCAGTTGCACATTTGTTTCGTTTTTAGTCATCATGATTGATCCTTTTGTAAAATATAAAGTTACAGACATGGTTATTGCAATACATTGCTATAAATGTTTTCAAATGTGTATTCTCACTTTTTATATTTGTTTTTATATTTTGCTGTGAAATGATAGAAAATAGTTTGTGAACCGAATTTTGTCTGTGGACTACATTCTGAGTAACACTACAGTAGTTTACTCATGCATGGCACGATAGTTTGATAGCAGTTGTCATCTTGTACCAACATATTGAGCTGATCCATCCATGAGCTGTATGGTTTTTGTAGGGAGTCACTCTTTGAGAGTTGCACACGTCTTTTTTATTCAGCTGGCTACGATGTGTTTTTCTGATTTATTATCTGGAACAGGGGCAAAGGGAAAGAATAATCATGGGATTCCTTTGTCCTTTTCTATCATAACAGCTCTTATTTCACAGGTGAGAGAACCAGTGTTTGGGTTCTGGCTTTGCTAAATAATGTATCTAGGACTCCATTTATTATCTAGCCTACATATGCTTGCACTCCAACTAGGAGGCCATAAAGGTACTTGGGGTGTCCTGGTATCAGTATTCAGCTAGACTCTATATCCAATAGTCCTTGGATATCAGTGTAGAGTTGCTCTGGTAAATGGTAACACGTTCCCCTGGAAAATGATTGGAGAAACATTGGCTTTTTTGCTCAAGAGGACTCAGCTTCCCCTTACATTGATGGGATTTAGTTCTCTGAACAGACTTAGATCTACAAACTAACACATCAATCTTCTCTTCTTCAGTTCTTGGTATTTTTTAACCATATGAGTGAAGAAATTGCTTCATCTGCTGCTTTTTGTGGGTTGAGTTGTGTTCCTCCAAAATTCATACGTTGAAGTACTAAACCCCAATTCTGTATGATGTGACCTTACCTGGAAATAAGTTGCATATTGCAGATACAGTTAAGATGAAGGCATTTTGAAATAGGTTGGGCCCCTAATCCAGTAGGATGGACATTCTTATAAAAAGGACCTGGAAAACACACACAGAATGCCATATGAAGGTGAAGACAGAGATCAGAATAATGTTTTTACAAGTCAAAGAATACCAGAGATTTCCACAAACCTTCAGAAGATAGGATAGAAGCATAGAACAGATTCTCACAGCCTTCAAGGTACTGACACCTTGATCTTGGGTTTATAGTCTCCAGAACTGTAGACAACAAATTTATGTTGTTCAAGCCACTGAGTTTGTGGTGCTTTGTTATGGCAGCTTTCACAAACTAATGTACTGCCTCTTTTTCCTCTACAAAGAAAAATGGCTAATTATTTATTAGCTATAGTCACAATCCTTGCAGGTCAAAGTTTTCTGGTTGCTGTTGTGATCTTACTGCCTTTTATGGCAATCACATTCACCGGGCTGGTTTTTTTTTTTTTTTCTCCAAATTTTATTTAAATTCAAGTTAGTTCACATATAGTGTAATGTTAGTTTCAGGTGTAGAACTTAGTGATTCATCAGTTGTATATAACACCCAGTGCTCATTACATTAAGTGCCTTCCTTAATGCCCATCACCCATTTAGCCCATTCCCCAACTCACCTCCCTTCCAGTTTTTTCCCTTTAGAGTCTTTTATGGTTTGCCTCCCTCTCTGTCTTTATATATTATTTTATTTTTCTTCCCTTCCCCTATGTTCATCTGTTTCGTTTCTTACATTCCACACGAGTGAAATCATACGATCATTGTCTTTCTCTGACTTATTTCGCTTAGCGTAATACACTCTAGTTGCATCCATGTCATTGTAAATGACAAGATTTCATTCTTTTCAATGGCTAATATTCCATTGTGTGTATACACACACACACACACACACACACACACACACACACACACCCCGCCTCTTCTTTATCCATTCATCGACTGATGGACATTTGGGTATTTTCCATACTTTGGCTATTGTTGATAATGCTGTTATGAACATTGGGGTGCATGTGCCCCTTTTGAATTGCTATTTTTGTATCCTTAGATAAATAACTAGTAGCGCAGTTGTTGGGTCGTAGGGTAGCTCTATTTTTAACTTGCTGAGGAATCTCCATACTGTTTTCTAGAGTGGTTGCACCAGTTTGCATTTCCACCAACAGTGAAGGGGGTTTCTCTTTCTCTGCATCCTCGCCAACATCTGTTGTTTCCTGAGTTGTTAATTTTAGTCGTTCTGACCCGTGCGAGGTGGTTTCTCATTGTGGTTTTGATTTGTATTTCCCTGATGACAAGTGATGTTGAGCATTTTTTCATGGCATTCACCTTGCTTTTAATTGTTAATTGCTTCCTCTAGCGCCTGCTATTTTGGAATCCTATCAGTGTTTTAGGACCTACTGATGGTTTCCTTGCTAGAAGTTACATTCTGAGTCACTGGAGAGTCCCTGCATATTAATACACTTTACTCTCTTTAGCATTTTTCCCTCTGCCTCAACTTAACACCCTCTAGATCCATTTCCAAATGTGTGCCCCCAGTGCTTAATGATGCATGTCAGTTAGACTATACTTCACAATTGGAGTGATGATAAGTAGGATCTGACCCTAGTTATTGGTTTAGAGGCAATGAGGGGAAGCAGGGCAGATCTTGAGGAGGATATCTTTCTCAGGTATGGCCTTTGCAAGGTCTCCAGGCAACTAGAGGCTGGATCCTTCCAGCCCAGAGGGCCAGCAGAATCTGACGGTTCTTGTTCTCATGTCCACCTACCCAAATATCACCATTCCATGTCTCACTATACTATTTTTTCCCTATCAGAGCTCTGTTTACAGTGTGGGAGACCTGCTGGGGCTGTGTATTCAGTCTTCTCTTTAGCTCAGCTACTAATTCAAATCGTAGACCTGATTTTCAGTATAGTCTGATCTTGGGTGCTGATGTGGTGTTTTTCTGGTTCTTACCACATGGTCTGAATTGATAGATGGCTTACCCAAGCCTGCCAGTCCCATTCTTCAAAGCTTCTAGAGCAGTTAATTTCAAAGTCTTTATAGTTATGATGGCCCCATATCTTTCAAGTGTTAGAACTATTACTGTATAAGCTTATACTTTCTCCTTCCTCCTATACTACATTCCCATCTACCTCAGGTAAAAGTGTTAGTCATTGTATTGTTTTAATGTGTTATGAGTTATCACCACTCATTTATCATTAGGAATTGGATCCTTGGGGCACCTGGGTGGCTCAGTTGGTTAAGCATCTGCCTTCGGCTCAGATCATGATTCTAGGGTCCTGGGATCAACCCCATGTTGGACTCCTTGCTCAGCGGGAAGTTTGCTTCTCCCTCTCCCTCTGCCATTCCCCCTGCTTGTGCTCTCAGTCTCTCTCTGTCAAATAAATAAATAAATAAATAAAATCTTAAAAAAAAAAAAAAGAAATTGGATCTTTGCTCCCCTGACCAGCAAGTGTTACAATTCCAGAATCCTATTCTGAGGGCCTGCTTTCTAGCACTACTTCTGTTACCAGCAGACAGTCTTAATAAGGGTTTTCTCCAAAAGCAGACCCTGAGATAAAAATTTAGGCAAAGGTAGTGTATTTGCAAGGTGATTTCAGGAAGCATAGGGAGGAAGTGGGGAAAGAGCTGTGGGTCCTGTAGGTAGGAAGCTATCAGCGTCAGTGTGACTGTCCATAGTAGTGGCAAGAGAACACATAGTCAGGGGGATATGGAGTGGTCATTAACAAGGTCTCCTACATGGCCTCATAAAGTTGTTATGAGACACGGATGTAAAGCACAGAGAAACAGCACATAGTAAACACTCAATAAATTTATTATTTCTATTGGTGGTTAGTCATAATACAAATAATTTTTGTTTGTTTTGTTTGCCTTAGCAGTATGAAGGATTTGTTTCAGAATACCTTTAATTAGTGAACTTTCCTAATGCATTTAAAATGTTACTTAATTTGTAAAAATTTCCAAATTTTCCAACTTTCCAAAATACATCTGTTTTGTTGAGTGAGGTATGACCATAGCCCTGATTTAGGATTGAAGTATAACAATGAGATAATGACTGGCCTTATTTAGTCTTGATGATGTAGGTCCAGCATTTAGGTCCTGCAGTGAAGTTATTTTTGAGGCTAATCTCTTCACCCCACCTTTTGTAATCTGTTTCACTTCTTGTTAATTTGATTAAAAAATTGAAAATTTGTGTTCCCTATTTCAAAAGAAATTATTATTTATGGTTCTCTTAGGCCTCAGGAAGATATTACTTAGGTGCGAATGGTAATTGTAATTCTTCCTCAAAGGAAATGTCTGTTGCACTAGTGAAACAATGATTTAAATTTAGAATACAAAATTCAATGTTTTCTATTTTCGGATTATTCTGTTTCTACTTCTATTTGATTTTATCTTTATTTTATTGTCAGCCAGATTGAGGAAATGAAATTAATTTTTCAGAGGAACCTTATAAGGCAAAGGATCAACTGATAATTTTATGGCTAAGACTTTATAAAGAGAAAGGCAAGTTAGGGAAGGGATGGGAAATTGAGTGTAGTAGGAGCAAAATGCTTATAGAGAGTTATACAAAAAATAAGGGTCACAAAATAAAAAATGTTTACATCAACACTTTGGATAATATATGTAGTTGGAGAATGATAGTAGCTGTCAGATTGCTGGAACAGTTAATAAAGTTGTTATTTGGTGTCACGGAGAGGATATTAAATTGAACTGTGGAAGAGAGCAAAGTTTAATCACAAATCATGTAAAACTAATTTAATTTCTTTTCGATATTTAGGCAAGTGCAATGAGTAGACAAGATTTTGTAAATAATCTTAGTGTATATAAATGCTTAATACTCTTCTTTTATGGACATATTTAATATAGTGCCATATGATATTTCGTGGATAGAGAAAAATCAATTATAGAAGTGATAAAATATATCAAAATAATGGATTAAAATAGAAATAATAGTGATAGAAAATTTGAATATACATATAGTTTTATTTTATTTTATTTTATTTTTTTTATCCCCAAATACTTTTATTTTATTTGTTCAGTGTTACAAGATTCATTGTTTATGTACCACACCCAGTGCTCCATGCAATTCGTGCCCTCCTCAATACCCACCACCAGGCTCGCCCATCCCCCCACCCCCCCCTCCAAAA
>CM052897.1:18154530-18256335 GCA_028534135.1 Potos flavus
TTCTTTTTTAACATTTCCTTAGCAATTCGGGGCCTTTTCTGGTTCCAAACAAATTTTAGGATTGTTTGTTCCAGCCCTTTGAAAAATGCCGGTGGAATTTTGATCGGGATGGCATTGAAAGTATAGATTGCTCTGGGCAGTATACATATAGTTTTAATTAACATTCAAAATAAAATTTGTGAATTAAAGTGATAATTATTTTTTGTCATTTATATGCTTAAATTGATTTCCCATTTATATAAGTCAATATTATTTTTAATATCTTAGGTAAGATAATGGCATTATAGTTATGATTTTAAGAAAATAGCCCTTAACTTTTAGATCTATATTCTGAAATATTTACAGAAATGTTATGATGCCTTATTGTAAGAAGGGATTTCCTTCAAAGTGGAAAGGTATATAGATGAAACAAAAGTGACCATTAGTTGATGATTTTTGAAAGTGGTGTTGGGTACATTTTTATACTATTTTTTCTTCTTTTGAAAATATTTAAAATTTTTCAAAATAAAAAGTTAAATCATGGGCATATTGTAATGAGTAGTATCAAACTTCATAAATGGATGTTAAATATACTTTAATTTTCCAGTTCTAGTTAATATTTTCACAAGCCAATAGCAATAATAAGTCATAAAGCCATAGGTCAGAAACTAAAGAAACCATTTTTGGGGGCAATGTTGATGTAAGCAGAAGACCCAGAATTTTGAATAAGTACTTTATGAACTAAGAGGATTTTTGACAGTACTACCTTGAAAAAATTCTAGTTTCTGTATTTGCAGATGAGTGGACTGGAATTTGGCTGGCCTGGTTTTATTTTTCTAAAAATTAAAAAAAAAATTTTCCCCCCAAAGATTTTATTTATTTATTTGACAGAGAGAGAGAGAGAGAGCAAGTATGAGCAGGGGGAGAGGGAGAAGCAGGCTCCCCTGCTGAGCGAGGAGCCCGATGTGAGGCTTGATCTCAGAACCCTGGGATCATGACCTGAGCTGAAGGCAGACGCTCAACTTACTGAGTCACCCAGGTACCCCGTGGCCTGGTTAGTTTTAATCATGACTCAAACTGGAGTCTGGGTTTCAGCTTTTGGTTCTGAGATCTTTTCCCCTCCATCAGATGCCTGTCTATAAAAGCAATTAAAATTCTTTTAGCTCACTAAGGCTCAACCACTTTTTCACAAGGATTGTTGAAGTGGCAGCAGAGCACAGTGCTCACAGTTCAAACTATAGCTCTGCCACTTACCAGCTGTGAAAGCTAGTAGGATTTATTTTACCACTGTCAGTCTCATTTTTCTATGAGATATATGTAGATAAATATATATACACATATATATATGTAGATTGGGGACTACTGTGAGGACTAAAAGAAATAATATATGTTACAAAGCAGAAATCAGACCTATAAATATAGAGAACAAACTGAGGGTTGTCAGAGGGAAGGGACTGGGATGATGGGCAAAATGGGTGAAGGGGAGTGGAAGATACAGCCTTCTAGTTATGGAATGAATAAGTCATGGGAATAAAAGACAGCCTAGAGAATATAGTCACTGATACTGTAATAGCATTGTGTGGTGATGGATTGTAGCTACAATTGTGGTGTAGCAGAATATATAGAGATGTTGGATCAGTATGTTGTACACCTGAAACTAATGTAACATTGTGTGTCAACTATATTTAAAGAGATGGTTCAGCCAAAAAAAAGAAAAAGAAAAGAAAGAAATAATGTGTATTAAAATGTGTAATAGGAGAAATGGCCAAGATGGCAGAGGAGTAGGAGACCTTAGTTTCTTCTGGTCCCAGGAATTCAGCTAGATAGCTATCAAGTCTTTCTGAACACCTGTGAACTCAACTGGAGATATAAGAAAAGAATAGCTGCAACTCTACAAATATAAAAGCTACCACTACAAGGTAGGACGTATAGAGAAGTGAATCCAAGGCAGTCTATGGGAAGATAAACTGTGGGGGGAGGGAACCTCTGAAAGCCAGCACTGGAAAGTGATACAGCAGTGGAATACAAAAATCAGAACTTTTAGAAGTCAGCTCTGATGAGGGACATCCCTACCTGAAAGGCGCTCAGACAGCGAAGCAGGGGAAGGGGAGAGGGTGTGGAATCCTAGGTGGGACAGTGTGGTCTCAGGATCCTTGGTGTCACAGGAAGACCAGAGGTGTCTGAGTGCAGCAGAGCTCCCAGGCTTCAGACAGGGGAAGCCGGCTGCAAAGAATATTGCCATAAACCGTGAACTGTGGCACAGTAAGGCAACTGCTCTCTGAGCAGGGGCCCAAGAAACAGCAGAACCAATGAGACTGTCCTTCCTCCCCATGGGAGGAGTGGCACAGGTGCACACCACAGGAGTCTGCAGGCTTTGTAGACTTGAAATGGAGTCAGCGTGCCTGAGATGGAAACACTCAGTCACAGGCTGAATGAACATGGAGTCAGGGTAGAGACCAGGGAGATAGGAGTGATTGCTTTCCTGTGAGGGCACACTGAGGAGTAGTGGCCTGAGCTTTTGGCTCCCGGCTGGAGATTGGGAAGCCACCATTTTAATTCTTATCCTCTAATGCTGTGGGGAAAACCTTCAGGAAACTCAAGGCACTTAGACAAACCAGAGCAGATTACTTAGCCTGGCCCCCTGGCAAGGGTGCTACAGTCCCACCTGGGTCAAGACACTGGAGAATCAATGCAACAGGCTCCTCCTCGAGAAGATCAGCAAGAACATCCAGCCAAGACCAAGTTTTTGATCATTGAGAACTACAAAACTCCAGTGCTGGGGGAATATAGCATATAGAATTAAAGTTTTTTCCCCTATGAATCTTTAGTCTTTCAATTTTAGTTTTTTTCCTCTTTCCTTTTTCAACCAATTTCTTATTTTATCAACTCTTAAAATTTTTTTTTTAAAGATTTTATTTATTTGTGTGTGTGTGTGTGTGTGTGTGAGAGAGAGAGAGAGAGAGAGAGAGAGAAAGCGTACAAGCAGGGGCACCAGCAGGCAGAGGGAGAAGCGGCCTCCCAATGAGTAAGGAGACTGACCCGGCTCTTGATCCCAAGACCCGAGATCATGACTTGAGCTGAAGGTATTAACCAACGAGCCACCCAGGCGTCCCTTTTAAATCTTTTTAAATTTTCATTTTTTACAGTTATATTCTATCCTTTCATTGTACTTAATTTTATTTATATATATATGTTTTTCTTTCTTAGTAATTTTGGGATACAGTTTCTTCTAACAGATAAAAATACACCCAGAATCCAGTGTACGGCTCTGTTCTCCTCACCTGTCTGATCATGTTTTCTCTCTTTTTTTTCCTCCTTCTTCTTTTTTTTTGGTTTTGTCTTGTTAGTTTTTTTTAAATTTTCGTCTTTACAATTACATTCTATCCTTTCAATGTATTTAATTTTGTATTTGTTTATATATGTTTTCTTTCTTTATATAATTTTGAGATGTAGTTTCTTCTAACAAACTGACCAAAATATACTCAGAATATAGTGTATTTCTCTGTTCTGTCCACATGTCTGTTTATATTCCTTCTTTTTTTTATAGTTTTCTTTTTTTGTTTAATTTTCATTATGCAGTTATATTCTATCCTTTCATTGTATTTTGTTTTATTTTTGTACGTATATAAGTTTTGCCTTACAATTTTGGAATCTAGTTTTCTCATAAACAGACCAAAATACACACAGGATCCAGTGTATTGCTCTATTTTGTTCACCTGTCTGATTATATTCTCTTAAAAAAAATTTTTTTTTTTTTTTTCAATTTTGGGACTCTGATTTGTTTAGTTTATATTTCTCTGGGGTCATTGTTGCCATTTTAATTTGGTTCTCTCATTCATCTGTTATTCTCTGGACAGAATGACAAGACAGAAAAACTTACCTCAAAAAAGAGAACAAGAGACAGTACTGACTGCCAGGGACTTAATTAGTATGGACATAAGTAAGATGTCGCAACTGGAGTTCAGATTAGTGATTATAAAGATACTAGCTGGGCTTGAAAAAAGCGTAGAAGACACTAGAGAATCCCTTTCTGGAGAAATAAAGGAACGGAAAACTAATCAAGTGAAATAAAAAAGGCTATTAATGAGATACAATAAAAAAATGGAGACTCTAACTGCTAGGATAAATGAGGCAGAAGAGAGAATTGGTGATATGGAAGACAAGATGATGAAGAGTAAAGAAGCTGTGAGAAAGATAAATAACTACTGGACCACAAGGGGAGAATTTGAAAAATAAGTGATAACATAAAGTGAAACAATATTAGAATAATTGGGATCCCAGAAGAAGAGGAAAGAGAGGGGCAGAAATTATATTGAATCAAATTATAGTGGACAACTTAAATAGTCTGGGGAAGGAAAGAGGCATCAAAATCCAGTGGGCACAGAGAACCCCCCTCAAATTCAATAAATATAGGTCAACATCATGACATATAATAGTGAAACTTGCAAATCTCAGAGCAAAGAGAGAATCCTGAAAGTAGCTCAGGACAAAAGGTCCATAACCTACAAGGGTAGAAAAGTTACACTGGCAGCAGATTTATCCACAGAGACCTGGTGGACCAGAAAGGACTGGCATGATGCATTCAGTGTTCTAAATGAGAAAAATATGCAGCCAAGAATATTTTATCCAGCTAGGATGTCATTCGAAATAGGAGAGATAAAAAGCTTCCAAAACAAACAGAAACTAAAAGAATTTGTGATCACTAAACCAGCCCTACAAGAAATATTATAAGGGATCCTTTAAGCAAAGAGAGAGCCCAGAAGTAACATAAACCAGAAAGAAACAGAGACAATATACAGAAACAGTGACTTTACAGGTAATGCAATGGCACTAAATTCATATCTTTCAGTAGTTACCTGAATGTAAATGGGCTAAATGCCTCAACCAAAAGGCACAGGGTATCAGATTGGATAAAAAAGCAAGACCCATCAGTATGCTGTCTTCAAGAGACTCATTTTAGACCCAAATACACCTCCAGATTTTTGAAAGAGAAGGGGTGGAAAACCACTTATGCTAATCAACATCAAAAGAAAACAGGGGTGGCAATCCTTATAGCAGACAAATTAGATTTTAAACCAAAGACTGTAATAAAAGATGAGGAAGGACGCTATATCATACTTAAAAGATGTAAGAAGATCTAACACTTGTAAATATTTTGCTCCTAACATGGGAGCAGCCAATTATATAAGCCAATTAATAACAAAATTAAAGAAAACATTGTAATAATGAAATAATAATAGGGGACTTTAACATCCCCCTCATTGCAATGGACAGATTAAGCAGAAGATCAACAAAGAAACAAGGGCTTTGAATGACACAGTGGATCAGATGGACTTCACAGATATATTCAGAACATTCCACCCTAAAGCGATGGAATACACATTCTTCTAGAGTGCACATGGAACATTCTCCAGGTTAAGTCACATCCTGGGTCACAAATCAGGTCTCAGTTGGTACCAAAAGATTGGGATCATTCCTTGCATATTTTCGGACCACTGTGCTTTGAAATTGGAACTCAATCATAAGAAGAAATTTGGAGAGGACTCAAATACATGGAGGCTAAAGAGCATCCTACTAAAGAATGAATGGGTCAACCAAGAAATTAAAGAAGAATTAAAAAAATTCATAGAAACAAATGAAAATGAAAACACAACTGTTCAAAACCTTTGGATGCAGAAAAGGCAGTCCTAAGAGGGAAGTACATAGCAATACAAGCCTTTCTCAAGAAACAAGTTCTCAAATACACAACCTAACCCTACACCTAAAGGAGCTGGAGAAAGAGCAACAAAAAGCCTCAACCCAGCAGGAGAAGAGAATTAATAAAGATTAGAATAGAAATCAATGAAATAGAAGCCAAAAGAATAGTAGAACAGATCAATGAAACTAGGATCTGGTTCTTTGAAAAAAAAAATTAATAAGACTAATAAACCTCTGGCCAGACTTATCAAAAGGAAAAGAGAAAAGACTCAAATTAATAAAATCATGAATGAAAGAGGAGATTTCAGTGTTTCACAACCAATACTGAAGACATAACAAACAATTATAAGAACATATTATGAGTGACTATATGCCAACAAATTAGGCAATGTGGAAGAAATGGATGCATTCCTAGAGACATATAAACTACCAAAACTGAACCAGGAAGAAATAGAAAACCCTAACAGACCCATAACCAGCAAGGAAATCTAAGCAGTAATCAAAAATCTCCCAACAAACAAAGAGTCCAGGGCCAGTTGACTTCCCAGGAGAATTCTACCAAATATTTAAAGAAGAATTAGTACCTGTTCTTCTGAAGCTGTTTCAAAAAATAGAAAGGGAAGGAAAGCTGTTTCAAAAAATAGAAAGGGAGGGAAAATTTCCAAACTCTTTCTATGAGGCCAGCATTAACTTGATCCCAAAACCAGATAAAGACCCCACCAAAAAGGAGAATTACAGACCAATATCCTGATGAACACAGATGCCAAAATTCTCACCAAAATACTAGCCAATAGGATCCAACAGAACATTAAAAGAATTCTTCACTATTATTCCTGGGCTGCAAGGGTGGTTCAGAATTTGCAAATCAATCAATGTGATACACCACATAAAGAGAGAAGAACCATAAGATCCTCTTAATAGAGGCAGAAAATGCATTTGACAAAGCACAGCATCTTTTCTTGATTAAAACTCTTTCACAGTGTAGGGATAGAGGGAGCATACCTCAATGTCATAAAAGCCATCTACGAAAAGCTCACAATGAGGAAAAACTGAGAACTTTTCCCCTCAGGAACACAGCAATAATGTCCACTTTCACCACTGTTGTTCATAGTACTAGATGTCCTAGCCTCAGCAGTCAGACAACAAAAAGAAATAAACGGCATCTGAATTTGCAAAGAAGAAATCAAACTCTCAGTCATCACAGATAACATAGTACTCTGTGTGGAAAACCCAAAAGACTCCACCCCAAAATTGCTAGAACTCATACAGGAATTCAGCAAGTGGCAGGATATAAAATCAATGCACAGAAATCAGTTGCATTTTTATACACTAACAATGAAACAGAAGAAAGAGACATTAAGGAGTTAATCCCATTTATAATGGCACCAAAAACATGAGATACCTAGGAATAAACCTAAGCAAGTAAAGGATCTGTACTCAGAAAACTGTAACACACTCATGAAAGAAAAATTGAGGAAGACACAATGAAATGGAAAAATGTTTCATGCTTATGGATTGGCAGAAGAAATATTGTTAAAATGTCTAGGCTACCCAGCGCAATGTATACATTCAGTGCAATCCCTATCAAAATACCATCGACATTTTTCTCAGAGCTGGAACAAATAATCCTAAAATTTGTATGGAACCAGAAAAGATCCCAAATAGCCAAAGGAATGTTGAAAAAAGAAATCCAAAGCTGGGGGAATCACAATGCCTGACTTTTAGCTCTATTACAAAGCTCTGATCATCAAGACAGTATGGTAGTGGCATAAAAGCAGACACACAGATCAGTGGAACAGAATAGAGACCCCAGAAATGGACCCTCAACTCTATCATCAACTAATCTTAGACAAAGCAGGAAAGAATACCCAATGGAAAAAAGACAGTCTCTTCAACAAATCACGTTGGGAAAATTGAACAACCACCTGCAGAAGAATGAAATTGGACCATTTCCTTACATAACACACAAAATAGTCTCAGAATGGATGAAAGACCTAAACGTGAGACAGGAATCCATCGAAATCCTAGGAGAACATACGCATCAACCTCTTCATCCTCAGCCACAGCAATTTCTTACTAGACATGTCCCTAAAGGCAAAGGAAACAAAAGCAAAAAGGAACTTTTGGGACTTCAGCAAGATAAAAAGCTTTTGCATGGCAAAGGACAGTTGAAAAAAACAAAAGACAACCAATAGAATGGGAGAAGATATTGGCAAATGTCTTATCAGATCAAGGGCTAGTATCCAAAATCTATAAAGAACTTACCAAACTCAACACCCCATAAAACAAATAATCCAATCAAAAAATGGACAGAAGACATGAACAGACATTTCTCCAAGGAAGACATCCAAATGGCCAATAGAGGGATGCCTGGGTGGCTCAGTTGGTTAAGCAGCTGCCTTCGGCTTGGGTCGTGATTCCAGGGTCCTGGGATCGAGTCCCACGTTGGGCTCCTTGCTCGGCAGGGAACCTGCTTCTCCCTCTGCCTCTGCCTGCCACTCTGCCTGCTTGTGATCTCTCTCTCTGACAAATAAATACATAAAATCTTAAAAAAAAAATCAAATGGCCAATAGACACATGAAAAAATGCTCTGCATCACTCGGCATCAGGGAAATACAAATCAAAACCACAATGAGAAACCACTTCACACCAGTCAGAATGGCTAAATTTAACCACTCAAGAAACGACAGATATTGGCGAGGATGTGGAGAAAGTGTCCCCTCTTACACTGCTGGTGAGAATGCAAGCTGGTGCAGCCACTGTGGAGAACAGTATGAAGATTTCTCAGAAGATTTAATATAGAGCTACCCTATGATCCACCTATTGGCATTACTGGTTATTTACCCCAAAGATACAAGTGTAATGATCCGAAGGGGCACCTGCACTCCAATATTTATAGCAGCAATATCCACAATAGCCAAACTATGGGAAGAATCCAGATGTCCATCGACAGATGAATGGATAAAGAAGATGTGGTATATATCTATTCACAGTGGAATACTACTCTGCCATCAAAAAAATGAAATATTGCCATTTGCAATGATGTGGGTGAAACTAGAGGGTATTATGCTTAGCAAAATAAGTTATCAGAGAAAGACAATTATATGATCTTGCTGGTATGTGGAATTTAAGAAACAAAACAAAAGGTAGGGTCATAGGGAGAGAGAGGAAAAAATAAAACAAGGTGAAATCAGAGAGGGAGACAAACCATGAAAGACTCTTAAGCATAGGAAACAAACTCAGGTTGCTGTAGGGGAAGGAGATATGGGGATGGGGTAACTGGGTGACGGACATGAAGGCGGGCACGTCATGTAATGAGCATTGGGTATTATATAAAACTGATGAATCAGGTGCACCTGGGTGTCTCAGTGGGTTAAAGCCTCTGCCTTCAGCTCAGGTCATGATCTCAGGATCCTGGGATGAAGCCCCACATCGGGCTCTCTGCTCAGCAGGGAGTCTGCTTCCCCCTCTCTCTCTGCCTGCCTCTCTGCCTACTTGTGATCTCTCTCTCTCTCTCTCTGTCAAATAAATAAATAAATAAATCTTTAAAAAAAGAAACACTAAAACTGGTGAATCAGTGACCTCTACCTCTGAAACAAATAATACATTATATGTTAATTGAATTTAAATAATAATCAATTTAAAAAGTAATATGTATAATAATAGAATCTACTTTTTAGAGACTCTGTAAGGATTAAATGATTTTATGTATTTTTAAAAAATAGCTGGCATTACTGTGTAGCCAATGAATACTTGATCCTATCACTGTTATTATTATGTCTTCATTCTATTAAGGTAATGAGATAATTGGAAACTCACTGTAAATCTGCTTGTATGTCTGTGTGTGTGTGTATAGGCTGGCACATTAGATGCTTTTTTTTTAACAGCTTTTTATTTTTTATTATTTTTATTTTTTATTATTTTTTAAAGTTTTATTTTATTTTTTCGGTGTTCCAAGATTCATTGTTTATGCACCACACCCAGTGCTCCATGCAATACGTGCTCTCCTTAATACCCACCACCAGGGTCTAACAGCTTTTTTTTTTTAAGAGCTTTATTATCATACTTTAAATTTCACCTACTTAAAGTCTACAAGTCAGTGGTTTTTAATAAATTTACAGAGTTGTTAGTAACCTGAGTGGCTCAGCTGGTTAAGCGTCTGACTCCCAAGTTCTGGCTGAGGCCATGATCTCAGGGTTGTGGGACTGAACTCTTCGTTGGGGTCTGTACTAGGCATGGACCCTGTTGAAAATTCTCTCTCTCCCTCTGCCTCTCCCCTCTCTCTTGTCTCTCTTTCTCTCCCTCTCTTAAATATGAATATATATATTATATATATTATATATATAATATTATGAAATATATAGTGAAACCACCATCACAGTCTAATCCTAGAATATTTTCATTACCTCCAAAAGATACCCCTGTATATATTAGCAGTCATTCCTCATTCCTTCTACCTGCCTAGTCCTAGACAATTACTAATCTACTTTCTGCCCGTAGATTTTATTCTAGTCATTTTGTATAAATGGAATCATACAACATGTCGTCTTTTATGACTTTCACTTAGCATATGTTTTCAGAGTTCGTCACATTGTCACATGTATTGGTACTTCATTCCTTTTTATTTCCAAATAATATTCCACTGTATGAATCTTTTTATAAGTTACAGAGTATTTTACACTTTTCTTATATCCCTATGTTTGGGATAGAACATGACTAAATTCAGCTTTATTCTATTTGGCTGTGAGAAGCCTATACTTTTCTCAGGGACTGTAATTGTGGTCTGAATCATCTGCCACGAAAAACAGTCACAATATACATGCACCTAACAATATTTAGTTGTAATTTAGGATTAGAAACATAAAAGCAGGAGAAAAGAAGGAAAGAGAGGGAGTTGAGACATGGGATGAAAGAAAGAGGAGAGGTGAAGGGAGTAGTTCAGCAGAGACTGGATGATTATGCATTAGGGATGCTCTAGGAAGTTCCCACAGTGGATAAGAGCTGGATATTGACTCCCTAACACCGTGAAGAATTGGACAATTTATTGAGTTATACTTTAGTTAATTTGGTAGTGATTACTACATTTTTCTGAGCATTACCACAGATTTTGTTCTTGACCAAGTAGATATAGAAGAAATAAGATAAAATTCTCAGGAATTTAGTAATTCTGTATTGAATGATAAAACTTTCCCTTCTGTCCCTCTACAAATATATTCCTTTTAAAAATGGTTTGGGGAAGAATAATAGTGATATTATTCTTATTTCAACTCTCAGGGTTATAATTCTATTCCTATTTACTGTATTCCTACCTTGGATACTAGATGATCAGTACCAGCAGGACCTTGTTAACTTGAACTTTAAAAGAACTGTAAATTTTTTAAACACATCACTGCATTCCCTCCTAAGTACTTTTAGCTTTAAAATTCTGTGATTTTCTATCATATTGCTTTACTGTCACTCTTTTGAGTGATCTTTAAGGCTAACACCCTGTTAACTAAACAAGGTTTATATCAGAAGAGTCATGTTACCAGTATTTTTTTAAAAGAATTTCTACTTGGAAAGGAAAATTATTGCCAGGTGGCATTAAAAGCAAAAGGGAATGTTCTACCCACCACCTTGTTAAAACTAAAGTCAAAACAACAAAGAAGACCATTTCATTTATTTATTTTTCAAAGATCACTATTTAAAAATTTTCTTGATTTTAATTTTTACTTATTTAATTTTAAAATTTTAATTCTGGTATAGTTAAATACAGCATTATATTAGTTTCAAGTGTATAATGTGATTCAGCAATTCTATACAATACTCATTGTTCATCACAAGTGTACTCTTTATTTTTTAACATCTTAAATGATGCTCTTTATGGTAATAGTGTCATCTATACCATAATAATATACATTTGACCCTTGGCCAACACGGTTTTGAACCGCATGGGTCCACTTATGCAGATTTTTTACAGTATAGTGCTATAAACATATTTTCTCTTATAATTTCATTTTTAATAAATTTTAATTCTAATATAGTTAATACAGTGTTTTACTTTCAGATGTGCAACATTGTGATTCAACAGTTCTATACTTTACTCAATGCTCATCATGATAAGTGTACTCTTAATCCCCTTCACCTGTTTCACCCATTTCCTCCCTCCCCCCTGTAAACATCTGTTCGTTCTTTATAGTTAAGAGTCTGTGTTTTAATTTGTCTCTTTTTATCTTTTTTCATTTGTTTTATTTCTCAAATTCCACATGTGAGTGGAATCATTTGAGATTTGTCTTTCTCTGGCGGACTTATTTCACACCCTCTATATCCATCCATGTTGTTCCACATGCAAGATTTCATTAGTTTTTATGGCTGAGTAGTATTCTATTGTGTGTGTGTATGTACCACATCATCTTTATTCATCTATCAGTGGACTCTTGAGTTGTTTCTATAATTTGGGTATTGTAAATAATACTGCAATAAACACAAGGGTGCATGTATCTTTTCAAATTAGTGTTTTTGTATTCTTCAGGTAAGTACAGCCTAACCGACTGTGCCACCCAGGCATCATTTTTTCATCATTATTTACACTCCTGACACTGTTTGTGGATTACAATAACTATTTGTTAGATGGAAGACAGACAGAATAGTAAAGTGCATGAATGAGAAAGTCCAAAAATAACATTTATTATTTTTAAAGTAGTTGTACCAGATTGTTTCACTGTTTTACTATGAGTCCAGTACTGTTTAACAATGTAAAGAAACTTAATTTTACAGATATTATAAAAAAAACTATAAGACTAGAGAGTTATGAAAATGTATGCCAAAATAAAAAAAAAAGGAAAAGGGAAAACAAAACAAAACAAAACAAAAATGTATGCTAGCCTGTCCCAGACATAGCTTGAAGTAAAGGGAAAGAAGATGGGATGAATATGGCCCCATTTTTTTGAACCTTTTGGGAAAAAAAATCCAGCCAGTAGCAAATGAGTTATATTTAGATATGAAGCAGATTATTATCATTTGTGATTCTAACCAGCCCTCCCCTGAAAAATATCTCATGCAGAAATTTCTGCTTATTGTTCATTACTTCTCTGGAAAGGCTTTGTTTGGACAAAAGTCACAAAAAGTCACCAAATCTAATGTGGTATTGGACTGAATCTTGAGTAACAGAAAATTTTAATGAAAAGAATATAATGGTACACATAACTAGATTATTCATCTGAGTTCCTTCCCTCTTCTTTGCAAATCTTGGTTCTCCCTCATTTCTGGCTGTCTGGTTGACATGCCCTTCAAAATTGAGACCAAACGTGGTTTATCCTGGATTGTAAACAACTTTTTGGAACTGTTCATTCCAAGTTTCAGTCAGTAGTCCTCAAACTTTTGTGTATGCCATAATCCCTAAGATGCTTGATAAAAAGTACAGATGCCTGGACTACTAAAAATTTCTGAGTATGGCCAGAATTGCCACAATTTTTAATACACCCTATAATTTGAAACCACTGGTTTTAGATCTTTCATGTTTAATGTATTCTGAGAGCAAATAATTCTATATCACCTCAAAGATTCATCTATTCCTGGGTTTTTCTAACATCTATCAGCGGATACCTAGGGGGCGCTTGCGTGGCTCAGTCCGTTATGCATCTGCCTTCAGCTCAGGTCATGATTCTGGGGCTCTGGGATTGAGCCCCGTGTCAGGCTCCCTGGTCAGCAGGGAGTCTGCTCCTCTCTCTCCCTCTGCTCCTCCCCTCCACTCCTGGTCTCTCTCTCTCTCAAATAAATAAAAAAATTAAAAAAGAAAAAAGATGGTGGATACCAAAATGATACTTTTTATGGGCTGAATTGTGTACCCCTGAAATTCCTGTGTTGAAGTACTAACCCCCTAGTACCTCAGAATGTGACTTATTTGGAGGCAGGGTCTTTAAGGAGATAAATACATTAAAATTAAGTCATCAGGATGGGCCCTAATCCAACATTAGTGGACTGGTGTCCTTATAAGAATAGATTAGGACATTGACATGTGCAGAGGGAAGACCATGTAAAGACATGGGACAAAGACAACTATCTACAAGCCAAGGAGTGAGGCCTTCGAAGAAAACAAACCTGTCAAAACCTTGATCTCAGACTTCTAGCCTCCAGAATTCTGAGAAAATTTCTGTTTAAGCCACCCGGGCTGTGATGTTTTATTATGGTAGCTCTATGAAACTAATACAGTACTAATCTGTGTTGTGTATCTTCTATGTATAAGGCACTGTACAAACATTTTATTGAATTCTCTAGAATGTTGCTAGTTCTTACGTGTGTGAAGGGAAAGAAGGAAGGAATATGTAGGGGAGGAGCCAAGAAAGCCATTCATGAATGGTATGCTATGTCCTCTTTCTTGTTGTCCACAGACTTTAGAACTCTTTTCTTATAACTCTTATTCAGCAGGAAGCACTTGGCATTCCTTTTTTTTTTTTTTTTTTTTAAGATTTTATTTATTTACCTGTGAGAGAGAGAGAGAGGGAGAGATAGCACAAGCAGGGAGAGTGGCAGGCAGAAGGATAATCAGGCTCCCCGCTGAGCAGGGAGCCAGATGTGGGGCTTGATCTCAGGACCCTGAGATCATGACCTGAGCCAAAGGCAGATGTTTAACCGACTGAGCCACCCAGACATCCCTCACTTGGCATTCTTAATGCTTAATTCTTAATTGGCCAAACTTCCCCTTGCTCCTATGGGCCCTGGATATAAGTGAAGTCAAATCAAAATTGTCTAACTGTAGATTGACATTCTGGTACTACATGACACTTAATGTTACGCAGCACTTCCTTTCCATATGACTATAGTCACAGCAATTCCAATTATTATTTTTTCCAGCTCAGACTAGCGGTGCGGTGTGTTAATTGAAATTAGGGAGAATAGAAAGAAGGGGAGATAGGCCATTACCCAGGCGTAGTATCCACTTATTATCTCCCACTACTTCTGTGAACTATTCTGGGTGCCATACTGGTAATATAGTTGTTTATGAAAAGTCTGCTTTCAGTTTTAATTCTGATTCAACAAATTTTGTATACCTAAAATATACCCATTACTTGGCTAGAAATTAAGTATACAAAGGTGAACACAACATGGTACTGTCCTAAAGAAGTATGTACTTCAGTAAATACAACAGTGGAAATAAATGCATCAATAGAATAAAAGATGAAGGAAATAAATGACTATTTCAATTTAGTAGGAGATCCAACTTAGTAGTTCTGAATTAGAGTGATTGTTAAAGTTACTAGGAGAGCATTTTAAGAAGAGGCCCAGATTCCACCATGGATCAACTAATTCAGAGTTTTCACGCATGGGGTCTTTGACTCTTATGTCTACAAAAGTTCCTTTATGGTCCCTCATACTCATGAGGTTGGAATACAGAGGTATAATGGATCCTAAGTATAGTAGGTAAGTGTGTGAAGTGGAGGTTGCCACTGAAGTAGGAAGTTAGGTGATGGTCCATATGCTAAGGATTGCTGAATCAATTTTTAGGGTATAATGTATTGTGTATGTGTGTGTGGTTTAAGAAATATTAGTGTCTCAAGATGTAAATGGAGTAAATAAAATAATATTTTAAATCAAACTAAGAACTCTGAGAGGTAAGTGAGAAAAACCCAACTCAAATTAACATAATCCTAAAAGGGCATGCATGGGCTCATAGCATGGACAAAGCTGGGGTAGAGCTCTTAAACAATGTTGTCCAACACAGCAGCCGTTAGCCATATATGACTATTGGCCACTTGAAATATGACTGGTCTGAGTTCAGATTTGCTGTAAGTATAAAATACACACTGGATTTTGAAGAATTAGTATAGAAAAAAATGTACTCTATTTTATTAATTTTCTATGCGAAGGTGTCTGGGTGGCTCATTCAGTTAAGTGTCTGTCTTTGGCTCAGGTCATGATCCTCAGGGTCCTGGGATCGAGTCCCATGTTGAGGAGTCTGCTTCTCCATCTCGCTCTCCCTCTCTGTTCTCCCTCCCTCCCTCTCTCTCTCTCTTTCTCTCTCAAATAAATAAAATCTTAAAAAAAAAAGAGTTTTCTATACTGGATATATGTTGACATGGTATTTTGGAGATGTTGGACTAAAAATATATTTTAAAAATTTATTTTACCTGTTTGTACTTCTTTTTAATATGGCTACATATTTAGCTCACATTATGTTTCTGTTGGACAGCATTGCTCTGTAATCATTGGAAATAGGGGCTCTATGCCTGTAGGACTGCCTTATCATCTTTGCTTCTTTCTGAGCGTCAGCCTCATTTCTTCTAATTGCAGAGGACTTTTCTCCTAGAAGCAGGAACCTGGGCTCTTACACGGTCTCTACTAAAGAGGAAGGGCACTTCTCTTCCAGATCCTATTTTGAAAATCCTATGGAAGAATTTTAATTGGTGCAGCTGGAATCATGAACCAATCACTTTGGCTGCAAGAATGGAATAATATCATGATTGGCTGGATCTGGGCCAAGTGTCTATTCTTACAGCTGTGCCAGGACACAAGATAAAGTGGTTAGTCATTACCGGAACCACATGGGTAGAAAGGGAGATTAATTTCCCAAAACAATAGTAATAACTAATGTTTATTTAGTGCTTACTGTGTGCTAGGCATTATGATAAACATTTTTGCATAGATTATCTCATTTAATAGGTATAACAGCTATTTTGAGGTAGTCTGATGGAATCTTAGATGTAATAAATCTTGAACCCTTATATTCTCCTGATCTTTCCAATCTTAATAAATAAATGAACACACAAATACTTAAGGCACATAACCGAGGAATCATTCCTGATTCCTTCCTTTCTTCCCCTTGCCTGTATTCATTTATTTATGTTAAACAATTAACTCTTCTTCTTTTCTATATCCATGCTTCACACAGAGGCCAGAATAATATTTTTTAAATATAAAGCTTAGATTAAGCACTGCAGGGAATGAAATCTAAACTTCCCAGCATTGTCTGGCTTCTGTTTAGCTTTTTAATTCCATCTTGTGCTATACTGCTTCTCATTATGCTTTAGTTACATAGGTCTCCTTTCATGCTGAGCTTTTTTCTGTCTCTGGCCTTCCATCTTCCGGGAATGATTTTCTAGTTTTCTGAGTGGCTCGCTCATCCTTATCCTTTATATCTCAGCTTCAGTGTCATCTCCTCAGAGAAGCTTTATCCTGAACATCCTCTAGAAAGTGGATCTACAGGTTCCTCTTTCAGTATCTCATCACTTTGTTTCTTTTATTGTACTTATCATAATCTTCATTTGTTTGTTTACGATATGAGTAGTTTACTAATGTATAAACTCCATGATTATATTAAATCTGTTCTAATCCTAGTACCTGTATAATATCTGGGAACAGGGTAGGTGTTCAGTAAATATTTGTTGAATATGTGAATGAATCTTTATTTTACAGATGAGGAACTGAGGCTTAGAGAAGGTAAAGAACTGATTCAAGTCATATAATATGAAGTGATAGAAATAGGTTCCAAACCCAGAGAGCTTGATTGCAGAACTGCTGTCATTAATTGCCATGCCATAAGAAAGGAATGTTATAGTGGGCAGACAAAATAGTATATGTCTAATAGTAGAAAGCACTGGTCTTGGTATCAGAAGGCTTTTGTTCATTTCTGGCTCTACTGACTGGAGTGACCCTATTAGTCTACATGACTGAGAGTGGAGGAGGGATGTTATTCAAATAATAACTGGAAGTTTTACCAGAACTGGAATAATCTTGGAAAGCGGTGAGGACATATAACAAATGTCTACCATAGAATACTAGTATGTTTCCACAATACGCTGAGAAGTTACCCATACCTTTCTTACAGAGGCCATCTCTTTTGACTCTACCTTTTGAAAATGACTAGAAAATTTGAAATGTAAATTTTCTGGTGGATATTAAGTTTAGAATAAAATTGTGGAGACAGTTGGCATCAAGATAATTGCTAAATGTGAAGGCTGAGAGCAAAGACTGACAGTTGTTAGAATATGATAGTATTTTCTACTTTAATAGATGCAAAGTCATGGATAGACTGGATGTTAGGATTCTTTCCTGTCTTAGTATAATTGACTCTCCATTTCAAAAGTGTGTCTATTATACACAGTAATTGTTCTTTAGCTATACTATAAACTAAGATTAAACGTTGTAGCATTTTGTTTTCCTGATATAAGATATTTCTAAGAATATACATATTTTTTTAACTTGCGATTTTTATCTAGGAAAAAAATATTAAGTAATTTTATCCGTCAGCTCTCTATTAGTTTGTTAGTTCAAAAATAATTTATTTTTCTAGAAGATAAGTACTTTAGAGGGGAAAGCCTCATTCTTTTTTTGTGTGCTTTTTAAATTGTATAATTTATACAGATAGATAATTTGGAATATCTATTTATAGTCTTTTCAATTTTCATTTCCAGTGGCCAGATATAGTTCACATAGTAGTCAACATTACTTGAACTGATCACCATTATAAAGCTGCCATGATACAGGGTTTTTAAAAAGTCTTTCCTTCTTAAAGACTGTGGTCTCATTTGAACAGAAATATTATGCAGAAGATTCATCAGTCTTTTTTCCCTCTTGTGAATAAATCCAACAAAACTGATCTAATTTGGTCAAATTTTTAATACATTGGTTTCTTTTCAAATTTATAAACCAAGGCAAATAAAATTCACTTCTACCAAGCCTTCTACAGCTTTCTACACACTCTTGAGTTTAGCTTTTACACTCTTCTTTCACATTCTGAAAGCCTCATTCTTTAGAAATAAAACATAATTAGAGTGGAAAAAAACTTAAAAGTCATAGTTAACGGTGAAATATGGGCTGGAATTTAGAGATTCACCTTTTCTTTTTGATGAGATCTGATTTATTCATACATTGCATACATTTACTTGTCAAACATTAACTAAACATTTCTTTTATATGAGAAATAAGTATCAAATAGAGTAGAAAGTACACAGGACCCAGGGGTCTTTTGTCCCCTGGGTTCAACCCAACATTCAAATCCGTATTCTACCTCTTTGTAACTCTGATTATGGCAGAGAAAAATAGCATTTATGAGTCATGGTTCTTCCTTGATTTTTAAGGTGAGGATAATAGAATTATCCCTGCTTCCCTTTGAGGATTATGGTAAAGCTTGAAAGAGTTCTGTAAATTATAGCTTTCCATATATATGTCAAATACATTTCTTATTATTATGTGCATGGAACTGCTTTATACGGAAGATTTAAAAAATCATTCTTTTTACTATACTTTGGTTTACCAATCCATTTCCTGGAATCATTTTTTTTCATGGCTTTATGTTTTTAGAGAAGCTTTAGATTTACTACAAAATTGAGAGGAGGGTACAGAGATTTCTCATATACCATCTGCTCCCACACATGTATAACCTCCCTCATTATCAACGTCTTTCACCAGAATGGTACTTTTTTTTATTAAAGATTTTATTTCTTTATTTTGGAGCATGCATAATTGGGGAGGGGGAGAGGGAGAGAATCTCAAGCAGACTCCCTGCTGACCACAGAGCCCTACTTAGGGCTCGGTCTCATGACCCTGAGATTGTGACCTGAGCTGAAATCAAAAATTGGGTGCTTAACTGACTGAGCCACCCAGTGCCCCCCCCAACCTTTTTTTAAACCGAGGGTAAACATACATTGATACATCATAATCATCCAAAATCCATAGTTTACCTTAGGGTTCACTCTTGGCGTCATACATTCTGTAAATACAGAAAAATGTGTAATGACATATGTCCATCTTTATAACATCAAACAGTATTTTCACTGCTTTAAAAATCGTCTGTGCTCTGCCTGTTCATTGCCACCCCTCCCCCATGCAATCACTGAACTTTTTATTATTCCCATAGTTTTGCCTTTTCTAGAATGTCATATAGTTGGAATCATACAGTATGTAGCCTTCTCAGATTGGCTTCTTTCACTTAGTAATATGAATTTAAGGTTCCTCCAAGTCTTCTCATGGCTTGATATCTCATTTCTTCTTAGTGCTGAATAATATTCCTCTGTCTGGATGTACCATAGTTTATTTATCTATTTGCCCACTGAAGGATATCTTGGTTGCTTCCAAGTTTTGGAAATTATGAATAAAGCTGCTATAAACATCTATATGAAGGTTTTTGTGTAGACATAAGTTTTCAGTTCCTTTGGGTAAATACCAAGGAGTGTGAATGTTAGAGCTAATGGTAAGAGTATGTTTAGTTTTGTAGGAAGCTGCCAAACTGTCTTCCAAACTGGCTGTACCATTTTACATTCCCACTGGCATTGTATGAGAGTTCCTGCTGCCCCACATACTTGCCAACATTCAGTGTTGTCAGTGTTCTGGATTTTGACCGTTCTTATAGATGTGTAGTGGGATCTCATTGTTGTTTTAGTTTGCATTTCTCTGACAACATATGATATGGGACATCTTTTCATATGTTTATCTACTGCTTATCTGTATATTGTCTGTGGTGAGATCTCTGTTCATGTCTTTGGCCCACTTAAAAAATTTTTTTAAAACTTTTTAAACATTTTAAATTTAAATTCAGTTAATTAACATATAATATATTATTGGTTTCAGAGGTACAGGCCTGTGATTCATCAGTCTTATACCCAGTGCTCATTACATCACGTGCCCTACTTCATGTCCATTGCACAGTTACCACATCCACCCCCTGACCTCCCTTATAGCAACCCTGAGTTTGTTTCCTATGCTTAAAAAGTCTTTCATAGTTTGTCTCCCTCTCTGATTTCGTCTTGTTTTATTTTCCTCTCTTCCCCTATGATCCTCTATTTTGTTTATTAAATTCCACATATGAGTGAGATCATATGATAATTGTCTTTCTCCGACTGACTTATATCGCTTATAATACCCTCTAGTTCCATCCATGTTATTGCAAATGGCAAGATTTCATTTTTGATAGCAGCATAATATTCCATTGGAAAAATATATATCTCACCTCTTCTTTATCCATTCATCTGTCGATGGATATCTGTGTTCTTTCCCTGGTTTGGCTATTGTGGTCATCACTGCTATAAACATTGGGGTGCAGGTGCCCCTGCGGATCACTATATTTGTGTATTTGGGGTAAATATTCATTAGTGCAATTGCTGGGTCATAGGGTAGCTCTATTTTCAACTTTTTAAGGAATCTCCATACTGTTTTCCAGAGTGGCTGCATCAGCTTGCATTCCCACCAACAGTGTAGGAGGGTTCCCCTTTCTCCACTTGCCAACATCTGCCGTTTCCTGACTTGTTAATTTTAGCCATTCTGACTGGTGTGAGGTGGGTATCACATTGTGGTTTTGATTTGTATTTCCCTGATGTTTGGCCCATTTTTTAATTGGGTTGTTTGTTTTCTTATTGAGTTTAAGAGTTCTTGGGTGTTTTGGACAACGGTCTTTTATCAGATGTGTCTTTTGCAAATATTTTCTCTCAGTCTCAGCTTGTCTTCTCATTCTCTTGATACTGTCTTTTACCGAGCAGAAATTTTAAATTTAATGAAGTTCAGCTTATTAATTATTTCCTTCATGGATCATGTCTTTGGTGGTGTATCTAAAAAGTTATCCCTGAACCCAACTTAATCTAGGTTTTCTCCTATGTTATCTTCTAGGAGTTTTATAATTTTGCATTTTACATTTAGGTCTATGATCCAATTTGAGTTAATTTTTGTGAAGGGTGTAAGATCTGCATATAGTTTTAGTTTTTTGCATGTGTATGTCCAGTTGTTCGAGCACCATCTGTTGAAGACACTGTCTTGCTCTGTTGTGTTGCCTCTGCTCTTTTGTCAA
The DNA here is from genome assembly GCA_028534135.1 of Potos flavus. Classification (NCBI taxonomy): domain Eukaryota; kingdom Metazoa; phylum Chordata; class Mammalia; order Carnivora; family Procyonidae; genus Potos; species Potos flavus. The sequence goes on from CM052897.1 coordinate 18,175,961, forward strand.
AGACAGTTAATTATATTTATAAGGGTCTATTTCTGGTCTCTCTGCTCTGTTACTTTGATCTATTTGTCTATTCTTTTTGCAAATACACTATCTTGATTACTGTAGCTTTCTAGTAAGTTTTCAAGTAAGGTAGCATCTGTCTTCCAACTTTGTTCTTGTCCTTCAGTATTGTGTTGGCTATTCTGGGTCTTTTGCTTCTCCATATAAATGTTGGCTTGCTGGGATTTTGGTTGGGATTATATTGTTTAGATCAAGTTGGAAAGAAATAACATCTTGAGAATATTGAGTCTTCCAGTCTATGAATATAATCTCTATTTATTTAGTTCTTCTTTGGTTTCATTCATTGGAGTTTTATAGTTTTCCTCATAGATCTCGGACATGTTTTGCTAGATTTATATATATGTATTTCATTTTGTGGAGTGCTAATGTGAATGATACTGTGTGTTGAATTTTAAATTCCACTTTCTATTGCTATTGTATAAGAAAATAATTTACTTTCATGTATTAACTTTGTGTCCTGTGACTTTGCTATAATTGCTTATTAGTTCCAGGAGTTGTTTTGTTGATTCTTTCAAGTTTTCTACACAGACAGTCATGCCATCTGCAAACAAAGACAGTTTTATTTCTTCTTTTCCAACCTATATACTTTTTTTTCCTTTTCTTACCTCACTGCATGAGCAAGGACTTCTAGTACAATGTTGAAAAGGAGCGGTAGCAGAGGACATCTTGGCCTTGAATGTGATCTTAGTGGGAAGGCTTTGAATTAATCACCATTAAGTATGATGTTAGCTATAGATTTTTTTTGTCGATATTCTTTATCAAGTTAAGAAAGTTCCCCTCTCTTCCTAGTTTTCTGAGTGTTTTTATCATAAATTGGCACTGAATTTTGTAAAATTCTTTTTCTGCATCTGTTGATATGATTATATGATTTTACTTTTTTAGTCTGTTGATATGATGAATTATAGTAATTATAATTAGTCTGAATAGGACTGTATCTATTAAAGGAATTGAATCAATAACCAGTAACCTCCAAAATAGAAAACACCAGGCCCAGATGGGTTCACTGGTAAATTCTACCAAATATTTAAGGAAGAAATTATACCAATTCTCTACAGTCTGTTTCATAATAGAAGCAGAGGGAATACTTTCCAACTCATTCTATGAGGCCAGCATTACCCTAATAGCAAAACCAGACAAAGACATTACAAAAAAAATAAAACTATCGACCAATATTTCTCATGAATGTAGATGCAGAAATCCTCAACTAACTTTTAGCAACATCAAATTTTAAAAAGTATAAAACAAATTATATAGCATGACCAAGTGGTATTTATCCCATGTATGCAAGGCTAGTTCAGTTTTTGGACAGGATGGCTAGAATTGGCTGGAGTTGATTTTTTTCCCTTCCCCCAGGTCTGGCTAAATAGTTTTCTTTGAAGACAGAGCTTGTTAAGAACAGAGTGTTCTGGTGTATTGAAAAATAGTTCTTTTCCTGTTCCCCTAGAATCCTGAGAAGAATTTTCTTTGGTATTTACTTTGGGAATCTGGTTGAGCTCCTTGAGGTAAATCCCACCATATTGTTGTGGGTCCCATGACAGGGTCTTCCTGGAGCTTTTAAAATAGAAGTTGAATGCTATTCTTTTTTTTTTTTTTTTAAGAGTCTTTTAGTTTTTTTTAGGTAATCTCTACACCCAACGTAGGGCTCAAATATACAACCCTGAGATCAAAAGTTGCATGCTCTACCAACTGAGCTAGCCAGGCACCCCGATTGCTATTCTTTATTTTTTATTGAGATATAATTGATGTATAACATTGTGTAAATTTAAGATGTACATTATGTTAGTTTGATACATTTATATATTGTAATATGATTCCTCCAGTAGTATTAGCTAATGCCTTTGTCATGTCATATATTTATCATTTCTTTTTTGTATTGAGAACAGTTAAGATTTTGTCTCTTAGCAATTTAATCACTATGTTGTACATTAGCTCTCCAGAATTTATTTATCTACTAGTTGTAAGTTTGTACCTTTAAATAACATCTTCTCAATTCTCCCACCCTCCAGACCCTGGTAACAACCATTTTACCCTCTGTTTTTACAAGTCTTATTATTTTTGATTTCACATCTAAGTGAGATCATACATTGTTTTTTGTATTTTGTCTTTGTATGTATGTGTCTTTTTCTTTCTGACTTATTTCACTTATCATAATGCATTCAAGGTCTATCCACGTGTCACAAATGAATTTCTTTCTCATGGCTGAATAATATTTGTGTGTGTGTGTGTGTACATATATGTATACGTATATCTCACATCTTTATCCATTCATCAATTGACAGACACTTAGGTTGTTTTCATAACTTGGCTATTGTGAATAATGCTGCAATGAACATAGGTGTACAGATATCCTTTTGAGATACTTATTTCATTTCCTTTGGATGTATACCCAGGAGTGGTATTGCCAGATCATATGCTGGTTCAATTTTTAATTTTTTGAGGAACTGCCATACTGTCTTCTATATTGGTTGTATCAATTTGCATTCCAACTTATGTATATAAAGGTTCTCTTTTTTTGCATCCTCACCAACATTTAATATCTCTCTTTTTTTAATAAAAGCTACCTTGGGAGTTTTTAATTTCCAGATTTGTCTGTAATGAGCCTCTAGCACTTCCTCAATTATACTTCAGGTTTTCCCACTTTGCACTGGTTCCTGTGGTAGTTTCCATTTGTGAATCTCTGCCCTGGTAAGCCACAACTTCCTGTATCCACCTGTTTATTCTTGGAGGCAGCACTTTGCTCTGTGTCTGAGGAATCCAAGAATTGCTGATTTTTTCTGTATGTTTAGCTTTTTAGTTGTTCGGATGAGGCAGTGACTTCCAAGGTTTTTACATGTGGAACTGGAAACCAGAAGTCTCTCTGGAAACATTTTAAGACTTTATTATGATTTAAAGTGCTTTGAAATCCCCTGAAGATAGATTATACATAATAAGGCCATTACTGTTTCGTTCTTGTACATTCTTATTTATTTCCTAAAGTAGAAGTTTTAAGAGAAGCTAGTTTGGCTTCTTTATATTCTCTATAAATAATCCTGATTTTAGGATAGGGAAATCTTCTATAAGAATATAACAAAATGGGGCACCTGGCTGGCTCAGCTGGTAGAGCATGTGACTCTTGATCTTGGGGTTGTGAGTTGGAGCCCCACAGCGAGGGTAGAGTTTACTTAAAAAAATATATAACAAAGCAAAATGACGTTTTCCTCTAAAGATGAATTATGTAATTTATAAAAATATTTTTAAATGGCTCAGATGTCATATTTATAAAATGAATATTATAGTTATTATACTTAGTATTAATTTATGACATAAACTTGATAATATACTTGAATATATAGTTAGAGATGGATCTATAGTCTATAACATTAGATATTTAGGGGTAACAGATAATATATTAGAAAATAAATGCAATATATAGATTTCTATTTGAATATATACCTCACTAAATTTGGGAGATAGGCTATGGGGGAAAGAACATTAGACAAGGATGGGATTCGGAAAAATTGAATTCTAATCCTAATTACAGAAAGTATGGTTTAGTGATTAACTGCATAGGCTTTTGGGTCAATTCATATTTTTTGAATCCCAGTTCTGCCCCTTTTTTGCTATGCAACCTTGGGTAAGTTTCCTAATCTTTTTAAACTTTAGTTTCTTTAACTTAAAAAAAGAGATAGTTATAGTGCTTACCTCTTAGGGTTACTATAAGGATTAAATGAAAAAATACACACGAAGTATTTAGCAGTTTATTAGTATCATCATTATTATCATCATCGTCATCTTCACCACCACTAATGCTACTAATTAGCAGCTTCCACCAAGTCATTTAATCTCTCTAGGTATGTTAGGTTCTCTCATTTATAAATGAGAGGACTAGATTAGTTGATTTCCTTATGGTGATTATTATTATTGTTGTTGTATTGTTGTTGTTAGTTAATGTGTTTGAGAGTGCTCTGTTAAAGCCTGAATAAACAGGTCATCATCATCTTAGGGTTGTCTTTGAGCTCTGAAATGACAAAAATGAAAAACCATCTATGACATGAATCTGTGACTCTCCTGTTTTATCTCAAAGCCGTGACTAAAGCAGAGAGAAATTTGTGTGCCAATCTCTTCACCCTTGCTTTCTGCATCATTACTCCATATTATCCATTGTATATAGCAAATTGCAGAAAACAGGGTTTCTTAAACCAAGACCAAAATAGGAAGAGGAAGAAGCCACAATAATAGCAGATATATACTTAGCCTTACTCTGTACCAGGTAGGGTGCTAAGAGCTTTATATGTGTTGCTACTTTATATATATATAAATTAAACCTTTCCTCATTGTACTTCTACCTTAATCTTTTTATTCTCTCTCTGCATAACTTTTATCTCCTTAATCTTTTTTTTTTTTAATATTTATTAGAGAGAGAGAGTGGGTGCATGCAAGCGAGGGGAGGTACAGAGGGAGAGGGAGAGAGAGAACCTTAAGCTGACTCCCAGCTGAGCTCTGAGCCTGACATGGGGCTCCATGCGGGGCTTGATCTCAGGATCCTGAGATCATGACCTGAGTCGAAATCAAGAGTGGGACGCTTAACTGACTGAGCCACCAAGGCGCCCCTTAGTTCTTTAATCTTATTTCTCTATAATTCTCTTCTAAGAATTCTGCATTTTGGCAAAGTGCTGGATGGTGGTTTTCAACATTTATTGAACATATTTTTTACTTTTCAAACTTCATGTTTCTGTTTGAAATCCCTCTTCTCCCTCCTTTCTGTTATCCCTACCAATCTTTCAAGGCTTAACTCAGACCTCCATCTTGAAGCTATCTAATCCATTATAGCTGAAATGGCTCTTTTTCTTGGTATAAGCACTAGTATGGCAGAAAATATTTTTGCTAAATAAACACAGTGCTAAATAAACATTAGTTTTTGCTAAATAAACACTAGTGCTTTTTTGTTTGAATACACTAAGATTTTATTGTAGTAGCTATTGAATGTAAAGTTGTTCTTTAACAGGTGAGAATAGAAAATAAAAATGGTGTATTTTATTTAAATTTAGAATAATTTGCATAGGCCTTTTTGTGTGGGTTTAATAGTTTAATAGTAATTCCAGAGTCATTAAAATGATTAGGTAGCCATTGAGGATGGCTTTAGTCATTTTAAAAAGAAAACTTGGAACAGTGCTCAAATTTGCTCTTCTGTCTTCTGTTTTTGTGTCCTCTCAACCACTTTCAGTACTCCTCTAGTTCCCTTATATATTTTAAAAGATAAGTAAATCGTATTTATCAAGGTAGTAAGTGACCAGTGAAAAGATTTTAAGCATCTCTGGGATATAGATTTTTCTGTGAGACAACTACTATAAAAAATAAAAAATAATTAGTACATATAGGGAGTTGTTTAGTTAAACAGACTAGTTTGCATTAATTATGGTGACTTAGGGACCATTAATAAATGAGATTGCTTCTATTCCATAGGCACAAAGAAACTCTATTTATGAAGAGAGTATCTTCTAAAAGTTTGTTTAAAAGTTGCTTGTTTGGATCTTAAGGCATATTTCCCTTGAATTCCCAGTTAGATCATAAAAGCCTGAAATATAATACAGTATAATGTTCAAGATACCATTGTTAGGAGCTGGGGAAAGGATGAAGCATGAGCCACCAGGAGTGGTCTTGGTCATAAGAAACTCAAACATGTAGAGGTAGGGAAGGCGGGAGGGAGGGAGAGAGAGAAAAAAAAGAGAGATTGAGATTGATTGATTCTAAGGAATTGCCTCATGTGATTGTACAGTCTTGGTAAATCCAGTATGTATAGGGTAGGCCTGCAGGCTTGAGACCCATGGAAGAGTTGCAGTTTGAGTACAAAGGCAGTCTGCTGGCAGAATTCCATCTTGCTCCAGGGAGGTCAGTTTTTGTTTTATTAAGGCCTTCATGTGATTCTGTGACGCCCACCCATATTAGGGAGGGTAATCTTTCAAGAAGATGATTTAAAATGATTTAAAATGATTTAAATGTTAATCTCACCAAATTAAATCACTGATTTAAATATTAATCTCACCAAAAGACACCTTCAAAAAAGATCCAGAATAATGTTTGACCAAATATTTGGACACTGTGGCCCAGTCATGTTGACACATAAAATATTAACCATTATACCTTCTTTTTGTCTTTTTCCTTAACTTTCTGGGAATTGTCATCAGTTTATCTTCCACTTTATTTTACAGATCTCTTCAGTTTTTCACTTTAGCTTGCATCTTTCATGTTTGAGGCTTTTCTCAAATCTCCTGTGATCCTTGGTTGTCCATTTTTATTTGAAAATGGGACTCTCCAAAGGCTGGTCACAACTCTGTACTCATGGTTAAAGCTTGTAACTACAGGGTGAGTGGACGTTGGGGAATCCTTCAGTATCAGCATCTTTCAGCTTTTTCTCTTGTGCTGGTCAGATCCTCCAGATTGTTCTAATCTCTAAGCCTGTCTATGAGCATTTTGGGAGCTGAATTGAGGAAGAAGTCTTTATATTCAGTGTATAAACTTAATTTCTTTGCTTTTAGTATTTTGTTTCTACTTTCAGCTGTAGCTAGTACCCTTCATCCAGAGAACTTCTCTTTAACTCTCTTCAGGAAGTAAACCACAGTCTTCTAGAATGGGGAAGGGATAGTTGCCTGGCTGTATGGAGTGGAGTGTTTGAAGGTTCATTTCTTTAGTTGACTTTCAACCATTCCTTGGTGTTTAGTTCCACCTTCAAACTCACTTCCAGAGGTAACTGATAACACCTATTCCTAAACCTTTTGGAGATTTTGCTGTGTAAATTGTGTTGCTTTCTTGGCTTTTTTTTACTTCCAGCCAGAGATTCAAGTTTCTCAACTTAGTTCATGCTATCTACTTTCCAGCTTACATTTTCTTTTTGCTGTTGTCTTCTTTCCCATATTCTTTCTTCTTGTTGGGTACATCTTAAAAACCCCTTTATGGTAATTTTAGGAGATTTTAAAAGCATGTATAAGTTCTGCATGCATTCAGTGTGTCAGCTTTTTGTTTCTTAAAACTTATGGAAATTTTCAAACACATGCAGAAGTAGAATGGTATTATGAGTGCTCATGAATCCTTTTCTCAGCTTCAGAATGGTAAGTTGTCAACATATGGACAATCTTTTATTTATATTCCCTCACCTCTTCTAGATTATTTTATAGCAATCATAGACCTCATATCATTTCATCTATAAATTCTTCTGCATATCACTCTGAAGTTAAAGATTTTTTTTTAAAAAACAAAACTATAATGCCATTATCAATACCCAAATAAATCTAATAATTCCTTGATATCAAATATCCACTGAATGTTTGGATTTCCACAATTTTATCACTAATTTTTCTTAATATTTGGTTCATTCAAATTCGTATTAAAATAAGGTCCAAAGTCTTTTTTTTTAATAGGTGAAGATTTTAAGAGACATTTCACCAAAGAAGATATGCAAATGGCTTATAAGCACATGAAAAGACGCTTAATACAGTCATTAAAGAAATGCAAATTAAAACCACAATGAGATACCACTACACATCTACCATACAACACACACACACATTCAATTAAATGGCTATAATTTAAAAGATGAACAATAACAAATGTTGGCAAAGATGTGGAGAACCTGGAACCTGCATTACTGGTAAGAATATAAAATGATGCAGCTACTTTGGAAAACAGCTTTCATAGTTTCTTAAAAGATTAACCATAAACTTACTATAGTAGTTCCACTACTAGGTATCTAACCAGGTGAAAAATATGTTCATGACTATTAATACTAGCATTATTCATAATAGCCCATCCCTAGAAACAATACAAATGTCTGTCAATTGGATGAATGGCCAAAAAAAAAAAAAAAAAAAAAAAAGAGGGATGTCTCTACAATGGGATTCTATTCAACAATAAAAAGGAACAAACTATTGATGCTACTGTATGAATACTACATGCTACAACATGAATAAACTTCAAAAACATTATGTATTCATTGAAAGGAACCAGATGCAAAAGACTACATAGCGTATGATTTTATGTAAGTGTAATGTCCAGAAAAAGCAAATTTATAGAAGCAGAAAACAGATGAATGGTTTCCTATGGCGGGCATAGTCTTTTGTAATCTGTAGGTTTCCCCCTTTTCTTTTGCCTTTTATTTTATACTTACCTTTTTATCTTTGGCTTTTCTTGACTCACCTAATGCTAACATACTGCTTCCCCTCTGTAGTCACTAAATGAAGCTTTCCTATCTCTGGTCACAATGTCTTCTCTTACAGCTTGCATTTTCAACAATTTAATTTGGTTGATTTAAGTATTAAATCAGAAAGTACATGTGAATAACAGCGTGATTTATGGTATGTAGTTTGCGTTTAAATATGTGGTATGTATATCGAGATTTGGAATCAATAGGATACACACGGTGTAGGAGTGCTGACAATACTGACTCCATCTTTGGGCCTCCATCTTGTTCGTGCCTGATTGATGACTTCTCTTGGGCCTACTTGTTCTGGGCCCATTCAAGGTTAATATTCATATCTTAGACATGCTCTCCAAGGCCTGGATAAAGGGAGGCTTGTTTTGGTCTCCCATGAATCTGTTAGAACAGTCTTTGCCTTTCCTGATGCACAGGTGGTGCCACAAGATCTAATTAAAGGTTAGCTGTCAATTAGGTGCCTGTGAACCCTTTGATCTTACAGCAGGGCCCTTCTGTATGTTCCCTCACTCTATAAAATATGTGGACTAAGGTTTGGATTTTGTGGAGAATAACTATGCAGTTGTCATGGATTGTCCTCCACCTGTTCTCTGCCCTTTCAGTTACCCTGAATAAAACTCCCTGTAAACTGGAGTTACCTGCTTTGTTTACCACTCTTAAAGTGCCTTCTCAGTTGGGGGATACGTTACTGTTCTTCCTCCACTTTCTAACACGGAAAGAGAGAGAATGTGAGACAGAGAGAGACACAACTTTTTAAAGGAATTGGCTCCTGTAATTGTGGGGGCTGGCAAGACTGAAATCTATTGGTCAGGCAGGCAGGCAGGCAGACAGGCTGAAAATTCAGAGTTGATGTTGCAATCTTGAGTCTGAAATCTACAGAGAAGGTCAGGCAGGCTGGAAACTCAGGAAGGTTTTCTGTGTTACAATCTAGGGTCTGAATTCCTTCCTATGGAAACCTCAGTTTTTCCACTGAAGTCCTTCAACTGTTTGGATGAAACCTACCCACATTATGGCAGGTAAACTGCTTTACTAAAAGCCTACTGATTTAAATGTTAATAACTTTTAAAAACTACCTTACTAGCAACATCTAGACTGGTATTTGACCAAGCAACTAGGTACCATAGCCTAACCGAGTTGACACATAAAACTAATCATCACAGTATCTGTTATTATCCCTCCATTTTAATTTTCTTTACTCAACACTGAGTTAACGGACCAGGTTTTTAATAGCACTTGCGGAGAAGAGCTCAAAGAAAGGACATTCAGCAGAAATCAGGCTCTGATGAGTTAGGGCAGTGGTTCTCATCTATGGCTGTTCTCAGCCCAGAATGCACATTAGAATCATCTGGGGGAGATTTTAAAAAGAAGAGTGGGCCCTTTCACACAGCATTTGAGACCCAGATGATTTAATTGGTTTGGACTGAAAATCTCTGAGCTAGACACAGCTTAGTCCCTTGCTACTAAAGTGTCACCTGAAATCTTGTTAAAATGCAGTCTCAGCCCTACACAGAGTAAGAACCTAGAAGATTCAGAGATGTGCCACAATTCCATTCAATATTTGGGTGTCAGTGTTAGTGTCTGGTAAGCTACTAAAATATTATAAAAAGACTGAATTTTGGTTCCTTTTAGATTCAATTAATAATTGATTTTATCAGTAGGTTTTCCTCTTTTTTTTTTTTAAGATTTTATTTATTTATCTGACAGAGAGAGATCACAAGTAGGCAGAGAAGCAGGCAGAGAGAGAGGGGGAAGCAGGCTCCCCGCTGAGTAGAGAGCCCGATGCGGGGCTCGATCCCAGGACCCTGAGATCATGACCTGAGCCGAAGGCAGAGGCTTAACCCACTGAGCCACACAGGCGTCCCAGGTTTCCCTCTTAATATGCCATGACAGTATGAAAAAGTGAGCATAAACTTATATTGCCTTGGATTGTTTCTGAAAGGAAAGAGTGATTTGATAAGTACTCTGCCCTTAATGTGGAATTTCTCAGCCGTCAGATTCATTATATGGATTTGGGGAAAATGAATGTTTAAAATGTTCTGAGACCTTTCCTAGTTGACAGACAATTGCATTTAGAATTTATACTGTTAAAAAAATGACGGTGATTTGGAATCTTTAAGCAAGAATGTCTTTCTTGAAATAAGAAACACCCAAAGTCAGTGAGACAGACTCAGGAGGGACTCATTTTTCTAAACCTAACTTCTTAGCGATAAATGGTCCTGGAAAGGTAATGCTCTGGGTCATTATGGACAAAAGTAAGGCTGCTACATTGAATCCCATACTTGGACATTTACTTGCTTGGGGATTTTGGAGAAATAACTTTCCAGTGGCCAGTTTCTGTGTCTTAAAGTAGGTCACATACCAACCTGATGTGTTTTTCATAGAATGAAAATAATAACCTATTTAAATGCTTAGTACAGGGGCACCTGGTGGTTAAGTGTCTGCCTTCGGCTCAGGTCATGATCCCAGAGTCCTGGGATCAGGCTCCACAAGAGGCTTCCTGCTCAGCAGGGAGGCTGCTTCTCCTTTTCCCTCTGCCCTTTCCCCCCCTCCCCAACTTGTGCTTTCTCTCTCGCTCTCAAATAAATAAAATCTTTAGAAAAACGCTTAGTACAGAGCATTTAGCAATGCTTCTTTAGAGTGAGCAAGAAGATATGACCAATATGAATGTCCACTTGCAATGATCGAAACCAGCACTGAGTTCTTAGCATAGTGATTCCTTCACATAATTATAAAATAAGTTACATTTTAATAAGTAAATAAATTTGCTTTACTACTCGGTCTCTAGTGTTTTTTGCCAAAGGGAGCCATTTCTGAAAGGCTGAAACTTTAGAGTTCTTTAGAAACGGAATCTTGTATTCCTGCTGAAATCCTTGAGATATTTTATCAAAAGAGGTACAATTTAAAACAACTAGACTTTGTTGATTACATTAACTACACTGCTGGTCTGGACTTTAAGCCTGTCCAGTAATGCATTAGAGTGAGGAAATTTCTACCTCCCTTGACTTAGAAACCCAAATAATTTTAGTGAGGTCTATAGACTCCCCTGCAAAAAATGGTCAAAGGACTTTGATGCAGTGAATTGTAGTGGTGTTTGTGAAAAAGTCTTTAATAAATATTTATAGTCTGTAATGGTAGCAGATCATTTTTCTTTTTGCCTACATATTTTTATGTAATGGAGGGAAGACACTTAAGCATGTGTCTGGTGGTAGTGGTTTTATAAGGGAATATTAGGGCCAGTGCCCCTTCCTGTTCCCACTTATTTTCTGTTCTGGCTGTAACCAGTTTTAGGAAAGGAACTATACATTTTGAAGAAGAACGTTTTTTCACTTGAATTATTATCCAGGGCAAGACATACTTTGTCGTTTAAAAAATTTAACTAAAAGACACCTTTTTGTACTTTCCCTTATGAAACTGTTAAATCATTTTGGTTTCAAGGAATGGAGATCCCATCTATCTAAAGGGGGAAAATAAAAGGATTTATTCTGAAGAGTCACGTAGACTGGAATTGGAAGATGTGTGGATCTCTTAAAACTCTAGGAATTCATTACTCTCCCAGTGCCTCTCTTTTGAGTCATATAGCACGTGGTAAATGGACCATCATTAATATTTATGAAATGAATGAATGGCTTTTTCTCTTGTTACCTTTGCCTCTCTCCTCATGTTTGCTTCATTGTTCTTTTGTTACTAACTAGTCTGTGTCTATTTTTAGGATGAGTTCCATAGGGAGCAAATATAACTGATTCAGCAAATATGACTGATTCATTGATCCTTTATTTGGGTCCATTGTATCAGACTGTGCATTGGCTGGGTGACAGAGGGGTCATACTTGAGTCAAGTGTCCACCCTGGGCTAATCAGTGACCACCAGCCCATATCCGTTTTTCTAGTCGTGAGGCCTGTGTTAACCTAGACCAAGAGATTGGGAATGTAGACACTAGGACTAATATGTCCACTATAGAAGTTTAACTCCAGCTTAATAGGGAAATGGTCTGGTAAAGAGAAAGAGAAGAGAAATTAATATCAAGGGGCTATTAATTATAGGACACATTGTAAGATTTTTAATGTATCATTTAACCTCTTAGTAGTACTATATTGTAGGTTTAATATTCTAATTTTAAATGTAAGAAAAGTTCATCCCAAAGATGTTAAACAGCCTTTTGCAAAGTCACTCTATAAGTATATGGTGGAGTTGTATGTATAGTGAGAAAGTCAAAGATACTAAGAATTAGTAAGAACAGAATAGAAAATGTTATTTGTATTGTCTTTTCACCTTTGTTTAGAAGTATTTGTAGAACACTCACCAGTGTTCTAGGCACTCCGTGGTTTCTTGGATAAACAATTCTGATAAAAAAATTCCAAGTCCCTTTCCTTATAGAGCTTACCATTTTGTGAAAGAGATAGACATTAAATACAATTATTTAAGCACAGATGTGAGTTGTGTTATGTATGAAATAAAAGCACATTGTGTAGTGAAGGCTTTTATGAAGAAATAAACTGATAATTTTTTAAAATTTTGTGAATATTTAAACTGAGACTTAAAGGATAAATTGGAATTAGCCAAGCAAATGGGAAGAGAGGAAGGGACAAAACATCTCAGAAAGAAGTAATTGGGAAAACAGGATCTTGGAACCTTTAAAAAACTTAAAAAAAAAAAGGCCAGTGAGATATAGATATTTTTCATTTTAAAAGTTGGAGAACCAAAGCTCTGTGATATTAAGTCATTTGTCTAAGATCGTTATGTTAAACAGTGATGGGATCCTAAGTTGTCCTTGTCTTTGTTTGTTTGTTTTTGAGAGGGAGTGGGGAGAGGGGCAAAAGGGGAGGGAGAGAGAGAATCTTAAGCAGGCTCCATGCACAGTGCAGAGCCCCATGCGGGTCTTGATACTACAACTCTGGGATCATGACCTGAGCTGGAATCAAGAGTCAGATGTTTAACTGACTGAGCCACGCAGGTGCCTCGTTTTGTCTTTGTTTTTTAAATAAGTACATTTGCTTTAAATTAAAAAAAAAAGTGTACAGAAACTTTTTATCTTGACAAAGTCCCAAAAGTTCATTTTCGCTTTTGTTTCCTTTGCCTTTGGAGACATGTCTTGAAAGAAGTTGCTGTGTCCGATGCCGAAGAGGTTACTGCCTCTGTTCTCCTCTAGGATTTTGATAGATTCCTGCCTCAGCTTTGTTTTTCTTTTTCAACATTTCCTTAGCAATTCGGGGTCTTTTCTGGTTCCATACAAATTTTAGGATTGTTTGTTCCAGCACTTTGAAAAATGCTGGTGGAATTTTGATTGGGATGGCATTGAAAGTGTAGATTACTCTGGGAAGTATAGACATTTTGGAACTTCATCAAGGTAAAAAGCTTCTGCACAGCAGAGGAAACAGTCAACGAAACAAAGAGGCAACCCACGGAATGGGAGAAGATATTCGCAAATGACACTACAGACAAAGGGCTGATATCCAAGATCTATAAAGAACTCCTTAAACTCAACACCCAAAAAACAGATAATCACGTCAAAAAGTGGGCAGAAGACATGAACAGACACTTCTCCAAAGAAGACATACAAATGGCTAACAGACACATGAAAAAATGTTCATCATCATTAGCCATCAGGGAAATTCAAATCAAAACCACATTGAGATACTACCTTACACCAGTTAGAATGGCCAAAATTAACAGGACAAGAAACAGCAAGTGTTGTAGAGGATGTGGAGAAAGGGGAACACTCTTTACACTGTTGGTGGGAATGCAAGTCGGTGCACCCACTTTGGAAAACACTGTGGAGATTCCCTAAGAAATTAAAAATAGAGTTACCCTATGACCCTGTAATTGCACTACTGGGTTTTACCCCAAAGACACAGATGAAGTGAAAAGAAGGGCCATATGTACCCCAATGTTCATAGCAGCAATGTCCACAGTCACCACACTGTGGAAAGAGCCAAGGTGCCCTTCAACAGATGAATGGATAAAGAAGATATGGTTCATATATACAATGGAATATTATGCCTCCATTAGAAAGGATGAATACCCAACTTTTGTATCAACATGGATGGAACTGGAGGAGATTATGCTGAGTGAAATAAGTCAAGCAGAGAGAGTCAATTATCATATGGTTTCACTTACGTGTGGAGCATAAGGAATAATATGGAGACATTAGGAGAAGGAAAGGAAAAGTGAGTTGGGGGAAATCGGAGGAGGAGACGAACCATAAGAGACTGTGAACTCTGAGAAACAAACAATGTTTTGGAAGGCAGGGGGTGGCGGGATGAGTGAGCCTGGTAGTGGGTATTAAGGAGGGCACATATTGCATGGAGCACTGGGTGTGGTGCATAAACAATGAGTCTTGAACACTGAAAAAAAAATGTACAATAAAATTTACTGTTTTTGGTGTACAGCTTTATGAGTTTGGACAAATGCATGATCATGTAGGCACTATCACAGTCAAAATATGAAAGAATTCCATCTCCCCACCAGAGGTCCTCATCCAGTGCTTTTCCTCTCCCTGGCCCTGACCCCTGGCAATTACTGATGTTTTCTCTGTTTCTTTTGCTTTTTCCATAATGTCATATAAATGGAATTTTATAATATGTAGTGTTTTGTATCTGGCATCTTTGATTTCACATAAGGCATTTGTAATTCATCATATTGTTGTATGTATCAATTTTTATTCGTGAATGGTATTCCTTTGTATAGGTGTTGGTACTCTCATTTGTTTATTTACCAGTTTAAGAAAATTTGCTTTTTTTTCTAAGGTTTTTGATGTTTATAAATACAGCTATTATAAATATTTAAGTACAGGCTTGTGTGAAAATAAATATTTCTTTTGCATAAATACCTAAGCAGAATTGTTGGGTCATAGGATAAGTGTAACTTTATGGTATGTTTAACTTTATGTGTGTTTAAAACTCTTTTTCAAAGTGGCTATAGTAATTTGCTTTCCCTCCAGCAATGTTTGAGAGTTTCAGTTGCTTTCCTTTTTTGCTAGCTCTTAGAGGTTGTTAGTTTTTTCCCCACACTAATAGGTATGTAATGGTATCTCATTTTAGATTTGTTTTCATTTGCATTTTTCTAATGACTAATGATTTTAAGCATCTTTTCATGTGTTTACTTACCATCTGTGTATCTTCCTTTATGAACTTATCTCTTTAAATCTTTTGTCCATTTTTTTTTTTAAAGATTTTATTATTTATTTGACAGAGAGAGACACAGCGAGAGAGGGAACACAAGCAGAGGGAGTGGGAGAGGGAGAAGCAGGCTTCCCGCTGAGTAGGAAGCCCGATGCGGGGCTCGATCCCAGGACCCTGGGATCATGACCTGAGCCGAAGGCAGAGGCTTTAACCCACTGAGCCACCCAGGCACCCCTTTTGTCCATTTTTTTAAAATGACTTTTTTGTTTTCTTGTTAAGCTTTGGGAGTTCTTTCTATATTCTAGATACAGGTTTTTGTCTAATATATGATTTGCAGATATTTTTTTTCCAGTCTGTGGCTTATTTTGTATTATTTTAGTAGTGTCTTGGCAGAGCCAAAGGTTTTGATTTTGATGAAGTACAACTTATCAAAAAATTTTATGGATTATGCTTTGGTGCATTTTTGCCTAAACTACTGTTACAAAAATTAGTTCTAACGTTTTCCCCAAAAACTGTATGTAATAGTTTAATGTTTTATGTTCAAGTCTATGATACATTTTGAGTTATGTTTTACATATTATATGAGGCATAGTTTGAGGGTTTTTTTTTTTTTGGTTTGCTTTTTGTTTTTTGTGTTTTTTTTTGCTTAGAGATGTCCATTTGTTCTAGTACCTCTTACGAAGAAGACTGTCAATTCTTCATTAAACTGCCTCTGCTTCTTTGTAAAAAATCAATTGATCATATTTATGTGGGTCTATTTTTGGACACTGTATGTTGAAAACTCCATCAGATAATAGTATATTTTTTGCTCTTAACTGTTAAACAAGTTTTAAAGAACTCAAGGTGGAGTAATAGTCTACTATATTTACCCAGAAATTTATTATTCTCTGTTGTTCTGTCTTTATTTCTGATGTTTCGGATTTTCTTCTGGTATTATCTTGTCTGTCTAAAGAACTTCTTTTTAGAATTTCTTTCAGAGAAGTCTCTTGTTTAAAAGATTCTCTTAAGTTTTTCCTCATCTAAAAATGTCTATTTCATGTTTGTTCCTGAAAGATATTTTCACTAGATATATAATTCTGATTTGAACTTTTTTTTTCTTTGACTGCTCTAAAAATGTGGGCCGTTTTTTTCTGACCTCCATGATTTCTGATGAAAGATCCTGTCTTTGAAGTCATTACTATCCTATTAGTAAGGCATCATTTTTCTTTGGCCACTTGCAATATTTTTGTCTTCAGTTTTTAGAAGTTTGATTGTTGCATGTCTAGGCTTGGATATTTTTGGGTTTACTTTGTTTTTGAGGTTCACTGAGATTTTTGAATCTCTGGTTTATGTCTTTTGCTAAATTTGGAAAGGTTTTAGCCATCAGTTTATCAAGTTTTTTTAAAAATTTTTTTTTAAATTTATTTTTTTTTTAGTACGCTCTCTTCTTCTGGGAGTGGGATAATACGAATACTAGACATTTTTTTTTTAAGATTTTATTTATTTATTTGACAGGAGAGAGATCACAAGTAGGCTGAGAGGCAGGCAGAGAGAGAGGGGAAGCAGGCTCCCTGCTGACAGAGAGCCCAATGCGGGGCTTGGTCCCAGGACCTTGAGATCATGACCTGAGCTGAAGGCAGAGGCTTTAACCCACTGAGCCACCCAGGTGCCCCAAATACTAGACATTTTGGTATTGTCTTGTAGGTTCTGAGATTGTTTATTTACTTTATAAATATAATTTCTTTTTGTTTAGACTGGATAATTTATATTGATCTGTCTTCAAGTTTACTGACGCTTTCCTCTGTCATCTTTTCTGTTCTATAACCCATTGAGTTAGTTTTAAAATTTTGGTTACCAGTTCTAAATTTTAAGGCTCTTTCTTTTTTTCGTTGTTTCTTTGTTTCTTTCTAGATTTTATTTATTTATTTGTCAGAGAGAGAGAGAGAGAGTGAGTGAGCACAAGCAGGGGGAGTGTCAGGCAGAGGGAGAAGCAGGCTCCCTGCTGAGCTAGTAGCTGGACATGGGACTCTATCCCAGGACCCCCAGATCATGACAGGAGCCAAAGGCAGACACGTAACTGACTGAGCCACCCAGGCATCCAGTTTGTTTCATTTTTATATCTTTTATTTCCTTGCTGAAACTCCTCTTTCCATTCATTTCAGGAGTGTTTTTTTAATAACTACTTTAACATCTTTGTCAGATAATTCTGATATACATGTATCTTGGCATTGATGTCTGTGAATTTTCTTTTCCCATGTAAATTGGAATTTTCCTGTTCCTTTGTAATGCCGAGTAATTTATTATTATATTCTGGGCATTTTGAATATTGTGCTATGAGACTCTGGGTCTTATATCCTATGAAGAGTATTGATATGTTTATTTTATCAGGCAATCAACTCAGAGGGTTTAGGTTGCAGGTTCTGACCAGGGCTTCTGTGGTTTGTAGTTTCAGTGATAATTACATTTTCAAATTCGAAAGTGCTGTTTTGATCTGTCTCATGTGTTTGTGACCAAGTGGTCAGTCTGAGATCTGGGCAGTGGTCTATAATTTAGCTCAGTTCTCTAATCTTCGCTGTGGTGTTTAGGATCCATATCCATTCATGTGCAGCTCAGGATGGGCTTATTTCCCAACCATCTCCCTCTTTGCAATATCCCCAGTGCCTTTTGTACCTTTAACCAGAAAACTGGGACTTTAGTTATCCCGTTGTGCCACACATGTCCCATGGCAGTACCTATGTTCAGGGCCAAGAGAAAAAAAAAGCAGTGGTAGTTTATTCCTCTCTCTGAGACCACAGCTCTTCCACTAGGAAAGGAATTTTTTTTTCCTCCAAGTTTTAGGCACCTGTGAGTCTCTCCCTCTGTCATTGCTGCTACTGCCACTGCCATGGGATTGCCTGGGGACTGAGACAAATAATACAAATAATAATAAGAAAAGAAGAATTGGGATTTCCCTCACTCTCTCTGGATGTTAGGAGTCCCTTTTTCCACTTGTTAAGCCAGAACTGGAGGACTTCTCCAGAACTCTTTCTGTTCACATCTTGGTGTTATTCCTGGTTTTGGTGTGCTTTGAATCCAGACTGGGGGATACTGAAGAGAAAAAAAGAAACTCACTGTTGTTATTTTGAATTCTGGGCTACTTCTTCAATCCACCCTCTATTATTTACTCTTTGGTGCTCTCAAATAGTTGCTTACGCCCAGGTTTTATAGCTGTATTCCATGGAGACATAAGGTAGCATAATGCTTTTTCTATCTTACCCAGAACCAGAACCCTAAGGACACATGTTAAATTCTATCTAATGGTTTTAGTGGAGGAAAAATAATCACAAAATTATATATTTGTGCTTCATTTTAGCTTTCACTTGTTATGACTAATTGCTTAGTTAAGAATTTCTATCTTGATAAGGCTCTTGGTGCTAAAAGGTCAGTTTTCACTTTTGCAAATCTTTCAATTTACATAAAGAAGATAGACTTAGAAAACATTTCCATATGACAAAGGATATAATCATAGTGATTTGGGAGCAATAGGCTTAAAAGCTGCATGATATTTTTATGTTTTATGTTCTCTACTCATTATGGAAATGAGTATCACATGTATACAGCCATTCTTTATAACTGTCTTGACCTAGAAGACGGTCAAATGGAAAAATAATTTGGTTCAGATTTGGTAGTGTCATTTTGGAATGTTTCTTTAAGTATGTCAATTGTACCAAATATAATTTAATTGACATTCCATAAGATAACTAAAGCGAACCTAGGGATTCAAATTTGTATGATGCTGTCCATGAGCTATATAGTATAAGTTGTTAAGATCAAAGACTAGAACCAGATTACTTGCAATTGAATCCTGTTTATCTACCTTTGGCTGTGTGACCTTGGGCAGGTCATTTAGCTTATTCGTGTATGTTTCATCCTTTTAAAATTGGCCCGATAATAGTACCTACCTTACAGTGTTGTTTTTAAGATTCTGTAAGTTAATACCTGTAAAGCACTTAGAGCAGTCCTTGTATAAGGACTTTGGAAAATTTGATCTGTTGGAGTTGATAATAGTACTGGTATTTATTGATGATAAGTGCCAGGTACTTTGTTCACTTAATCTTTATCACCATTCTACATCTGTCAGATTATGGGATTGATATAAAGAGAATATGTTCAAGACCACATGGCTAGTGAAGTGGTAGAAACAGAATTCAAAGCTGGGAAGTTTGACCTCCAAGTTCATGCTCCTAGCTACATTGTATTGTCAGAAATGAATTAATCATCAGTTATTGTTGTAAACTGGTGGTGTATGATCACCAATACTATCTGTTATCAGTAGGTAAGAGTTTTGCTGTGGAGCATATTTTGTTCATATCTGTGAATGTTTTTCAGTTTTATAAACTTCTTTTTTCTTTTGACAACGCAGGATGTTCATTTTTTTTTTTTTTTTTTAAGAGTGGCGAGAGGCTGAGGAAGAGAGAGAGAGAATCTTTTATTTATTTATTTATTTATTTATTATTATTATTTTATTTTTTAATTAACACATAATGTATTATTTGCCCCAGGGTACATGTCTGTGGATCCTCAGGCTTACACATTTCACAGCACTTACCATAGCACATACCCTCCTCAATGTCCATAACCTAGCCACCCTATCGAGAGAGAATCTTAAGTAGGCTCCATGACCAGATGCAGGGCTCTATCTCACAACCCTGATATCATGACCTGAGCCAAAATCAAGAGTTGGACACTCAACTGACTGAGCAACCCAGATGCCCCTGTTTTTCAGTTTTAAATTCATAATTGGAGACTTTCCTGTTTCAAATGGCAGAAAAAGTACTTTTGCCCCTTACCAGAAATCACGTTAAAACAATAAAAAAAAACAATAGATGCACACACTCCATCTTCCATAAAACTAGGTATCTCTAATCTTCATCTACAGGATAGGGAGATATGAAAAACAAGGAAGAATTGTAGATAACTTAGTAGTGAGAATGTCAAATCTAACCGTTTGCAGAGAACATACCAATGATAGGCAAACTGATTCATCCAGCAGAATCTAAGAAAGGGTCAGGAATCACAGGTGCTACTAGGTATTACAGAAGGTGGTGTGAGATTGTGGGGGAGAGGTGAGGTGGGATGCATAAAGCATTGTTCAAAATTAATATTTCCAGATGCTAATGATTATTGGTTCCCCATTTCTGGAGGATTTTGCCTAATCTATGAGAACTGAACTTGAGAGATGACAAAGAGAAGAGTAGATTGAGAATTAAGTGAAAGTCTGCATATTAGTGATACTGCTAGTTCCCTTCCTATGCTTTAGCTCTTAAGTATTAGTCACAAGGCTTACAATCACCTTTTTATTCTCACACCTCTTTAGACAGGAGATTGGAGGATCCTTCTCTGAAATAACAAACTCCAGAGAAAATCTGTATAGGTAATGACTTGTGGGCTTTCCTGATGAAAAGAAAAACCAGTTGGTCTGATTGTCATACAGTGAATCTTCTCACTCATCAAGATTTGTCCACATGCACACAGCTTCCAATTGCCTTTTTTAGTATCTTAGATATGAACGTAGAAGCAATTGCCAACAGTCAATTGAGAACAGACTCCACCAGAAAGAGACCAAAACAAATACAAAGAAAAAGCTCAGAAGAAAAGGAGATGGTTAGGAAAAAGAAGAAAGCTTCAAGCAAATATAATCAATACCTTAAGCAAGATGAGTAGATTTGGTATCCATAAAATAATGTAATGCTGTGAAAAAGAATAAAAGATCACAAACTATCGGAACTTCATCAAAATAAAAAGCTTCTGCACAGCAAAGGAAACAATCAACAAAACTAAAAGGCAGCCTACGGAATGGGAGAAGATATTTGCAAATGACCTATTCAATAAAGGTTTAGTATCCAAAATATATAAAGAACTTATGAAACTCAACACCCCCCAAATAAATAATCCAATTAAAAAATGGGCAGAAGACATGAATGGACATTTTTCCAAAGAATACATACAGATGGCCAACAGATACGTGAAAAGATGCTCAACATTACTGATAATCAGGAAAATGCAAATCAAAGCTACCACAAGGTATCACCTCACACATATCAGAATGCTAATAAAATCAACAATACAAGAAACAGCAGGTGTTGGTGAGGATATGGAGAAAGGGGAACCCTCTTAACTGTTGGTGTGTATGCAAACTGGTATAACCACTCTGGAAAACAGTGTGGTGGTTCCTTAAAAAGTTAAAAATAGAGCTACCCTACAATCTAATATTTCCACTACTGGGTATTTACCCAAAGAATACAAAAATACTAATTGAAAGTGATACTTGCACTCTGATGTTTATAGCAACATTATCTATAATAGCCAAGTTATGGAAACAGCCCAAGTGTTTATGAATGGATAAAGAAGGTGTGGTGTGTGTGTGTGTGCATACACACACACACACACACACACACAAATATACATATATATAATGGAATATTACTCACCAATAAAGAATGAAATCTTGCCATTTGCAACAACATGGATGGAGCTAGAGAGTATTATGCTAAGTGAAATAAGTCAGAGAAAGACAAATATCATATGATTTCACTCATATGTGGAATTTAAGAAACAAATGAGCTAAGGGGAAAAAAGAGAAAGGCAAACCAATAAACAGACTCTTAATTCTAGAGAACAAACTGATGGTTTCCAGTGGGGAGGGTGTGGAGGGGTGGGTGAAACAGGTGATAGGGATTGAGCAGTGCACTTGTGATGAGCACCAGGTGTTGTATGGAAGTGTTGAATCACTATATTGTACCCCTGAAGCTAATACAACACTGTATGTTAACCAACTGGAATTTAAATAAAAACTTAAAAAAATGAGAGCAAAAAAGAATACCCTAAGAAATAAGGTATTCAATAAAAGAGTTAACTGGAGATAAGGTAGTCTCCCAGAAAATAGAATTAGGAGATAATGAGAAGGGAAATAAGAGAAAAAAGATACAGTCGATAGCAGAGACTTAACATCTGACTTTTAGGAGTTCCCAAGAAAAAGAACAGAGAAACAAAGAGGAGGGAATTTTCAAATAAATTAAAAAAGAATAATTGCCAGGTCTGAAAATGTGTTTCAAATTTAAAGAGACTCACAGGTGTGCCGAGCACAAAGGGATATTTAAAAAGGCCAAAACACATTTTGATGTAATTTTCATACTCTAGTTTCGCTCCCTCAACCCATTTTAATCTCCTTTTACCCTTTCATCTCTTCATATAAAAGGCTGGAAAGATCAAAACTTGCCTTTGCCAAACAGCTATGGCCAAATGTGATAAAGTGCTAGCCTATAAAATGTAAGTAGAAGTCTGAAGGATTTCTGTGAAAACTTGTTCTTTGATATAAGCTTTACCTCTTTTGATAGCTGGAACTACAGTAGTCATTTTCTGACCATAAGAATTATAGAGATCTTAGTGCTGATATGCTTAAACTGCTGCTTTAATGATATCAGCAACTACCCATCTCTGGATTTCTTGTCATGTTGCGGGGTGGGGGGATTCCTTGTTTGGCTAACTACCGTATGTTGCATTTTCTTTTACCTGCAACGAAATAGAATCCTAACTCGTATACTTATAGAGGATTCCTCCCCCCCCCCCAAATATTGCATATAAAGGTCAGGAATGAGAATGGCATCAGATTTCTCAAAAGCAACATTAGAAAATGGAAGATTTAAAAAAAAAAAAAGGAAGATGATAAATAATGACTGAAAAATTCAGATTTCAGAAGGAAAGTAATTTTCAATCTTGAATTTTCTATTTGGCCAAAATATTAGGTGTGAATGACAGAGATATTAAAAATTTTAAAATATTTCCTTCCTGTGTACTCTTTCTCAGAAAGTTAGTGAAAGGTGGGCTCCACCAAAGTAAGGATGTAAACCAAGAAATAAGAAAGTATAGGATTGATCTAGAAGCATGACCTCTAATATGAGAGGCAAAAGGAATTCCTAGGATAGCCCAGAGGGCCAGTGCAGATTGGAAAAGGGGCAGAAGATTTCTAGGGGGGCTAGCCACAGAAAAAAGCATTATCTGATAGACCTGACTTTAAGAACAATTGTATTTAGAATGTCTTTGGAGCTATTGGAATGTGGGAGAAGATTTACCCAGAGACTGAAAAAGAGTAATAAAGTGCATGCAAATCAACTTTAGAAAAATGAAAAGGTATTAGTGAAAGGAAATATAATCATAGTATAATGTTTTAATCACTAAGCAACAGTATAAAAACAATTGTGGATATAGCCCCAAATAATGTTTCAACCACATTAGGAGTCTGTGGTTGGGGAGATGAAGTGGCGATAGAGGGAAGTCCTCGTATCATGTTGGATACCAATACATCAGTATATACACATGATTTAGAACCATGGAGTTAAATGCCAGAAGCAGCAGTTGAATGAATGTTATATAACATCTGGGAATGGGAGAGCCTGGATGGTTGGGTGACCAGGAGAGGGGTTGGCACAGGAACCCCTGTTGTGTTTTAAATCTTTCAGCACTATTTAACTATGTGTATGTATTACTTTGATAAAAATAATTAAGAAAAAGAAAGCTCAGAAGTAAAGAAACTCTGATATATCTATCTATCTATCTATCTATCTATATATATATAAATTTTTAAAGATTTTATTTGTTGACGGAGAGAGACAGCGAGAGAGGGAACACAAGCAGGGGGAGTGAGAGAGGGAGAAGCAGGCTCCCCACTAAGCAGGGAGCCAGATGCAGGGCTTGATTCCAGGACCCTGGGATCATGACCTGAGCTGAAGGCAGATGCTTAATGACAGAGCCACCCAGGCGCCCCGATTTTTTCTTAAAGATTTTATTTATATTTGTCAGAGAGAGAGAGAGAGAGGCGTGTGCGCACAAGCAGGGGGAAAGGCAGGCAGAGGGAGAAGCAGGCTCTCTCCTAAGCAAGGAGCCCAATGCTGGACTGGATCCCAGCACCCTGAGATCATGACCTGAGCTGAAGGCAGACGCTAAACTGACTGAGCCACACAGGAGTCCCTGATATTTTTATACTTACAATTTTCTGAACATGTAGTGGTCTTTCACACTGGCATTTCTTTGCACATTTTCTTTACCCTTTCTGAAATGCTGCCGTGCCTTGTATTCCAGGAAAAATCTTACTCATTTCACATTATTTGGCTTAAGGTTTCCTTCTTGGTGCTACCGAATTTTGTACTAACTTGTTTTATATCAATTATCTTTTGGTGATTATTTGCTTGTCTGCTTATCTTCCTTCCAGGATGGTCATCTGTTTCAGAGTTAGGGAGGAGTGTTTTTAATTTTTGCCTCCCCTGCAGCACTTAGCATAGTACCTAATCATAGCAGATGCTCAGTAAAATTTGAATAAAGTAATCTATCTAGGATATAGAGTCCGGAAACCTGTGTTGAGGTCTAGCTTTATTTCTCCCTTTGCCCCTCACCTTGATCAAAGCACTTGACTTATTATTGCCTTAGGTTCCTCTTGGAAAAACTGGATGTAATGAGCTCCAAGGTATCTGAGAACTTGAAAATCTGTGATTCTTTTTTATTAGTAGCCCTAACACTACAATTTAAAATCCATATATAATAAAACTATTTCCTACATTTTATTTCCTAGCTCTTACTGCAATTTGTAACTGTTTGTGTCTTTACTGTTTTTTTTTTTTATTTAAATCTATTCTTGAAGACTGTAAGCTTT
Organism: Potos flavus; assembly: GCA_028534135.1. Classification (NCBI taxonomy): domain Eukaryota; kingdom Metazoa; phylum Chordata; class Mammalia; order Carnivora; family Procyonidae; genus Potos; species Potos flavus. The sequence goes on from CM052897.1 coordinate 18,200,988, forward strand.
CAGAAGACAAGGATTTGGCTGTTCTGCTCAGCATTGTTTGCTAGTGTTTCTTAGGCTTACACGGAGACACACAGTAAGCCTTTGGTGAATAAATACATCTTGATGGAAATTTTGCTCCAAAGATCCAGTCGTTCTTTCAGACATTTTAGAAAAATATCTTTAATTCAAAATCCAATAACCAAAATTTGCATATGGTCCTTATCATTGATGTAATATCACTTCTGTCTGCATACTTGGAATGGATTTCCATTTCCTGTGTATTCAATGCTATTTCACTTCTTTAATTACTTCATCAAAATGTCTTTCTTTCATAAGTCCTTTCTGAGTTAATCTCTTCTTCCAAGTCTCAGCAACTTAGTGTGTGAGAGCTGTGGTTTATATAAGACTTTTTTTGTGTGTGTGAGTTAAACTGTAAATAATTTGGGGCAGAGTTTTTGTGGCTTGATAAAACACTCTTATGTTTTAATGAGTCAAATCTAAATGATTCACATCTACAAGCTGGATTTCCCTTCAATACATGCAAATAAAAAAGTCAAGGACTTGGCAAAGTTTATTTTAGATTTTGCCAGATCTGACATTTTGAAATGCAGTTTAAAAGTTTAACCAAATCCCAAACATGACTGTATGTATTCCTTTCTGGCTATAAGTTGCAAATTGCCAAGAAACTAAATGAAAGTGTTTTTCTAAACTATTACATATCTTCTAAATAATCTGCAGCTTTTAATAGTAGTCTTTTATCCACCTGGGTGTATGTCCAAATTAAGAAATATTCATTGTCATCATTCCAACTCTGTGCAACAACTTCAAGTCACTTATCTATCTACACCTGCTCCTTCTCTCTCTCCCTCCCTCCTCATATCTTCCTCTTTCAATGCCAGTAATGGCTCAGTGATTTAGGTTATAGGCTGATCCAAGGGAATATGAAAGAGGAATATATGTAACTCTGAGTACCTACTATGTGTTTCAAAGTAGACACATGTCAGATACTTGCTATGTACTCGGCATTGTTTCAATTGCTTTAGTACGTTTTTGTATTGTAATATGTTTTATTTTTCCCATTTTGCTAAGAAGAAATTGACACTCTTTGAAGAATAAGAAATTTGTCCAGTTATAAAACTCGTAAGGTTAGAGACAGCACTTGAATCCAGATCTGCTTGGAGTAGCATACATCCGCCCTTCCTTACATATCAAATAATCTCTGAGAACTTCAATAGTAGCATATTTATGCCAGTACTGTACTCTTTGCATTAAGGTTATATTTAAGGTTGACGATGTCATAGATTTTTCTTGATCTCAGCTATGTCTTTTTCGGTTTGATAAAGATTACTATTTCATTAATATGAAGTTGAGAGTGTTTGTAAATATACTGGATGAAAGAATAAAGACTCCAAAAGATTTTGACATCATTTAATGAAGAGCTAAACTTCAAAGGATAAATTTAATTGGAGCAAGTGTTAGGTATTTTGTACAGGCCCCAGAAAACAATTGCATGTACAGAATTGATGAGACATGGCTTGGCAACAGTTCTTATGGGAAGCTTATGGGATTTTATTATGGTAAACTCAATACAAGTAGTGATGTGAGTAGGCTGCTCTTTGGCTACATTAAAGAAACAATAGTAGCTGGAATTGGGGAGGTGAAAAATTTCAGTTTATTTTATTCTGAATTCTGGTTAGATTGTATTTGAAATAGTTGATGTGGTTGAGGCAGAGTTTAAGGAGTTATGTAGACATAATGAAATGAATTTGGACCAGGAGATTCACAAAGGTGGGTAATGTGTCCTCCTTATGTTCCTGGAAAATAACTTTATTAGCCAAGGTTCTCCAGAGAAACAAAACCAACAGAACCAACAGAATGAATATATATGTACAGAAATTTATTTTAAGGAATTGGTGATTGTGGGGGCTTGGTAAGACCAAAATCTACAAGACAGACTGGCATGCTGGAGACTCAGGGAAGAGTTGCAGTTTGTCCAAAGTTGGTTTGCTGGCAGAATTCTCTCTTCTTCCTGGGAGGTCAGTCTTTTTCTATTAAAGCCTTCAACTGATTAGATGAGGCCCTACCACATTACGGAGGATAATCTGCTTTGCTCAAGGTCTATTGATTTAAAAGCTGATTTCATCTAAAAAATACCTCCTCAGAACATCTAGAGTAATCTTTGACCACATATCTGAGCACCATGGCTTAGTTAACACATAATATTAACCATCACAACAGATAGTCACTAAATATTTCTTGAGTTAGTTAGTTAATTAAATATGAATGAAGGATATGTAGGCAGTTGAAGGCGATGACTGTGATTAGCTGGGGAAGAGGAGACTCAGGGAAGAAAATAATAGCTATTTTTAAATATTTGTAGGGCTTGGAGATATTAGGTATAGAGAGAGCAGGAGATGAGTTTTGAGGCAGAAAACATGGGAATAGATAGAAAAATCTATGTACAAAACAATTGAACCTCTTTTCTCATTCTTTTGTACACATTATCAACTAGGCAGCAACTTTCTAGTTAGGAGCTCAATATGTTCTTCTCTGAAACAATTGAATGACTCTAAAGAAAAGGCTTCCACATACTGGTGTCTGGAAGTCCTTCAGTGCACAGTTGCCTTCCAATCCAGTCACCTGTAAGGCAAACCTTTTGTATCAACAATTCCTTTCATACTTATAAAGCTTTTAATCAGCATTATGGTATTTCATTTAAAAAAATAAGGTGGACAAAGATAATTTATCTACCATTTAGACACAATGTTAAGTGACTTACCTGTATTATTGCATTTAATTCTCACAACAGTCTTATGAGGTAAAGTATTAGTAACATCATCTCCATTTCAGATGTGGAAACTGAATCACAGGGTAAGAAACTTGTCTAAAGTCACACAGTTTGTATGTGATTAAGCTAAGATTCGAGTCTAACAGATGGACAAGCAAGGAACATAGATTTATATAACTTCAGATTATTTACATAACTTCAGATTATAATATATCTATTGTTGGGAAGAATTGAGAATAGGATCCTTGTGGTTTTATTTTAAAATGTTAACTTAGGATTGGTATACTTATCATTTTCCTAAAGCGGTAATTTCCAATATAAACAGAACAGTTTATAGAGAGAAGAGGCAAAATTTACTAAATATTTTGGTGATTTAATTTCTTTTTAGATTGGAGCACTGATTCCCAATCTAGGATCTATGAATGCCAAGGGGTACATAAAAACAATATGAATCTTTTAAAATTGTTTTCAGTATTAAAGAAAGCCTAATGAAATTACATATTTACCTTTTCCTAAGGCTGTACAGATGAACTAAAATATCAAAGTTCAAAATACCACATCCTTATTTTATCATTGGGTCATTTGTGCCAATAAAAATAGTTATCAGGTTACTAGATGGACATTTCTGATTTTTGTTTTACATTGGTAATATTTTTCTCCTCTCTGTATTTTTTTCTTCCCCTGATTTTTTTTTTAAATTGGAGTATATCATACACGCAGAAAAGGGCTCAGTGTAAGTGTACAACTTAATGAATCATTACAAAAAAAATCCCATGCAATTACCACCCAGAATAAGAGATAGAACATTACTAACACTCAGAAACACCCCTTATGCTTCCTTCCAATTGATAGCACATATTTTTGTTGAAAATACACCTAGGAATGGTATTAGCAGGTTGTAGTAACTTTTTTTAGCAATGGCTATACAAAGTTTACACTTCTAGAAATATATGAGTGCTCTCTATCCTATCATTTGGTATTGTTAGTCTTTTTAACTTTAGCCATTTTAGAAGGTATATTTTTTCTTATTTCTGGTTTGCCTTCTCACTTCATTAATGTTGTCTTTGATGAGTAGGAATTATTAATTTTAACTGGTTCAGGGTATCAGTATTTTTCTTTGTGGTTAGTGCTTTTTGTGTCCAATTTAGGACTTTATACCTGCATCAAGTTCATGAGTTATTTCTTTATGTTAACTACTAGAAGTTTTATTATTCTTTTACAGTTAGAGCTCTTATTTTTTAGGGATTGAACTTTTTTTTTGGGATTGAACTTTAGAAACGATGTGGGTATATGTCAGTTTTCATTCCCCATATTGATGTTCAATTGAACCAGAACCACTTATTGAAAAGATCATTCTTTTTCTACCACTCTCCAGTGACACTTGAAAAATACATATGTGGGTCTGTTTTGTACTCCGTTCTGTTCAGCTGGTCCATGTATTTATCCATGTGCCAATATCACAGTATTTTTTCTTTTTACAGATTTTTTTTAAAGATTTTATTTATTTGACACAGAGAGAGAGAGAGAGATCACAAGTAGGCAGAGAGGCAGACAGAGAGAGGGGGAAGCGGGCTCCCCGCTTAGCCGCGAGCCCCATGCGGGGCTCGATCCCAGGACCCTGAGATCATGACCTGAGCCGAAGGCAGAAGCTTTAACCCACTGAGCCACCCAGGCGCCCCTTTCCAAATTTTTTTTATTTTATTATTAAAAAAAAATTTTTTTATTGTGTTATGTTAGTCACCACACAATACATCATTAGTTTTTGATGTAGTGTTCCAAGATTGATTGTTTACATAAACACCAAATTCCAGTTAGTTAACATACAGTGAACTGTTAGTTTCAGGTGTATAATTTAGTGATTCCGCACTTATATACAATACCCAGTGCTCATCATAAGTGCCCTCCTTAATCCCTATCACCTATTTAACCTATCCCTCTGCCCACTTCCCCTCCAGTAACCCTCAGTTTGTTCTCTATAGTTAAGAGTTCTGTTTCTTCATTTGCTTCTTTTTTCCCCCAAGTGGCATATATACACAATGGAATATCTCTCACTCATAAAAAAGAATGAAATATTGCCATTCGCAATGATGTGGATGGAGCTAGAAAGTATTATGCTAAGCAGTTGTTTTATTTTATTAGTTTTAATGATTTTATTTACTTATTTGACAGAGACAGAGCACAAACAGGGGGAGCGGCAGGCAGAGGGAGGGGGAGCAGGTGCCTAAGCAGGGAGCCTGATGTGGGGCTCGATCCCAGGACTCCAGGATCATGACCTGAGCTGAAGGCAGACGCTTAACTGACTGAGCCATCCAGGCTCTACCTGCCCTTTTTAAAAAGATTTTATTTATTTGACAGAGAGAATCACACTATTTTAATTACTGTTACCTTGATGTCTGATGGTGTGCCTCTTCCCTTCTCTTCAAGATTTTTTACTATTTTAATTTTAGAATTAGCTTGTCAGTTTCTACAAAACTATTGAGATTTTTATTGAAACCACATTGACTCTATAGAATAGTATTGGGAAATTGACATATTATCAGTATTTACTCCATGAGGATGGTATATTTCTCCATTTATTTAGGTATCCTTGCAAATTTTTTTCTAGCTTTATTGAGATATGATTGACAAGTAAAAAGTGTATTTTTAGGTGTACACATGATTTTTTTAAAGATGTACATGTGATGACAATATACATATACATAAGTATTTAAAATGTTTTCTAGTGTTCTCTGTAGAGATTTTACTCATCTTTCATTTGTTTTATTACTAAGTATTTTATATTTTTTATATTATTAATGGTACCATTTAAAAACTTCTGTGTCTGTGGCGCCTGGGTGGCTCAGTTGGTTAAGCGAGTGCCTTCGGCTCAGGTCATGATCCCGGAGTCCCAGGATCGAGTCCTGCATCGGGCTCCCAGCTCTATGGGGAGTCTGCTTCTCCCTCTGACCTTCTTCTCTCTCATGTTTTCTCTCTCTCTCTCAAATAAATAAATAAAATCTTTAAAAAAAGAAAAAATAAAAACTGTGTATTTTTTTTTTGCTGCTGCTGGTGGTGTATAAAACCAGTTGCTCTTTTATCTTGACCTTAAATCCAATCATCTTGCTATATTTCCTTATTAGTTCTAATAATTTATCTTTATGTTCCTTTGGATTTTCTACATGATAGTAGCAGTTTTATTTCTTCGTTTTCATTGCTTTTATCTTTTATTTCCTTTTCTTGCCTATTGCATTGATTATGACTTCCAGTAAATTGTTGAAGAGCAATGGTGTTAGTGGCATCTTTATTTGGTTTCCAGCCTCAAGAAGAAAGCTACATTGTTTCACAATTAAGTACGATGATTGCTGTAGATTTTTTTAAAATTTATTTTCGGAGTATAATGCATACATGAAGTATGCATATAATATTTGTATAGCACAGTTCTTGTAAACTGAACACATTTGTGTCATAAGCACTCAGAAAAAAAAATCAGCCCTCCTGGAGCTCTTCTCTTACTCATTTGCATTCACTACTCCCAAAGGATTACCACTCTCCTGACTTCTAAATGCCTTAAATTTTTTAAATAGAAACTCTATAATCAGTCTAAGTTCCATTTTATTACTAGTTTGCTAGTTTATTTTTTTTTAAATCATGAATTGGTGTTGACTTTTATAGAAAACTTTTCCTGCATCTTTTGTGATGATCATATAATTTTCCTTTCTCATGCTGTTCCAGTAGTTAATTACATTATGTTATAGAATAGACTGAACTTGACCATCCCTTTGATTTTTGTAGGATTTGATTTCCTGATACTTCATTTAGGAGTTTTATATTCATATTCCTGAGTAAGACTTGCCTTTGATTTTGCTTTCTTGAGATATCCTTATATAGTTTTGGTATTGTCATCCTGGCATCAAAAACACGTTTGGAAGTGTTTCCTATTTTTCTGTTCTTTCAAAGAGTTAAGTGTACTACTGGCATTATTTCTTTCTTAAGAATTTGGCAGAATTAAGAGATTCATATCAAAAGTTGTCTCTTGGGGAAGAAATGTAGATCTGTTGATTTTTGTTCTAATTCTGATAAGTGATGATGGCTTTGACTAGGTTGGTGGCATGGGAAGAGAAAGGACAAATAATAGCAATATTGACCTTTTGACTCATAGCATTTTAAGCTCATACATTGCTTTTATTTGATTTTTACAGTGATTTTTACAGTGATTTGATTTGATTTGATTTTTACAATTTTTACAGTTGGTAAGTAGAAGATTTAAAGAAAGGATGAGTTGAAGAGAACTGTAAGGGTTGGCTTTTAAGTTACTGAAAGATTACTGGTGCCACTGACTTAATTAGGGATGTCAGGTTCTTTCTTTTTTCCTCTCTTGTTGAAGAAGGATTATAGAACATATGTGTTTCTTATTTTCTTCCTTGAACCACCTTTGAATGAAAGAAGAAATATAAAAGCAAAAAATAAATCAGTGCTGATGCTGGAAATCAGGAAGAATGGCTTAAGAAAACCGTAATTCCCTTATCTGTAAAATGATAGGCTTAGCTTAAGTGATTGCTATATTTTTTGGATTTCTAAACTTATGTTAATTATATAGCTAACTTACAAATTCACATTTTCTTATGGTAATTTGTTTCATAGAAGAGACCTGGGAGAGCAAGTACTAGAATTGTACTTTTGACAAGTTTTTGACAAATTGCTCCTTTTTTTTTTTTAACAACTTACTCTTAACACAATACTACATTTTTTGGAAAAGACATTGGAATAAGGGGCAATGGTATTGAAAATGTTGAGAAAAAAATTGATATTTAAGCCAGAATGTGAGCCACATAAATTACTTTACTGCTTGGGACAGCAAATAAGCAAACAAATCAATGTAGCTAATCTTAATGCAATAAATCTTGGCTCAAATATGAAGAAAATTGAGTAATGGGGAGATGTAGCAAAGAACAAAGTTAATTCTGATAACAGTGAGGAATAGTAGGTAAGCAAAAAAAAAAAAAAATACTCCTCTGTAAGTTCTAATGTTTTATATGCTTGGTACTTCCATAATAGGGCCATAAAAACTATCCTAGTAAAAGGTAGTTTCATTTAAAGTATTTGTATTTTTCAGTTGGGAAGACTAGGCACAAAGGCGGTTTCAGCTCCACATCAGGGATTCTTAGGTTGCCAGCAGTAGAAACCAACTCTAGCTAAGGAAGCGGAAAAGGAATCTATTGGGAATTTACTGGGTGGTTCGCAGAATTAAAGAAAGGGCTCAAGACCAGGCTCAGGGTAGCATTAAGTGTCTAAACAGCAGGAAAACAGTATAGAAGTTCCTCAGGACATTAAAAATAGAGCTACCCTATGACCCAGAAATTGCACTACTGGGTATTTACTTCGAAGATACAGCTGTAGTGAAAAGAAGTGGCACATGCACCCCAATATTCATAGCAGCAATGTCCAAATTAGCCAAACTGAAAGGAACTGAGATGTCCTTCAATGGATGAACGGATAAAGAAGATGTGGTTCATATATACAATGGAATATTATTCAACCATCAGAAAGGATGAATATCTACCATTTACATCAACATGGATGGAACTGGAGGGTATTATGCTAAGTGAAATAAGTCAATCAAGAAACACGGTTATCATGTGGTTTCACTCATATGTGGAACATAAGGAATGTGAAGAGTACAATAGGGGAAAGGAGGGAAAACTGAATGGGAAGAAATTAGAGAGGAAGACAAACCATATGAGACTCTTGACTCTGGGAAACAAACTGAGGATTGCAAAAAGGGAGGTGGGTGGGGAGATGGAATAACTGGGTGATGGGCATTAAAGAGGGCACGTGCTGTGATGAGCATGGGGTATCATACTCAACTAATGAATCTTTGACCATTATATCAAAAACTAATGATGTAGTATACCTTGGCTAATAGAATTTAATTAAAAAAAATAAACAGGAGGGTTTTCTCGTCCTGTCAGAGCTCCAGTTCTGCGACATGATCTTTCCATCCTTAAGCCATTCTACTTTAGATCTAAATTTTGGAGACCATCTCCTTAGCAGAGCTTCGAGTATTAGTCATCCCTGTTTAAGAGTAAGACAGGGCATATTGATATATGGTCCCCAAAAGAATGAATACAATAGAGAAGAAGGAGTTCTCTGAAATGAAATGGACTGTTGTTACCAAAAGAAGGAAGAAATGAATTACAGGCAACCAGCTCCCCACAAATATTTACTGTGTAGTCTAGGTCGAGGCATAGATCTAAGTAAAAGAACTCCTAATTTAGATGGAATAAAGACCAAAAAACTTCACAAAAACTGCAAACTTTCTTTTTTTGGATGGCTTCTAAGCTAGGTTCTGCCTGCCTAATTTTCCAGCTTCTATTAAGTAGATGATTCATAAGTTTGCTTTATGTCAAGCCCCTTTTCCTCAGCTTCTTACTTTCCATCAGAAGTATAGTTACATGTAAACAAATTTCCAAAATCTGTGACTTGCAGCTCTCACTAAGCATTCACAGCTGCCAGGATTCCCCAACTACTCTTTTCCACACTGTCTAGGATGTCTTGGCACTGACTGCTTCTGGAACTAAGACCAAGACTGCCGGACTTCTTCAAACACTGTATAAATAATCCAATTTTACCCCTGAGGTCATTTTCCATATACAGACTTGAATAAAGGGCAGTTAGGAGTCCAGGAGGCCAATCTATAAAGGTGCTAAAATATCAATGGGGTAGAATAGAAACATAGCACTAGTTAGCTCAGTTTTCTGTAATGTGACAAAATCTAAATTGTCCCCTTTCCCACTCAAGTAGATAGTGTCTTGGAGTAGAAAAATTATTACAGTTGGGCAGGGCCCTTCCACCATGAACTAAGCTTTGAATCTTATTTAAAGAATATAGGTTTGGGGCGCCTGGGTGGCTCAGTGGGTTGAGCCTCTGCCTTCGGCTCAGGTCATGGTCTCGGGGTCCTGGGATCGAGCCCCACATCGGGCTCTCTGCCCAGCGGGGAGCCTGCTTTCCCCTCTCCCTCTGCCTGCCTCTCTGCCTGCTTGTGATCTTTTTCTCTCTGTCAAATAAATAAATAAAATCTTAAAAAAAAAAAAAAGAATATAGGTTTGAAAAGGAAACCAAATTATTTGCCTAAGGACACTCATATACGTATATGGTTCTGTTAGTTTCTCACACTAATTGCTCATTAACCCTGATGTTGCTTGCCTGAAATTGGGGATGTACTATGATGGTGTGGAAGAGTGGAAAGATCACTAGGCAAAGGGTCAAGAGGCATCAACTGTGGGCTCACCCTTAGTTATCTCTACAAATTCCAAATTTAGAAGAGAAGAGGAAATCTGTAGTTGCTCTCTGTAGTAGCTCAGGATCTAGGCAGGTTAGAACTAACTTATTAGTGTTTTGAGTGCATTCTGCTTTGGGAGGTAATGATGGTATCTAAGGTTGGAGACTTTGCTATATGCAAGACATTGTTTTGTGCTTTTAAAATATATCATCTAAATCACCTGGCAACTCTCCAAGATAGATGATGTTATTCTCATTTCACAGGTCAGAAAGCTGTCCACAGCTTAAGAACTTGCCCAAAGTCACATGGCCAATAATTGCAAAATCTAAATTGAAACCCCTGTTCTATCCAACTTCAAAGCCCATGCTCCTTCTTTTTTTAAGCATTTTAGAATCTGTATAAGATCTGTTATTCATCTTTGTATGCTGCTGTCTAACTTAGTATCTATCACAGAGTAAACTAGGAGGGAAGATTAGTGAATGTGAACAAAGGCACAAGATATGAATGCTCTGGTATATTCCACTTAATAATATATAGTCCAGTGGTTTGAACAAGGAGTATGTGAAGGAGAGTGTGAAGTCGTTTTGAAAGTTAGATTGAGGTGGGATCATGAAATCCTTGGTTATTAGGCCAAAGGATTGTAAATATATTCAACAGTCATTGGGAAACCCAATTTTTTTCCAAATGGAAAAAATTAAGGGGTAGAACTGTTTTGTTTTGTTTTGTTTTTTTTACCCAGCATCAGGAAAAAAGAGTTTGGGTTTTGGGGATGTTGAGATAGAGGTTCTAAGGAGATCATTGGCAGGGCCTGGAAATACATGATTGGGCTTTAGAGAGATATCAAGGATTGAGAAGTTTGAGAGGCACCCACATAGAAAAGCAGCAAAAAGAAAAAAAAATCACTATCTAGAGGTTAGTCTATATAGGAATGAGTGAATGAATGGCACAACCCACATGGAAGTGTTAGTTCCTAACAAGGTTTGCCTCTCCATTGCCTGTGACATCTGAGTGTAGGGATAGAGAATTCTGTACCATACTGCTCTTTCCATCTGGTCTAGGAATACTGGGTGAGCTCTCTGGAGACATCTGCTAACGGAGATAAATGCAGTTTTTCTTATGTCATCTTCTCCACCTTTATATTTTCTCTTTTTCACTCCCTTTCTCCCCTACGGGATTCTATTTCTCCACACTGCTGCAGTGTTTGGTGACATGGTATAAGAGAAAAATAGAACGGACTGTAGCACTTGGATGTTGAGTGGGAAGGTGAAAGCGTGCATGAGGTTAATTTCTTATTCTGTATTAAAGATCCTAGCGTATCCCTAAACTTGAATATCCCTAAACTTTATATCTTTGATAACTGAATAGCATTCATAGTATTTAGCTACATTAAACAAGACATGTGGACAAGCTAGACTACTTAGCATTATAGAAAATATGAGACAATTTTTAGGACGTATTTACCATGGCAGAATAATAGAACCCTTGTTCAGGTGACTGTTAGATAAAAATATTTTATAGCATATGAACTGGGTTCATTAGCTTTCTTAAGTCTACCTTTGTGCTTTTTCTTACTGTTGCATTATATAAATAACACAGATGTTTTGCTTTAAATCTACCTTAGATGCTTTAAATCTACCTTAAATCTACCTTAGTGCTGATTTTAACTATGGAGCGCCTCTCATGTGTTTCCACTTTGAAAAGCCCTCTGTGCTTTTTTTTTTTTAATATCCTTTTACAAATACAATCCTGAATTGCTTTGTTTCCTTTTTTTATGCATAAGCGCATGCTCGTTGGAAGCATATTGTGTGTGACGATTGTCCCTTGTTCAATTTTGTGCACTGATGGTGAGCAGAAAATCTTTTTAGCTTCCTTCTTTGGAAGAATGATTTATACAACACCACTCCAAAAATTCAGTGTTAACAGTAAAATTACTTCTAGAGCTATTACAATGAAGAATAAGAGAAAAACCTATGTTAAAAATGAATAATGCATTTATTTTAATCTTTGGCTTCCCTCATCCACCAGCTTCTTATTTGGCTACTAAAAAGGATTCAGTTAAATTCCCCAAAAGTGTTGAATTTTTTTTTTTCTGGAGCTGTTCCAGTAACATGCCAAAAGAATTTTGAAAGAGAACATTCATTTATGTATAACAGCTTTGGAATACATAATAGGATATATTAGTATGCTTTTAAAAGGATTATGGGTAGAGTATGAAGAATATAAAAGAAGGTGTGAGCTCCTTTATTGTTGTTCATGATTAAACCAAAATTGTTTGCATGTGAACAGATTTAATTGTTTACAAAATCTGCATAACACTACTGTCAACGGAATGAGATGATGGAGGGGGAGACTATAAGAGCTTTTAGCCTGATTATGATTCATAGATGTTCATCTAATAAATTGCTTTTCCTAAATATAATCTGAAAAAAAAATAGCAATGAAAACAATTAGGTACTTATAGACAACTAAAAAGAGTTCTGTTGATTCTGTATTTTTAATTATAGGTTAATCTGAATTAGGAGGGTAACAAGACTTAGAAAACGAATAAGGTGTCCTTAAATTCTTGAGGAGGGTCAGTGACAGGGTAACTAGATAACCTCTTTTTAAAGAAATTGCTCTTCTTAATGATTTGATTTACTCTAAGGATCTTTTTAAATATTGATTTTCTTCTTTTATTTTAAGTGATCGTGTGAAATATGAAGAGATCATCATTCTCTCTCTAAAAATATTATTTGTTATTTGACAATTTATAACTTAACACATCCATTTCCACTTTTCTCTTACAAATTTCTCTCAACACTGGTCAGATATGAATGGATCTTTGACAATACGTAGAGTTGTTTTGTTTATGGAATGTGCCTAATGACTGTGGTAGTCTGATTGCTCTACTAAACCCCAGTGTCACACGCTTTTGAAACCATTCTCCATGTGTCCTCCAGAGAGCTCTTTCTTTAACATATATATTTGATCATATCAGTAGACTACTTAAGATTCTTGAGAGACTTTCATGACCCCAGCCTTTGCACAGTCTTCCCTGTGTATGTATTACTGTCAGCAACTTTATACCTCCCTCTACTCTACCTGGAAAATAGGGGTTTTTTTGTCTTTAGGACACAACTCAAACACTCATCTCCTTTTTTTTTTTTTATTAATGAAGCCGTCTCTGGACTTCTACACGCTGATTTATCCTGGTGTTTTTTGCCTTTGTGTCTTCATTGTAGAATTTTGTCATAACACCTGTAACACTCTTTTTTTAATTTTTTTTATGTCCATGTTTGTGTTCCTCTTCTAAACTCAGAACTCCAAAGAGGAAGGAAGTCCAAGTAGTGTTTTCAAATTCCCAATAAATATTAATCTTTGGGATTCAGGAACAAGAAATCATAATTCCTAGAAATTCTTGGGAATTCCTGAAAGCATAAGTTGTTCTTAACATACTTACACCAGTCTTTACATGCTATATTCATTATTATGAATATCTAAAATTAGTACTATATGAGAAATACTGAGTTTAGTAGTATTTATAAAGAAGTGCAGCCTCCAGTAAATATTCAAATACTAGAAAACACCAGTAAATAGATAGTGGGTTTTTCAAATTATATAACATGCAGACCTCCTAGGAAAGCTTAATAGGCTACACAGAATCACATGGCAAATTGCTAATGTAAGGACTTATTTTGCTTCTAAAACTTGTTAGTTCTTGAAATACTACTCATAGGATTTACATAAAGTATCTTATGGATATAAATATGTTAATATTTATTTTATTTTCAAGAGTGATTCACTCTTACAGCAAATAGGGCCATGAACACACACATGTAACTTGACAACAGCTATGAACAAGATTGACCAATGAAATTGTGACCCTCTTTCTTCTATGTTTGCCTGCCCTAATTCCTAGAAATGTTGACCTTAACCTACTCCTTGTGTTGTGTCAGCACTTACTGCTCTGGTTGCCAGCTTGACATCTGTATGTTCTTTTAACCAGTAATGTCTCCATGTTGTTAAGCTTTAATTCTCACAGCAGAATTACAATACTTTTTTTAGTTCTGATTTTCCTTATTTCTAGACTGATTTTTTTTTTGAGGGGAGATTTGGAATTCAAAAAATTATAAATTTTCTGAGAAATGCTAGAAACTAATTCTTATATGTAAACAGTCTCCAATGCCTAGCATATCAGACATTCAGTAAAATATTTTGAGATATTTCTTAAGTGAATGTTCCTTTTTAGTCCTATAGCATCTAAGATAGTGTCTGGTACTTAGAGATACTTAAGATACTTTAATGATTGAAGCTGTGGCCTTTTTGAATTAGTGTCATGATAAAGTAGGGCATCAGAGTTTAGATTTTGTATTGCCACCAAAAGTGCTAGGTTAGCTTACATTATTTTGGCGGCTTGGGAGCAGGTATCCTTTATTTAGCTATAATCTATGAGAAAACTCATAAGATAGATAAAACTCACCAGAAACTCCCTGCTACATGCCTTCATAGAACTCTATAGCTATTTTTTATATTTTATAGTATTTCTATCTATGGCCATTAATTCATGACTTGTCTGATTATTTGATTGATACTTGTATTCTTGACTAGACTAGGCTTCCTGTGGGCAGAGATTATGTCTCTTATATTCATAGGTGTGATCCTAGAAGGTGCTAGTTAACCACAGTACATGCATGGAATAAGAAGTTTATTAAGTATTTATTGTATGCATAAGTGAATGAAGGAGATAGTAATCTGAATGAAGCAGAATAGTCCCAGAATGTGAACATGTTTTACATGAGATCCCTGAGAGGTTCTGAAGAACATAATTTGAAAACCACTACTATATTCCTTGACACAGGCTGCATAATTATGTTGCATGGTCTTGCAAAAGATTTTCTGTATGTAAGACTGGTAGTGAAATGTTACTACCTTAACTGTATGCCTTTTACCCTGTTTTAGTTACATCTTTCATTGTAAGAGACAGTACATTATTAGTATTGTCATTGTTCCTATTATTTACTTCCTGTGACCTCTTTAGAAAGAGTGGTCCACCCCTCTCAACTTACTAAGTATTTTTGCCTAAATGACTCCAGGGATAATACAATGTTCTAAATTCTGAAGATTAAAAAAATTTTTTCTTTAGATATTCAGTATCTCCTTTTTGATTAGTGTAACTAGATTTGTGAAATGGAATAGAAGGTAAAGTAATACTTAAGATGTTTTTACTTACATCCTGATTTCATCATGATGATCATGTTTGGAGTAGGGTGAGGGTAGAAAACTTAATTTAGAGAAATTGAACTGGAGAGATTGGAGATTGGGGTATGTGGCAGAAGAGGCATCTAATCTTCTTCCTTTTTTTTTAAGATTTATTTATTTATTTATTTGACAGAGAGAGATCATAAGCAGGCAGAGAGAGAGGAGGAAGCAGGCTCCCCACTGAGCGGAGAGCCTGATGCGGGACTCGATTCCAGGACCCTGAGACCATGACCCAAGCTGAAGGCAGAGGCTTAACCCACTGAGCCACCCAGGTGCCCCGGCATCTAATCTTCTAAATAGGTTTTTAGATAAGAATTCTCTGAAATTGTTAAGACTTTCCTCAACTTGTTTTCACTCTTTTTAACACAGAAGACCATCTGTATTCTGATGATTTCTAGGGTTTCAAATGGTCAGGATAAAAAAGAAAAAAAGTTTAGTTCCACACAGGACTAGTTTCTGGAGCTGGAAAATATGGAGGTTGGAGAGCAGCTACTCAGAATATTTGGTCGTTGTCCTGGAAAACTAAAATTTATGCTTAGAGTGAAAATGTAGATGTCTTATTAGTACAGATTTTTATGGAAAGTCGAACAGAAAGGAGCTGAAGAGGAAGAGCATATCATTGAATCTCTTGTATTCTTTAATTTTCAAAATACTAATTCTTGAATTTTTATCGGGTGTCTTTTATTTCTTTTAGTTGTGGGCAACTTGGACTAGTGTTTATATTTGTGGCTGATTTAGAGTATATTGAACTAGCTGAGAAAAATTTTCCCCATATGTATTTGCCAAAACAAATAAAGCTATCAATTTTGAACTTGACATTAACACAGTCTTCACTGAAAAAGAGCAATCAAGCAAATTTAATCTATTCATACAAAATTAACTCTGTCCCTTGAGTCACTTAATGTAATTGTGTTTTTTCTGCTTGGGATTGTAAAATGCTTTCAACTGTTTTGTGGGGATTAAAAAGGAAGACAAAAATAGCTATTTTATATTTATAAAAACCTAACATTATTGATGTGTTTTGTGTATTGAAAATTTGAGTTAGACGATAGAGAATTTGGTTTACTTTGAAGTTACACATTTAAAATAAAGGCTACAGCAAGAAGATGGGACTTTCAAGTTACTAGGGACTTAGGATAAATATTAGAGAAAAGAAAGAGTTCATAAAAATAATAACTCCAATGAATGGACTCTTGTTTTTTAAAATCTATATTTTTATACTGGGGGAAGGAATAGAAAAGAAACCCCCAATACTGGGCCCTACTCAGTGACAGCTTCTTGTTCCATAGTGTTAAGGAAGACTTTGAGGAAATAAAAGTTGTTTGGAAAAATCCAGGTATAGTTGCTTTGTATGTTGTGATGGGTAGAGTGATGAAGGGAAATGCGAAGGCCCCTCACACCCTCCATCTTGCCTCAGACTAAGTCCTAGAACTCTGGAGCGAAGAAAGTGCTACTTCCATTCCTGCTTTTGGGGATTGTTGACAGCCACGTAGTGATAGAGAACGACAAGCAGGAAGAGTGACATGTCCAGTATGTTAGTAAAGATGGCGAGCTGCACTTCTGTGATCATCCTGATCAGCTGGGCTTGTACCTATGCAGTGTGTGCACTAGCTCCAACGAATGGACGTTTTTGAAAAATAAACCAGTTATTAAAAATACGATTAAAATAGTTGTTTCAGAAGGCAGGAAAAAAACACAAAGAAAGAAATTAGAGGAAAAAAAGGTGTATATGATACATCCAGGGGATCTAACATTTTAGTCATAGATGTTCTAGAGAGTTAGAATAAGTATATTAAGGAAACAGTAGTGAAAATAAAACACTTCCCCAAGATGAATACAAATTTGAATCTTTCAATTGAAAGTGTATGCAAAGTGCTAACCAAAACTATTGGAGGAAAAAGACCTGCACTTAGATATATTTTGGTGGAATTTCTGAATCCTGGGGACAAAAATCATATTACAAGAATCAAGACTGAAAAAGCAGGTACTACTTAAAAGGAGAGAGAATCAAATTGACCTTGGTCTTCCTGACTGTAACGGTGGATGCTAGAAGATAGTGGAGCAGTGTATTCTGAGTATCAAGGTAAAAAAATTTTTTTGACTCTACTATATGCATTCAGTTTATACATGTGTAGCTATTTTTTTGTAGTATGAAGGCAGATATGTCAGACAAATTCCTCAAGAAGTTCTTTGGACAAATGAAGTTGAACCAGAATCAGTATCTTAATTGATAGTAACTCTTCACTTATATCAATGGATATCTCATCAAAACAGAATATCAACAAGAAAACAGTGGCTTTGAATGACATTGGATCTAACAAATACATTTAGAACATTCTATCTTAAAACAGCAGACTACACATTCTTTTTAAGTGCACATGGTACATTCTCCAGAATAGATCACATATTAGGCTACAAAACAAGCCTCAACAAATTCAAAAAGATCAAAGTCATACCATGTATCTTTTTCTGACAAAAATGCTATGAAACTAGAAATGAACCACAAAAAAAAAATCTGGAAAGAACACAGATACTTGGGAGCTTGAATAACATGCTACTAAACAATGAATGGGTTGACCAAGAAATCAAAGAGGAAATAAAAAAAATATGTGGAGACAAATGAAAATGAAAACACAATGGTCCAAATGTTTAGGATGCAGCAAAAGCAGTTCCCAGAGGGCAGTTTATGGCAATACAGGCCTACCTTAAGATAGGCTAGAAAAATCTGGAATGAACAACCTAATCTTACACCTTAAGGAGCTAGAAAAGAAGAACAAACAAAATCCCAAACCAGTAGGAGGAAGGAAATAATAAAGATTAGAGCAGAAATGAGTGAAATAGACTAAAAAACCCCAAAAGAACAGATCTATGAAACCAGTAGCTGGTTCTTTGAAAAGAACAAAAAACCTGATAAACGTTTAATAAGACTCATAAAAAAAAAAAAAAAAAGAAGAGGATTCAAAATCACAAATGAAAGAGGAGAAATAACAGCTGCCACCACAAAAATACAAAAGATTATAGGAGAATATCATGAAAAATTATATGCCATCAAATTGGACAAACTAGAAAAAAATGGATAAAGTCCTGGAATCACATAACTTACCAAGACTGAAGCAGGAAGAAATGGAAAAATTGAAGATTGATTACCGATTACCAGCAATGAAATTGGATTTAAAAATTCCCAACAAATAGGGGTGCCTAGGTGGCTCAGTGGGTTAAGTGCCTGCCTTAGGCTCAGGTCACGATCCCAGAGTCGTGGGATCAAGTCCCATGTTGAGCTCCCTTCTCAACGGGGTGCCTCTTTCTCCCTCTCCCTCTGCCCCTCCTCCCACATGTGCTCACATGCTCTCTCCCTCTCTTTCATATAAATAAATAAAATCTTAAAAAAAAACTCCCAGCAAACAAAGTTCAGGGCCAGGTGGTTGGCTTCATAGGTGAATTCTACCAAACATTTATTTTTTTATTTTTTATTTTTATTTCTTTTCTTCAAGACTTTATTTAAATTCAAGTTAGTTAACATATGATGTAGTATTAGTTTCAGGAGTAGAATCTAGTGATTCATCACTTATATATAACACCCAGTGCTCATCATAACAAATGCCCTCCTTAATGTTCATCACCCGTTTATTCCATCTCCCCATTTACCTCCCCTCTAGCAACCCTGTTTATTCTCTATAGTTAAGAGTCTCTTATGGTTTGCCTCCCTCTCTGTCTTTATCTTATTTTATTTTTCCTTTCCTTCCCCTATGTTCATCTGTTTTGTTCCTTAAATTCCACACGAGTGAAATAATACGGTTTCTTTCTCTGACTGACTTACTTCACTTAGCATAATACACTTTAATTCCATCCATATACGGCAAATGGCAGGATTTCATTCTTTTTGATGACTGAGTAATATTCGTGTGTGTGTGTGCGTGTGTGTTGTGTGTGTGTGTGTGTGTGTGTATACACCACTTCTTCTTTATCCATTCATCAGCTGATGGACATTTGGGCTCTTTCTCTACTTTGACTATTGTTAATAGTGCTGCTATAAACTTTGGGGTGCATGTGCCGCTTCGAATCACTATGTTTGTATCCTTTGGATAAACACCTAGTAGTACAATTTCTGGGTCATAAGATAGTTCTGTTTTTAACTTGTTGAGGAATCTCTATACTGTTTTCGAGACTGGCTGCACCAATTTGCATTCCCATCAGCAGTATAGGAGTTTACCAACCATTAAAGGAGAATTGATACCTGTTCTTCTCAAACTATCCCAAAAAAATGGGCAGAAGGGAAGCTTCCAAATTCATTCTATGAGGCCAGCATTACCCCGATACCAAAACCAGATGAAGACATTACAAAAAAAAGAGGATTATATTTCAGTATCTCTGAAGACCTTTGATGCAACAATCTTGAACAAAATACTAGCAAAGTGAATTCAATAACACAGTAAAAGCATTATTCAGCATGATTATTTCCAGGATACAAGAGTGGTCCAGTATTTGCAAATCAATCAACATGATCACATCAGTAAGAGAAAAGATAAAAACCATATGATCCTTTCAATAGATGCAGAAAAAGCATCTGACAAAGTACAACATCCATTCATGATAAAATCCCTCAACAAAGTAGGTTTAGAGGGAACATACCTCAACATATAAAGGCCATATATGAAAAACCCACAGCTAATAGCATACTTGATGGGGAAAAACTGAGAGCTTATCCAGTAAGGTCAGGAACAAGATAAGGATGTCCACTCTCACAACGTTTATTCAACATAGTACTGGAAGTTCTAGCCACAGCAGTCAGACAAAAAAATGAAATAAATGGTATGCAAATTGGTAAGGAAAAAGTAAAACTTTCACTATTTTCAGATGACACACTATATGTAGAAAGCCCTAAAGACATCACCAAGAACCTACTAGAACTGATAAATGGATTTGGTAAGGTCACAGGATACAAAATCAATATACAGAAATCCATTGCATTTTTATACAGTAATAATAGCAGAAAGAGAAAGTAAGAAAACAATCCCATTTACAGTTGCACCAAAAAATAACATTGGGATAGTTTAAGAACAGGTATTAATTCTTTAAATGGCTGGAACTTGCCTTTGGAGACATGTCTATCAAGAAGGTATTGTGGCCGAGGTCAAAGAGGTTGCTGCTTGTATTCTTCTCTAGGATTTTGATGGATTCCTGTCTCACATTTAGGTCTTTCATCCATTTCGAGTTTATCTTTGTGTATGGGGTAAGGAAATGGTCCAGTTTCATTCTTCTACATGTGGCTGTCCAGTTTTCCCAGCAGCATTTATGGAAGAGACTGGCATTTTTCTATTGGATCTTCTTTCCTGCTTTGTCCAAGATTAGGGAAGTTCTCAGCTATGATTTGCTCAAATATACCTTCTACCCCTCTTTCTCCTGCTCTTTCTTTCTTCTTCCTCTCAGACTCTTCTAATATTATTTTGGTAAATGATATTTATGGTATCACTGATTTCTTGAAGCTTCCCTTCATGGTCCATTAGTTGTTTTTCTTGATTTTTCTCAACTTCCTTCTTTTCCATCACCTTGTCTTCTATGTGACTGACTCTTCTGTGTTATTTCACCTATCTGTTAGAGCAACCATTTTAGACAGCATCTCAGTTAAAAAATCATTTTTAATTTTGGTCTGATTAGATTTTATTTTTGCACTAAGAGATTCTCTGGTGTCTTTCATGCTTTTTTCAAGCCCAGCTAGTAACTATAATTGTTATCCTGAATTCCAGTTCTGATATTTTACTTATATCCATGTCCATTAGATCTGTTGATCTAGAATTACCTCTTGTTCTTTCCTTTGTTGTGAATTCCTCCTCCTAGTCGTTTTGCCCAGAGAAGAATGGATGAACGAGATAACAAAATAAAAAATATCAACCATGACCCAAGTGAAATACACACTAGACAAATCCGAATAGGTCAAAAACAAAAAAAAAGAAAAGAAAGGGAAAAAAAATGAGGGGAAATTGAGAATATAATCTCTCAGGTGGACAAAACAGGGCGATTCACTTGGTTCTGGGTGTATTTTGGTCTGTTAGAAGACATTAAATCCCAAAATTGTAAGGAAAGCTATATGTATATTACAGTAAAAGAAAGCCAAAAATGAGGAATGTATCTATAAAATGTAAATGTAAAAATGAAAATTAAAAAAAGACTTAAACTAGAGTTGATAAAATAAGAAACTAGTTGAAGGAAAAAAAAGGAAAATTTTAAACTGAAAGATGAAAGAATCATGATAAAGAACCTCAAATTCTATATACTATTTTCCCCTAGTGCTGGAGTTTTGCAGTTCTCTATGCTCCATAAAGTTGGTACTTACCTGATATTCTAGCTGGTCTTCTGGAAGAGAGGAGTGCCGTGCTGATTCTCAGGTGTCTTTGCCTGGGCACAGTTGTACCTCCCCTTGCCAGGGGGCCAGGCTTAGTGTAAGCTGCCTTGAGTTGTTCTGTGTGGCTTTTGTTCCCTGAAGGCTTTCCACAGTGCTTTAGAGGATGAAAGTAAAAATGGCGGACCCTGATCTCCAGTCCCAAACTAAGATTGGGTCCCCCTCTCTTCTGTAAACCCTCAGGGAAAAGCAGTCCTCACTTTTGTGTGTGCCAAACTCTGTAGATTCCTGTGTTGCACACCCACACTGATCCTCCCGGGGGAGGGAAAGGGTTGCCACGTTTCTGCCCTTTGTAGGGCCCCCACCCAGAGAGTGGTCACCAGATCATGCGCACACCCATGCCACCCCTTTGGGGAAAAGGCATAGGGTTGCCACTTTTTTGCCCTTTGCAGGGCACCCACATAGAGCTCTCTTTCCCCCAGTGTGGTATGGTTTGGGGTTTATGGGAAACTGAGCTGAGAGCCCACTCCCACGCTAGCTGATTGCAGCTGGTTTCCTGGCTCCAATGCTTGGGAACTCTGCTGGCTCAGGCACCCTCGTTTGTTCTGTGACCCCGGGGATCCTGAGAACACAGTGTCCCACCTAGGATTCTGCCCTGATTTGCCACCTGAGCACCTTTCAGGTAGAGACATCTCCCACTGGAGCAGACTTCTAAGAGTTCTGATTTTGTGCTCCTCTGCTATATCACTTTCTGTTAGCTGGCTTAGGGAGGCTCCCCCCCAGCTTTATCTTCAGATATATATCTCTTCAGATTCACTTCTCCTCATCTCATATCTTGCGGAAAGTGGTTGCTGTTCTACTTGTAGAACTCCAGCAAATCTTTTCTTTTATCTCAGGTTGAATTCATAGGTGTTCAGAATGATTTGATAGATATATAGGTAAATTCAAGAGACCAGATAAATCGAGGTCCCCTACTCTCCCACCATCTTGCCTCCCTCTCTAAAACCTGTACTCTTTAAACCATAAAATACTGGTGAAGGAAGCTGAAGACAACACAACGAAATGGAAAGATTTTCCATGCTTATGGATTGGGAGAATAAATATTGTTAAAACGTCTATACCACCCAAAGCAATCTACACATCTAATGTAATCCCTATCAACATACCAACAGCATTTTTCACAGAACTACAACAAACAATCCTAAAATTTGTATGGAACCACAAAAGACCCTGAATAGCCAAAGCAGTTAAAGACCAGAACTCGGGAAATCACAATCCCAAATTTCAAGATAAACTACAAAACTGTAGTAATCAGAACAGTATGGTACTGGCACAACAATAGACATATAGATCAATAGGACAGAATAAAAAACCCAGAAATCATGATTACATCTTCAATTAATCTTAGACAAACAAGGCAAAAATATGCAGTGGGAAAAAGACAGTATCTTCAACAAATGGTGTTGGGAAAACTAGACAGCTACATTCAAAAGAATGAAATTGGATCACTTTCTTACCATACACAAAAATAAACTCAAAATGAATTAAAGATCTGAAAGACCTGAAACCATAAAAATTCTAGAATAGAATACAAGCAGTAATTTCTCTGACATTGACCATAGCAACATCCTTCTAGATAGATTTCCCGAGGCAAAGGAAACAAAAGCAAAAATAAACTGTTGGGACCATATCAACATAAAAGCTTTCTGTACAACAAAGGAAACAATAGAGCTAAAAACAACATACGGAATGGAAAAGATAATGCAAATAACTTATCCAATAAAGGGCTAGTAGCTCAAATGTATAAATAACTGATACAACTCAACGCCAAAAAATCCCCAAAAGTCCAATTAATAAATGGGCAGAAAACCTGAACAGACATTTCTCCAAAGAAGACATCCCAATGACCAGCAGACACATGAAAAGATGCTTAGCATCACTCATCATTAGGGAAATGCAAATCAAAACTGCAATGACAAAGCACCTCACACGTGTAAGAATGGCCAAAATCAACAACACAAGTAAGGAGTGTTGGTGAGGATGTGGAGAAAAAGAATTCCTTGTTCACTGTTGGTGGAAATAATGAACCTGTGTAGCCTTGGGGAAAACAGTATGGAAGTTCCTCAAAAAAATTAAAAACGGAAGTACCATATGATCTGGTAATTCCACTACTGGATATTTACCAAAGCATGCAAAAACACTAATTTGAAAAGATATATGCACCACTGTGTTTATTGCAGCATTATTTACAATAGCCAAGTTATGGAGGCAGTGCAGATGACCATGGATAGATGAATGGATAATGGCTGTAAAAGATATCAACCATATACCATAAAATCTTATTGAATCTAAACCACAGTTAAAATGAAACCAGTAAGCATAAATCACTGTTGATAATATGGTTGTCAGATATAACACAGTTATTAAGAAATGTTTCTGTAATTTCATAAAGAGGAAATAATGGTATAGCATTAAAATTCCACATTATTTGATCAAGCCTTTGGGGTGAAAGTAAGAAAAGAAAAATGCAAATTATACTTTGTTAAGGATGAATATAATTACAATTTAATTCTTTACAAAAATAAGAAATACAAGTTTAATGTATTTGTAAAAACTAAAAGACTAATAAAAAATGTTTGAAAACTGAAGAAATCATACAAAGAGTAGGAAAGGATAATAAAGACTACATAAAATTCACTCACAGGAATAATACCAAATGTGAACATATTAAAAGTCAAAGCTTCTCTGATTGTGAAACAAAGAAAGCCAATTGCAGTTATGGCCGGTTTTTTTGTTTGTTTGTTTGTTTTTTTAGTTGTGTTATGTTAGTCACCATACAATACATCATTAGTTTTTGATGTAGTGTTCCAAGATTCATTGTTTACGTATAACACCCAGTGCTCCATGCAATACGTGCCCTCCTTAATACCCACCACCAGGCTCACCCATCCTGCCACCCCCCTCCCCTCTAAAGCCCTCAGTTTGTTTCTCCAAGTCCACAGTCTCTTCATCTCCCCCTCTGATTCCCCCCTTCACTTTTCCTTTCCTTCTCCTAATGTCCTCCATGTTATTCCTTATGTTCCATAAGTAAGTGAAACCATATGATAATTGACTTTCTCTGCTTGACTTATTTCACTCAGCATAATCTCCTCCAGTCCCATCCATGTTGATGCAAAAGTGGGTAATCATCCTTTCTGATGGCTGCATAATATTCCATTGTATATATATGGACCGCATATACAGAAATAGAAGGAAAATAATGGATAGTTAACACTATACCAGTTAAATAGAAAGAAAAAGAAAACTTAGGTAGCAATGATAATAGCCAACAAAATATAATTCAAGATGAAGAGTATTATATAACATTAATAATAAAATATGGTAATAATAAAATAATCCATAAAGATAAGTCATTCTTTTGCTTAACTGAAAAACATAACAAAATGTGAAGCAAATTTCGAAATACAAAGACAATTATTTTTATTTTTAAAGATTTTATTTATTTATTTGAGAAAGAGAGAGAGAGAGACAGAGATAGCGAGAGAGCGTGAGTGGGAAGAGGAGGGAGAGGCAGGCGCCCTGCTCAGCGGGGCTCGATCCCAGGACCTTGAGCCAAAGGCAGATGCTTAACTGACTAAGCCGCCCAGTGCCCCAAAGAAAATTTGATAATAGTTCAATCACAGACTTTGTCTTTCTGTTCTCCACCATGGAGCAAGATCAAGATGAAAAGGAGAACCCCATGCAGGAACTTCACATCCGCAGGCTTTGCCTCAACATCTGTGTGGGGGAGAGTGGAGAGAGACTGACTCAGGCAGCCAAAGTGCTGAAGCAGCTCACAGGCCAGACCCCTGTGTTCTCTAAAGCTAAATACACCATCTGATCCTTTGGCATCAGGAGAAGTGAAAAAATTGCTGTTGCACTGCACAGTCAATGGGGCCAAGGCAGAAGAAATCTTAGAGAAAAGTCTAAAGGTGCAGGAGAATGAGTTAAGGCAAAATAACTTCTTGGGGTGCCTTAGTGGCTAAGCTTTTAACTCTTGATTTCAGCTCAGGTCATGATTTCAGAGTCATGAGATCAAGCCCCCTGTTGGGCTCTGCACTCAGTGGGGAGCCTGCTTGAAATTCTTTCTCTCCCTCTGCTCCCCCCATCCCCACTCACGCATCCACTCTCACTCTCTTTCTCTCTAAAAAAATAAAATCTTTATTTAAAAAAGGAAAAAAATAACTTCTTTGATACTGGAAACTTGGTTTTGGGGTCCAGGAACACATCGATCTGGGGATCAAATATGACTCAGGCATTGGTATCTATGGCCTGGATTTCCATGTGGTACTACTCTGAGTAGGCTAGTTTTCAGCATCACAGATAAAAAGCGCAGGACAGCCTGTGTTGCAGCCAAATGCAGAATCAGCAAAGAGGAGGTCACATGCTGGTTTTATGATGGGATCATCTTTCCTGGCAAATAAATTCCTTTTTCTATACAAAAGGTCAATAAAAACTTTTCAGTGAAATGTAAATAAAAAATAAAATAAAAAGTTTGATCACAGTGATAATACTGTGTTTGACAATGTTTCTTAGATTTAGATGATGAAGTAGAGATAAGGTAGGGTTATAGATGGTATGAATTATGTAATTAGAAAGTTTTAAAAATATACATCTCAGCTTTAGAGAACAGAGAATATACTTTTTAGTGCTCATGTAACATAAGAAAACCATATACTAGTTTTCAAAGAACATCTAAAGAAATTTGAAGTTAAATAATTATACCCTTTGACTATAAGGTGATAAAACTAGAAATATATTTTTAAAAGACAACAAATCTAAGCATTTATAAATTTAAAAGCAAGCACTAATTTTCAGGGTACAAAGGAAATCAAAACCGAATTTTATAAACTCCATATATAATGATTGAAAGGAGAATATGACTTGTCAAAACCTAAGTGATACGGACAAAATCCTACTCAGTAGAAATGTCATAGCCTGTAATGATTTTATTTTTAAATAGGAAAGAATAAAATAACCATTCCAACTAAAGAACTAGAAAAAAGGATATAATAAAAAGTTGTATGGTTGAATTGTTACAGTTAAGAACAGAAAATAGTAAATTGGGGTGCCTGGGTGGCTCAGTCATTTAAGTGTCTGACTCTTGATTTCAGCTCAGGTCTTGATCTCAGGGTCTTGAGATCAAGCCCCCCATCAGGCTCTGTGTTGGGCATGGAGCCTCATTAAGATTCTCTTTCTCCTCACCACTCTCCTCTCCATCCCCTTCCCCAGCATTTTATCTCTCTCTCTCTCTCTCTTAAAAAAGCAAAAAACAAAAAGCAAATAAAACCCCAGAAAGTAGTAAATTACTAAGTAAATAAACAAGTCATGAATAAATAACTCATCTGATTGATATTTGGTAAAAATAATGCTAACTGTATCTTTGAATATGACAATAAGATAGACCCATCTAGGTAAACCAAAAGAAAAAAATAATACAGAACATTAGGAATGAAAATGGTGATAGCATTGTGAGTACAGAAGATAATAGATATAAAAATATATACAGTTTTTAATCAATAAATTAGAAAACACAAATGGAAATAATTGACTTCCTAGAAAAATGTTAGTTACAGATTGATGCATGTCTAAGGTGACTGTATTGATAAATCAATAACCATAGAACACACTGGAAATTTTTAGCACTTCCATAGAAGTGCTAGTCCTAGGTTATTTGACATGTTCTTTCAAATTTTCAAGTAATAGACAATTTAATTTCTATGTTAGTTGATTGATTTTGGAGATTAGAGAGAGATGGAAAACTCTTCAATTTACGTACTCCGATACCAAAACTGAAATGAAAGAGATAAGAAAACTGGAGACCAATTTTACATATGAATAAGGATGCAAAATCCTAAATTACAAATAGCAATCCAGGATTATATTAAAGAATATATACCATGGGGAGACAAACTTACTTCCAGGAGTATAAAGATGATTCTTACCAGGAAGCTCATGATAATAAAATTATATCATCACTGTAGAGATCAGAACTTAGAGTGCTCAAAATCATGTGTACGGCTGTCCAGTTCATCTGAAAATGGAATCGATCTATTAAGATACACACTGCAAAGAAGAAGGACTTTGTTTTGCATTGCTTGAAATTATCTGATGTGTCAGATGACCATTCCTACATAATTTGACCCTACCTGAAGCGTTTGATGCACATTCTCTCTGAGTCTGAATATCTGGAGCCCTGGAGTGATTTCAAGTGTCCGGAGTCAAGATGAGAATGAAGAAATGCTGAAACAGTCTTGACTTCTAGGTGTTTACCCCAAAGATACAAATGTAGTGAGCCAGAGGGGCACCTGCACCCCAGTGTTTATAGCAGCAATATCCACAATAGCCAAACAATGGAAAGAACCCAGATATCCATCGACACATGAATGGATAAAGAAGGTGTAGTATATGCAATGGAATCAGCCATCAAAAATCAGCCATCAAAAAATGAAATCTTGCCATTTGCAATGATGTGGCTGGAACTAGAGGGTATTATTTTAAGCAAAATAAGTCAATTAGAAAAAGACAATTATGATCTCATTCATATGTGGAATTTAAGAAAACAGAGGATCATAGAGGAAGGAAGGGAAAAATAAAACAAGACAAAATCAGAGAGGGAGACAAACCATAAGAGACTCTTAATCATAGGAAACAAACTGAAGTTTGCTGGGAGGGAGGGGAATGGGAGGATGGGGTAATTGGGTGATGGACATTAAGGAGGTCATGTGATATAGTGAACACTGGGTATTATATAAGACTGATGAATCACTGAACTTTACTTTTGAAACTAATAATATGCTATATGTTAATTAATTGAATATAAATTTAAAAAGAACTGTTAAAACAGTCTTATGTTGCTTGTGGATATTTCCCACAAGTTCGTAGAGGGTGTAATGATCAATTTGTGGAGAAGCTGTGCCTAAATCTTATTTACTATACTTGTGAAAATTGGCCCAAGAAACTCAGGCTTACAGTTTATTTATGAATAGTCTTTTCTAATATGTGAAAGCTCAGGGAATAAAACATTTTGACTCATGAATGTCCTGGTTATTTGAAAGTTCTATAGAAAACCTATTTTGTTTATGATTGTCCTAAAACATGCTAATCTGGTTTGTTGCATTAGTACAAATACTTAACAAAGGAAATTAAATCTTTGGTAATTGGGGATCTCCGATAGGCTCAGAGCATTCATCCTGGGCAAGAATTCCCACAAACAGAATTTAAAATATTGATTTTAAATAAGTAGGTATAGGAGGTAGAATTGAATGCATTTTATACTAACACCAAAGATCTATAAATTACCCATTTTTGGGAATATGTAATAAGCATTTACAACTACTTAGAAACTCTTGAATTTTGTAAAACAGATTTATGTTAATATGGGCCCTCTTTTTGAATTTGAGGATTATTATTGAGAAACAGGAGGAGCGCAGTGCAAAAAGTTGGGATGAAGTAGAACATTAGCGTGAAGCTTGAGATTTTAAACATCAAGTTTTATTTTTTAAATTAAGTTTTTAGTTGGAAACTCTGGGTCTGGCTTATTTATAGTGTTTCAATATGTGTGAATGTGCTGTGGATACATGAATATGTGCCTACAAGCTCTGTCAATAGGTGCAGTCAAATATATTTACATATATGCTAAAATTCTATGCTAAACCTCCTTGTTTAAAAAAAGATTATGTGTATCCACATCCATTTAGGAAAGCAGACATACACCAGAGATTTTTATTCATGCTATTATAATTCTTGTTTTTTTTCTAATAATGGGGACCTGCGAATGGAATGGGTAAATCAAATCTATGGACCCCGGATCTTAAATAAGTTATAAATATCAGTATCTTCCCTTATTAACTATTTATTTATTTATTTTTAAAGATTTATTTGAGAGAGAGAGAGAGTGCACACGTGTATGCGAGTGAGTGTGAGGGGTAAGGGAAGAGGGAAAGAGAGAGAGAAAATCTCAAGCAGACTACTTGCTGAGCACAGAGCTCTACATGGGGCTCA
Organism: Potos flavus; assembly: GCA_028534135.1. Lineage (NCBI taxonomy): Eukaryota > Metazoa > Chordata > Mammalia > Carnivora > Procyonidae > Potos > Potos flavus. The sequence goes on from CM052897.1 coordinate 18,230,631, forward strand.
ATCTCATGATCCTGAGATAATGAGCTGAGCCGAAATTAAGAGTTGGATGCTTAACCCACCAAGCCATCCGTTGCCTCCCTCTTATTAGATATTTATAAGGTTTCATGACATGCAGGACATTTTAGAAATAGTTTGAGCTGATTTACAATCTTTTCTCATTTCTTTTCCATCCTTTACTGGAGGTATTCCTGAGCAACATAGTGTTCTTGTTAAGTTTAACTGAACCTTGGCTTTCACCAAAAGACACCACTGCCCTTGCAGTTCTCTCTAATGGAAATACCTCATCATCCATGCATTTCTTTTTTCTTTTTTTTTTTTTAAGATTTTATTTATTTATTTGACAGAGAGAGATCACAAGTAGGCAGAGAGGCAGGCAGAGAGAGAGGGGGAAGCAGGCTCCCCGCTGAGCAGAGAACCCAGTGCGGGGCTCGATCCCAGGACCCTGAGATCATGACCTGAGCTGAAGGCAGAGGCTTTAACCCACTGAGCCACCCAGGAGTCCCATGTGCATTTTATTCATGGTAGAAACTTCATTCTTTTGCTCTTATCCTTTTGTATGCATACCTTCTCGCATATGTTCTATTTTAGACATACCTATTTGAATTTCCTCCCTCTTTTCTTTCCACCACTATATCTCCATTATTTCAGATTTCTTTGTTCTTTCCGTGACATATTAGCCTGACTCCCTGCCACCAATTTCTTCACTTGGTTCACCTTCCAACTGTCACAAGAACTCTCATTCTAAAACACTGATCTAAATATCTTTCTGATGCTTAGTATCTTTCTGATAACCCTCTTAATTCCAGGTTGCTTGCAGAATAAAGACTAAGTTTCTTGACATATTATAAGGCTCTTCACAATCTAGAGTAAATCTGTGTTTTCTCCCCTCATATTTTATTGCCTTTTTGTTTTTCTTTGAAGGTAAATACATAATAATCTTTTTTTAATATATAATCTTGACTTCAAATAATTCAGAGGTGAATGTATTTTTGCATGCATTTTTCTATGTTAATGTAAATCTTATACAATAATGCATGGATATAAATGACAATACACGTAAAACATTAGGATATTAACACAATATTCTGCAATTTGCTTTTCTCACTTAATATGTTGGGTTAACTCTCAAGTTCTATACATAGAGATCAGACTTATTTACTTTGGTAGTTGATATTCCATGGTGTAGGTGAATCTTAATTTTTCCATTTTTTTTAAATTTTTCCGTTTTTGATGGGCATTCACAAGCTCTCTCTTTTATAGTATTAAAATTATATGGTAACTGGTTTTGTATCTGTAGTCTTCATATTAGTACTCTTATTTCATAGGCATCTAGAGTAATTTGCAGAAAAAAATTGTGAAACAAGTAGCAATGAGAGGATCTGTGTCCCCCCAATTATAACTAATACTAAAAATATGATTCTGGTGCCAGAATAGAGAAATTGATGAATACAAGAAAACCCCTAGAAATAGATCAGCAATGCATATTAGAGTTTACTATAAGATAAAGTTGATATTTGAAAGATGTAATAAAAGGAAAAATCATTCAATAAATAGTCCCGAAAAAATGTTTTAATGACTACCTCATACCATTTGGTATCCCTTCCCTCAAATTTGCCTGTTATCTTGTAGTCAGAGAGCATGAGTTTTATCCATTCCAGAGAATAAATCTCCCATTCTGCTCTTCCGAGAAGGGGATCTGTGAATCTAACTGATTGAGATTTTCAACCGATGTTGTTGCTTATTTCAGTATTCCATTTTTTATTTTTATTTTTGAGTAGTGTTCCATTGTATGGGTATGTCACTATTTATCCATTCATCTATTAATGAACATATGAGTTACTTCAGTTTTGTACTATTTTAAATAAAGCTTTATGAATATTTATGTATAAATCTTTGTGTGGACATATGCTGTCATTTCTCTTGACTAAATACCTAGAGTGGAATTGCTGATTGTATAGTAGTTATATGTTTAACTTTGTTTTTTTTTAAAGATTTTATTTATTTATTTGACAGAGAGATAACGAGTAGGCAGAGAGGCAGGCAGGGAGAGTGGGGGAAGCAGGCTCCCTGCTGAGCAGAGAGCCCGATGCGGGGCTCGATCCCAGGACCCTGAGATCATGATCTGAGCTAAAGGCAAAGGTTTAACCCACTGAGCCACCTGGGCACGCCATATAAGATTCCTTTTAAAGTTAATTTATTTTGGCCTAAGGAGAGCCATTTGTTTCAGTACAATTTTTTAAATTCTTCAATGAATTGCCATTGTGCCTTTGTAAAAAATCAATCGCATATATGTATAGGTCTAAATGTACTCTGTATTCCTCCATTCTGTTCCATTGATTTATCTTTAATACTGTAGCATCTCTCTTGTTTACCATATAGTTTCATCATCGTCTTAAAATCAGGTAGTGTAAGTCTCTAACTTTGTTCTTTTTCAAAGTTGCTTTGGCTAGTTGAAGTCCTTTGGTATTTCCACATAAATTTTAAAATCAGGTAGTTTCTACAAAACAAGCTTGTTGGGATTTTGATTTAATTATATTAAATCTCAGGATCAATTTTTAGAAAATTAACGTCATAACAGTACTGAGTCTTTTGATTTATGAACTTGATATTATCTCATCATTTGTTTAGGTCCTCTAATTTCTCTCAGTATACACGTTTACACATCATTTGTCAAATTTATTCCTAAGCATTTCATCTTTTTCATGCTATTGTAAATGATATTTTTATGTTGAAAATATCATTTGCTTGACAAATATTTATTAAATATTTAATGAGAAAAAAGAAGTGGACTGGGAAACATTTATTGTAACATTTGTTGCTTTGTACATCACTCTTCTACCCTTTGGGAAATAATCCTTCCTCGTTAATGGTCCTAGTAGAGGCTGCTAATCAAGGTAACCCACCCCCTTGGCCATAGGGTTGGGCATACCATCCAAGGCAATCAGAATTCTTCCACAAGATATGCAAGTACTTGGGCAAGTGAGTGGTGGAAGGAAGAAGACAGTTCCTCTCCAGGCGATGAATTGTTAGGATACCCTATCCTGGACAGTGCTCCACATGACTCCCAAATATATATCTCTGGCTCTAATCTCTCCTTTCTCCTCTAGAATCTTTTTTTTTTTTTCATTTTTAAAAAATTTAAATTCAGTTAATTAGCATATAATGTATTATTGATTTCAGAGGTAGAGGTCAATGATTGATTCTTCAGTCTTATAATACCCAGTGCTCATGTAAATGGTATTTTAAAATAAACTTTGATTTCTGATTGTTCTTTGCTGGCATATAGAAATATAGTTGCTATTTATTTTTTTTTAAAGATTTTATTTATTTATTTGACAGAGAGAGAGATCACAAGTAGGCAGAGAGAAAGGAGGAAGCAGGCTCCCCACTGAGCAGAGAGCCCGATGCAGGTCTTGATCCCAGGACCTGAGATCATGACCTGAGCCAAAGGCAGAGGCTTTAACCCGCTGAGCCACCCAGGTGCCCCTCTATTTATCTATTGAGTTGTATCTTGCAGCTCTGCTAAACACACTTCATTTGGTTGGATGTTTTTTGGTGCAAAGTTTTCTTTTTTGAAATGTTTGTCTTGAGTAATTTTATATTTTTAGAAGTATTGTAAAGATAGGTCAGAGAGTTCCCTGTACTTTTCACACAATTTCCCTAATTAAACACAATTTTCAATTTTAGTAGCTTTTTTTGGTAGGTTTCATAGGATTTTCTATATACATGATTATGTTATTGTCAAATAAAGATTTTCTTCTTATTTTACAGTCTTGATGCATTTTATTTCTTGTAACTACTTTTCTAGCCACTACTTTGGTCAGAATCTATGGTATATTTCTTGGGGGTCTTAGGGCTGGGTATAGTGTACTTGATGGCGGTACATGATATAATTAAGTTTCCTAAGCCTCTCCCTTTCTTCAGGGCTGTCTGGGATGGAATCTGTTGAGGATGGGAGGTTCTCGGTGTGTTGAGGGATTGAGTTGGGTTAGGAACTATCCAGCAGCCAAGGGGCCCTCTCTTTTTATCATGTTCTTGCTGGGGCTGATGGTGCAGGGGGCACATACTCCTAGGAAGCCATATAGACCATAAGGTCCACTGACCTGTTGCTATAGCCAAATTCATTGTCATACTAGGAAATGAGCTTGACAGAGTGTCTTAGAGGGCAGGGACAGCCCCAGCTTTGGAGGTGGAGGAGTAGGTGTTACTGTTAAAGTCACGGGAGACAACCTGGTCCTCAGTGTAACCCAGGATATCCTTTAGGGTGCATTCCCATGACTGCTTCGCCACCTTCTTTGTATTATCATATTTGACATTTTTTTCTAAGTAAGTCAGATTTATGACCATCACTTTGGTAGTGGGGATGGAGAAGGCCATGTGAGTGAGTGTCCCATTCAGCTCAAGGATGACCTTGCCCACAGCCTTAGCAGTGCCAGTAGATGCAGGCATGATGTTCTGGGCAACCCATGCTACAGTTTTGCAGAGAGACCATCCACGGTAAGTCTTCTGGGTGGCATTGATGGCATGGACTATAGTTGTGAGTTCCTCCATGATGCTAAAGTTGTCATGGATGACCTTGGCCAGGGAGGCTAAGTAGTTGGTGGTGCAGGAGGCAGTGTTGATGACAATCTTAAGGGAGTTGTTACACTTCTCATGGTTCATGCCCATCCTAAACATGGGGGCATCAACAGAAAGGACAGAGATGATGACCCTTATGTCTCTAAGCCTTCTGAGAGTTCAGAAGGCTTTCAGTATCTTTGCTACCTTGGGTTCAATCCTAACTTTCTCCAAGGTAGCAAAGATACCAGAGGACTCCATACTGTATTAAGTACCAGCATTACCCCATTGTGATGGTGGTGGTATCTAGTTCCTGGAAGATAAAGATGGGCTTTTCATTGATGGCAAGATTCCCACTCTCAGCCTTGATTGTGCCATTAAACGTGTCACGGGTGGAATCATACTGGAATACATAGACCAGGTATTTGAGATCAGTGAAGGGGTCAATGATGGTGACAGTATTTACTTTGTCAGAGTTAAAAGGAGCTCTGGTGACCAGGTGCCCGATACAGACAAACACTTTTAGTCTGATCATCATTGTGTCTCAGCGTAGAGGCAGAAGAAGATGCAGCTGTCTATCAAATGAAGAGGAGCAGAGAGCCTTTAGTTACAGTGTTGAATAGGAGTCGTGTGAACAGACGTCCTTGCCTTGTTCTTGAGCTTAAGGGGAAAGTATTTAGTCATTACTCATCAAATGTGATGCTACTGTAAGTATTTTGTAGATGCCTTTTACCAGGTTGATGAAGTTTTCTTCTATTCCCAGTTCAAAAATTTTTATTAGGAATTGATGTTGGATTTTGGCAAGTTCTATTTCTGCACTTACTGAGATAATCATATGACTTTTCTTTCATACTCTGTTAATATGATATATAATGAATGTTAAAACAAACTTGTATTCCTGAGATAAACTTCATTTCATCATTGTATAGTATCCTTTTCATATATTGTTGGGTTCAACTTGCTAAAATTTTATTGAGGATTTTGTGTCTATGTTGATGACTGATATAGTGATCTGTAGTTCTCTTTTATTGTATATCCTTGTCTATTCTCATAGAACACTAATCTCATAGAATGTTAGGCATTATTTATTTTTGTCTCTTAAATATTTTTCAACCATTTTTGTAGAATTGGTATTATTTCTTAAACGGTTGGCAGAATTTCTGTTGAAGCCATATGGACCTGGAGGTTTTGTTTTGTGGAGAATGTTTTTAACTAAAAGTTCAAATTCAATTTCTTTAATAGATGTCAGACTATTCAGGTTATTAATTTATTTTCAAATGAGTTTTAGCAATTTGTATTTTTTAAGAAACTTGTTCATTTTGTCTAATTTTCTGATTTCTTGGTATAAAGTCATTAATAATATTCTCCTACTATGTGTTTTATATCTTTAGAATATGTAATGATGTTCTCTCTCTCTTTCTAATATTGGTAATTTGTGTCTTCTAGAGCAGTTTAGTATAGATTTTAATTTTAATTTTATCAATTTTATAAGTTTTTTTTTAAGGAACCAGATTTTGATTTCATGATTTTCTCTATTGGTACTCTGTTTTCTGTTTCCCTTGGTTTCTGCTGTTCCTGAGTATTTCCTTACTTAGGGTTTAATATGTTTTTTTTTCCTTCCTAAGGAGAAACTGAGGTCAGCAGTTTGAGACTTTTCTTCTGACCTAATATTGTCATTTTTTAAAAATTTAATTTTTTCAGTGTTCCAAGATTCATTGTTCATGCACCACACCCATTATAATGCTATAAAATATATAATAAATATATAATACATTTTCTGAGAATATCCTGGGAAATTGAAATGCTTCAAGGAATTTATTTATTTATTTATTTATTTATTTATTTATTTATTTAAAAGAGACAATCATGTATTTCTTCAATTCTGGCTGAGGGGTTCACATTCTGCAAGCAATCTTTTTTTTTAATTTAAATTAATTTTATTAACATATAACGTATTACTAGTTTCAGAGTTAGAGGTCAGTGATTCGTCAGTCTTACGTAATACCCAGAGCTCATTATATCACGTGCCCTCCTTAATGTTCATAACCCAGTTACCCCAACCCCCACCCTTCTCCCCTCCAGCAATCCTCAATTCGTTTCCTATGATTAAGAGTCTCTTATGGTTTGTCGCCCTCTCTGATTTTGTTTTTTTTTTATTTTTTTCCTCTCTTCCCCTGTGATCCTGTTTTGTTTCTTAAATTCCACATATGAGTGAGATCATAGGATAATTGTCTTTCTCTGATTGGCTTATTTTGCTTAGTATAACGCCCTCTAGTTCCAGCCACGTCATTGCAAATAGCAAGATTTCATTTTTGATGGCTGAATAGTATTCCATTGTATATATATACCACATCTTCCTTATCCATTCATCTGTCAGTGGACATCTGAACTCTTTCCACAGTTTGGCTATTGTGGACATTGCTGCTATAAACATCGGGATGCAGGTGCCCCTTCAGATCACTACATGTGTGGCTTTGAGATAAAGGCCCATTAGTGCAATTGCTGGGTCATGGAGTATCTCTATTTTCAACTTTTTGAGGAACCTCCATACTGTTTTCCACAGTGGCTGCACCAGTTTGCATTCACACCAGCAGTGTAAGACGAGTCCCCTTTCTCCACATCCTTGCCAACATCTGTTGTTTCCTGAGTGGTTGATTTTAGCCATTCCGACTGACGTGAGGTGGTTTCTCATTGTGGTTTTGATTTGTATTTCCCTGATGCCGAGTGATACATAGCATTTTTTCATGTGTCTATTGGCCATTTGGATATACTACTTAGAGAAATGTCTGTTCATGTCTTCTGTCCATCTTGATTGGATTATTTGTTTTATGGGGTGTTGAGTTTGATAAGTTCTTTATAGATTTTGGATACTAGCCCTTGATCTGATAAGACATTTGCCAATATCTTCTCCCATTCTGTTGGTTGCCTTTTGGTTTTGTCAACCATTTCTTTTGCCATGTAAAAGGTTTTTATTTTGATGAAGTCCCAGTAGTTCATTTTCACTTTTGTTTCCCTTGCCTTTGGAGATGTGTCTAGCAAGAAATTGCTGCAGCTGAGGATGAAGAGTTTGATGCCTGTGTTCTCCTCTAGGATTTCGATTGATTCCTGTCTCACATTGAGGTCTTCCATCCATTCTGAGTCTATTTTTGTGTATGGTGTAAGAAAATGGTCTAGTTTCATTCTTCTGCATGTGGCAGTCCAATTTTCCCAGCATCATTTGTTAAAGAAACTGTCTTTTTTCCATTGGATATTCTTTCCTGCTTTGTCTAAGATTAGTTGACGGTGCAGTTGAGGGTCCATTTCTGGGTTCTCTATTCTGTACCATTGATCTGTATGTCTGTTTTTGTGCCAGTACCATTCTGTTGTGATGATCACAGCTTTGTAACAGAGCTTGAAGTCAGGCATTGTGATGCCCTCAGCTTTGGTTTTCTTTTTCAGCATTCCTTTGGCTATTCTGGGTCTTTTCTGGTTCCATACAAATTTTAGGATTATTTGTTCCAACTCTTAGAAAAAGTTGATGGCATTTTGATAGGGATTGTACTGAATGTATAGATTGCTCTGGGTAGCACAGACATTTTAACAATATTTCTCCTTCCAGTCCATGAGCATGGAATGTTTTTCCATTTCACTGTGTTTTCCTCAATTTTTTTTCATGAGTGTGCTACAGTTTTCTGAGTACAGATCCTTTATCCCTTTGGTTAGGCTTATTCCTAAATTTCCTTATGGTTCCTTATGGTTTTTGGTGGGATTGTAAATGGGATCGACTCCTTAATATCTTTTCTTCTGACTCATTGTTAGTGTATAAAAATGCAACTAATTTCTATGCATTGATTTTGTATCCTGCCATGTTGCTGAATTCCTGTATGAGTTCTAGGAATTTTGGGGACGAGTCTTTTGGATTTTCCACTTAGAATATCATGTCATCTGCAAAGAGTGAGTTTTGACTTCTTTGCCAATTTAGATGCTTTTTATTTCTTTTTGTTGTCTGATTGCTGATGCCAGGACTTCTGTTACTATGTTGAACAACAGTGGTGAGAGTAGACATCCCTGCCGTGTTCCTGACCTTAGGTTAAAAGCTTGAAGTTTTCCTCATTGCGAATATTTCCTGTGGGTTTTTCATATATGGCTTTTATGATATTGAGATATGTTCCCTCTATCCCCACACTGTGAAGAGTTTTAATCAATAAAGGATGCTGTACTTTGCCAAATGCTTTTTTTGCATCTGTTGAGAGTGCCAAATGCTTTTTTTGCATCTGTTGAGAGGATCATCTGGTTCTTGTCCTTTTATTAATGTAGTGTATCACATGGGTTGATTTGCAGATGTTGAACCACCCTCCTTGCAGCCCAAGAGTAAATCCCACTTGTTCATGGTGAAGAATCCTTTATGTACTGTTGGATCCTATTGGTTAGTACCTTGGTGAGAATTTTGGCATCCCTGTTCATCAGGGATATTGGTGTGTAATTCTCCTTTTTGGTAGGGTCTTTATCTCATTTTGGGATCAAGTTAATGCTGGCCTCATAGAAAGAGTTTGGACGTTTTCATTACATTTACATTTTTTTGAAACAGCTTCAGAAGAATAGATACTACTTCTTCTTCAAATGTTTGGTAGAATGCTCCTGGGAAGCCATCTGGCCCTGGACACTTTTCTGATGGGAGATTTTTGCTTACTGCTTCAATTTCCCTGTGGTTTTGTCTGTATTCAGGTTTTCTATTTCTTCCTGTTTCAATTTTGGTAACTTATACGTCTCTAGGAATGCGTCTGTTTCTTCCAGATTGCCAGATTGGTTGGCATATAACTACTCATGTTCTTATAATTGTATTTCTTCGGTGTTGGTTGTGCTCTCTCCTTTTTCGTTCATGATTTTATTTGGGTCCTCTCTTCTTTTTGATAAGTCTGGCCAGAGGTTAATCAATCTTATTAGTTCTTTCAGGGAACCAGCTACTAGTTTTGTCCATCTGTTCTACTGTTTATTTGGTTTCTATTTCATTGATTTCTGCTCTAATCTTTATTAATTCTCTTCTCCTGCTAGGTTTAGACTTTATTTGCTTTTCTTTCTCCAACTCCTAATTTTAGGTGTAAGTTTAGGTTTTGTATTTGAGACTGTTCCTGTTTCTTGAGAAAGGCTTGTATTGTCATGTACTTCCCTCTTAGGACTGCCTTTGCTCCCTCCCAAAGGTTTTGAACAGCTGTGTTTTCATTTTCAAGGATTAATTTTAAAAAAAGAATGTTAAAAGCCTATTTACTGGTTTAACTGTCACTTTTTGAGTCTCAGGAGGTAAAGTACCATTAAACAAAATAAATCATTTTATGGAAATAATATTAAGGCCAAAATAAAGTTAAAATCTGAGAATCGACTTTTTATATTTGGGTTTTAGTTTCCTCAAGACCTTCTTAATTACCAAATAAATTGTCTAATTCTCATCTAACTTGACCTCTTCACTTCTTTTTGGAACAGTTTTCTGTTTTAAATTATGTAATGCTTTCTCTTAGCTTTATTTCTACTCTTGGACAACTCTCCATGTCCTTCATATAACCTTTCCTTCTGCAGGATCTTTAAGTGTTGTTAAATATCCATGGTTTTCTTCTCTGTCCTACATTTCTTTCATTTTTCTTTTTCTCACTAGTTGTTTTACATAGGTTCTCTGAGAGTTTTAGTGAGGGCTAGGAGGGTTTCAGATTTTAAGTTGCTTTATACTTGGTATTGTCTACCCATCTCAGGTTTGATTTTCTTTTTTTTTTTAACCCCGGAATTGATAGATTTTAACTAATACCAACCTTCAAGAAAAGGTTTCAGCTCCCCCCCCCGCCCATATACAGATTTTCTGCTAGAGGTATTTTAAGTCTAATAGCCTCCCTCTTACAGAGTCTGGTATCAGGTACTCCCATAATTTTACCTTTTACTTAATAATTTGTTTTATGAATTCATTGAACTGTCTTCTAACTAATATAATACATCCTGGTACTGTATACTAACAATACCGTAAGAGCTTTATAAGTATTGATTATTTTGATCTCAGAAGAACACTATAAGGTAGTACTATTATTATCATCTCTGTTTTATGGTTGAGGAATTGAAGTTCAGAGAGGTTGAATATCTTATCCAGGGCAACCCACATCAAGTAATGGAGCCAGGTTTTGAACTCAGGTTTCTAACTTCCGAACCATGCTTCTAAATATATATATATTTTTCTTAGTCTTCTGGAAAGCCTTACTTGTAAGTATGTTGGATACTTACAATTTAGTGCCTTCAAACCTGAAGTCATTGTTTTCTGTCCATCTCCACTGTCCTCCCTCCAGCAAATATGCTCTTCTTTTTTATATCTTAGTTTTTTGTTTATTTATTCATTTTGGTTATTTACTCTAGAAAAATGAGTCATTCTAGATTACCACCTCTTTTTTCTTCATTTGGCCCCTGTATCTTACTGACTTGTCCTTTTAATTAACAATTGAATAAGTGTATTTTACTCATTTTCATTCTCTCTTCTTAGTTGATGCTTGTTATGATCTCTCATTTGGAAGTTACTCATTCTGTGCAAGCTGGAACTGTACTTACCTTACTTCTTTGTAAGTGCTTATGTGTCTGTTTTCTATGTTAGACTCTGTTGTTGTAAATATAGACCTTGAATTATGATTTTGTACTCTCAGTGCCTAGCTTAATATGTGACATACAATTGGTATGTAATAAATAATTTGTGAATACATGAATTAACTTGTCATTAGACCTTAGTTTTTTAAAGTATGTTTTTTATTTTAATTCCAATACAGTTAACATACAGTGTTATATTAGTTTCAGGTGTACAGTACAGTGATTGAACAATTCTATGCATTACTCAGTGCTCATCATGATAAGTATACTCTTAATTCCCTTCACCTATTTCGCCCATCCTCTTCCCACTCCCTTCTGGTAACCGTCAGTTTGTTCTTCTTTATAGTTAAAAGTCTGTTCCTTGGTTTGTCTCTCTCTCTTTTTTCCTTGCTCATTTGTTTTGTTTCTTAAATTCCACATATGAGTGTAATCATACAGTATTTGTCTTTCTCTGACTGGTTAATTTTAGCTTAGCGTTATACTTCTAGGTCCATCCATGTTGTTGCAAATGGTAATGTTTCATTCTTTCTTTATGGCTAAATAATATTCCGTTATATATGTAGATAGATATAAATCGATCTATCTATGTATCTATGTATTGATGTATCTATATATCCATCTATCAATAGGCTGCTTCCATAATTTGGCTATTGTAAATAATGCTGCAGTAAACATAGTGGTATATTTATCTTTTCGAATTAGTGTTTTGTATTCTTTGGGTAAATACCCAGTAGAGGAATTACTGGATCATATGGTAGTTCTATTTTTAATTTTTTTGAGGAACCTCCATACTGTTTTCTACAGTGGCTACACCATTTGCATTCCCACCAAAAGTGCATGCGGGTTCCTTTTTCTCCTCATCCTCACCAACACTTGTTTCTTGTATTGTTGATTTTAGCCATTCTTATATGTGTGAGGTGCTTTGTCATTGTGGTTTTGATTTGCATTTCCCTCATGATGAGTGATGTTAAGCATCTTTTCATGTGTCTGTTGGCTATATGTATGCCTTTTTTGGAGAAATGTCTGTTCATGTTTTCTGCCCATTTTTAATTGGATTGTTTGTTTTTTTAGTGTTAAGTTGTGTCAGTTCTTTATGTATTTGGGGTTCTAACCCTTTATCATTAACACATATCTTCTTCCATTCAGTATGTTGTCTTTTAGTTCTACTGATTATTTCCTTTGTTGTGTAGAAGCTTTTTATGTGATATAGACCCAATTGTTTATTTTTGCTTTTGTTTCCCTTGCTTCAGGAGGCCTATCTAGAAGGAGGTTTCTATGATCAATGTTAGCGAAATTACTGCTTGTGCTCTATTCTAGAATTTTTATGGTTTCAGATCTTACATTTAGGCCCTTAATCTATTTTGAGTTTATTTTTGTATACAGTGTAAGAAAGTGGTCCATTTTCACTCTTTCGCATGTAACTGTCCAGTTTTTCCAACACCAGTTTGTCGAAGAGAATGTCTTTTTCCCATTGCATGTTTTTCGCTTATCAAAGATTGACCACATAATTGTATTTTTAAAAATTAATTTATTTTTTAAAATATTTTTATTTATTTAATATTTGACAGACAGAGAGAGAGGGAACACAAGCAGGGGGAGTGGGAGAGGAAGAAGCAGGCTTCCCGCCGAGCAGGGAGCCCGATGTAGCATTGGATCCCAGGACTCCAGAATCGTCACCCGAGCTGAAGGCAGACACTTAACTGACTGAGCCATCCAGGCACCCTAGTACCATACCGTTTTTTGATTACTACAGCTTTGTAATACAAGTTAAAGTCTGTAATTGTGATTCCTCTAGGTGTTTCCTTTTTCAAGATTGCTTTGGCTCTTCAGGGTCTTTTGTGATTCCACACAAATTTTAGGATTGTTTGTTCTAGTTCTGTGAAAAATATTGTTGGTATTTTGACTGATGGGGATTGCATTAAATATCTAGGTTGCTTTGGGTAGTTTAGATGTTTTAACAATATTTGTTCTTCCAATCCATGAACATGGAATGTCTTTCCATTTCTTTGTTCCATCTTCAATTTCTTTCAACAGTGTGTATTATTTCCTAGTAGAGGTGTTTCACCTCTTTGGTTAACTTTATTCTTAATATTTTTTGGCGTGGTTGTAAATGGGATTGTTATCTTAATTTCTCTCTCTGCTGCTTCATTATTAGTGTATAGAAATGCAACAGATTTCTGTACGTTGATTTTGTATACTGTGACTTTATGATTTCATTTCAATTCTAGTAGTTTTTTGGTGGAATATTTCAGGTTTTCTACATATAAAAATCATGTCATCTGTAAATATTGAATGTTTTACTTCTTCCTTACCTATTTGGGTGCCTTTTATTTCTTTGTGTTGTCTGATTGCTGTGGTTGGGACTTCCAGTACTATGTTGAATGAGATGATGGGAGTGGATATCCTTGTCTTATTCCTGACCATCGCGGCTAATCTCTTGGTTTTTCCCTTTTGAGTATGATGTTTGTTGTGGGTTTGTCATATATGGCTTTTATGTGTTGAGGCATGTTCCCTTTAAACCTACTTCATTAAGGGTTTTTATTATGAATGGATGTTGTAGTTTGTGAGATGCTTTTTCTGCATCTATTGAAAGGATCATATGGTTTTTATCCTTTCTCTTATTGATGTGATGTATCATGTTGATTGATTTGTGAATACTGGACCACTCTTGCATCCTGGGAATAAATCCCACCTGATGGTGGTGAATAATGTTTTTACTGGATTATTAGATTCAGCTTGCAATATTTTGTTGAGAATTTTTGCATCAATGTTCATCAGATATACTGGCATGTAATCCTCTTTTTTTTTTTTTTTAATGTCTTTGTCTGGTTTTGGGATCAGGGTAATACTGGCCCCATAGAATGAATTTGGAGGCTTTCCTTCCTCCTATTTTTTGGGATAGTTTGAGAAGAACAGGTATTAATTCTCCTTTCAGTGTTTGGTAGAAATAGCCTGTGAAGCAGTCTGGTCCTGGACTTTGTTTGTTGGGAGTTTTTTGATTACCAATTCAATTTCATTGTTGATAATCAGTCTGTTGAAATTTTCTATTTCTTCCTGCTTCAGTTTTGGTATGCTATATGTTTCCAGAAAGTTACCCATTTTTTCTAGTTTGTCCAATTTTTTGGTATATCATTTTTCATAATATTCTCTTATTGTCCTTTGTACTTCTATGGTGTCTGTTATTTCTTTTCTTTCATTTGTGATTTTGTTTATTTGAGCTTTTTTTTTTTTTGATGAATCTCACAAAAGGTTTATCAATTTTGTTGATCTTTTCAAAGAACCAGCTCCTGGTTTCATTTATCTGTTCTATTGCTTTTTTTTAGTTTCTGTATCATACATTTCTGCTCTACTCCTTCTTTCTTTCCTTCTGCTGGTTTTAGGTTTTGTTTGATCTTCTTTTTCTAGCTGCTTTAAGTATAAGGTTAGGTTGTTTATTTGAGAATTTTCTTGCTTTTTGAGTTGAGCCTGTATTGCTATAAATTTCCCTATTTGTGCCTTTTTTCTGCATCCTAGAGATTTTGTATAATTGTGTTTTCATTTTCAGTTTTTCTCCATGTAGTTGTTTTTTTTTTTTTGTTTGATTTCTTGGTTGATTCATTCAACGTTTAATAGCATGTTATTAAACGTCCACATATTTGTTCTCTTTCCAGATTTTTCTTGATGTTGATTTCTTGTTTCATAGTGTTGTCATCAGAAAAGATGCATGGTGGGACACGTGGGTGGCTCAGTTGGTTGGGCGTCTGCCTTTGTCTCAGGTCATGATCCCAGGGTCCTGGGATCCAGTCCCGCATTGGGATCCTTGCTCAGTGGGGAGCCTGCTTTTCCCTCTATCTGCCGCTCCCCCTGCTTGCTTTCTCTCTCTCTCCGACAAATGGATAAATAAAATCTTTTAAAAAAGGAAAAAAAAAAAGAAAAGATGCACAGTGAGACTTTGATCTTTTTGTATTTGTTGAGACTTGTTTTGTAGCCTACTGGATGATCTATTCTGGAAGATGTTCCATGTGCACTTGAAAAGAATGTGTATTCTGCTATCTTAATATTTGTTAAATCCATGGTCCAGTGTGTCATTCAAAGACATGATTTCCTTGTAAATTTTCTATTTGGATGATCTGTCCGTTGACATAAGTGGAATGTTAAAGTCCTCTACTATTATTGTATTACTATCGATTAGTTCCTTTGTGTTTGTTATTAACTGTTTTATTTGGTTGCTACCACATTGGGTGCATGAATACTTACAATTTTTATACCTTCTTGTTGGATTGTCCCTTTTATAACTTTATGATGTCTTTATCTCTTGTTCAGTCTTTGTTTTAATGTCTATTTTGCCTGATATAAATATTGCTACCCCAGCTTTTGACATCCATTTGCATGATAAATATTTCTCTGTCCCCTCACTTTCAATATGCATGTCTTTAGGTCTAAAATGAGTCTCTTGTAAAGCAGCACATAGATTGGTCTTATTTTTTAATCCACTCCATCACTATATGTCTTTGGAGCAGTTAGTCCATTTATATTCAATGTAATTATTGGTATGTTTTTATTGCCATTTTGTTACTCGTTTTCTGTTACTTGTTCTTTTATTTTGTTAGTTGTTTTTGTAGTTTTCTCTGATCCTTTCTCTCTTGCTCTTTTTCATGGTTTTCCAGCTTTCTTTAGTTAGATAATTGGATTCATTTCTCTTTATTCTTTGCATATCTATTATTGGCTTTTGATTTTTGATTACCATTAGGCTTGTATATAACTTCTGCATATCGTAGTCTATATGAAATTGATGATCACTTATGTTTGAACCCATTCTTTACTCCTCTCCCCATTACATTTTCTGTATATGGCATCGTATTTTACATCCTTTTATTTTGTGAATCCCTTGGCTGATTTTTACAGGTAGTTATTTATACTGTTTTTCAGTTTTTTTTACTTTTTAGACTCAGTTATGGTCTTTCATTTATATTCACAGAATCGCCTTTAATACTTCATGTAGGGCTGATTTAGTGGTCATGAACTCCTTTAGTTTTAGTGGGTGTTCTGTTTTATTTTTGTTGTTTGTTTTTTTGTTTTTTGGGTTTTTTGTTTTTTTTTGTTTTTTGTCTGAGAAACTCTTCATCTCTCCTTCTGTTCTGAATGATAGTCTTGCTGGATAACGTATTCTTGACTGCAGATTTTTCCCTTTCAGCACTTTGAATATATCATGTTACTCCCTTCTGGCCTCCAAAATCTGCTGATAGCCTTATGGGGTTACCTTATGGGGTTTCCTTTGTCTGTAACCTGTCTTCTTTTCTCTTACTGCTTTTAAAATTTTTTCTTTATCACTAATTTTTGCCCTTTTAATTATTATGTGTCTTGGTGTGGACCTCTTTGGGTTGATTTTGTTGGGGAATTCTGTGCCTTCTGCATCTGGTTATCTGTTTCTTTGCCCAGATCAGGGAAGTTTTCAGCTATTATTTCTTTAAATACATTTTCTGCTTTCTTTTCTTTCTCTTCTCCTTCTGGAATCCCTGTAAAGCAAATGTCATTATGCTTGTGGGGGTCCCTGAATTCCCTAAGTCTAGTCTCATTTCGCAAATTTTTTTTTTTTTTCCCCTCTCACTTGCTCAGCTTGATTACTTTCCATTACTTTGTCTTTCAGGTTGCTGATTCATTCCTCTGAGTCCTCTAGCCTGCTATTTATTCTACTGAGTGTATTTTCAATTTCAATTATTGTGTTCTCCATCTCGAATTTGTTTTAGCTCTGTGTTGAGATCTCACTAATGTCCTTTACTCTTCTCAAGTCTAGTGAGTATCTTTATGATCACTACTTTAAATTTTTTTTTTCAGGATATTATATACATTCTGCTTATTTCTCTTGCTTTGATTTTGTCTTCCTTCATTTTGGACATATTCCTTTGCCTCTTCATTTAGCCCAACTTTCTGTCTGTTTCTCTGTGTTAGGAAAATCAGCTAGTCTCTTGCTCTTGAAAATAGTGGGCAGGGCATGTACTTTTAATGAAGTGGCACCTGTCCTCCTCCACAGGGGATATGTAGCCACGGCAGAGCTCCAGTCTGGCAGGGGCACTCCACAGTGTGTGTGCAGGTCGGAGTTGCAGTTTTAACAATACCTGTGTCCTCCATGGGAGATCGGGAGACACATTGTTGGTAAGATTTGTACTGGTCTTCTAGTGGAGGGAACCTGCTGTTCCTGGACTGAGGCAGGTGTGGTTGGAGGGGACAGGATGGGGTGTAAGCATGTTAAATAGTGAATGCCTGCACCCTGCTGGTTCCCACAGGTGACTCTGATTATTCTGGGGGAGCAGGGGAATGAAATGGCACCTGCCAGCTCTTTTGTTCCTGGAAAAGTTCCTCAGGAACTCAGATTAGTAATTAACTCTCCCTTCCACGTATCCACGTATCAAACTGCTGCTTCTAAGCTATATCTCTGAGGACTGTTTGTTGTGCTCTTTCTTTAAGGCAGAAACTCAGTTTCCTTTCACCCTTTGGGCTCTCCCAGAGCCAAGCTTCTGATTTTTAAAGTTCCAGGCTTTAAGTCCTGCTAGTTGTAAGAACTCACAAAATTTAGTCCCTCTGATTTTCAAAGCTAGATGCTGAGGGGTTCTTTGTGCAGGCTTCCCAATATGACAGTCTGTTTCTCATCCCTCTATGTGCCTATGGCTTCCTTCCTCTAGCAGCCAGACCCAGGGGTTTTTTAGCTCCCCACTGCATCTCTGCCCTTCCTACCCTCTTCAATGTCGTCTCTCCTTGACATTTAGATGTGAGTTTGTTCTGCTGGTCTTCAGATTGTTTTCTAGATTATTTGCACCTATGTGGGTGTTACCTAGTGTCTATGAGAGGAGGTGAATTTAGGGTCCTCTTCTACCGTCTTCCTTGGAGATCTCTAGACCTTAGTTTTGATGAGTTTAATATTGTCAAAGATGCGAGATAAAATAATTTTTTGATCTAGTTTTTGAAAAGTGACTTTCAGTGCCTTATGTTTTCAAAAGCTAAAATAGTTTCTGTGATAGTAGTGATCAAGGATAAAATGGACCATTTTATGTAGTTACATTATCTTCAAAATATGTTGTAAAATGATATTTTCAAAACTATTATAATCTTCTTGTGGTTTACAGCAGTCCAGATCTTCAATTATAGTTTCAAGTATGAAATACTGATTTTCTTGGTATTATTGGAACAGCAAGAAGAGTTTGTATTCTTCCAATAATGCAGAAATATCTTTTAACTTTTATAAATCTCTGACATCTCAGAAGGATTGTGTTAAAATGGAGGAGGCAGGTGTCATAAATCTTTATTCTTTGGTATAGAATATAGTATCTGTGTGTTAATTGCTTCCAATATTTAAGTATTTATATAAAAGGGAATTTTTGGATTCAGGTTTTAATACATGGCAGTAATCCTACATATAATAATTTCTGAAGGCGATTATATTCCCTAATAATTTCCTTACATCAAATAAATGAAGTTATTGTTCCAAGGAGAATGCATGAAAGATGGCATTCATTTTCTGCATGACTAGAATTTTCTTATGCAACATGCTGCTGGCTGTGGGACTATGAGGCTTCTTTTTGTTTTTCAAAGCACGATTCTGCTTAACTGTTAACTCTGCGCTTGTGCTTTATTTGCAGCATCTGGCGAGGCCCCAATGTGAACTGCACAGACAGTTCGGGTTACACTGCTTTACACCATGCAGCCTTAAATGGACATAAGTAAGTGCTACTTATTTGGACTAGAAACCTGATGTATTTAGTTACATGTGATGAAGTTAATTATGTTGATGATGCCTGTCTCATGTTGCAGGGAGTCTCCTGGGCTTAGGTGAATTTGGAGAGGCACTAGGTGGCGACACTGACAATTTAAACTTGGTAGGAATGTTGCTGTGGATGATTATGTGCAGAGTATAAGCCAAGAGAATTATTCTAAAATAGTCAAATAACACACAAGGAGAATGAAAGAAGTGACAGGACATGTTAGTTATATGTAGCTTTCAGGGGGAATGGGATAAAACCAATTAGTAATGCCACCCTACCTTTTTTGGGTGTCTTTATCTAACATGGGGAGTATTCACCAAGAATAAAATCTTAATAGATTCTTACTTTGGATATGAGCCACTTCAAAATCCTTCAAATTTAGGTAACATGCTTTTCCTTTGTTATTCAAGATAGTCTTTCTGGTTTTAAATTTCTTTAATCTATGAAATTATGTTTCATTACTGTGATAGCCTACAGTATGGACAGTGAAAGAATGTGTAACCATAACCATTATTTCATTTCTAGTGTTTTACCTAGGTTACCTCATGGTTTATTGACAAAATGTGAGGAGTCTGAATGATTCAGATGTTCTGTTCTCCCCCATCAGAAGGAAAGGGACTCTTTTCACGTCTCCCTTTCCTTTCTGTTTTTCCTTTGGTCTAATGATCCAGATTATTAGTCTTTCCAGACTTGGATCATTTCATTTTACTTTTACTTCAGTTTTTTAAAGATTTATTTATTTTAGTAAAAGAATGTGTGTGTGTGTGTGTGTGTGTGTGTGTGTATACACTCATGCACGCATGTGTGTGTGTACATGCCAGGGGAAGGGCAGAGGGAGAGAATCTTCAAGCAAACTTCCCACTGAGCGTGGAGCCTGACTTAGGGCTCGATCCCATGACCTATGAGATCACAATCTGAGCCAAAACCAAAAGTTGGGTGCTTAACTGACTGAACCACCCATGCACCCCCTTTTACTAGAGTTTTTTTAGATGTGGTAATTACTGCCTTAAAAATGCCAGTTACCAAAAAAAAAAAAAAAAATGCTAGTTACCTTTTGCTTTTCCACCTAACTATTCCTTTATTTTGTGAATTAAGACACAAGATCAGGTGACACTTGATTACGTTTTATGGCCTTAAAGTTCTCACAGAAGAAACACCCTTTTTGTCATGTATCACTATGACATTTTTTTATTTTTAAACTTACTGCATAAACCTAGCATTATCATTCTCTTTGGATATGGAGATATATCTATAACTCTCTACCCATATATAATTATATATATACATATAATCATAAACATAATGTTTCATCATTTGGAGTCTTAGTATTAGAATTCCCAAACAACATTTCTTTTTATCCACTCCCTATTCTATATTATATTATCTTATATTTTCAACTTAGAATCTTTTATTTTGCTGGATCTTTTTCAAAATATATTGCTGTACTTTGTAGAGTGCAAAGTGTGTACAGATCTCTACCATCTGGATGTTTTAAAGGAATTACTGTTTACTCTTCTTTGTCCCTGGGTCATCAGGAATGAAGGCAAATTAAATCAGCCCAATAAATACAATGCTGATGGCTTCTTTGGTCATCTTAATTGTATATTTAGGGGAATTCCAGTTGGGAAAATAATTGGAAAGACAAACTATCAGATCTAATGGACAGAAGATCTTGGGCCTGAGTGCAGAGCTATACTACTTTTCTTGTTCTATCTTAGCTTGTCATTATAAGCACTTCTCAAAATAATATCCCAAAATGGATTAGCATTCATATTCATCCGTGGTTTTCAGTGTTTAGTAAATGTTATATACATTATGGCCTATCAAGTTCTAACCATTGAGATATGTTTCCCTATGACCCACTGCATAATTTTTCATTTTTATTAATAATATACAAAGTAAAGATAATAAGTGAATTGATTAGCAATCATTAAGATCATAAAGAGGGGGATTTGACTAGATATCTTAGATATCTTTTAAGATCTCTTTAATTGCAGATATTCTCTGAGAATTATATAACTCTGCTTTGCTTCTATATGAAGATCCCATCTTTTTAACACTTTCTAGAAAGATTTTACCCAATGTCATTCTAAAGGCATTGGAAAAAAAGCAGGAGAATTCTAATCCCGTCTTCCCATCTCTGCTAATTATATATCTTGAGCCATTTAATTAACCCACCTAGGGCTCAGTTCAGTATAATGAATACATAGGCCAGATATTTTCCATTGTTCCTTTCAATTATAATATTTTATGATACACTGTTTCGGTATTTGTGGCTCAGTTATGTACTATGATGCTACAATTCTGAAATTTGGATTTTCATTTAGAGTGTAATATCTCTTTAGGTGCTCTGGGTGGCTCAAGTCAGTTGAGCAACTGCCTTTGGCTCAAGTCATGATCCTGGAGTCCCAGGATCGAGTCCCATATCGGGCTTCCATCTCAGTGGGGAGTCTGCTTCTCCCTCTCTCATGTTCTTTCTCTCTCTCTCAAATAAAAAAAAAAAAAATCTCTTTAAATTACTCATGGATTTTTAAAATTAGAGATGGTTTATTCAATTCTGCCCCCTCCCATCCCTCATTTTATAGATGGAAAATAAGCCCATTCTGGATAAATGACATAGTGGTCACTTAGATATTAAGGTGGGGCTGTGTTGAGAGTTTAAGTGTTTTCATTCTAAGTGCATGCTTTTACACTATTATTTTACATTATTATTCTACATTATCTTCCTTTTGTGGCTCTATGCACATCAGTTTCCCAAACTCTTGCTGGCTTTTTTCTGTTCTATTGTCTATTTCTGGACTGCCTCCCATTATCATCAACTAGTGTGTTCACATAGAATGCTAATTTTAATATTGGCTTAAGAAAAAATATTTGAAGGAAAAAAAATGTTATAGTATATATCTCAGAGCCAGAGAAGAATGTTTTCTTTTTCTTTTCTTTCCCGTTGCTATTCTCACTTAGCAAGGTAATGAGCAATTGATTATTTTGTATTCTTCCAAAGCAAGCCTTAGCAGTCAGCACAGAAACACATCATTTCCATGTTTGTTGCTATTGTTGTTGTAGCCATCAGCTATAGATTGTTTCCAAAAACATTATTATTTCTAGGCTAAAGTTCATGGAATCATAGAGCTAGCAGTAATATTACAGGGTTCTGTAGCTTCTTATTTTGCTTTGAACACAGGCTTTTCTCCTATCCTCAACATACAATCTAAACCTTCATACTGCGAATTAAGCCTGTTTTATATCCTTTTATTTTGTATGTTTTATTGGAGCAGCATTTAGTTAATCCACAAGTGGAGCAGCATTTAGTTAATCCACAAGTGGAGCAGCGTTTTGTACCTGAACTACATTATTTCATAATGAACAATTCATCTCCACTTAGCCAAATCAGGACACAATAGAAAATGTACTTCTATTAGTGATTTCCTGGGTCATTTGTAATTGCAGATTAGAAAATTATTACTTTCAAATGATAGAAAAAAACATGGTTAGTAGAACAAAATCTACTAACAATGATTATAAGTTATTTCAGTAGATAGGCAAGAAACCTGTCTATTTCTGTTTTTCTTTTTTATAATATGAAGGATTCATTTTTCTCTCTTATGTATTTCTGCTACAAATTTGACTGTCTCAATTCTCTTGTGAATAGACATTAGCCAGCCAGCTGGCCTGCATTTCTGCCTTTCTTCTTCCTTCTATCCCTCCTTCCCCCACTTTCTTCCTTCCTCTTTCCCTTTTTCCTTCCTTCCTCTATCCCTTCTTTCTTCCTCTCTCCTTTTCTTTTTCTAATCTTTTCTTTTTAATAATAATCTTATTGTTCACTGTAAGGTTTTACTAAACATGTGTATTCATATTTCAGTTCTCCTTCTCTTAGCAAATTATTCCTTTTCTTTTTTTCTTGTTAAGTTTCATCTCATTAAGCTATATTGGGCACACTGTGATTCTTGATGCCTTTTTGAGAACTCTTAGCACTAAATTGTTATCGCTTATATCTTCGAAATATGTATATTCTTTGTTATGTGTGGGGTTTAAGTATTTACTGTTCTTGCTTTTCATTCTTTAAATATTAATGTTTGAATCCTAGATTCCATTATCTGAAATCCAAACTGTATCTCAAGTTATATCTAGAATCCAGATAGTAATTTATGTGTACTCTTGATTTACTCTTTCTTAGGTTTTCTAATGGAAGAAGAGAACTACCTCTAAAAAATTTATATAGTCTGATCCATAAAGTTTCTCTTAGGATAAGCTGAAAATAACTTTGATCTGATTGCTTCTTTCCCGGATAAGGGTATTAAATAGTTAAAATTTGCTCTAATTCACTCTCCCTGGAAATCTAGGAGTGTGAATTCAGTATAAAAAGGAGCTCCAGTTACAAAATGGGGTGGATTGTCCACAGATTTTTTGACCATGTCAAACACATTTGCAACTCTATTTCTGTTAAAGAGAAGTAAAATCTTCAGGAAAGTCTGAAATCAAAACGGCCTTAAATAATATGAGAATTTCATTAGTTTGTTAAATACTATATCCATATGAAGATGATTTGCATTTATTTCAAAGTTCTTTGGACTAGTAATGAAGGAGGATGGAACAAAATAAATGTCTTTGGTTATGGTTTAATTGTAGGGAAATTTGCTTTTGAGGTAAAGAAATTTGAATGTTGAACCTTCCCAATTAACTTAATTTTGTTCAGAACATCTCCTGAAACTCCTTAAAAGATATTTCATATGAATTAGAAGTATATTTATAGCTATCAGGAAGTGAAAAAATTATATATAGTAGAAAAATCAGTACTTTTAGAATTCGTATTTTTACCTGAACTTATATATTAGCCTTAAGCTGCAAAATGTTGCAGTGATTTAAATTGCATTATTATTAAATTTAATTTGATATTTTGTTTTACTCCTGGGAAATGGAATTGTTTTTTCTGTGATCTCATTGACCACATTTATTTTAGGATTTTAGAGCAGTTCTTATTTAGGAAATGCTATATATAAGAAAGAATGCCATTTTATGATCAAAATACAGATGTTACTTCACTGTTTGCTATTTTATGAACATTGTTTATCTAATAACTTAATATTTTATGCCTAGTAACCAAGCACAGTCAACATGTTCATTTGTTGGTACCTCTGAAAGATATAAGGTACAACCTAAAAAAAAATGAGAATCAATAGGGCACCTGAGTGGCTCAGTCAGTTAAGCGTCTGTCTTCAGCTCAGGTCATGATCCCAGGGTCCTGGGATTGGATCTTTCATCAGGCGGAGAGTCTGCTTCTCCCTCTACACTAACCCCCTGCTCATGATCTCTCTCTCTCATTCTTTCTCTCTCTCTCTCAAATAAATAAATAAAATCTTTTAAAAAAAAGAAAATCAATAATACTGATTTGGATAGGATCCTAGTGTTAAATACCATTCTAGTTTAAATATTATTGATAGTACTAGAAATTTAATTTATTCTTAATGAATATGGAGAAAAAGGGCCTGTTTAATACATTAAATTACTTGTGATATACATGAATACAAGATGTATAAATGACAGTTGGTTAATATTTTACTTATGATTCAGTAAGACCAACAGGTACATTTTTATCAGAAATATACCTTTATATTTCTTAAATATGTTTTCACATTAGAAATCTGAGCCATGCCAGTTCATTAGTTGATATCTGTGAATACAATGAAAGGTACAACTTAAATAAAAATTTAAAAATAAATTTAAATTTAAAAATGAACTAGTTTGGGGCACCTGAATGACTCAATTGGTAAAGCATCTGACTCTTGATTTTGGCTCAGATCATGATCTCAGGGTTGTGAGATGGAGCCCTGTGCAGGGCTCCCTGCCCAGCGGGGAGTCTGCTTCTCTACTTCTCCCTCTCCTTCTGTCTCTTCTCTCACTGGCTCTCTCTCTTTCTCTCTCAAATAAATAAATCTTTAAAAAAAAAAACAAATAAGTAAAATGAATTAAAAAGCCCCGTAAATATAGGGACGCCTGGGTGGCTCATTTGGTTAAGCGACTGCCTTCAGCTTGGGTCATGATCCCAGGGTCCTGGGATCTAGCCCCGACTGAGTTGATTGAGTCGGGCTCCCTGCTCCGTGGGGAGTCTGCTTCTCCCTCTCCCCAATTGCTCTCTCTCTATCTCACTCACTCCCTCTCTCAAATAAATATTTAAAAAAAGTAAATAAAATATAAAAGTATTTAGTTAGGATTGTATTGTTCACCAAACGCAATTTCATAGGCATACAGATTATTCTTTTCAGATTTACCTATTAGGTAGTGGTAAAATGACACAATACAAATGTCCATAAGTTAGTTTTTTTCACTGTTTCATTAATCTTCCTGATAAATAATGAGTATCTATCATATACATTATTAGAAAATGTCGATAAGAATTGAGCCAAAGAATAAATTAAACTCTGAATGAATTTCATGAGACTAAAAGAAAATAGGATTGATAACCCATTAAACTTTACTCTTTACCCTTTGAAAGTAAATGCTTTTAGAAATTTCAGATTATTTTTTTAATTGGTTAGGGATTGAGGAATAAAGTTAAAAACTCTTCACATAAGTATCTTTCTCTGATATATGAATTTGGAGAAGGCTATTTTGTGAATAGTATAAATTCTACTTTTATTTATTTATTTTTAAATTTTTTATTTTATTTTTTTATTTTTCAATTAACACATAATGTATTAGTTGCCCCAGGGTACATGTCTGTGGATCCTCAGGCTTACACATTTCACAGCACTTACCATAGCACATACCCTCCTCAATGTCCATAACCCAGCCACCCTATCCCTACCCGCTCCTACCCCCCAGCCACC
>CM052897.1:18256835-18329822 GCA_028534135.1 Potos flavus
GTTCACAGTCTCTCATGGTTCTTCGCCCCTCTGATTTCCTCCAATTCACCCCTCCCTTCCCTCTCACAATGTCCTCCATGTTTTTCCTTATGCTCCACACGTAAGTGAGACCATATGATAATTGACTCTCTCTGCTTGACTTATTTCACTCAGCATAATCTCTTCCAGTCCTGTCCATGTTAAAACAAAAGTTGGGTATTCATCCTTTCTGATGGAGGCATAATATTCCATTGTATATATGGATCGTATCTTCTTTATCCATTCATCTGTTGAAGGGCATCTTGGCTCTTTCCACAGTTTGGCGATTGTGGCCATTGCTGCTATGAACATTGGAGTACACGTGGCCCTTCTTTGTACTGCATCTGCATCTTTGGGGTAAATACCCAGTAGTGCCTAAAATTTGTTTGGGACCAGAAAAGACCCCAAATTGCTAAAGAAATGTTAAAAAAGAAAAACAAAGCTGGGGGGATCACATTGCCTGATTTCAAGCTCTACTACAAAGCGGTGATCACCAAGACAGCATGATACTGGCATAAAAACAGACACATGGACCAGTGGAACAGATTAGAGAGCCCAGATATGGACCCAGAACTCTACGGTCAAATAATCTTTGACAAAGCAGGAAAAAATATCCAGTGGAAAAAAGACGGTCTCTTCAATAAGTGGTGCTGGGAAAATTGGACAGCTATATGTAGAAGAATGAAACTTGACCATTCTCTTACACCATACACAAAGATAAACTCAAAATGAGGTCGACTATTGTAGTTCAGAAGTTTTACTTTGAAAACTTGGTGGGGATTGAGTACAGAGTGCTTATAGGTAGGGTATATTGAGTATGAATTGATCGGTGGGACTTGTCTCATGAATGAATTTCCTTGAAATTTTTTCTTAAGGTTTGAACAGAGAGGTTAAGTAGTACAGAGGTATGAATAGCACATATTCAAAATATGTTGTGTGTCATGGCTGAAAATTTATTAAACTCCCCCTGTTTTCTACTGTGCTATCTGCTTTCTCTTTTATATGCATCTTCAATTCCTTATTCCAGCTTTCTATAGGAATGATGTATAAATTACCTAAATGTCTCTTAGTAGTATGATCTTTGTGTGTGTGTGTG
Source organism: Potos flavus (assembly GCA_028534135.1). NCBI lineage: Eukaryota > Metazoa > Chordata > Mammalia > Carnivora > Procyonidae > Potos > Potos flavus. The sequence continues at coordinate 18,257,950 of CM052897.1, forward strand.
TGTGTGTGTGTGTGTGTTTGTGTGTGTATGTATAAAGAGTTTGCTTATCCTCCACTTTTGCTTCACGCTAAATCTCAGGTATGGGCTATTTGAGAAAAACTCCTTTTAAAAAAAAAAAGGAAGAGGCATTTTTAAAAAATGTTTTACTTATTTCATTCAGTTATGAAATTAGATAAATTTTGCCCAAATGAATTCCATTAAGTGCTTTCATTTATTTAGTCAGTGCTCTGTGTGTATATGTATGGTGGTGGTGGTTTTCCAGGTAAGTAAAATAGCCAAATGTTAAGTAGGCTAACTCTTACACCAAATTTTATATTTCTTACTCTAAATTTCCAGCTAGCATCTAGTATACTTTTGTAATTATCTGTTCAATGAAATCTGTGTGTTTAGCATATTTTCTTTTCTGTTTTTTTTTTTGTTTTGTTTTGTTTTTTCCTTCCAGGGACATAGTTCTCAAACTACTTCAATATGAGGCATCAACAAATGTAGCAGACAATAAAGGTTATTTTCCCATTCACCTGGCTGCCTGGAAAGGAGATGTAGAAATTGTGAAGATTCTTATTCATCATGGACCCTCACATTCCAGAGTCAATGAACAGGTGCACTTATCAAATATTTGCTCTTGTTATAGTTTTTTGGGGTTTGCAAAGGCAACGCCACATTGAAGAATTGATTATTTCTGTCATTACCCTGCCAAAGACCTTTTCACTGCTAAATTTCCTAAAGGAGAATTCTTTGGCACTTCTATTAGGTACATAGGTACTAAGTTGGGCATTTATAAAAATATTTGTCAACAAGAGAATACCATGTAAAGGAAGTAACTAATATTTTTGCCTAACTTATATAAACATCCGTTTTGTAGTTTTTGAATATTTGAAGACCGAACAGAGTTCACATTTGTAATACGAATTAGAGCTTTTCTTAATAAAATTTTAAATGCTAAAACAATGATAATGGATTCATTTGTACAATGCTTTCCATTTACATAACACTTCCACAGTAAATACAGTTTTGTGAATCAAAATTGAAAATACAGTATATGCAATTGGGAGTCACATCTTAAGTTAAAAATTTCCTGTATGTGTGCCTGGAGTATGTTGAGTAAAACAAAGCAACAATATACTGACAGATAAAGTAGAAATATTTTCAAGTACATAATATCCATATTACACATAACTGACATATTAAAAAAGGAATACCGTTCTCAGTATTCTAAATATATAAGACAACAGATTTCTGAAAGTAAAATACAGGCCCCTAATACAGTATGATAACAAACATCTTGAGCTCTGCATGCCCCCTACTGTTCCCATTTTGTAAAACTATATTTGAAAACCAGCATGTAGTCCACAATTGAATTACAACCATGGCATTAAGCTGCAGGTTGGCAGTTGTCCAATATCAATGTAAGTGGTTACTCTAGGGCAAGCACATTTAATAAAGTGCAATTAGCATACTGTTCAAATGAATACAGATTTTGCAGGCCTTTGACTGAAATTTAGACTAAAGAATAAAAAGTAACACTGGCACTAGCTATAAACACCAAAGGGAAGAAAAATATATTTTTTCCCCCAGAAAAATGCAGTTGTAGAAATAAAGTTCTTGTAAGTAGGAAAAATATTGTATTAATTGGAAGTATCTTATTAATAATTATCACAAAATTTGTATGTTTATAGGTTACAGAATGAAATGTATTTTTATGCAAATACATTCATAAATTCAATCTTTAAAAAATGACAGATATGTCTATCAGCATATCATGCTAAAGGGAAATTTATGGGAATGCTGTTCTGTTTTTCAGAAAATCAAAAGTTAAAAGATCGTTTGTGGGATGAGCCATCTGGTGGTTATTCTTAAAACTGTCTGAATGCCCCAAAGTGAACCTGGAATAAGATGGAAAAACAATCCAAGGTTAAACAAGAGGATGTTAGTTTTTACAAGCAAAATACTTTTTAAATGACATGAAAATAACAAAAAACACTTAGAATTCATTTGTATTTGAAAGTTGCATTGTCTTGTGGTTTCTACTGGAAATAAATTGAAAATTTCTTGAGATTTTTAATACCATGCTTTCAGTGTTTGTTTATTGTATATGTGGGACTGCTTTAGTGCTGATGTATTTGTGTCATCTAGTACCATTTCTCCTACGTTTCTGATGTGGGAATTTTATTTTTGTAAAAGTAACTTTTTATTTTAGCTTTATTTCTTTTTTTCTCCTCTCTGAATGGGATAGAAATGTACTAGTTATTTACAAGCCTTTATGTATTTAAACAACAGAGGGGAGAAATGAAAATAATAATTAAGATATATTGAGACCTGGTACTTGATAAAGCCAAGCACCGTGCTAAGCACTTTTACCTATAATATGTTATTTAATTAATTCTCACAACCCTTGAAGTGATATTATCCCCTCCCATTTTATAGATAAGAAATTAGGCTCAGTAGGGCTAAATAACTCATCTAAGGGCCACACGTTACTGAATGACTAAAACTCGGACTTGGACTCTAATTCCAGAGCCCTCCACAGTAGCATATTGGTATTGTCATCATAAATCCTGTCACTTATGGATTGTTTACTATATGCCAGGCAGTGTGCAAAGTACTTCATCTGTTATTTTACAAAGCTGATGAGGTAGGGATTAATTATTGTTCCTATTTTATAAGTGGGAAGCTACCTTAGATTAAATAACTTGCCCATGATATCACACCTACTAAGAAATGCTTTCAGTATTTGAATCCAGGTTTTTCTAATGCAAAGCTCAAGCTCTTAACCAATCAAACTCCATGTTATGATAGTAAAATTATGTATAATTGTCAGGGCTTAGTTCTGATTTCTGAAAGCCGTCTTTGGTTTCTAATACAGCTTTCTTTCATAATAATTCTGTCTTCTATTTTGATATTTCAAGTTTACAAAGCATTTCCTTCATGTTATTTCTTTTGATTTATAAGCTATACTCTATGGTTTATAGGGAGGACAATACTCACATTTTGCAGATAAGTTCAGAGAGATTAAGTGGTTTACTCTTGCTAATAAGTGTGTGTCAGCCCTTCAGCCTACGTCACCATTCTATACTGCCCTAGAATAAGTGGCCAATTTAGGACAATGTAATTTTGAAAACAAAGTAGACTTTGCACTGATTGTGGTTTTTGTAATTGCTACATCCTTCCTCTCTTTTGTCAACTGATTTATTATTTCCTTTTTTTGATGTTCTATATGTTTGCATTTTATGTTTCTCTGTATATTCTGTATATTCATCTCTTCCCCCCTTTACCTTTTTCCTCTTTTTTTTTTTTTTAACGTTAGGACAAAAACAAGGGTAGTCCTATCTCATAAGTATATTCCCTTACCATTTACCAAAACTCAAACGTAACTAATGTTAGTTTCCATTAGTTTTACTTTGAAGCAAGATCTTTTGGTAAATAGCTTTTGTCAGCCAGTTTGGTTCTGCTCCCCATTGTCTAGAAATAGAAGTGTCCTAATTTTTTGGAAAACACCCATTTGGTAAAAAAGAGATAATTCAGAACTGCTCAAGAATGTTCTTTGTAGACATACTCGCAATTATTAATCAGTGCTTCTTCACAGTCTGTATTTCAAATCAGATTCTTTTAGATCACTTGTTAGTACAGACACATGTATACAATCATGCCTTTTATAAAGGTACCACAGTTGTCGTTTTTCTGACGTGACAGTGTAAGTATGTGTTGATCATGGATAAACTCTGAATATTTTCTCCTAAGTCTGGCATGACTGAAATAATTTTTCTTGAGATCTGAACAATCTAATTGGTAGCAATAGAGAAAGTTTCAATTTTGCACTTAACATTTCCTATGCTAAAGCCTCTGCAAATGTAGAGATGTGTTTGAGGAATCATTTTGTAATTGGCTCTTTTTCTCAAAGAGGTGCTGTACTTTGAAAGTTGAATTTCCTTCCAACCACGGGAAAATTTGATTTGGTCAGAAGGCATATTTCTATATCATATTTTAATGGTATAGGGTAATAGATTGATTTTCTTATCAGGCTTATAAAACTTAGATAAGAAAAATCGGGGAATGTAGACCTGTATAGACCTGTATGTGGTCAGTCTCTATAAGGAAGTAAACTGTAGCAACACATTCAAACTAAAAACAAGAATGACTCCTCCCAAAATGATGGAAGAAACAGTGCCTTCAGCTGGATTCCCCATCTATCAGATCTTAATTTCTTGTTGATTGTCTCCAAGGAGTAGGTACTTTTTCTGGGTTTGGACTTTAATACTTTGATTTGGAAGGTAAAGCATTTCATAGTGCTCATTAAAAAAATTTTTTTTGCCATTCCTCTCTTTAAGTTTTTAAATCCTCCCTCTGTTCTTAACTCTCTACTCTCAACTTATCTGCATCCTTCAGCCAGAGCAAGTCTGAATTACTTTCGGGGACATTAAGATTTGCTTGAGTTTGAACCCTACTTGTCCTTTTATGTGGTCAGAGAAGCTATCCAAGTAGCTAGCTCTATTACAACTCAGTTGGTGTTCTTTTGGGCAAAATCTGTAGAAATTCTGCTTTCAGAACACTAATTTCCTTTTCTCTGACAATATAACAATACTTGGCCGAAATTGTGGTGTAGGGGAAATGACAATAAAAATAGTTTTTAGGCATTCAGCAAATGACAATAGTAATAGTAGTTAATAGTTGTTATCATGGAAGATGGTATTAAGAGCAGTGACTTTAGCGGGTACCTGGGTGGCTCAGTTGGTTAAGCATCTGCGTTCAACTCAGGTCATGATCCTGGACTTCCAGACTTCCAGGACAGAGCCCTGCGTTGGGCTCCCTGCTCAGTGGAGAGTCTGCTTCTCCCTTTCCCCCTGCCCTTCCCCTGCTCCTTCTCTCTCTCTTGCAGACTCTCTCTCTCAAATAAATAAATAACATCTTAAAAAAAAAAAAAGAGCAATGACTACGCTACCTACGTTCAGATCCTGGCCCCAAGACTAAATGGTTGTATATTTGAAGGCTAGTTATCTAAGTACTCAGTGCCTCAGTTCCTCATCTGTAAAGTGGTAGTAATGATAATAATAGTATCTATCTCAGAGTGAAGATTAGAGTACACAAATGGACTGCAACTGTGCCTGATACATAGTGTTAGCTCTGATGATGACTCTGATGATGACAGCCTCTTTCTCTTTAGAACCCTTATTCAGGATCATTGCATTTTTGTTCCTAAAATTTCTTGTTTACATTTCTCCTGACTGATCCTTCTACCTCCTGACATAGTTATATGCAGTCTAACTATACCGTCTGCCCAAATGGACTGAAAGGTCCATCGGCTTTGTGACAGGGTTTCGTTCTCTCTGTTTTAACATTAAAAAAAAAATTTTAATTCCAGGTAGTTAACATACAGTGTTATATTTGTTTCAGGTGCAATATAATGATTCAGCAACTCCATATATTACTCAGGGTTAATCAAGATAAGTGTAGTCTTATTCCCCATCACCTATTTCACCCATCCCCCCACCCACTCCCCTCTGGGAACCATCTGTGTTCTCTATAGTTAAGAGTCTGTTTCTTGGTTTGTTTCTTTTTCTTTGTTCATTTGTTTTGTTTCTTAAATTCCACATATGAGTGAAATTATCTGGTGTTTGTCTTTATCTTATTTCACTTAGCATTATACTCTCTAGATTGATCCAGGTACAGTTTTTATCTTGCTAAATTTCTAGGAAAATCTTGATTTTCAACTGAAACCCTTATTAGGTGCATATGTAATACTGTGATACTCCTTGTAACTTGTCTGGCCGTAGGTTTAAGTCTGCCTCTTAACCCATAATTATATTTCAAAAAGATGTGATTTAATCTTAGGGCCAGTATGTCTTCATTCTCTTTGTGAAAGAAGCAATGATTTGTACTTATATGGAAAATAAAATGAAACTTAATTTGGGAAATATTTCTGTAAATCTTCATTATTAAGAATTTACCATCTCAGCTGTCTTTTGGAAAGCTAGTCTGTTCAAAGGGGGTTAAAGTTGTTATTAATCTCTCTCATTAACAAATGTCATCAAGGCATGATGTACAGTTCAGATAACACTGACCATCTGGGCCCAGCAGGGCCACTGACTAACATGGCTAAATCATTTATCACTCCTGGAAATTGGAATATATAATGCAGGGGAAAATTTGATTTTTCCTATTGAAATGATTAAAAAATGTGATATTTTGGTGCAATAAATGATAGCTACTTTAACAAATATTCTGTTAGGCATACTTATTAAAATAAATAAATCTTAAACTTACGTTTTCAAAATATCTCTGGTTTTAAACTACTGCTTAGATTTTGATAATTGAATTTCTGAAAACTTGAATCTTCTATTTTGTCTTAACAGAACAATGAAAATGAAACTGCCCTGCACTGTGCAGCTCAATACGGACACTCAGAAGTAGTTGCTGTTCTCCTTGAAGAGCTCACCGATCCTACCATCAGGAACAGTAAGCTAGAAACACCTTTGGATCTGGCAGCACTCTATGGACGACTTAGGGTGGTCAAAATGATCATCAGTGCACACCCTAACTTAATGAGCTGCAACACTAGAAAGCACACGCCACTCCACCTCGCTGCTCGCAATGGTCACAAAGCAGTTGTTCAGGTGCTTTTGGAAGCAGGAATGGATGTGAGCTGTCAAGTGAGTCTTCTTTTAGCTATGTTTTAAAAGTGATGATACTCTTGCTTTGCTTTGAGATACAGATGTTAAAACTTACATGTAGGAATCTTTCCATTTTTTTTTTAAAGATTTTATTTATTTATTTGACAGAGATCACAAGTAGGCAGAGAGGCAAGCAGAGAGAGGGGGAAGCAGGCTCCCCGCTGAGCAGAGAGCCCGATGCGGGGCTCGATCCCAGGACCCTGAGATCATGACTTGAGCCGAAGGCAGAGGCTTTAACCCACTGAGTCACTCAGGCACCCCGAATTTTTCCATTTTTTAATTAAGTTGTCCACAAATATTTTTATAACTGTTAAATTCAAGACCCTGTGCCACACACTGTTGGGAAATATGAAGAGATATAAGGCGTAATTTCTAACCTCATTCTAATTTTAGGGCTTTATGAATGAAAAATTATTACTAGAAGGCTGTTGTGTGTGGAATCAATAGTAATTGTTCGCTCAGTGTCGGGCGTAAAGACTGACGTACACTTAGGAATCCAGTCAAAGTTGAATGAGTGAAAGAATCAAAATTCAATTTAATACTTTTGAGTACGTTAATATGTTGACACATTTAGAATCCATTTTTAACAGCCCTCCTGTGGGATTGAGAGCTACTAAGTTTCAGTTAAGAGATGTGGAATCAGATTCAAAGAGTTAAGAAAGTTGCGTAAGTATGTATAGCTGATAAACCTAGAATATGCATTTATACTTATTGATTAAAGTCCGGGCCTCTTTACACAATACTGTACTGTCTATACATGAGTAATGAAGGAAAAATCACTCTGCCTAAGGGCAATCAGAAGGAATTTTATTGGAGAGGTGTGATTTGAGTTGAACTTTGAAGCATGGATAACATTTGGAAAGGTTTCTCCACAAGGAAAGGGCAACCTACTTTTTTATTTTTAAGGGCAACCTACTTTTATTATCTGTTTCAAGTGAACTCCAATTCCAAGGTTAACTTTTTTTTAACCGTTGTTTCCTTTTATTACTGTTTTTTTGTCTCCCAAGTCACTGGCGGCATTCTTATCTTCCAGAGACCCTTTTGTTCCTGTCAGGTTTTATCCTTCTCCCTTGTGTATTGGAAGCTATTGCTGTCTAACAAAATGTCCTGAAGCTTAATGGCTTAACACAGTAACTACTTATTTAGCTCATAATTCTGTGGTTGGTGATTTAGTCTGAGCTTCACTGGGAAGTTCTGTCTTGGCTAGGTTCTCTCATATGTCTGGGGTCAGTTATAAGTCAGCTGAGTGCTTCTGCTGTAGAGATTGACTAGATGTTGCTGGCATAATGGGTGAGGTTGTCACGTGTCTTTCATGATTCAGCAGGCCACCTTGGGCTTGTTCACATGACAGTGGTATGGTTCTATGTGCACGCGTGTGTGCACATAAGAGACGGAAGGAAGGAGGAAGGGAATAGGATTATACAAAGTCTCTTGAGGTCTAGGCTGGGAGCAAGCATCCTGTCTTTTCTGCAGTGTTTGATTAGCCAAGAGGTCACAAAGGCAGCCTAATTTCAAGGGTTGGGAAAACAGATTTTACCTCTTAATTAGAAAAGGGTGTGAATTGTTAAAGGGATGTAAATACCCAGAGGGAACATTCCAAGTGCTGTTAGTGCTCAAAATTGTGGGGTTACTTTTCCTAGGAATTGTTTAGAGGTTGAATTTTGTTTCTCTTTTGTTTTCCACTGAAGTTTTAAAAATCTTCAGCCTTCTTATCCTACATTTCAGGCTGGCACCCTAAAACAGACTTTTCATTGGAGCTTTGCCTGTATTATATAGCTATTTGGTATTTATAAAATCTTTTCTTAATTTTTTATTTATTCTACTTTGGCAGCCTTGAAAATAAACAAGAATTTTTTTCTAGTCCTCATGTTAAAAAAAATCCAACTTTCCCCTCAATTAAAATGAGATAGATACATGTTTACTATTGTAAGTGACTCACAAAGTTACTGTCTTAAAGTGTGTTTAATGATAAGCTAGATGTTTATTGTCTTGTCTGAATGTTAAATTTCTCTAATCTAGATTTACTGCTTTCATAACACTTCTGGAATATATATATATATATATATATTTTTTTTTTAAGATTTTATTTATTTATTTGTCAGAGAGAGAGAGAGAGAGAGCACAAGCAGGCAGAGTGGCAGGCAGAGACAGAGAGAAGCAGGCTCCTTGCCGAGCAAGGAGCCTGATGTGGGACTCGATCCCAGGACCCTGGGATCATGACCTGAGCTGAAGGCAGCTGCTTAACCAACTGAGCCACCCAGGCGTCCCTGGAATATATTTTTTAAAGATTTTATTTATTCATTTGAGAGAGAGAGAGAGCACAAGCGGTGGGGGAGGGATAAGCAGACTCCCGGATGAGCAGGGAGCCTGATGCAGGCTTGATCCCAGGACTCCAGGATCATAACCTGAACCAAAGGCAGACTCTTAACCAACTGAGACACTCAGGTGCCCCAGACACTTCTGGAATATTTCTAAACTTAAAGGCACAGAGTACTTCATAACCAAGGACTTCACTATGACTGGGATCAATAACTCACTTCATGTCCATGGCCAAGATCTTTTCATATTTTGTACTAGATGACATGGCCAGAAGAGAAGGAGTCTAGCTTCAATTTTATATATATGTATATGGTACATCTTTTTTTTTTTTTATGGTACATCTTTTTTATATAAAATGCTAACTATATTTTATGTTTTTAGAGAATTAAAGATAAGTAAGATCTCTGCTCAAAACTTAGTGGAGGATACAAAAACTTGGAAGAATTACTCCTGTATATGACATGCTAAAATAAATAGTAGGGCAAAGTGCTATGGAGATATCAGTGAATAAAATATAGATTGTAAGAGGGAGGAATTGAAGAGGCATAGAGTGATATTTGAAGAAGAGCTTGAAGATCTTTAGGACTTTGAATTTAGGTATAACTTAGCTTGCAGATGTGCATTATTTGGCTAATGAGTATTTTAAAATATTGAATTTGAATGTTTTTAGATGGTGTATATAACTTCCAAGGTCCCAACCTCTCTCTACCTCTTTCTACCATCTTCTATCATTGTGATTCGTTCCTTTCGATTTTCTGGTTTGCCCTAATAGCATTTGGGTTTGTTACTCAGATATCAGATGAAAGGGGCAGAATATGTTCAGACCACTGTGAACACTTAATCAGAAGCATCAGGGCCGGTACCTGAGCAGGGTGGGCAATGTTTTGTTATTTATGTTCCCTCTATGCTTTCATCTTGAAGGTCTCCAAGAGGTAGAACTGACAACATATTCTAAAATATATCTCAATGAGTTGAATCTTTTAGTATTTAGTTAGCCTTAGTTGATGTTTTGCTTTTGTTATTATTGCTTTATTTATAGAAAACATTTTTGTTTGTTTGTTTCATTGCCTTTTTAGGTCAGTGTTTAATTTTATTATGCAATTCAAATGAACTGTCACCAAGTTTGCCCATCAGATTCACTGCAAAGTTGTTGGGTTTGTTCTTTTTTTTTTTTGAAAGGGGGAGAGAGGGAGGAGACGGACAGAGGGGGGAGGAGAGAGAGAATCTCAAGCAGGCTCCATGTAGAGCCTGATGCGGGGCTTGATGTCACTACCCTCAGATCACGACCTGAGCCAAAATCAAGAGTCAGACTCTTAATCAACTGCCACCCAGGTGCCTCCACTATAAAATTTTTAATATTATATTTAAAGTAGAAATTTGTTGATATTCTTACTGGGTGAGAGTGAAGAATACCAGGCAGTAACCTTAAATTGTCTTTAATATTCATTAAATTGTTTTAGTTAACCAGTTGTAAATTAGCACTACTAAAAATAATCCCATTTGGCAAATTACAGCATATACATTTAGACTTTAATTACATTCAAATTATTATAAATAATTATTTAAAATTTAGAGATGACTTTAGAGGATCGTCTCTTTTTTTTTGTAATTGCAAATGTTTTAAAATGTGTAATTTATGTTAGTGTTTTCTGTGTAAGTTTTGGTTTTTGCTTCGTTTCTCCTTGAGCAGTTTTGAATTATAACACATAACTAGTGAGAAAAACAATTTAATTCCTGCTTTGGTGATTTCATATTATATTTATGTATAAATCCTTTGTTTTTAAAGGATTTCTTAATAAAGAGAATCCATCATATTAAGATATGAAGAAAATGGGTTTTAATTGGCAAGATTCTCTTGAAATTAGCAATTATTTCTATGGATTTCAAACCTGATTTGGGTAAGTAGGTTGTGATGTGTCTTTTTATGCTAGTGCTTTAACTGTGTTTCTCTTATTAAAATTTAAAAAGTTAAAGTACTAGCAAAACATTAAGCCAGTTGGATTTTATTTGAATATTAAAGGAAATGAAAGTAAAATTATAGAAAATTAATAATGAAGAGTAGAAGTTCCCATGCTAGGAGCTGTTAAGATGTAAAGCTGAGTAAGGTACCATTTTTGTTCTCTAAGTGCTTCTAGTGGCAGGAGAAATATGTGCTTAAACGGATAGATTACATTTTAATAATCCATTCACTCCTTCCCTAGATGATTATTTAAAATTTCTCCTTTCTTCCCAAAACGTTAACACTTTCCTCCCTCTTATCACTCTGTGTTCATGACTTTGCTTTGCTTCACTGAGGAAGCAGAAGCAATCACATATTTGTACCACCACATTTGCTGGTGGACATGTATCTGCTTTCCTTCCTGATGCTTTAAATGAACTTCGGTTTATTCCTAAGGCTGACTCCTCCTTTACTTGTACACCTGATCCTCCCCTTAAAATACTATATATTTTCCCCTCTCAACTGCATCACTCCCATAGGGACACAAAGATGTTATAATATTTCCCATCTTTAAAAAAAAAACAAAAACCTCTCTCTTGAACCCACATTTCCTGCTAGCTCTTGTTCCCTTTCTCTAATCCCCTTCATAACAACATATTTAGAAAGAGTTGTTTTTACTCATTATATCAAATTTCTTTCCCTCACTCTCTCTTGAAACCACTCCAGCTCCCTCAGTCTATTAAAAGTCTTTGTTTTTCCCTTTGGTGAAGGTGACTAATGGCTTCCGTATTGTTAGATCCAACAGCCAATTGGATTTATCATTGGCATTGACAAAGTAGATCGCTTTCCTTTTCGAAACAGCTTTTTTCTTTTAACATCTGAGTCACTATACTCTTGCTTCTCTGCTCCTTCTTAGTCTTACTTCAGGAAGGGTAGAGTCTAAGACCCTTAAATGCCTTCCATTCAGCCTTGCAGCTGGATAAATCTGTCAGACCTCACAAACCTCTCATCCATAGGAGTTGCTCAAAAATTAAACCTTTCTGTTTTCTGTTCTTTTTTGTAAAGTCTTACCTCCCTTTCCTGAGCCAGGCTTTATTTCAGTAGATCTTTACACTGGAACTCTGTGAACGACTGTAGTAGTTATTAGCTATTGCTGTTGCGACAGTACTGCTGTACAACAAACACAGAAATCTCAGTGGCATACAGTAATAAGCAATAGCATTTTTTTTCTCGTTTACAGGTTTGTAGGTCATATGGGGAAGCTCTCCTTCATGCTGTAAGTTTATCTGGTCTGCTCTGCTTTATGTGTCTATTCTCTTTCTCCTGGGACTAGCCAGAGCAGGGCCTAAGTAAGCCCAACCAACTAAGCACATTTTGGGCTTCTGCTTTGTATCATGCAGATACCATACGATGGCTAAAGCAACTTACAAAGCCAAGTCCCAGATCAGTGGGTGGGGAAATACACTCCACCCACGTAAGTGGGAGGAACCGCAGCCATATAACAAAAAGCATATGAAAGGAGGGTGGAATAGTGTAATCTGTGTCATCTGCATTCCATGGTTAACTATTCTCATCTTCCTGATCTCTAATCATCAGTGTCCCATGGCCCCTCTTTTCTTCTCTGTCTATACTTGCTTCCTAGTTGATTTCATCCAATCCTTTGACTTCAGATGACATCTTTGACAACAACCAAGTTTATTTACTCATCTTGGACCTTACCCTGTGAGCATCCAACATTTCCAAAATGGAATATTTAGCTTCTGTAACCTCTCGTCCCCAGATTTGCCTATCTTCCAATCTTTCCCATTTCAGCAAATGGCATTACCATCTTGCTGGTTGTTTAGTTGCCAAACTTCAGGATTTCTTTCATATCTATGTATAGCCCCTTAGCAAATCCTATTGACTTTATGCTCAAAATTTATCTAGATTTCATTGTTTTTCATCCCCTCCACTATTACCACTGTAGCTTAAGTCCTGTACATTTCCTGCCTCCAACTTATTTCCATGCTTTTTCCTTTGCCTCTGTATTAGTCTGCTCAGGTGACCATAACAAAATCCCATAGACTAGGCATCTTAAACAACAGACATTTATTTTCTCACAGTTCTGGAGGCTGGAAAGTCTAAGAAAAAGATTCTGGCAGATACTGTTCATAGTGAGAGCTCTCTTCCTGGCTTGTAGATGGCTGTCTCCTTATCGTGTCCTCGAGTGGCCTTTTGTGCACAAACAGAATGAGAGAGAGAGAACTCTAGTTTGTCCAACTCTTATAAGGCCACCAATCCCATGACAGGTTCCTACCCTTATGACCTCATTTAACCTTAAATACGTCCAAAGATTGCTTTCAGTCTGTTTTCAACAAAGCAGCTTTGAAGCCACCTTTGACTACTCTGCCATTTTTTACTTAGCTTTAGCTATAGTGGCCTCATTGCTCTTGCTGGAACATACTAGGTAAGCTCTTGCCTCACGGCCTTTGCTTTACTAACCCGCATGACTTCCTCCTGAGCTTTCTTCAGGTGTCTGCTCAAATGTTACCTTAGTAAGGATGCCTTCCTTGACCTAGCTCACCACCCCAGCAATTTCTTTTCCTTCCCTTGAACTGAAAACTCAGCTTCCCTGTAATGGCATCATATTGCCACCAGCCATTTCAGGCCAGACTATCAGGCACTATGCTACATAAATAAAAAAATTTGTTCCCTGTCCTCAGGAGTTGAGTGACTAGCAGAGAAAACAGGAAATAAAGCCATAAATAAAAATTACAAATTGTGATAGTGCCATAAAGGAAATACACTGGTTACTGTGATTTTTGAATGAAGAGATGGGGAGGTCTCTCTTAGGATGTGCCACTTAAATGGTGTTAGCCTCAGAGAAGTGAGAGATAAGGCCATGGAAACAGATGGTTTTAAAAGAAAGAGAATATATATAGAGAAAAGAAGCCAAATCAAGAATACTCAGAATTTCTGGAAAAAGAGGTCTATAAGAAAGCAGTGGTAAGAGAGTTGCCAAGATAGTACAGTTACATGTTATCAGTTCATTCATTCACCATGTATTTATGGAGGGCCTTCTTTGTGCCAGGCATTGCCTGCTGTGTGCCAGAGAATATGTAGTAACAAAATAGATAGAAATTTTTCCTAGAGAAGGGAAGATGACTCTATAACTCTATATAGTGTGGAGTAAAGAAAAGTAAGATATGGGATAGGAGCTTGAAGTCATAGCAGGTTCACAAGAAATTTCTTTGGTTGGCTGTTTTATCACTCGATTGTGGAAGAGTTTGTATTTTTATGGAGGGTACAAGGATCTAGTGAAGAGAATGAAATTGAAGATGCAAGAGAAAAGGTGAAGATATTTCATGAAATTCAAGAAGAAGCAGGAAACTATAAGAGCACAAGTAGAGGATTAATTTTAAGGAGGAGAATGGATGCTTCCTCTGAGACACAAGTGAAGGAAGAAAGGATAGGTAAAGACAGAGGCTGGGAGTCCCTAGTTGAATAGGAGGAGAGGTCTTCTTTTGAAGAGGAGGAATGCTATTTCTGAATTATTTGAAGACATATTTCTCTTATGCCATTTCCCTCCAATCTAAACTTTATTATAACCTTCAGCTGTTCTTCACATGAGGTTTTCCTAAGTCTTTTGTCATTTGGGACCCTCTTTTCTGGGCACAGTCCAATCAGTCAATGTTCCTGTAAAAGTTTATTACCTACAGTTGAACACAATACTCCAGCTATAGGCTAGCTAACGCAGGAGACAAAAGAATGGTTGCCTCTCAATTTGTTCAGAAATCATGTATTTGTTTATAAAGGCTAGGATAGTCTTATCTTTTATCCTAAGAGATGCCCATAGGGCTAATTGGTACTAGCCAGAATGGCCAGGGTTATTACTGCTGAGTTAAATGCTATTCTAATTGGCTTTCTTTATCTCCATTGAGGTTATCTTTATTCATTGGCTCTTATTTCTTATAATAGTTATGGATCTTGATTCTCAAAGTTTTCATCTCCACTGGTACCTGTGCTCTATTTTCTCTACTGATCTTCACCACAGTCTTACTTTATACCTTGTCATCTTTGTTCTGTTTTCTGCTTTAGTAAATAATTGGTCTTCCTTTATCTTGTCACTCTCTTTTTCAAGTTCAGGAAGACTATGTTAAAAGGTGTTAAATTCAGAAGGGGAAACAAGTGCAGGCAAGCTCTGACATTGCTACATCCCCTTTATATCTGTTGTTTTGACAATCTGGTGGAATGCATAACCCAAGAAACCATTTTAAAACACCTTGAAATTCTAGATAAAGTATAACATAGATTTATTTATATGCATGACTGAGCTTTCACAGAAGCCACAGAAATACATAGGGCTAAAAACAAAAAGGAGGGTAAAACCCAGGGCTTTAAAACAGGGTCTCCCTCTTTCCTATCACTTGTCTTGTTTTTTTTCAGCTTTGGTGTTACTGAGACTTGACTTTAATAGACATTCCAATCAATAAGAGAATTTCTTTTGCTTTCATCAGCAATTCAACTATTAACATTACTGTATGTATCATTTCATTTCTTATCTCTCAGCTGTTTTCACTATAATTTGTGTTCAGAGGTGTTTTTTCCTTAGTGGTGCTGAGATGTGAGTGCTTCATATCTCATTACTGGATAAATTTTGAAGTGTTACTGTATTATCAACTACATAACTGTCTTTTTTGTCTATCTTGGAAATGATTAATTAAAAAAATGGAGATGTTTGATCCATAAGAAAAGCAGGACCAAAATCCTAGGGGTTGAGAGGATTTAGATTCACATATTTTAGTGTTATTTCTTTGTATATATTCAACTTGCTTGTTGAATATTTTAGACTATTATTTCATGAGACTACAACTTTTCAAGATTTGGCTGATTATGGATTGTGGATTTGGGGTAGAGAGCTGAGATGAACAGAAGGGTACTAATTTCAATGAGAGTAGTAGACACAGACTCAAGGTAGGGTATAGTAAACTAGAAGATATTATGGAATTAACCCATATTTTGATAAGGAAAAGTCCATAGATTTGACATATTTAAATTCTGTACTATTTGTGATATTGTACTGTGATAGCAAGAAATGGTTCCTGATACCGTTTACCTTAAATTTATAAGAACAATCCATTCCAGCCTCATGTTCTCTCACTAATAAGCTAATTACATCCACCAGGCTTAAAATATGTTTATCATCTGCTAACCTAGTTTTTTTTTTTTTTAACCTAGTTTTATTTAAGGGTTCAGTGTCTCCTTATCTACTGTATAAAAGTACTAGTTCTATTTAACATAACCTTTTTTTCTTGGAATAATTTAAAGGAGATTATGTATACACACACACTATACATATATATGTAATTTAAAACATATGTTTGTTTTATATATGTAAAACATTACATATATGTAATTTAAAAATATTACATATATGAATTTACAAAGATATATGAATTATTTACAAAGATACATGAATTTTCAGAGATATGAAATGATTTCCCCAAAGTTGTATAGCGACTGAAAGCCAAACTGCTACTGGGACCCAGGTCTTCTACATCTGCTTCCTCTAGAAGAATTATTTATTTATGGTGAAGATTATGTAATTTCATTTCCTAGAATAGTCCATTTCAGTGCCTAAGTGCCCACTCTTTTGTATCAGAGTATGTAGGAAACTAAATTAGTACAAAAAGGTAAACATTACCGTTATACTTTTAAATAGTGTGTTTAGACTTGGACTTCTCTTAATCATTCTCTTTATTTAACATTAGTTCTTGCACCTCAGGTCCTTCTTCCTGAATTAAATCTTAAGGAAGTTATTTCAGTAAGGATCTGTAGTAACCACTTATTATTTAGTCTGTCTGAAAATGTTATTATTTTGCTCTCATTCTTAGAAGATAGTTTGGCTGGATATAGAATGCTAGATTGGTGTTATTTTCTTTTGATGCATGAAGGTACTTTTTTCTGGCTTTATTGTTTTTGTTGAGAAGTCAGCTATTCATCTAATTATTAATTATTTTTAGACAATTAGTTTTTTCTCTTGGGATATTTTTAAAATATTCTCTTAAATACCTTAGGTATTCCGTAGTTTCATTGTAATATGTTCATAATGTATTCTTCTTACTTATCTTGCTTGGTATTCCTAGAATTGAGAATTAGTATCTCATCAGTCCTGGAAAGTTTTTAGCCGTTGAATTACTTATCCCCATCCTCTCCTTCTAGAACTTTGATTAGGCATATGTTGAGTCTTAATTCTGTCCTGTCTTTCACATTCTCAATCTCTTGTTTCTTTAAATTGCATTATGTACTTAAAAAAAAAATCCACCATCCAGTTCAATACTTGTTTTTCCAGCTCTATCTTATCTGTTATTAAGCCTTTCCATTTAAAACATGTTTTCCTTTTCTAGAAGAGCTGTCTAGTTCATTTTCAGATCTGGCCAATTTTTATTCTCCTCTTCTTTAGTTATATTTGATATCCTCTTTTTGTTCTTCCAGCTTATTGATTGTATATATATATTTTATATTCTGTAGCTGACCATCGTATGACATGTGAAGTTTTAATAGGTTTTATTCTTTTTTGTTTCTATGAATTCTTTCTCATGTCTTGTTTTCTTTCATGTTCAGTGATTTCTGATTTTAAATCTGTGTTTCTTAGAGCCTGATCTGTTGGAATTCTTAGAGGCCCGAGTTTAAAGTGTATTTTTTTTTTTTCCACAGGGATTTAGATCTGCCTTTACTAAGCATTTATATTTGCTTGGTACTATACAAACCCAGGGTCACTTCCTTCTACATTTTTGGCTCAGGATCGGAGGGTTGGGGGAGCATAGAGATTGTGTAATTTTTTTATTTTTTATTATTTTTTATTTTTTTTCTTAGAGATTGTGTAATTTTGGCCCCAAACCCATGTGAGAGCAGAACTGTGGTTAGAAATTTTTTGGGGGATTGTTATTTCTGCTACTCTACTCCACTTAGAACTAAGATCTAGGTAGACATTTTTAATTTCTCCTTCTGTGCAACACATTTGATTTTTATTTAATTAATTAATTTTTTATTTTTTATCATTATTATTATTTTTTACTGAAGATGTTGTTCTTTGGGAGTTTAGATTTTTTTTTAAGTACTCTCAGTGCCCATCATGGGGCTAGAACTCATGACCCTAAGATCAAGAATCACATGCCATACCTACTGAACCAGCCAGGTGCCCCTAGGAGTTTTAGATTTTTGCAGGGGTCCTTGATCTATCTTCTCAGCTTTCTTGAGCTTCTTTGTCTCCTTCCCTCTTCCCACTTTCTCCTTGAGTAGCTGGTTAAAGCCCAAGCATTAGTCTGCTGGGATTGACAGATTCCCTGGAATGGTTTCCTGTTCCACTACAACCCTGGGTTCATAGTTTCGGTCCCCACTTCCCTCCCCCAGGCTCTGAGGAATTCTATTATTTTTCCTTTTCATCCTTGTATTTAAAACATTGTTTGGTTTTTCATAATATTTAAGGTATGCTATCCCAGGAAGAGTTTTTCTAACATAGAGTCCACAATTTTTTCAGAATGGAAGGAAATCAAATTAGTAATCAGAAAATTGGTTGGAAAATACACTGAGAGTAAAAAAGAATTAGATTATTTCAAGGGATATTTTTCAGAGAATAAAAAAAAATAAGGTATTTATGCCCCATATTGAGATTATTTTTTTAAGGAGCTAAAATAAGTTTCCACAGTTTATTTTCCCTTCTGCACAGTGCTATATATTTATAAATTATTATTTTTATTTCAATTTTTTTTTTTTAAGATTTATCCATCCATTCTGGTGAGGGGGGAGTGGCAGAGGGAGAGAGAATCTCAAGCAGACTCTGCCTAGAGCGTGGAGTCCAATGCAGGGCTTGATCTCATAACCCTGAGATCACCACCTGAGCTGAAACCAAGAGTCCAATGCTCAACTGACTGAGCCACCCAGGTGTCCCTTATTTCCATTTTCATTAGTGTCTATACATATTATGACAATCAAATTATAAGTCAAATACATTTCAGTCATGCCGCCTTTGAAGATAAATTTAGATCACATTGATCCTCAGTCTCCTTAATAATGCATTTATAAACCATTTTAGATTGGGTTCATTATAAAATAGGATTTTATTGATTAACAAAGTTTTTACATTATATATTATTTTATGTTATTTTTACCTTGAATTGAGATTAGAATCCCATGGTAGAGATTGGTTTTAGTACAAGGGGACAGAATTGCTGTAATGACACTATTCAATTTAACACACATGTGCACACATACTGAGGACCTAGGCATTTATTAAATTCTTGAGAGAAAAAGAAAAGAGTGAAAAGTGAAAGAAACGCCTAGTGTTTGTATAGCTCAGAAAGCTGCTGCTTTGAAATTTTCATTGATCCTTTTCAAGGCAGGAACCAGTCTGTCCCTGCATTTCTCACAAATTCTTCCTGTCCATGCTATTTTTCTCCCCCTTTTTACCTTTTGCCCTCTAAACAATTCTTAAATGTCTACAATTTCAAGGTACTTTAGTAGGCAGTAGGGATACAATGATAAAAAAAAAAGATGTGGTCTACATTTACACTAAACTTATAGTTTGTTAAGAGAAATAGACAATCAGATTACATAATGTAGTATAAGTGCTATGATGAGGAAAAAATAGATTGATGTGGAATATACAGGAAAAGCACTAGACCTAGAGGCTAGCAATATCTTCTTAAATGAAATTATATTCAAGCTGAGATTTGACATATAGGTCAGTGGTTCTCAAGGTGTAATCCTAGACCCTCAGTATCACCTGGAAATTTGTTAGGAATAGAAAGTCTTGGGCCTATCCCAGGCTGCTGAATCAGAAACTGGGAGTAGGGCCCAGAAATCTGGCTTTTGACAAACTGTCTAAGGAATTCCTATTCATGCTGAAGATTGAGAACTAATGGATGAGTAATAGTAAGATAGAGGGCTAGGGTTGGATCCCATCAGGCAGAGGGTTGGATCCCACCGGGCAGAGGGACTTCTGAGATCTCTAGCGACTGAGACTAATGTGAAAAAGTTCAATATGCCTGAAGCACAAGGTATAAGATCTGGAGGAGAGTTGGGGTGGACAGGAGAAAGTGTGGAAAGGAGAGCAGGGAGAAGATCATCTGGGTTTGTAAACCATATTAAATTGTTTAGATTTCCTTTATCATAAATATTACTTTGTACGTCTGTTTCCTCAAATAGAGTATGAATATACAAGGGTCAGCATCATATTTCTATACCTCAGAACACCTGTCAACTATTGTTGGCATATAATTGGTGTGTAATAAATGAATGCAATGTATGAATTGGTTGAAGTCAATGGATACTCACAAAAACCTCGTGAGGTAGTCATTACTGTCTATTTTTACACTTAAGAACAACCACCGCTAAGAGAAGGTGAGTGACTTATCAATGTAACAAGGTCAAATGGCTATTCAGAAGCAGAGGTGTTTTACAAATCCAAGCATTTGGATTTTGTTCTTAGAATCTCTTCTTTATTCCATAGTATCATTCTGTCAGGGAGTGCTAAGATTACAGAGAATATGTACGAATCTATAAAATCACAATTTTTTTTTTTTAACTCGTAAGCATTCCTAATGCAACTGTGCTTTTTTCTCTTTTTTCTTTTTCTTTTTTCTTTTCTTCTTTTTTTTTCCAGACAGAAAAGGGGAGTGCGCTTCATGAAGCAGCTTTATTTGGAAAGGTGGATGTTGTGAGAGTTCTGTTAGAAACAGGTAACTATCATGATTCTCCATGGAGCTTATTCTGCCAAATAGAATTTCTGTTTCAGGAGTAGACAAAGGGAAATGGCACATATTTTTCATAATCACCCTTACTTTTTACCTTTACTTCACATTGCAAATGTTTATTCATATCATGTAGAATTGAACCTCAGTGTTTAGATAAAATTGATATAAATATGCCCCTTCCTTTACTCTATAGATGTGTCAGTAAAAAGCTCTTAGAAATTAGAATTGTGTATATTTAAATCACATTGAAATATATTAGAAAAACTATCAGGAGGAAAAGGAATTCTCTGCCTTGTACAAGAGGGAGGAACTGATCCTTTATGAAGTTACAACAATTGCTTGGTTTATGAAAGAATATAATATTTCCCTAGGTTATTATATTGGGAACTATGGTAAACAGAAATTAGAGTTCTGTATCCTTAAGGTAAATTCACCTTGTTACTTCATCAACTGAGTAGCTATTGTTTGTAAGCAGCAGTGATTTAAAGGGAATCTTTTAGAGGGAATGTTTGAAGGAACGACGTAGTAGGCTTATTTGTTTTCATACGTATATTCTAAATGAAATAAAATAAAATTGAAACTGAGATGGATTTTTTTTTTTTAAAGATTTTATTTATTTATTTGACAGAGAGAGAGAGAAATCACAAGTAGGCAGAGAGGCAGGCAGAGAGAGGAGGAAAGCAGGCTCCCTGCTGAGCAGAGAGCCTGCTGGATCCCAGGACCCTGAGATCATGACCTGAGCCGAAGGCAGAGGCTTTAACCTATTGAGCCACCCAGGCACCCCTGAGATTGGATTTTTTTAGGATCAAAAAGCATGGGTTTAAATTCATATTTGGAAACAATTGATGTGAATCTTTTATGTTATGGACTACAGTTAGTGTATTTATTTTCCACTGTAAAAAAATGAAAAACATTGGCAGACTGTGGCATTTTGATTATAGTTATACAAAGTTCAAATTTCATATACATTTAATTTTGACATGTAACACTGATATAATGTCTTATAGGCAACTAATTACATACGTGCTGGTAACACATTTCTATACAAATTTAAGCAAATACTTAATTATCTTATTACAATGAACTAACATTTGAGGCCAGAATCTGAAAATAGCTTTGTTTGCAGGTAGATGTTTGGAAAGTTTATAAACTTTTTTGCGGTATTGAAAGCTATTTGCTATATTGAAATAAGTTCTTTAGTACAATAAGTATTTTTAGAATTAAAATAATTCCAAAGATGTTTTAGTTTTCAAACTTCAAATAGTGTGCTCACCTAGATGATTGAGTATGGTTTACATTAAACATAATCTTGCATAAGTAAATATGAGATATTTGACTTTGTAGCTGGACAAATAGTATTTGGACAGTACAAAATAATCATCCTTTTTCAACTTTTGTGAATACTCAAGTGTTTTAAGAGTGAAACATTTATTTAAATTTTTTTACCATATTTTACAAAATATATATATCACAGAACCATTATTATACTTTAGGAATTGACATTCTAAATCAATAAGATTTTTCTGCTTGATAGCATTATCATTTAACTAACTGTAACACAAACTAGCTTTAATTATAAAAAACAATCTTAATGATTGGGTTAGTGCCCTTGAAAACTTAATCCATTATCAAGAATGTTCGTAATCTTTGGTAGCAGTAGACCCCCACCCTTTTTCTTAATAAAATCGTGTATGTTTGTGTGTGTGTATGTCTAGGACTTAATTTTTTAAAAAATCACTTTCAGTGCTTGGTCTGTATATGTTTGATATTAGGGTATTATATATTGACAATATCTTCTGATGACACTTCAGTGGTGTACATTTAGTGAGTTTTTCTTTTTCTTTCAGGAATTGATGCCAACATAAAGGATAGCTTAGGTCGAACTGTCTTAGACATTCTGAAAGAACATCCATCTCAGAAATCTCTCCAGATTGCAACACTCTTACAAGGTAAACAATATTGAATGATGGATGAGTTTGTCTTAAAGTTAAGATTAAATTAAATCTACCATTGTTCTCTCTTGAGTTTTGAGTTAATGTTTACTTTTGAGTGAACTTCTTATTTACAGTTTTTTCTGGTAGACTTAAACTAAAAAATAATAATTTTTAATGTTTTGTTTCTGTTTTCAACAGAAAATGACTATTTTCACTTGATATCAAAAAATCTTTCAAATCTATATAGTAAATATGTAGTTATGAACTCGAAAGTAATAAGGCTATAAAGTGATGATCTTATATTTGAATAATGCTTTAAGAGTTTTCAGGGATTTTTTTATTATTTTGTCTGATTTCTATAACTTTGTGAGGTAGGTATATCTGATATCATTCTCGTTTTTGCACATGAGGGAAACTGAAGCTCTGAGAGGCTGACTTGCTCAAACTCATATATCGTATTTTAGGTGGTAGACCTGGTACATAAATGCTGGGTTAACAACAACAATACAAAATTGTACCTAGCTAGAAGAATACAGATTATTTCTTCCTTAATCCAGTAGTACAAGATAATTCAGTCTTGCAAGCTTTTGTTTTTTTGTTAAAGGTCACTTAAGTACATGTGTAATTAGGTGTAGGCATTAGGTCTACTAAAGGTTTGGGAACCAAACCTAATTTTTCATTCGCAGGATTATATACTTCCCTGTTTGATCTAAAAATTTTAATGAAAATTTAGATTTAAATACTTTACCTTTTTGCTTCATGATTAGGCCTGACATGTAGTATGTTCCTTTAAAAATCCAGACATCTCTTTTCTAGGTAGCTTCTACACTGGTCATCAGTGATTAGCCCTTAATTATTGCAGATGGGCAGCAAGTGTAATAGGGAAGGGAGGCGGGATGATTTCCTTGGATATTAGTTGGGAAGCTGAAGAACGACTTTGTCTTGCAGGAGATAAACGAATTAAAACAAAGTCAGTCAATGGGGCGCCTGGGTAGCTCAGTGGTTTAAGCCTCTGCCTTCAGCTCAGGCCATGATCTCAGGGTCCTGGGATTGAGTCCCACATCGGGCTCCCTGCTCAGCGGGGAGTCTGCTTCCCCCTCTCCCTCTCTGCCTACTCGTGATCTCTTTCTCTCTGTCAAATAAATAAATAAAATCGCTAAAAATAAAAATAAATAAATAAATAAAACTTAAAAAAATAAAATAAAATAAAACCAAGTCGGTCAAGTGATGCATAGATACAGGAGTCAACAACGGCCAAAGAGGGTTTGTAAAAAGAATAGAGGAGCTACCAGAGGTCATTCATGCTCTGTTCTCTCTTTATTTTCAAAACCTGTTAGGGAACAGAAGTTCAGTCCCCTACAATTTTCTTGTTAATAAATAAGTTAATTGCAGTCAAATGCATATAGAGGTCAATCAGAGAGTATAAGAGTGGCTCTTCGTATTCAAATTAAAATCAAGTTGAGGGGCACCTGGGTGGCTCAGTCATTAAACATCTGCCTTCGACTCAGGTCATGATCCTAGGGTCCTGGGATCAAGCCCCACATTGGGTTCCCCGCTCAGCGGGAAGCCAGCTTCTCCTTCTCCCACTCCCCCTGCTTGTGTTCCGTCTTTCGCTGTCTCTTTCTCTCTGTCAAACAAATACAGTCTTAAAAAAAAAAAATCAAGTTGAATGAAAGCTAAAAAAGAAAAAAAAAGTGGTACACAACATTTTTGTCTTTTCCCTATAGGCACTTTATATTGCATATTGAACTTTTGTTTCTAACTGAACTTTAAAAACACAGAGGCTTGTGAATAATGTCTTTTGGGAAAAGCAAAATAAATGTCATCCACTAAAAAGAGGGCATGACATAATTGCAGACATTTACTGTATTGATTTAACTGAGATGAAATTGTTATTATGTAGGAGTTAACTATCTGTGTTCTCTTAATTGGTCAAGGTTCATTAGGTATGTCACCTTGTGGTAGGGTATATGGGACATCTTTGAATTTTTGAAATTGTTGGCAGATTTTAGAATGTGAACATGTTATCTGTATTCTTTGCATTCCTGGGTCATAAATCAGTGGTACATTTTAAGTTTTATGAAAAGGTTATCTCACTAAAGCCAATTTAGAGTAGATAAAATTACTATTTGTGTCCTGGAGGAAGAATTCACTTTACATAATGACTATATTGGGTCAAAAATTTTAAGGATAGACTTCCATACGTTGCTTTCTTTGCTTAGTAGAATTGCCCTTAGGTAGAAACTGGTTGGTATGAAGACACAGTTGGTTGGCATGAGAGCACAGACTTTCTTAACTAGATGTTAAGTAAAAGATTCCTTCTGAATAAAGACATATAAGTAAAAGATCCCTATGGGGAGAGATCAATCGATTTAATCCTTTAGATGCAGACTACAAACTAGCCACTGTAAGCTGAATGCTTTTGGCAGATAGCAGATATATTTTGTTTAGATTAAATGTTTTAGACCTGCACTGTGTTTCCATAAAAATTGAATTAGCTTTCAACATTTAAAAATCTAGGATTTCAGCTAAAACTTCTGAGTTTTGATTTCTCAAAAAATGCAGGCTTACATTTTACTTTACTGTTGACCTTTGGTTGGGGCACCTACTCTCTGGTTAATCATGCTCCACATGCTTTCTGTTTTCTCTTTGATACTGAGACTGAATGTTCATTGACATTTATTCCTGATTTCAGATGCTGTTTTCCTTATGCTTAAGAGAAAAGTGAGATGTTTTATTGTACCATATCTATCTGGCTGTGCCACTTATTAGCTGTATGAATATGGTCAACTTAAAATTCTTCTCCTTGAGTTTTCATCTTTAAAACTGAGATTATAATAGTGCCTGTGTCATAGTTTTGTGAGGATCAAGTGAGTTAACTTGTATTAAATACTTAGAACACTGCTGGGTGCATAGTAAGCCATATTTAAGTTTTAGCTGCTATTACTGTTGTTATGTCTTCATCAAAATTGGAAAAATGAGAGCTAGGCTGAGTGTGGAACATAACATTATAAATGTTCATTATTATAAATAATGAACATTATTTCTCTGCAGAAATGAAGTTTAATATGAAGTTTAATATGCAATTATGCTTATAAGAGTAAACACCATTATGACATAAATTTCATTCATTTATGTTACCTGACTATTGTCATAGCCATCTGAATTTGATATCCCTGTTTAGGTATCAAGTCTATTCAAAGCATCTTTCAGAGGGTTTTAAATCTTCAGGTAGAATATATTTAGGAAACTAAGGATGTTATGTTTTTGTTTTTGTTTTTGATTTTATTTTTTTCCCACTTTTATTTTATTTTTTCAGTGTTCCAAGATTCATTGTTCATGTACCATACCCAGTGCTCCATGCAATACGTGCCCTCTTCAATACCCACCACCAGGCTCGCCCAACCCCCCACCCCCCTCCCCTCCAAAACCTTCAGTTTGTTGCTCAGAATCCACAGTCTCTCATGATTCATCTCCCCCTCCGATTTCCCCTAATTCACCTTTCCTTTCCTTCTCACAATGTCCCCCATGTTTTTCCTTATGCTACACACGTAAGTGAAACCATATGATAATTATCATATGTTATTATGTTTTCAACAGGTGAATTTAGTTTTAAGGAAAATGTGACCAGTTTAGTTTTCACAAAAAGGATTTGTGAATCTCTTCCTAATTATCTTTTATGTTTACTTAAAAAGATTTAAATTAATAGTTCATCATGAAGTTCTTTCAGTTTGGTTTTTGAAGTTCTTTTAAAAACAGGATATATTTAGGATATGAGGAAATAAATGAAAAACCGATCACCAGAAATAAAACATAAGTTATTAATTTTAAAGTAATTTAATTTGACTATGTAATTTCAAAAACTTATATACACAGAATATTTGGAAGGTGTGGGAAGATCAGCAGCCCTTGAAGAGCATGTACAAGAAGATACAACGCAAGAAATACATATTTCATCTCCTGTTGAGTCTCCTTCCCAAAAGACTAAGAGTGAGTAGCTAATTATAAAGCCTTTGAAATAATACTAGGTGTTTATGTACAAATTTGTCCTATATGTACAAAAAGGCTAACACTTGTAAAAATTTCAGGTCTAATAAGTGGTATCTTATACTCTATATTTTATCCATTTATTCAGCCAGCACTTTTTTTAGGAGGGGTAGACAGTAGGGGCAGGGAGAGAGAATTTTAAGCAGGTTCCACCAGTGAAGAGCCCATGATGGGGGTTTAACAGTCATCACAAGGCTTAGTCTCACAACCCTAAAACCATGATCTCAGCCGAAATCAAGATTCAGACACTTAACCAACTAAGCCACCCAGGTGCCCGTTCAGTCAGCATTTATTGAGGTCTTCTATATGTCAGACCCTACTCTTGGCCCTGACACAGTAGTGCGCAAAATTAGCAATCCCTGCTGTCATGAAGTTTACATGGAGTGAGTATCTCACAGTAGTTTTTTTTCCTAAAATTAATTTATTTGAGAGTGTGAGAGTCTGTGTGAGTGAGTGGAGGGGTAGAGGGAGAGAAAGAATCTCAAGCAGATTCCCTGCAGAGTGCAGAGCCCAACATGAGGGCTTGATGCTCATCACAGCTCCATCCCAGGACCCTGAGATCATGACCTGAGCCAAAATCAAGAGTCAGATGACTGAGACATCCAGGCACCCCTTTCTAAAATATATTTTTAATGCAGAATAAAAATATTGATATCTGTATTATAACTGCTGGAGTTTTAGTTTTTCCCCAGAAGAAATTACAGGTATAAGGTACCTTTCTGAAAATGATTATAAAAAAATGCATATTTGCATACAGCCTAAAAATATTCATATTTTGATAGATGCATATTATTTATGCATTCCTTCTGTGTTTTTCCTTCATGTCACATAGCACAATTCTAATTTATTATTTATGTAATTATTTATCTAAATACATTCTATTATTTCTTTTTTATTGCACCTAGGAAGTAGGCTTCTTGTACCATTTAAAATTTGTTAATGAGTTGTTGAGTGAATTCTGTCCATGAACTATAATGCCAGTGAAAGATTGTTGAAGATTAAATGTTATAATGGATGATGCCTTAGGAATTGTAGTTCCAGATGCTTTTATGTACTATACATATATAAACCTTCAATAATTATTTCTATTTTGAATAAGAGTAATAGGCAAAATTGGGATCTATCCTTGTCTTTTAATATTTTTGCACATTATAGTTTACTACCTTGTTTTTAACAGAATATTTTCTGACTTACTAAATCTTGTTTGACAGAATATGAGTTCTATCACCATACTAGTCATATTTTTATTGGTTAATGGGAAGTTTTAGCAATAGCCTTTCTTGAAACTTTGAAAAAAATTACTGTCTTTTTACAGGTGAAACTGTGACTGGAGAATTATCAAAACTCTTGGATGAAATAAAACTTTGTCAAGAAAAGGATTATTCTTTTGAAGATTTGTGCCACACAATATCAGACCACTACTTAGATAATTTGAGCAAGATTTCAGAGGAAGAACTTGGGAAAAATGGAAGCCAGAGTGTAGTAAGTAAGGGGGGAAGGAAGACAGTGCATCTGTCTTTGTCAATTCAATGTGTATCTGAGAGGCATGGGATTTGTGCATTATCCTATCTTCAGATTCTTCCAGTGTCAAATGTCAGATTCCCTATTGCTCCTTTTCTGATGTTCATTGGTGTTTTACTCTCACTGCATGTGTAGGGGAAGGAATGCTTTGATAAATCACTTATAGTTTGTGATGATCTTGCTACTGTTGACTTGCCTAAGAAATCATAATTTCTTTGATTATGTTCTTTTAGTTTTACTGGGCATGATGATCTTGGTTTCCAAAGAAAGAAAAAATCTTCCTTTTGTCTTTGTTTCTCATTTTCTCTATGAACTGAGTCTATTCCATCTTGAAGAAAGATGGAGCTGGGCTATGTGTGTTTGTTCCCCAGTCACTTTGTATGTTATGGTAGGAGAGAGACATTGTAGAAAGTTTGACCTCCATATTTTTATAATCTTATGCAAATCCCTTATGCAGCCTACAAGCTCAGACTCTAAATCATGAGTTAGAGATTCTTGCTCATTTAGACTTTTATATTAACACAATGCCAAAAAAAAAAAAAAAAAACCTGTAGAGATGCAATCAATCTAAAATTAGAATTTGTATATCTCTTTTGTGTCACATAGAGGTAGGATTTATAGGGTGTACTGGTATTAAAGGAAATGCAGTATTATAACATGAAATTTTCACTCACTTTTAGAACTTAATTTGTTATAGAAACACTATGCTTTCGTCAAAGCTAGTAAGAGTGGATTGTGTTAACTATGTCATATTATTTATGGAAACTAAAAAAATTGCCAAGTATAGTGACTATTATGATAATGTTTCCTTCATTTAGTACTTTAATGTGCAACTTGTTTCCCAGGATAATGCTTGCCAGTTTAGCTCCATGGCTAGTTTACCGCCATGGCTAGTCTATCTCCATGGCTAGTCTTACTCCCTAGGATGTCTTTGTTATTTATTTATTTTTTTCTGCAGTGTCTTTTTTAAAGTGTCGTATTATTGGCCCCAATAAAAGCTCTTTATGAATGATTATGATGAATTATATATACACATACATGTATATATAAATACATTTAAGTTTTAACCAAATGAAGTTTTTATATTAATGAAATATTTACTGTAATGACTTTAATATCAGGACAGAATTTCCTGTTTAAAAATCTTAAACAGTTTTATGTCATCTCCAAATTACAAACCAATTACATTTCAACATTTCCTTGAAGTTGGTTACAAATTAAAACATATTTATTCTACATAAATAATAGATGATGTTTAGGTTTTTAGGTCTATCCCTAAAGATTTCTCTAAACTGACTGCTTCTGGCCCTCTACTTCTAAGCCCACAGATTTTCTGAAAACCCCAATTTTCTAGACCAAGTGGTTTCTAAACTTTTTTTGGTTGCATGTAGTATAGTAAACAAATTTTAAGCAAACATCTCAAGTGCATGTGTTTATAAATTACATGTATCTTCTGTTCTAAGAATGTATGATATAAATTAGGTATATACTACAAGAGACATTCAAATAAGAAGGATAAAGAATAAGTATAAATAGAAGCTATCTTTTTTTTTCTTTTATTCAGTGGGTATTTTGTGCACTGTGGGGTCTGCACACTTAGAGACTATATGCTTATTCAAGCTTATAGATTTCAGGTAGTGATAGCAGGTGTATTTGATATTATGAGGGTGATATAATTAGGGGGAATGATGGCCAAATGTTTGTTTTTTTAATAAGTAAAAGACTATATTGTGATAGTAGCAAGGGAAATTAATACTCATAAATTGAACTGAATTTCTTAAAATTCACACTTATCCTTTCACATAATTAATCTTCGTTCCTATGACAAACCTTATATTGTGTTCCTTGAAAATATTGTCATATTAAATAATAAAGGTTACATGAGGCAGAAAAGCAGAGGGTACATATCAGGAAGGGCAAGTAGTTCAAATAATAGAGTTTATAAAGTGGAAAGATGGGAAATAAAATTAGAAGGATAGGTTGAGATCAGGCCATGGATGATTTTGAATGTCAGGATAAGATTTTTACTTTTATTTTTTAGAAAATGAGAAAAATCTAAAGGATTTTGAGCAGATAAAAAGACATCATTGGAAGTGCCCTTTCAGAAGATTAATCTAATAGAAACTTGTTATTGAATGTTTAAAAAGTAATCCAGTTACTTTGACCCTTCTCTATAGCCTGTGTTTTATTTCGGTTTGTTTGCTTTTGTTGAATATTTCTGTTCATCCAAAATGTTCCTTCAGAGTTGTGTTATGAATTGTATTCTCAAATTATGCAAAAATTTAATCAAGTACTTATAGATCACTTAATATAGATGTTTGTTACCACATTGTAAGTGATAGGATTTATAACAGCAGTAATGAAACACAGTTCCCGACTTGAAGGAGTTCAAAATTCTTATTAGAAGAAGGCTTTAGTCACAGTGTACAGACAAGACTAACATATGAAACAACAGATATATAAGAGCTGACATTTATTAGTTGCTTGCTATTCTAATGCTTTATATGATTTAAGCCACTTAATCTTCACAGTCATCCTAAGAGTGGATTTATAGACTTGGAAAATGACTCAGCTGGCAAGTGGCAGATCTAGGATCCAAACTCAGAGCCAATGTCTTTAATTCCCAGCCACATTTCTCATAGTAAATTATCTGGTGGCCAAAGGAATTTTTTAAAAAGAGAGAGATTAGTGAAGAATTATTGGTATTCATTGAAGGCTTCATGGAGGTAGGGAGAGACTAAACTGGGCCCTGGGGGGAGAAGGAGATGTGTTTTGTTTTTGTTTTAGAATGACTGAATGAATGAGTGAGTGAGTGAATGGGAGAGGATTCCAGCTTGCAGAAACAGTATGTGCAAAAGTACAGAGGTGAGACATAGCATATAATTTGAGAAAAATGGTTTATCATGAGAGTTGATTTTGGAAAGTAGTGGGAAACAAATTTGGGTAAGTAATGATAATACCTAACACTTATGGAGTACTTTGTTTTATTAACTGATTTAATCTTTACAATAACCCTGAGATAGATGGTATTATTCGTCCCATTTTACTGATGAGAAAATGGAGGCAGAGAAAACTTTTACGATTTTCCCACGTTTATACGGTAATTGCCAGAGCCAGGATCTGTACACAGGCCGTGTGGGGCTGATGCCATATCCATTACCACTTAGCTATTTTGTTAAGGGAAGATAATTAGATTTGGGAAGCTAGTCACAAGTTTAATATCGATGGTGACAAGAATAAACTCTTGAGTAGGGGAGTTCTATCTTGAAGGTGTCTATTTGGGGAAGATAAAAATGGTAACTGTAGTCAGATGTTCTGGAAGAAATTTAGTGGTTCTCAACAATGGAAACGTGTTAGACATATTTGGAAAGGCTTCAAAAAATACTGAAACCTTCAGGTACCATGTCCTGACCAACTAGACCAACCAAGTCAGAATTGTTTTGGGTGGCCTTGAGCCTCATTCTTTTGAATGAGTTGAAGTTAGAGTGTCTAAAAAACCTCTTGAGTTAGAGACATTTTCAGTTTATCATCGAAGAAAATTCCCGGTGTAGTCCTAAATTAAAATTATATCTATATTGCATTGGAATATTTAATGTGGAATAATATTTTTGCTTATTCACATTATTGGCTGAAGGATAGGCATTTGGGTTCAGTTAAAATTTAATTTTAGGTGATATGAAATATCCAACTTGTTCATCGTAATATGACAGGTAATTCAAAAAGTAATTTAGAAGAAATCAAAATGTATGGAAAATACATTTTGTAGCATTTATATTATTAATAAATGTATTTTCCATATTAATGATGTGCCTTGAATTTTGGGAGTATTTTTATTCTTAGTTCCGTTTAGCTTTCATTGCCTTTTTTCTTCCAATAGAGGGCACTCTAATTCAGTAATTTAAAATACAAAATCAACTATCTTATATAAGAATTTTTACTTTTGAATTAGAGGTTCTGGTTTTACTAAAATATTAGCCTTAGGTAGTAGTTTGAACAATTTTACTAATATAAGTGAATTAAAAATTAAATTCTTATTATAGTTGAATGTATTCGATGGAGGTTTTACATTTAATGTGAAGGCTAGCTTCAGTTAAAATTACAATTTCCCTTGCATAAATTTTAATTCAAAAGTTAGTCTGCTTTAAGTGTTTTTATAATATGCATATGAAGCCATTTTCTAAGTTGAATTAGGACATTATATAATCTAGAATGTAAATTTTGAAGAAATATAAATATCTTTACATTCTTTAGCAACCCATGAAATTTAGAATTCTGAAAGAATATAAAATAATCTGAAAAAATATGCTGTTCTCTTCATTTATTTTCCCAGGTCATATATTCAGTTTCTTCCTCCATGTGTATAAACAATGTGCAAAACTCTGAAATGTGAATACATATACCATAGAGAAATTTGATTATAACATAAAGATCATTAAAGCAGACGTAAGAATCTAGGTTTCAGGAAAGTTTTTTTTTTTTTTTTTTAAGATTTGAAATAGAAAAAACCGTTATTGCCTCATTAGCTTATATCTCTAAGAAATAAATAGGAAGCTTCAGGTATGAAATGCATTATATGTTTTTTCTCCTAAGGGAAACCTGGATATAAATAGCATATAAGATTTACTGTTTGAAAGGGGTCGTGTTGGCAGGTTTTGTGCAATTTTAAATCAACCAGTATACCTCTTTTCTGTTATTTTACTTTCTTTTCCAGTGCAAAATCTTTGCGTGTAGACCTTCTGAAATATGAGATATTTTACTTTAGTATCAAGACTTTAAGATTTAGCATCTCAGTTTTTATACCAAGCTTCTATAACCTGCTTGAGAACACTGTTGGGGGAGTATGTTGGAGGGTCTCCATAGGAAAATATACTTAATTTGGTGCCAGAATTCATCAAGTCTTAAAGGTCGGTAGAAACACTTGATCTTAGCCAAAAGGCCGAGAAGCGATAAAGGTCGGTAGAAACAAATTAGGTTGCCTAGAATACAAATGGTGTTTATAAAACAAAAATATAATTTCTAAAGCTTCATATTAGGAATGTACCAATTTCAGAATTGTGAGAGACTTTGGTGGCTCTCTCATCCAATTCCTATCATATTCACAGCCCTTTGGGAAATGAATTTTCTGAAACATAAAATTGACGGTTCTTCTTATAGGATTATAACTGATTCTTTAGCATATAGTGAGTTGTTTTTTTTTTATAGTGGAACTGAATCTGAAGCAGTGGTAACTATTACCTTATTGGGAATATAGTATTCAGAATATTTCTAACTTAAATAATTCACGTCTTACATACTTGAACAAATTTTTTGGCAGTGGTGACTCAAGGCTGCTGTGTACTAAGTCCAGGCTTGAATTGTCCTAACAGATTTTCCAGGATATTTAGGGAATACATAGATTCTGTTGACCTATGTTAATATTTAGAAGCTAATAGCATATTTATGTGCCATATGTACCTACCAAGAAAAATCCAGAATTTTTTTTTTTTGCTCCCTCATCTCATCCCAGGAAGAACTTGTACCTGAAGTGAATCTGGGAAGATTTGAGATATCCTTGGCTTCTAGAATAGAGGGGCCATTGTTCTGAACTTCTAGCACAATTGTTTTTCCCTTTCATGATGCATCTCTTTGTTCTGCTTTGTCTTGTAGGTGTACACATTTTTAAATTATTTCTTACAGACTTCTTAATGGTTAGATCTAGTTTTGATTGATCTCCGTAATCACATCCTGCCTAGCACCGTACCTTGCATGTAGTATCTCAGTGAAAGTGTATTGAATGATAAGTGCATGAAAAGGCAAACACTACATAGAGGAGTACATATAAACCAATGTTGTAAATAAACCATGTTTATTGAAAAACATGTTTAATTATTTGGAGATGAATTTAAGAGTCCAAGGACAGGGTTTTCCTGTTCTGCCACTTACTAGCAGGGTGACCTTTGGAAGTGCTGAAAGTTTCCAAGCCTTAGTTTACTCCAGTTAAAAAAAGTTTAATATGGCCTTCTGTCACTGACAGAAAAAGAGTTGTTCTCTTTTGTGCTGCTGAAGACATGCCATTTTGATTTTTATGTTTCATAGATTTTGTCCATTTTTGTCCAGACTTTCAAATAACCACTCAATATCAACCCCAAAGGGATTTCTCTAGTGAAGTGCTAAATGTTTTACTCTTGGATTGGTCTTAGTCAATATTTGCCATGAAAAAAAAAGCCCAGTCATCCATCATAATCAGGTCTGCAGATGTTAAGGAGGAATAATAAACATGGCAAATAATTGAACTTCTATGAAAAATTACCTCAATAAACAGATTCTTGCTTCAAAGTAAAAACAGAATTCAGTGGGAGTTACTAAAATAAAGTCCTGTAATTATATCCTAAAAATTCAGTGGTTTAATTATAAGATTGGAGAGATTTAATTGGAGAAGAGGTACATTCAAAAAGTTCTGGGGTATATAAATGACCACTACAGTGTGAACCAACAGTGAGAAGTGGCTGCTAAAAAATCCATAATTACTTGCCAAGCTCTGATCTCTGCAAATAATTCTAATACTAGAAGCTAGCATTTATATTGTACTAAGTTTTAACTATGTACTAGACATTGTGATAAGCATGTTAAAATTGTTATCTTTTTTATTCATCACAGTAATGCCATGAGGTAGGTTTTATTATCCTCAATGTAGAAATCAAGAGTAAAATAACTTGTCCAGGGTTATACAGCTACTAAAAGGTAAAACTGGAATCTAAATTTAGGTCTGTTGTCTTCCAAGGTCATGATCCTAACTTACTGGATAGTCATAATAGTCATGTCATTAATGGTTATTGGTGACAGTCATTCTGTCTGTCATTAATGTCTTCCACATTGACCTACCCTTACCTTTTCATCATTCTTGCCATTTTGCAGGTGCAGACTCTCATTACCTCTTACTGAGTTATTTTAGGAGTTTTTTTAAATTCTGTACACATGTTTCTAGTGTCTCTTTGTCATTTGCTTCAGTTTTTTCTTATTACTACTGCTAAATTAGTATGCCTAAAGTGCAGTTCTGATCATGTCATTCTTCTCACAGCTAGATCTGGTCCTCACTGTAAAAATTAAACATAGACTTTTAACTTTGGCACTCAAGGCTCCATCTTCCAGCTTCATTATATATTTTCAGCTATCTCCCATTAATATCTTAGATAAATAGGATATTTTGGTAAAATGGGTTACTCTGTCTTTCCTTATCTCTGCCCATGTTCACAGTGTTTCATTCATACATAATTCTTTTCTCTGTCTTCTACAAATTGAAAACCATCCTTCACAAAACCTTTAATTATAAATATTACAAGATCTTTTTTTGATCCTTCTATTAAAAGCCAACTATTTGGATTGGATATAGTTACATTTTATTTATAAATGTGTAAATTTTATAGTCTGCTTTGTATTACTTATGTATGAATCTGTTTTAGCTTTGCTTATAAACCTCTTGGTGTTGGGGAAATACTTATCTCTGTGTGCTTGAGGAATTTAGCATAGTTCTTCACTCTCATGCTTAATAAACATTTGTTGAATTGATATGATAGGCCATGGACATCAGAAAGTCTGTTTGATAACTGAATGTGGGTACAGACCTATGGATAAAGCTCTAAGATGATGTCTTTCTAATTTCGGAAGAACTTCTTCTGTTGGTTGATATTTCAAATAATGAATGCCTCACCATTTATTTTGAGGATGACATGAAATACCTGGTCAAACTATATTATAAAGTTCCTTGTAACATAAAAACACCAACATCTTATGCCAAGCCATATCTTTCTTATATAGTAATGTCTCTTTCATTGACAATAAGGAAATCTTACATTATAAATACCATGTTGGGTTCCTGATAACATATATAATGGAAATCTGCTGTAAGAATATAGGAACATCTCATTTATATTTTAATTTTTAAATTCTTCAATATTCTCTGAGAAGCATTTTAAAAATTCTGTTATTCTTTCTGTGTAAGTTGAGATGGACTATTTTTGAAGCAGTTTTTTTCCTGTTAATCATAAAGAAAATGGGCTTAAGCAAACATTGTTTTTTTCCCTAATTATTAATGATTTTTGCTGATTATGATATGCCTAACTAATGCATGGTATTATTCTGTGCACATGCTTAAATGTGTTTGACACCAAAATACCTCTCAGTATTAGAAGCATTCTGCTAAAGCATCCCAAGGCAATAAACTCCCTTTCTAGAGAAATATAAACTTTATATATTTGAAGTTTATGAAGTTTGTGAAGTTATCATTTTATCTATTTTGCAGCTACAACATGTCAGTTTTTATTTTGATACTTTCATTCTCTCTGATCTCTCTCTAATCTCCAACTTGAATTTAATCTTCCTTATAGAACCTAGCTATTATGATTTCCCTGAGAATCTATACTTTATACTTAGGAGCTAACTGTAATATTTTCTTAAAAGTTTAATGATAACTTGACTTTCTTCTAACCTCACTTTCTGGATAATGATGATGTTAACTTTTAACAACTTTCAGCTGCATGTTATAGTTACCTTGTTCATTTATCATATAATGCACCTAATTTGTAATTCTATTTCAAGGTACACATTTGAGAATTCTTGATTCTCTTTTGGAGTAAAGGTCTTGGACAGCTTGCCATTGTAGAAGAATTCCATTTTACTTGCTAATGCCAAAAGAAATCAATCTAGAGTCTGAGCTTAAAGAGACATATCAATGGTGATAATCACTTATCTGTGTTCAGGGAAATGTTTTTCACCTTGAAGAGCAAAGTAATTCTAATGAAATAGTAGACTAGCGACCCAGAAAAAAATTACTGAAAGTGCTCACACTTCTAACATTTTATCATGAGACCATTTGAGACATGATTACTGAATATTGGAATTCATTCAACCTCGAATGGTTGAAGAATTAAGATTCTCCATTATGTAATCAAAGTCAATAAAAGTAGAAGGAAGAGATACTATGTGGCCTGCTTTAATCTCAGGCCTAGATTTTTAAAATTGTCTCATGTTATTTTCACTTCCATTTGCCAGAATTTTTTTTTTTTTTTAATGATTTTATTTGACAGAGAGAGAGATCACAAGTAGGCAGAGAGGCAGGCAGAGAGAGAGTGGGAAGCAGGCTCCCTGCTGAGCAGAGAGCCCGATGTGGGGCTCGATCCCAGGACCCTGAGATCATGACCCGAGCCGAAGGCAGAGGCTTAACCCACTGAGCCACCCAGACGCCCCCATTTGCCAGAATTTTTATTTGAACCATCTATGCTTATTATTTTATTTTTTATCTATTGTTTTTATTCTTTTTTAAAGATTTATTTATTTGTTTGAGATAATCTTTCACATAGACTCCCTACTGAGTAAGCAGCCTGATGTGGGGCTTGATCCCACAACCCATGAGATCATGACTTGGCTGAAACCAAGAGTTGGGGGCTTAACCGACTGAGCCACTCAGGTATCCCAAACATTTGTGCTTTTTAAAGCTCAAATGTTTTGGTTGCTTACAGCTTCACAACAATTCTATTTATTTGATAACTGCCTTGCTATCAATTAACTATGAGAAACAAAGTCTTAATTTGGAGAAAGAATGAGGTAATCAAGAAGATGAATTTGACAGGAAATTAAAAACTCTAGAATGAACAAAGATAATGAACCCAGTGATAATTGTATCAGTAAAGTGGACATTGCTTGCCCCCAGAATAAATGAGACAACACTGACATATCTTTTCCTGTAATCACCCTTTCTGTGTTTCTGAAATAAATCTATTCTTGAAGGCTTGTAGAATATTCACTTTTAGTTTTTAATGCTACTCTTACTTAGCTTGGTGCCAGTTTCCTAGACATTGAAAGTATCTTTATTGTCACAGTTACTATGATCGTCATTGCTAACTTACTGAGACCCTGCATTAAAGAATTATACTAATTTATTCAATAACATGTATTTGTAACTTGGAGCCGCATTACAGTGTAGTGAAGAAAAGTTTTGAACTCAGACTTGTATTTGAACCCAAATTCTACTTCTTAGATAAATATTACCATGATCTTTATATTTGTCACCTGAATAGTAATGTTTCTCTAGTCTTTCTCACCTCAACCTACTGAATCTGAATGCTTGGAAGTGAATTATTATTAATATTTTTTAATGATTTTATTTATTTATTTAGAAAGAGAGCAAGGGGAGGGGCAGAGAAAGAGGTAGATCTCAAGCAGACTCTGTGCTGAACATGAGCCCAACACAGGGCTCAATCTAATGACCCTGAGATCGTGACCTGAGCTGAAATCAAAGTCGGACACTTAGCCGACTGAGCTATCCAGGTGTCCTTGGAAGTGGATTATTTTTAATAAACTCCTTAGATGATTCTTATATTCAGTAGTTTATGCACACCGCACTAGAATATTTTTTAAATGATGATTTCTTAGATAATCAACTATTCACACCCATTGTCTTGCCCTCACAGATCTTTGGATCTCAGATTATAATGATTTGACCCTAATTTGCCTTTGCCTTCTTTTTCTGCTCCTATGAGTACAAATTTGATATGTCATCAGGGCAAAATAACTTACCTTTTAAGGGTTGTTTCTTCTGTTTCTATGAAAAATGCCATTGGAATTTTGATAGAGATTGCGTTAAATCTAGAAATGACTTTGTTGGAATGTTAAACAGTATGAGTTCTTCCAGTCCATGAACACAGAATATCTTCCCATTGGTTTGTGTCTTCTTTAATTTTTTTCATCAAAGTCTTATAGTTTTCAGTGTACAGTTCTTTCCCTTCCTTGGCAAAATTTATTCCTAAGTATTTTTTTTGCTTTTGATGCTATCGTGAATAGGATTGTTTCCTTTATTTTTTTTTCAAATGTTTTGTTGTTTGCATATAGAAATGCAAATTTTATTGTTTGCATGTAGAAATGATTTCTGTATGTTGGCTTTGTATCCTGAAGTTTTACCGAATTTGTTGATTAGTTCTAGTTTTTTGGTGGAGTCTTTAGGATTTTCTCTATATAAAATCATATCATATGCAAACAGACAATTTTTTACTTTTTCTTTTTATGACTTAGATGCTTTTTATTTATTTTTCTTGCCTCATTGCTCTGGCTAGGACTTCCATTAGTATAGTTAATAGGAGTGGTGAAGGTGGGCATCCTTGTCTTGTTCCTGATCTTAGAACAAAAACTTTCAACTTTTGACCATTGAGTATGATGTTAGCTGTGGGCTTGTCATATTGGCCTTTATTACGTTGATCTATGTTTCTTTTATACCCAAGTTGTTGAATGTTTTTATCATGAAAGGATATTTTCTCTGGTGCTTTTTCTGCATCTGTTGAGATAACCATGTGATTTTTATCTTATATTCTTTTTTTTTTTTAAGATTTTATTTATTTATTTAACAGAGAGAGACACAGCAAGAGAAGGAACACAAACAGGGGTGGTGGGAGAGGAAGAAGCAGGCTTCCCGCTGAGCAGGGAGCCCGACGCGGGGCTCCATCCCAGGATGCTGGGATCATGACCTGAGCCGAAGGCAGCCGCCCAATGACTGAGCCACCCAGGCGCCCCTTTTATCTTATATTCTGTATAACTTAACTTTTAATTAATTCTTTTATACTTTAAATTAAATGAGAATGTTGTTAAAATACCACGTAAGGTATAAAGTAGTACTTAAAAGAATATATTACGATCCTTCTTTTACTCTCATTTTCAATTCTTCAAATTTATAGACTACATTCATTGTTGCTCTCTTGTTCCTTACAATTCTGTCTTCTCCCTCACAACCTGCCCCCCAATACCTGCTTCTCCCTTCCCTCTTCATGTAAGTAAATTTCTGTAAGAATGAAATTGTAAACCCAGGGTCAGTGTTTTATTTTTTATTGTCTTTCCCAAGTGCCCATTATCATTCTTAGCATATAGTAAGTGCTCAGTAAATGGTTTTTTTGGTCATTCAACTACTTTTTAAAATTTTGATATTACCAGTTTCTTCCTTCTCACTTAATCTATCATACCTAATCAGAAGTCATTTTATCCCTGTATAGCTATGACTTCCAAGGTTCTGGGTTACATTAATTAAGATGAGGTCATTTCACCAACATAATCTTACAAGATTGTATTGGCTCAATAGCATCCTTCATGAGAGTTAAGCAAATTGCCAGATAAGACCTCAGTCAGATGATATTCTCAGAGATTGTGTTCACGTTTATAATACTTATTAATATCAAGCCTGTGCACATAATACTGGTATTATCGCCTTTCTGATAGACCGTATAACCAACACCCCATTCAGAACAGAAGTGTGTATGCCTATGTGTGTATGTGTGTGTGTGAAGAGGAAGGTGGAGAAAAGGGAGAATGGAAGAGGAGGAGAAAGAGATCATAATATCATCAGTAGGGACTTTTGTCTTTGCCCTTTGATGTATGAGTTCTCTAATTTTTGTCTTATCCTTTGGAGCAAGTGGCATTTTATGATTTTGAGAATCTAACCATAAACCCTGAAGAATCTGATCTTTTCTAGATGTAGTAATGTCACAGTCCAAAGCACAAAAATTCTGCATTCATAGATCACATATGAGAAGGTATACTTCACATTTTTTTCTTGTCTATAACCTAATTTTAAGAGATACTTTGATTGTTTATAAGCCTGGAGGCATATTTACTTAACTAAGATATTCTGACTCATGCTTAGCAATGAGAGTAACTGGGGAGTGAGTGTAAACTGGTTGTTTACATATAGTGGCTAGAGGAGGAGAGATAAACTGTAATCTGAAAGAGGAAAAGGATTCAGTCATATAAATACCAAGGAAAGAAAATTTGAAATAAAAGGAAATACTGTTTCCTGAGGTGGGAAAGAGCTTAGTACGTTTAAGTACTGGAGAAAGAGGCCATTGGTGTAGACTAGAGTATAGTTAACTGAGTAGAGAATAAAATGGAATGAAGTTGGAAATCCAGATTAGACAGGGTCTTGTAGGTCATGGAAATGGTTTGTTTTTTTTTAATCAAAATTTTTTAAGCTGGAAAGTGATATAATTATGGCAGTAAAGTTGGAAAGCCTGCCTCTTCTAAATTCAGTGATAATTCTATTTTAATATCAGATGTCTGTGTGATATTTGTAGCGTAATACATTAAAAATATGATCAATGGTTATATCATGGATCTGCTAAGATTCTGTGCTAGCCCTGAGATATGTGTAGCAGTCAATAAGATTGAGAGGGTCCTTGCTATCACTGAACTTCCAGTTTAGCAGCAGGTATAGACATGGACATATGCAATTATGTGATAGTGTAATGTGTGTTATACCAGGGAAAATACAAGGTAGTAATTAAACACACGGGAAACATATTGGACTCATATTTGGCTGATTAGGGCAGACTTTCCAAATTTGATTCTTTTCTCCTTGATTCTTCTTGTATCAACCAGGTAACCACTCTCCTAATTGTTTATGTTCTCCTTAGCTGGTCTCCTTTCTTTTCACAGACCCTGGTTTTCTATTCTTTCTATTCTTTCTTAGGCATTCTCTTCCACAGAGAACTGCTCTTTGAGTTCAGGTAGTAATTAAATGCTATTTCCAAATCTATAATTCTACCTTCAACTTCTCACTACTTTCCAGTTCCTTCCTCAAACATCCCACTGTCATTTCAAACCGAACCTGTAAAAATACAAATAAATCATCTTCCCACCCAAATCTATGCCCGTACCCATTTTCCATCTTTCATTCTTCCAGGACAGATGCTTTCATGCTACGTTTGATTCTTTCCTGTTTCTTTCATTCTCCTGGTCTGCTAGAGTTCCCCTTTGTTTATTCTCATCATCCCTGCTGGACCGCACTTCACATTCCAGGAACTGCCTCTTTATTCATTTTTACGCTAAAATTCTGGAAGAATGTTTTTTCTTTTTCCCATATCTATCCTCCATTTTCTCTTAAAACCAGTTTGATCAGGCTTTCTCCTTCACCAGTTCCCAGAAATGCCTTATTGAGGTCTCCACTGACTTCCACATTGCTAATTCCAATGGACATTTCTTAATCCTTTTCTTACTTGATCTTTGAGGAGCATTTGCCCAAGTTGACCATGCTCTCCTCTTTCACATGCATACTTTCTCCACTTGATTTCCTAGATACCACACTGTCCTGATTTTCTTCCTTCTTGGCTAGCTTTCAGTCTCCTTTGCTGGTTCTTCCTTATATCCTGACCACTTAACACTAAAGTGCCATAGAGCTCATTCCCTGGACTTCTCTTCTTTATCTGTACTGATAATTTTGGCCCAGCATGCTGAACTGTCTCAGTCTCACAGCTTTAAATACCTACTATGGACCAGCATATCCCATGTTTACAGCTAAAGCTTAGATGATCTCCTGAACTCCAAATTCTTACACTTAATTGTTTGACATCTCCACTCATGTCTAATATCCTTCTCAAACTTAACATGGATAAAACTGAACTTCTGCATTTCCCCCTCAAACCTGGACCCTCATTTTTCCCATTTCAGTAAATAGCAACTCTGTCCTCTAACCTCTGTCCTCCAAAAACTTGGAGTGGTCCCATACTCCTCTCTTTTCTCATGCCCCACAAGCAATTGGTCTTGAAATCCTGCTAGCTCTTCTTTCAAAATGTCTGGGATCCAACCATTTTTTACCAGACTTACTACTGCCACTCTGGTCTAAGCCACTGCCATCCTTTGCCTGGATTATTAAATGGGTATTCCTATTACCATCATTGCCCCTCCCTACAGTGTATTCTCTCTCCACCCCTCTCACCCCAGAACTGTGAAAGGTTTATTAAGGGGATATCAGGAGAGACAAAGCACAGGCAACAGTATGGGCAGGGAAAACATTCAGATCGTTAGGTAGATCTGACATCTTTTCTAAATATATACTCTTCACAGCTTGGTGGTTACTGCTGAGGGAGGTCTTCACATTTCAAGCTGATTGTTCCTACGGTGTAGGTGGGGGTGAAGGGTGAGGACCCAGAGGCCATTGGGTGGGCAGAGGAAGATGTGTCCCAGGGCCCCAGGAAGGTGATGAAGGGGGACCTAGAGGGTGTGTTATTCACAGTGGACCTGGTACAGAAGGAGGTCCTCTTGTATCCACAGGGGTCTGGTCCTTTCTTGGGACCTTCTTGGGCGTGGTGCCACTGTTGTTCCCTTGAGCACCACAGGCTCTGAATGGGACCTAGGCTCATGTGGTGGAGGTACTAGTTGTGCGTGAGGCCCCTATGTCGACCAATGTGGAGAAGGTTCAGGTGGCCCATATCCAGTGAATCCTGATAAAGATGGCCCCATGTGGTAGGGCATGCAGGGTGGCCTTGGACAGTGAGGTAGCCCTCTCACATCCATACTGACCTTGCCCATCTCTGGGTCTCTATTAGGCAAAGTGCCATTGTTCCTCATGGGAGCCCTACGAGCTTCAGCATCAGACCAAAGCCCAAATGGTGGAGGTGGAGGTGGTTGGTGAGGCCCATGAGGCCAGCAGGGTGGATGCTATGGATGTGGCTGATAGTCCGTGAATGGTGATAAAGAAGGGCCTGGGAAATGAGGAAGCCCTCATGCATCCATATTGACCGTAGCCATCTCTGAGCCCTTTTTAGGGATGGTGCTGCTGTTCAATCAGGGAACTGCTCTAGATTCTGGATCTCTCTATGGAGTGTTCTGCATCTCACGTTTTCCTGCATAGGTTCCTGCCTTATGTATCTCTCGCGCAGCATGTTTCCTT
This sequence comes from Potos flavus, assembly GCA_028534135.1. Classification (NCBI taxonomy): domain Eukaryota; kingdom Metazoa; phylum Chordata; class Mammalia; order Carnivora; family Procyonidae; genus Potos; species Potos flavus. The sequence goes on from CM052897.1 coordinate 18,301,788, forward strand.
CCATTATGTCCAGTCTGTATTTCAACTAGGTGTTCTCCCTGCTCTCCCGTGCCACCTCCCTCTCCCAAATTCAAGCCTTTATCCAGTTGTCTTGAACATTCTTTTCATGAACCTGGATCTGGTGTCTGAAGGTGAGCCCTGCCTCCTGTAGTTGTTCTTGCATTTGTTTATTTTGTTGCTTGTGCTTGTGTATTTCTTCTATAGCTACTTTCAGATTTTCCTCTGAAGCTCACCACTGATTCTTCTTTGCCACCAGTTTATAGTGTGTCATTTCCAGCTTCTCTTTTGCAGCCACTTTTCTTTGTTCATAGAATTCAACCAAGATCTCTGCTTTCTTCTTCAGCTGTTTCAGTTCTGTTTCACTGGTTGCTTTCACAGACCTCAATGCATTGCACTTGTCTTCCAGGACCTTTTTACTTTCTTCAGTTCACATTTCTTGGACCTCAAGGCTCTCAGCTTTGAATCTTCAAATTCATCTTATGACTTCAATTTGAGAGCTTCAAAACTTATTTTCTCTCTTAGTTTCTTGAAAACGTTTCTTTACTTCATTGATCTTCTGTTCCCAAATGGTTATTTCTTCAGAGAGCTCTCTGTTTTCTTTCTTAAACTGATTGGTCTTCTCATTTTTTGCTGTAATTTCCTTGATATTCTCAAGACTCTATAGCAAGGACAGTTCTCCAGAGGTAAATTAGAAATTCACGATTTCCAAGGAGGCAGTAGTAATGGTAAGCTTCCACAGAATTCCAATAACATCCAAGAGGGAAATGGTCAAGCAAAATATGGACAAGCTTCCTCAGGTACTTGTACAGGTGTGTCACTGACTTCACATACTGCTATAGCTCCTTAGCAAGCTGGTTCCAGTCATGGGTGAAGAATTCCAGAGTCAGGTCAATAAATGACTTGACCACCTTGGGCTTTGGTTCCAGCAAGACTTGGAAAATGGGACTCCAGCTCATTCTTCTAGAAGGTCCTGAGAGTCAGTAGTTCATATATTCATGTCCCAACTGAATGAGACTCCTATTCCCCTCAATATGGGTCAGGATTTCTCCCCAGACATAAGCCTGCATCTCAGCTGATGCTAAATTGTTGCAATTTGGGTCTTCCTGGGGTGGATGGTGGAACCTGCTGGAAACGTAGCTCTGGCTCTCTATCCCATGGCAGGGGCAGCCTCACATGGTCCTCTGGCGGTACTGGAAGCCCCTCCTCCTTATGCTGTATTCTTGAAAGAGTTGCCAAAGAGATCCTTTTAAAATGTAAGTTAAATTATGTCACTTTTTTACCCAGAACGCTTCTGTGGTTTCTGATCTTGCCCTGATAAAAAGACAACGTCTTTTCATGCCTGGGTGGCTCTGTTGGTTAAGGGTTTGCCTTTGGTTCAGCTCATGATCCCAGGGTCCTGAGATCAAGCCCCACATTGGGCTCCCTGCTCCATAGGGAGCTTGCTTCTCCCTCTGCCTCTGCCTGCCACTTTCCCTGCTGTGCTCTCTTGTTCTCTCTCTCTGTCAAATAAATAAAATCTTTTTTTTTTTTTAAAGCCCTTCCTGTCTTGCATACCCATCCTTACCCCATCCTTATCTCTCACACTGCATTTTCAATACTCTATTCTCTACTTATGCTGTTCCAGCCACATATGGTTCATTGCCATACACCAGGCACACACCTACCTCAAGGATCTTGCACTTGATGTTCTTTCTTTCTGGAATGATCTTTTCCAGATGTCTTTATGGCTTATTCTCTCAGGTTTTTAATCAAACATCAGCTTCTCATTGTGGTCTTGCCTGATCACCCTATTCAAAATTAGCCACCCTGGCAATTTCCAGCCCCCTTTTCTACTTTATTTTTCTCCATATCACTATCATCATCTAACATACCATTCATTTTACTTATTGTATTTGTTTCGCTTCTTTGGTTAAAATGTAGGCTTTACTGTGAACAGAAGCTATTTTTATTTTTTTTGTTGTTGGCTGCTGTTATCCAGAGCTTAAAATTATATCTATACAGATAGTAGACAGATAATAAATTTTTATTGAATGAAATAATAAATTTACTATAGGCCCTTGACCCCTCTACATTCGGATTATATAGTCTCTTGATCTAGTCATCTGTATAACATAAAAAGCATATAGTTGGGAGTTGTACAGATCAGGATTTGTATCTTGATGTTTCCATTTACTAGCTATATGCTTGGTTAGTTGCTTCCTTTCTCTGAGTTTCAGTTTCCTCTTCTGTAAAATGAGCATAGTAATCCCTGCCCTAAAGTAATGAAGACTATGTGAGAATGTGCTAAAGTGTTCTGACCCATGCCTGTGTGACACTGCCAGCTGAACCTTCCTGAAATGAAGTTTTCATTCCATGACCTCTGTGATGGAAAAAAAGATGAGAACCTTATTTTGACTACTATAGTGGCCAGATTCCTCTTCTTGGATTTCAAGAATGTCAAGATCTTCCCATTCTGTTCCTATCCCTCCTTATGACCTTTTTTTTTTCTTCTATTCTTCCTCCTTCCACCAATATACCCTATTCTTTTGTCATTTACCTAAACATGTAATAGACATTTTTTCCTTGATGTCTTTTCTCATTTTCTTTCATTCTCCTGTCTTTCCTGTTTGTTTAGATGCTGTTCTTTTTAATTTTTTTTAAGATTTTATTTGTTTATTTGACAGAGAAACAGATCGCAAGTAGACAGAGAGGCAGGCAGAGGGAGAGGGGGAAGCAGGCTCCCTGCTGAGCAGAGAGCCCTATGCGCTTGATCCCAGGACCCTGAGATCATGACCTGAGCCAAAAGCAGAGGCTTAACCCGCTGAGCCACCCAGGCGCCCCTAGATGCTGTCCTTTTTCCAAGATAGAGGTCAAGTCTTTCTTTCTCTATATAGTAATCTCCTCACTTATTCCAGCTCAGAGCAATTTTTGTTTGAACAGATGGAAAATCTCAGAAGAAAAATGAGAACTATTAAAAATTAAATGGGAATTCCAGAATTGAAAAGTATTAAGTATCTTATACGAAAAAAACCCACTGAACTTAAAATGAATTTATAATCTGTATACTATACAATCACACAATTTAGTAACTAATTGGTTTTCATTTTAAAGTTGATTACAAAATAGCATGTTGAATGAAATTGTTCTTTTGCCATAAGATATGACTAGGACCTAAAATTAAAAACAGAGAAGTTAATACAGTGTGGAAGGGACATTAAAAGGTGACATTAAAATGACAGTGATCATTTGCTTATGAAATAAGGAAACTGGGGACATGTAATGAACTGACTTCTAGAGAGTTCCATCTTCTCATTTCTTATACTTTCCTCACTAACTAGTACTTCTGTGAATTTTACATACTCTTTTTCACCTGTCTTTACATACTTGAAGTTCTCACACTCTCCTCTACCCCACACAATTTTTGCCAATTTTAAATTCCCATCCATCAAACCTTGACTCTGATGTGACCCCCTTCCAATCTGAGCCCATTCTTAAAACCTCTCCTTGGTCTGGACTAGGGACTTCTCCAGTGCTTCCAATAATCTGTAAATAGTACTTATTGTGATTGTAATGTTAGTAAGTAATTGTGAATTTTATTGGTTTCTTGTTCTTGAAAATACTAGACTATGAGCTCCTCAAGGGCATTATATGTATTTCTTACCTTTATATTAGCAGATTCTAATACAATGCCTGCCAGAAAAGGAGACTAATATATATTTATTGAATAAGTGAACAAAAGATGGATGGACAGATGGATGGATACGTGTTAGAGTACAAATGCTTGACTGAACATTGAGAAAAGGTACTACTTCAAAATCTTGTCTAGGGATGGTTTCATTTTATTTTCATTTGTTTTTTTCTGAATGCACATTCATTCTTACCAATGAGAGCTATGCTGGTGAGACCATTTTTACTTCTTTTAAAGTTATTCTGAGGTTATTTCCTGGCTGTTTCCTTGAAACATTTTGTTAGTTTTGAGATGCTTTATAGGAATGTGATAAAACTGATGACTGGTTTTTATTTTTATTTTTCAATTTTGTAAAGGAGGTTACATTATCCTGATTAAAACATAAATCTTTTGGCCAAAGATTCAGTTGATCACTAAAGCCATTAATAAAGATAATGTTGTTAGTTAAATATTAAAGATTAGGATCTGTTAGGATGAGGCAAAAAATAAACTTAAAAAATTTTTACTTAAAATGTAGACTACATATGGGGCACCTGGGTGGCTCAGTCAGTTAGGTGGCCTAACTCCTGGTTTCAGCTCAAGTCATGATCTCAGGGTCCTGGGATCAAACCCGGCATTAAGCTCTGTGCTCAGTGGGGAGTCTACTTGAAGATTCTCTCTTTCCCTCTCCCTCTGCCCCTCCCCTTGCTCTTGCTCTCTCCAAAATATAGACTACTTATGGGTATTAAATATTTCTCAGTTTGAAGTTAATGTATTTGTGTTGAGATTTGGGGATATTAAAAATTTTTAATTAGTAAAGTAACAAAATAAGTCACGGATATTCATGGCCATATATTACTGATATAATAATAATCTTTATTAGCTAAAGTAATCTAGCTGTTTAAGAAAATTGACAAATCATATAATAGCTCAAATGTAATAGAGGTTTAATTCTCACTAATTTAAAGTCCATGATAAGTGTTCCTGATCAGGAGATGGCTCTCCTCCAGGCGGAAATTGAGAAACCAAGACTCCATCTATCTAGTGGCTCTGCCATCTTGAGCACAGGCTTCTAAGATCACCTGACTCATCTGTAAATGATGGCAATGGCTAAACAAGATAGGAGATACAGGTAGGAAGTTTTAGGGGATGTGTCTGAAAACACCAATCACTTTTCATATTCCATTGACTAGTAGTCAATCATGTAGTCACTTGGCCATTCCAGTCTGCAAAGGAAGCTAAGAAATATAGTCTAGCTATGTGCCCAAGACGTAGAGAAAACAGGTTGATAATCACTTAACCAGAATTGGCTCCATAATATTTTTTATAATTTAAATAATTTTTCTCCATATATATACTGATTTTTATAGTTCTCATTCACAGAAACTTTTCATATAGGTAGTCCTACATTGACAATGCATGCCTTTATTAATTAAAGTCATCCCAGTTAAAATTGTGGAGTATCTTTTATATAACAAAAATTAGGTCTTTATGCAAGACAATTTCAAGTTCTAATTTCTTCCAAAAGAAAATTATAGTTATTTCTCAGTATTGGCTTATTATTATAGATAATAGGTTTTTACTTATATTTAAAGTGATTATTATGAATATGTATACATAATTTTTGATGCATTTACTTATATGTCAAGTTATAATTCTTCATTCACTAATTTACACATCTGAGTAAATAAAATCAGCAATTTTAATGTGCTTGAGAAAGAATCTGAGATCTTATTTTTAAAAAACTAATGAAAATGACTTGTTTCTTTTTGACATTAAGAAATCCCACCATGAAATAGAATGTTAATGATATTTGGTCTGGTAGACAAGTCAGTAATTATCTTAACAGTCATAGTAAAAAGTTGGATTATACATCTGTGTATGTGATAGCATACCTTGATCTGCTATTTTTGGGTTCTTTCCTTGTAATGAGCCATATTTGCTTTCATTTGATTTGCTTTAGAATTCCTCATACTCTTGATATTCCCAAAGTAATATTTTTCATCTCTCTTGCTGTCAAGATCTTTAAATCCTGAGGACAGTTTCTGCAACATGAGCTTCTGGTGGTCACAAATATAGCCTTGGACCTCATTTTGTTTAAATTGACTTCCTTAAGGAAGATTGGATTGCATTACTTTGAAATGGTCCTGTGATCATACTGTAGGTTCATGGTAAAGTTTTGTCTGCTTCCATTGAAGGTTAAATGTCAAGCAGAAGACTGTATACCCATTCCCAGTGCTAGGGGAGGACTACCAACTACATGGAGGATAGCATAGGCCATCACTATGCCAGCCATCAGGAATAGAGGTCAAACACTTTTGCCCATTGCATCTTGATATTGGAGTTGCCAAGGAAAAGATAATGTAACTAAGTGCTGGGTAGAACAACACTTTTACTTACATAGAGAAGAGACAGAGCAAGATTAGCTCTAATAGTATGTCAGCCCCCTATGGCCAGCAGGTTCCCCTTCTGGCAGCCAAGGCAGAGGACATGGCCTGCACACACCCCTCTTGTGCAGTAGAACCTTGACCCCTCCTCTGTCAAGTCTGAAATACTGAAAGCTGGGGGTGTGCCTGAGGGCTATTGAGGCGCACACTTAGTAGAACAAAGGAACACTCTCTGAGCCTGAAACAGGGAAAGATATTCCCACACAAGCCCATAGCCGGGCAGTGTTCCAGGCCCAGGGACTATTCTTATATGACCAAATGGGGCAAGACTGTGCACATGAGATTGCCTTTACCAACAAGGTGACACCCATATATAGATTATACTAGGCCAGTGTTGGAAATAGGACAAAATTTTCTAAATTTCCACAATATTTTATTTCTGAATTTTCCATGTATGTCTTCAAAACCAATTCAAATTGACTTAAGCAAAAAGGAATATATTAGCACATGTAATGAAAAATCAGGCTTTTATGTTGGCTGGATGCAAATACTCCAACATTGTAATCTGTTATCTGTCTCTTTCCATTGCACAGATCAGCTTTCCTCTATTTTATAGAGTGTACTGTATACTTTGTACCATACGTTCTCAAGCAAGCTTTCCCCACAGAGTGGCAAAGAATGGAAGTAGCCCACGGTCTATTTTTTAAACCCCAGCCAAAAAGAAAGTCTTCTTTCCCCAAATTTCAGCAAAATTTCTAACTTTGGTCACATTTGACCCTGACGCAATCTCAGTGTCCAAAGAGATGGATACATGGATTAGTCAAGTCTGGATTATGTGCCCACATCAGAGTTTGGGTGATAAGATCATCCCTCCTTGAACAGAAATGTTCAGTTACATATTAGTGGTTCTTTTTGAGCCGTAAACAGCAGACTTGAAAATGGGCTTGTATTGCACATAGTCAAAACAAAGTATGTTTTTATAAATATTGATATTTAAAGTAACTAATAAGATATTTAATTTCAAATCCATTTAAAGGAAATCAAACCAGTGGAGCATTCACTTCAGGCTGCTTTTACTTTCACCTAGTCACACACATTATCCTTGGTATTCATAGTAAGATTTCTGAGAAGGATTAAGGTTGCCATTGATGGCACCCAAATAAAATGAAGCTATCTATCCATATGGACATTGAAACTTAACCTTAATACCATGATGCTTTCTCTAGTTACATGAAGTATCTAGTCACAATAATAAGAAATGCATTATCCACCTTTCAGGGCTATAGAGGAAATAGAATTAAGTTTCTACCTCTAAGAATAGAAAGTGAACACATGGTGGCAAAGGTGCTTTGAATATAGAAGGAAAAAGAAATGTGCATTTATACATCATTATTCTTTACTTTTTGAGATTCTTGGTGTGTCAATGTTTCTTTTTGATGGATTGCTTTGGAGTTTAGACATTGTTTCTTGGCAAGGTTTGCTAGAAAATTTTACATATGTGTAAACGAGAGAGACTTGAGATAGCAATGCAGTCTTGAAAGGCAGGACTAAGTTAAATGTAAAAGAGGAGAGAGCATTCATTCTAGGACAAGGGAACTTTCTGAGCAACATCATATAAGTGGGACTGCATTCTGTGTTTGCAGCAATATGACTGAATTGGATGGCTGATTCATAGAGAGGGTTATAGAGACAGGGATCTGATGAGAACTTTGAATACTTGGATAAGTAGTGTGAAAGATATTTTTTAAATAGTGGGGAGCCAGTAAAGATTTTTGAACAGGAGTTTAAGTATGAAATAGTTTGAGGAGAGGGAGAAGGAGGTAGAGTTTGCATAGAAACCAATTAAATAACAATTGCATTTCTCTGGGAAAGAGGGTCTAGGTGAGAGTGGAGAGTTGTCAGGAAAGGAAGAAATGACTTTATTTACCTGGTGGCTATAGGATGTAGGAGAAAGGGGAAGAGAGGAGTCTGGGATCACAATTTTTTGCAGCTCAGAAAACCAATGACCTTAGTTTTTTTTTTTTTTTAAAGATTTATTTATCCACTTGAGAGAGAGACAGGGAAAATGGGGCGGGAAGCAGAGGGAAAGGGAAAGAAAAACCCAAGCAGACTACATGCTGAGCACGGAGCCCGAAGTGGGGCTCAATCTCATGACCCTGAGATCACGACCTGAGCCAACAAAACCGAGTTGGACCTGAGCCAAAACCACGACTTGGATGCTCAACTGACTGTGCTACCCAGGTACCGCCCTGACCTTAGTTTTTTTATAGTTTTCCTTATAATTCTAAAAGTAAAATGCATATATCCAAGGAAATGAATAGTTTTGCTCTCTTTTCTTTAGAACATCTCAAGTTATCAGACATAAATGTTATAATAGCCATAGAGGGTGCCGTGTTGAGGACTCTTTAACAATATTAAAGGAAATTTAGAAAACAAAGGAAACAAATTCCATCACCTTAACGGTGCTATTTTTTGTTTTTATTTTGTGATGAGCCCTGTGTCTCCGGGCATTTGTATTCATACGCAATTTCAGTAATCATTTATCTAATATTTTCTTATTGTTCTATTTATTTAATTAGATATTAAAATAGTTACTAATACTTTGAAGGATTTAAAAAAATGTTTAAAATCTTTGAAAATCCTGACTCTGTAAAGACCCCTTTAGTAAACAATTGTATCTTTTCTTTAGGAGGGCTTCTTGGGTTCTTAAAGATGCTTTTAAAGCATCTTCTTATTATAATCTGTTTTTTCTATTTGGGGGTTTCTAATCCTTCAAGGATAGAGCATCTACTTGGAATGTTAAGGCAGTTCTATAGCTTTGATTATAGAAGTGAAGAAAAAGAAACCAAGAGCAAAAAAGGAACATCAGTAGCTATAGTATTGTATTTGTTGATCTCAAGATTCCCTTAAGAAGTGAGCCAAAATGTAGGGGGAGAGGGGAGCATAGGGATTTCAGGAGGGCAGTGTGAAGAATGCTTCAGTTTATGTTCTTTCTTGGGGTCACAGTTGTAAGTGGAACTTTAAATGATGGTCTTATTGATTGTGAGTCAGGAATTTCTGTTGATCAAGTCCTGGGATTTTGTACCTTATATCAAATTCTGTACCATTAGTACATGTTGAGCAATGTTCCATTGAGGGTATCATATGATTGACTCTCAAAAAGGAGAAATTAACCTATTCATAGGAATTTAAGTAAACATTTATCCCTTTGAAACAACCCCCCCCTTCTCCCTCCTTTATCATTCCCAATGTCTCTTATTTTATTTTCCAGATATTTTAGTATTTTTCCAGTATTACCATTTTTCTCATTAGGACACTTAATGACATACTATTCAGAATCAACACAATTGAAGCTAGGAAAGTTGTCAAGATGTATGAAGTTTTCCCAAAACCCATTATTTGAGGGGTTATTGCAGCTTCAGACTTCTCTAAGACATAGTTCAGTATGACTATTTACTAATGACTGTCATTCTGAGAAATGTCCCTGAAATACATCTGTTAGATACCAGTTTAGTTTTTGTGGTGGCATTACTTTAGTTAATCATTTTTATAGTTGGTGACAAATACTTCACCTGCTGTCAAGAGTCTCACTGGGTAGAAGATTACAGAATAAAGTCACATGAAACTTCAAAATTATTCAGCAGATGCTGCCAAATACAGATTGCCATTTGTACTGGAATAAGATTTACTTTATTAGACCTTTTTTCCCCTCCATTCCATAAAAGGGTAAAGTTATATTTTGATTGTATGCTGAGAGAAAAGATCACTTTCTTTCCAAAAAAGTGGTTTTAGAAGGAGACTTATATATTTTGTTCATAATGAAGATAGATATTATCCTTAGAAATCACTTTAAAGGGGCGCCTGGGTGGCTCAGTCGTTAAGTGTCTGCCTTCGGCTCAGGTCATGATTCCAGGGTTCTGGGATCGAGCCCCGCATCGAGCTCCCTGCTCGGTGGGAGGCCTGCTTCTCCCTCTCCCATTCCATCTGCTTGTGTTCCCTCTCTCGCTGTGTTTCTCTCTGTCAAATAAATAAAATCTTAAAAAAGAAAGAAAAAAAGAAATCACTTTAAAAAGAGTGAGCATCTAAAATGGGATAATGGCAAATTGCATATATATTACAGTTAATGGAACAGTATCCATAGGGATTCAGAGATATTTTTCTCTAATCTATCATTTTAGATGAACCTTTATATTTTGTTGTACTTGGGACCAAAGTCTTTTCCCATATCTGTAGGCTTACAATAATAGAAGTCCATTTTGTAGAGAGACTCTGATAATCATTACTTAATATAATTAAGTACCTGCTCAAAGAGGTTACTTAAATCAGATACTGTTTGAATAATTAAGGCAGAGTTCCTGCCAGCTAGGTTATACAGTAGGAGAAGCACTTAGCAGAACCGGATATAGTGTCATGAGGTCAAAGGATTTGTTATCAAGGCTTCCTGGCCAGTTTAAAGAAAGGAAGACATTGATAGCCATTGCCTGGAAAAGTACAAGAATATGAAGATATGCTCAAAAATAGCTTCTAATATCCATAGTTGAAAAAAAAAAAGCAATTCAGAGAATAAGAACTTTAAACACTAGTGTACGTTTTAATGTATATTTTCCTGGTTCGCTTTTTACCGATTTAGTAAACAGCAACATGCTTAGATTTTTTTTTTATTATGTGCCCTTCATACCATAGACCTTGTCCTATTGTTTCCTAAGTTGAATTATAAAATGTAGTTCTTAATGTACTCAACCTGTTTTGACACTTTTTTCCCCTAAACCCACATGCAAATCTATGGTTTGTCTTTAAATTATCAAATCTATAATAAAAGGCATATAAATTCTCATGACACACAAAAAAATTCTCATTACAGTTGGTAGAGCCTTGGCTTTCTGATATTTAACCATTGATTTTTTTTTTAAGATTTTATTTATTTATTTGACAGAGAGGAGAGAGATCACAAGTAGGCAGAGAGGCAGGCAGAGAAAGAGGGGGAAGCAGGCTCCCCGCTGAGCAGAGAATCTGATGTGGGGCTCGATCCCAGGACCCTGAGATCATGACCTGAGCCGAAGGCAGAGGCTTTAACCCACTGAACCACCCAGGCGCCCCATTAACAACTGATTTTTAAGTGTGTTCAAGTATCTGTTTAGAAAATACACATTTTTTTTCAATATTTAATACTTCAACTTGATCTGTTACTTTTTCAAATAGAATATAGGGAAAGAATAGTTTCAAAAGTAAATAGATTTCAAAAATATTTTGTTTTTTACTTGCCATTTAATTTCTAGTGTCTCTAACTTTTAGATAAAAACTTAAATTCATCACTTTTGTGACTTTATTACACCATTAAACATTTTTCTCTGCAAAGATAGGAGTACATGTTAGACATGCTGGGAATGCAAACATATGTAAGATACAGTTTCTCAGAACTTGGATTCTCAGCACCAGTAATGACATATATTAAAATAAATGTTTGTGGCCATATTTGTTGGTTCCAGAATCGATTTCCAAGTAGCTTTAGTTTTGGGGGCGTCACTAAGTTATAAGAGAGACTGGGGTATTTAATGGTTTATTGAATATTTCTGTAAATATTTATATATGGAAACTTCAGTAGTGGCTCCCCCTGGCAAAGGACACATTTCATTGCATATAGTTTTAAAAATTCACAATCTTTAAAGAAAAATTAGTTTAAGTAAAAAAGAATAAGAAATTGTATTAAGTCAGCATTAGGTACCGCCTGAATCAGCATGGTGCAGAGATGGTGCTTGTGGCACCTGATACATGCTCAGCTCCTCAGCTTTTGTATCCATGTGCTCATGCTAACCGCTAGCTACCCATGCCTTGTATCTGTAGCTCCTACTATATGCTACAGTATGATGGCAGAGCATATCTATACCACTCATGTTTAGATGTTCTGTAATATTTTCATGATTCTCTCTAACTTAAAGAAAAATTCAGATACACTATTTATTGTTACCTTTAGTTGCTGTTGCTGTTTATTCTCCCTTCTCTTAATACATGTATCTATATCGAGATTGAGGGGTTTTTTTTTTAGTAACATTTTCATTTTTATTTTTATTTATTTATTTATTCATTAATTAACATATAATGTATTTATTTGCTTCAGGGGTACAGGTCTGTGAATCATCAGGCTTACCCAATTCACAGCACTCACCATAGCACATACCCTCCCCAATGTCCGTAACCCAGCCACCCTATCCCTCCTCCCCACTCCCAGCCACCCTCAGTTTGTTTCCTGAGATTAAGAGTCTCTTATGGTTTGTCTCCCTCCTGATCTCATCTTGTTTCATTTTTTCCCTCCCCACCCCCCACACCCCCCACCCTTCCTTTCAAATTCCTCATATCAGAGAGATCATATGATAATTGTCTTCCTCTGATTGACTTATTTTGCTTAGCATAATACCCTGTAGTTCCATCCACATCGTTGCAAATGGCAAGATTTTGGTTTTTTGATGGCTGCATAGTATTCCATTGTGTGTGTGTGTGTGTGTGTGTGTGTGTGTGTGTGTGTGTGTGTATGTGTATGTGTGTATGTGTATACCACATCTTCTTTATCCATTCAGAGATTGAAGTTTGAGTGTTAAGGATACATCATCCCTAAGACACTCTTTCCATCTACATGGGACAAAATTACCCCTAGAAAAGTGGAGCCAAGAAATATGGTTATTGGATCTTGAAGAATGGACATAAATAAGTGGAGAATATTGAGGGAGATGGGTCAGAGTGGTCCATTTAGAAGGAATGACCAAAGAAAAAGAACAAGTTGTATTAGATAATGATCAGTGGTTTTCCTGGAACAGAGGATAAATGTAGGGAAATATAGACAGTAGGACCTCTCTCTGGCTCTTATCTAACTGTACTAATTTTTACTCTTGTTCATTTTTGAAGGCATTTTCTTTGGAAAAGTTTGCTCCTTTGTGATATGTGATACCACAGTTTCTTCTCTTTTATCGAACTACTACTTTCTTGAATTATCCTCTAAACTTAGATGTGATCTAAGACTTCCTAATCCCTCTACTCTCATGGCTTGAACTGTCACATACATAGCAGAGACCCTAGTGCTACTCATCAGCCATAGCCTTCTTTTGAGCTCCATTTGCACTTCCAAGTTCACCCTGGACATGCTTCCCTGAATGGTTTTCAGGCACCCAGCGTTCAACATTTCAAAAACCTAACTCAACCTGTCCTGCTTTTCATCACTTATCTCTAATTCAGGTAGTGTTATCATCATGTACACAGTTGTACAAGCTAGAAATCTTACAGTTAAGTCTGTATTTTCCCTTTTCCCATACGTAATCACTTTGCTAAGTCTTACTGATTTTAAACAGTATTCTACTTCACGTGTTTGGTTTTCTTTGGCACAAGCCTGAATTTTGTTCTTTACCTGTGATTCGTATGTGATAAACATCCTTTTGTCAAAATTCAGTCTTTCTTTGTTCCCATTCATTATTGCTTATCTTTGTTTCACTAAAAATGTTTTCTCTTTAATCTGGCTTAGAGCACATTATGTGTTCAAATGTTTTCTCCTATTTCTTGAATTAACTTGACTTTATGGGGTGATATTTATCTTACCCTCACATTGATCCTCTTCTTGTGAACTATAGTATGCTTTCATATTACCTAGTGATTTGCTTCTCTGACACACCCTTTTGTCTGGTGTGCTATGTGCAAGCCAGGAACAGTGGTGCTCCTGGATTTGATTCCTGGAATATTTCACAAAGATGCTACAGTTTTATATTATAATAACAACCAGGGCACCTGGGTGGCTAAGTCAGTTAAGCCTCTGCCTTTGGCTCAGGTCGTGATCAAAGGGTCCTGGGATGGAGCCTGGTGTCTGGCTCCCTGCTCAGCAGGGAACCTGCTTCTCCCTCTCCCTCTGCCTGCCACTCTACCTACTTGTGCTTTCTCTTTGTCAAATAAATAAATTAAAATCTTTTTAAAAAATAATAGCCAATATTTATGGATAATGTTCTTCATGGAACTTACATTAAACTGGTAGGAGAGAGAAAATAAGGAAAATGTGAAAATAGTATGAGAGAAGATGGTAAGTACTATGGGGAAAAGTAAAGCATAGAAGGGGTTGAGGTAGAATGAGGGGTTTAAGTTAAACTGGATGCCCAGAGATGGTCTCTTTGAGAAGGTAATATCTGAGCAAAGACCTGAAGGAGATGGAGCAGTTTAGTCAGCTATCTGAGGGCTGAATATTTCAGGTAGAAGGAAAAGCAATAGCATTCATCTTGAGATAGAACAGGGCCTGGCTTGATAAGGGAGAGAGTGATAAGAGAGGACAAGGTCAAAGAGATGTGGAAGAGGCCGTTCTTACAGGGCTTTGTGGATCACTATAAGTATTTTTAGTTTTTATTTAATCATTGCATTTAATCCTTAAAATAACCCTATGAAAACCTATCATTATTCTCATATCTAATCTTTAATCTCACGTAGAGATTAGAAAACTGAAGCTTAAAATGCTTACACTACTTCGAAAACCCACACAACTAGTAGTTGTGAATCAGGATCTGAATCATCCAGTCTAACTTCAGATGGTATTTTAAGTTAAAAGGATTTTCGGAGAGTTTTAATTTTACCTTTGTGTAATAAGTGCCTTTTGTTTTTGTTTTTGGCTCCCAAAAATAAAAACAAAAGAAAACATTACCCAGAGTAATAAAGTGATAAGATTTTAAAATGCAAGTTTGTTTGGAAACTCCAAGATGATAGATGCCATACTCCTAAGTGAGATTGAAGTCCATAATGATTTAGAATTATAAAGAAGTTAGTGTGGAATTGGTTAGACAGCATTTATACCCCTAAAACAAATGAAGGGTATAAAAGTCCAGGACACTGGGGGAGAAATTTTGGAGAGAGATACTGGAGTGTAAATACCCTCTCCAAATTGGATGAGGGAAATAGTCCCTTTCCTTTGCCTAAGGTTGAGGAAATGTTGGCCTTAGACCCCCTAGAGTACTTAATATCTGCCCTTATAGCTTGAAGGTCACAGGGAATTAGTGTGTGATATCTTAAATCCCAGCTTCAGTACCTTCTAACTATATGACATTGGGCAAATCATGTAAATTCCATATCTCTGTTCATTCTGAAAGGAAATAATTGTCTTTATATTGTTGAGGTGCTTAAATGAGAACACATGTATTAATGGGTATGTATTCTGGCATGCATCTAGTACAATTGCTGGCATTTGTAGCAGTATTTCAATATATGAGTTATAATTATTGAGAGTACTAGAATGTCTATGGGACTTGAGTTTAGGTTAAAAGTTGGGGTTTGTAGATGAGGGAAATTATTGGTCAGTAACTATTAATTGGAGGCAGTGAGGTAGATTGAAGGGATGAGATTGTCCAGGGTAGTTAAATTGGTAGAACTAGAAGAGAAGAAAAAACACACAAGAAAAATACCGAAAGGGGTTCTATAGAAAGGGGGAAAATAGTAAAGGGTGATGTTAGAGGAACGAAGTGTCATGTAAAACTGAAGAGGTCCTTGATTAGGATGATAACTGAGAAGATACCATTGACTTGGGCAGTTCGGAAACTATTTTTTGGTAAAAAGTATCTTTTGAGAGAACAAATTTGGTAAAGTTTATAGAAGGGGAAGCCAAGTCTCAGTATTTCATTAAAGAATGCATTGAAGGTGAAAAAGTGAAGTTAGCTGTTACTGACTGCTTTGTCAAGAAGTTTGATAGTGAAAGCAAAGAGAGGTATGTGTCGGTAGTTTATGAGGGAATCAGGTTCATGGGAAGGTTGGTTTAAGATGTGGGAGGAATGAGTACTTAGGTTTTCCAATAGAAAAAAAGGAGATATTAAATCGATTCAACAATGTAGAGATAGGAAGAAAGAGAAACAATATGGGGATGGGATTAGTCATCTGAAACATGAGAGTGAAGGGTAATGATGGCAAAGATGGGTTTAAGGCTGAGAGGAGAAAAGTTGATAAATTTAATGCCTCATAAAAGATTCATTGTGAAATTGGAGGCAGGTCCTCCACAAGTGAGTGGTGATACTGAAATTAGGGCTTACATTAGTGATTAAAGTAAGGAATGAGTATTGTGGGGTATGAAAAAGAGAGTGGACATGAATAAGTACTATATGTGCAAAGCAATATGGAAGGCTCCATCGGCATTTTAAATAACACTGTAAAGAAGTTGAGGAAGTGTGGTTTTTGTAGCCAAAGACAACCTAGGGGACAAGCTAGAGTAAACAGATGGTTGTTCAGACACCACTATAAAAAAGATTGGCAGGTTAGGCAGAGGAGAAGGAAGGAATATGTGGGATTTGAAGAGCATTATTAACCATTAAGGGGAAGGATAGAGTTTTTAAAACCAACTGGGTCTTGATAATCCATGCATTCACTGCAGTCTGATAGTAAGCTGTTTTCTTACATATGGAAAATGAGTAAAATTTTCTTTCCAAATTACTGATAACCCTCACTTTGCTGCTACATTTTGCGCACTGATTAAATGTTCCATCTAACTAATGGAGCACAGTGAATAAGAGAGTGAGTACTAGAGTTAAAACATCCTGGGTTTAAATCCTGCTTGGTCACTTATGAGCTCTGAGATTTGGATAATGCAGTTATCTTCTTTGTGCTACAGTCTTATCATGTGTTAAGAAAAGACATTAAAAATATTCTCTCTTACAGAGTCATTGTGGTGATTAAATGGATAGTACATGTGAAGTTTTTAGCTAAGTACTTAGAACATTGTAAATTTTCCACAAAAGTTACCTATTGCGTTAGTCGACTATTGCTGCAGTAATATTGTGTAACAAACTTCTGCCATATTCATTATCATACCAAGGCAAAATTTTAATTTTCTACTCATAAGTCACTCTGCTTTAGGCTATGGTTTGTTTCTAGGCTTTGAGGCAAGTTTAGGTTTGTTCCTTATGCCTCATTGTGAGGTCCAGTTTAAAGGGGCATAGGGTACTTGGGTTGTATTCACATGTGATGTATGAGTTCAAGAGCAAGCCAAACTGCAAACTTATATAAAACTCTGAAGATATCCTGCATGCTTATATTCCAGTGGCCAAACCAAGTCATAAGGCCAAAGATGAAGGCAGTGGGGATGGGAAGTATACTCTGTCCCAAAGAAGAGAGTAAGTAAATATCTGCTCAGTAAAACCCCAGCTTAACTATGACATCTCAATACTTTTTTTTTAATTAGCAAGAAAAAGTAATACCCAGAAGAAATAATATGATTATTTTTAAATTTAATTTAATTTTATTATTATGTTTTATTTGAAGTATAGTTGACATACAATTTTATATTAGTTTTAGGTATACAACATAGTGATTCAACAATATATGATTATTTTTAAGCCTATTTTTCACAAATTTGGTTTAAGGGAAATGTTGGTTTTATAAGTGAAAGAAAATTACTAACGAAAGAAAATTTTACTTGATATCTGCAAACATATTTTGAGAATCTTTGATACTCAGTATGTCTATTTACTCAGTGTATGAGGACTGAGTGTCTCAATTTCTCTGATCTTTTCCTCCTATTAAGTTGTTTAATACTTTCCTCCTATTGCTCCTTAAAAAAATTATTGAGATGTAGTCTGCATGCAATAAAATTCACTCACTTTAAGGGTATAGTTAGATAAGTTTGACAGATACATAATAATGTAACTGGAGTTACAATAATGATATAGAATATTTACATCATCCCCCAAAAGATTCCTCATTTCCTTTTGCAGTCAATTTTTACCCAACAGTCTTACCCCTGGGTGGCCACCAATTTGCTTCCTATCACTATAATTTTGTCTGTTCTAGAATTTCATATAAATAGAATTGTATAGTCCTTTGTGCCTGACTTTTTTCACTTATATATTCATTATTCCTTTTTATTGCTGAGTAGTATTCCATTGTATAGATATACCATAATATGTTTATTCATTCACCTGTTGATGGACATTTGGCTATAATGGCTATAATGAATAAAGCTGTGAACATTTGCATGCAAGTCTTTGTGTTTTTATTTCTCCTGTAGGAGTGGTAAACCTGTAAGAGTGGGATTATTGCATTGTATATTACAATATGTTTAACATTTAAAGAACCTTACAAAATGGCTGTGCCTGTTACCTTCCTACCAGTAATGTATAAATATTCCAGTTGCTCGACCCCCGTGCCATGAATAGTTACCATAAATCTCTAATTTTTGCCATTCTAATAGTACCTAGTAGTATCTTATTGTGGTTTTAAAATGCATTTCTCTGGAGACTAATATTACTGAGCATCATTTCTTTTGCTTATTTGCCATTGACATATCTTCTTTGGTGAAGTATCTGTTCAAACTTTTGCCCATTTTTAAATTGTGTTCTTAATATTGAGTTGAAGTTGTTTATATATTTTGAAAACAAGTCCCTTATCAGATTTATGGTTTGCAAAGTTATTTCACAGTCTTTGGCTTGCCTTTCCATTTGTCTAATGGTGTCTTTTGAAGGACAAGCTTTAATAAATTTTGATGAAGTCCAATTTTACATTTTTTGTGTATGATTCATGCTTTTTATATTCTAGTTAAGAAACTCTGCTTTCCCAAAGTCATGGTCACATGGAGTTTCTCCTATGTTTTACTCTAGGTGCTTTATAGTTTTACATTTTGAGATAGGATTCATTTCTTATCATTTTGTATATAGTATGAGGAAGGTTGAGTTTAATTTTTTTCCATATCCATTGTCCAGCACCATTTTTTGAAAAAGACTCTAGTTTCCTTCCTCATTGAATTACTGCCTTGCTACTCTTATTAATTAGTGGACCAGAGGGTATTCTGGCTTAGCTGCATGAGGAATTCAGTGGACAATCCCCAGCAAAACTGGTGAAAAAAAGGAAAAAAAACCAAAAAACTTAATATCTCTGGAAATGGTCCAAAGGATCTACAGTAAATGAAGAAATGTTTATTTAAGAAAATATGTATTTTGATAAGAGTGAGATTCTATGGTATCTGAACTGAGACCCACTCCCCTCACTCCCATTCCAACTCAGTAAGACGGAAATTCCACTTAGACTGGTGCAACCCAAAACATAGGGCTCCCTCTTCCCACAGTTTCCAGTCATAGGGTTGTCTTCAGGCAAAGGCAGGATTTTTCATCGTTCCTCAGCTATCTGTTGCTGAGGCTAAATTCTGAGTGAGCGTGGCCAAGAAATGAGTCCCCCTTCCTCTGCTCATTCATGGGATAAAGTCTCTGTCTTCGATGTGGCACTGCTGAGAATACTGGGGTCCTGATCACTCTTGCTCTGACCTGTAAGGGGTATAGCTTTATTCTGGGTGAGGTAACTCAAGGAGACGACTGTCCACCCTCTCCTCTCCTTGTCCCTCAATGAGTGCTCAGTTCTTAACATGGGAGTACCACTTAGAAAGAAATGTGCCATTGTCTCCACCGCTACATACAGAGCTTATACTCAGAGATTTTGCTTGGGAGGAGAAGCAGAGAACCTGGGAAAGAGATAGTTTGTAGGAGCCCGCAGGTGTCAGAACAAACCTTAAACACTGGCTTTGGGAATTACTCCTTCAAAGGAGCCTGAATCTGATTGGAGCCTTTAAAGAGATCTGCAAATGGAGTAGTCTTATAGAGCAATTTAGCACTAGGGCATTGTTGAAAACAGCTGGCTGTTTTCAAAGATAGTCAAAAGACCTTATCAAAACCAATGTCAAACCGGAGACTGTGAGCATACATATGCAAAGCTGCCCCTTCTGCTGTAGGGGTGAAATTGACTTCACTAAAATAAACCAGTCATTCATTAAACAAACATGAAAATAACAATAAAAGGGCCCGGGGCAGGAGGTAGTGGTGGTGGAGGAGCACCTAGTTCCTACAATATATTGCCTAAAATGTCCAGTTTTCAATGAGAAATTACAAGACATACAAAGAAGCAGGAAAACATGATTCATATACTGTGGATAAAGTAGACAAACTGCGCATGAGAGATTATATGGACATATTAAAGACAAAGGCTTCAAGATACACATTATAGATATGTTCAAAGAACAAAAGGAAACTATTATTAAAGAATTAAAGGAAAGTATGATGACAATTTCACATCAAATAGAGAGTATCAATAAAGAGAAATGGTAAACAACCAAGTGGAAATTATGGAGTTGAAAAGTACAAAAGCTGAAATGAAAAAAATCACTAGAAGAATTTACTAGAGGGGTTAGAGAGTAGATGTGAACAATCAGAAGAAAGAACTAGCAAACTTGAAGACAGATTGATAGAGATTATGCAAAATGAAGAGCAGAGAGCAAAGGAATGAAGAAAAATGAATGGACCCTCAGAAAAATGTGGGATAACATACAGCAATGTCACGTGTAATGGGAATACCCAAGTAGAGGAAAGAAAGAGCAGAAAAATATCTGAAGACTTATGGCTGAAGCTCCCCAGATGTATTGAAAAATAATCTATACATCCAGAAATCTCAGCAACTCCTAGTATAAACACAAAGAGATCCACAAACAGACATACCATAGTAAAAATGCTGAGAAAGGCAAGTAGAAAATTTTGAAAGCAGCAAGAGAAAAATGACTGGACATTTATAAGGGAATCCCAGTAAGATTACAGCTGTTATCTTATCAGCTATACCCCTTTTGTCCTATCAAACACTTTGGAGGCTGGAAGTCAGTGAGATAATCATATCGAAAGTGTGTCGCATAAAAACAAAATCTCCAAAACAAAAGCTCAGTCAAGAATCCTATATCCAGGAAAGCTACCTTTAAAAAATGAAGGTGAAATAGAAACAATTCATGATAAATAGAAGGTGACAGAACTTGTTGCTAGCAGCCCTGCCTTACAAGAAATGCTAAAGGAAATTCTTCAGCCTGAAAGTAAGTGATCTCAGATGGTAGACTGAATCCACATGAAAAACAAAGAGCACCGTTAAAGGTAATCACGTAATTATAAAAGACAGTGTAATTGCATATTTTTCTTCATTTTTACCCTCGACCGATTTAAAAAGCAGTTTTGTAAAACAATATGTATATAATATATTGATGGGCCTATAGAAATGTAATATATTTGCCAATAATACCAGAATATGTGCGTGGGAGCAAAGCTGTTATTGATCTAAGAAAATTTCTTCAGATGTTAACTAGAATCCACAGGAACAAATGAGGAGAGCCAGAAATAGGGAGGTTAATACAACAAATATAACAAAAAGTGTAAATATATACTTGCTCTTCTTCTTTTAGTTTCTTTAAAAGGCAGGAAATTATATAAAGTCATAATTACAACAATATATTGATGGATTTGTACCAATATTGATTTTAAATGGAGGGACAGGAAAAAGGAGTATCTTTCTTATATGAGTTAGTATTTTTATATCTCACTGGAATTAAGTTAGTTTATTTATTTATCTATTTAAAGGTTAGTATAAATTTAAAGCTGATTTTGATTAAGATGTTTATGGTAAGCCCTAGAGCAACCACTAAAAAAATAGTTTTTAAAATATAGTGAAAAAACTATTAAAGACACTAAAATGCCACATTAGAAAATATTTGCTTAATGCAAAAGGAAACCATTAAGGCAGAATAAAGGCTCAAAAACAAAACATAAGTTATATAGAAAATAGAAGTAACATGGTTGTCATAAATACACTTGCAATGAACATTTGGAAAATGAAGTTAAAATAATTTCATTAACAATAGCTTTAAAAGAATAAAATACATAGGAATAAAATTTTGAGATTTAGATCTACAAATTCAATCACTTTTATAGATATAGGGTTGTACATTTTATGAAAATAAAATGAGCTCAAGTGAGCTTTGGAAATTTATATTTTTCAAGCAATTTACACTTTCCATCAAATTTGTTGAATTTATTGGTATCAAATTGTTCTGTTTCATAGTCCTTATGAGAAGGAAGCAGGAGGAGTACTGTCAGAAAAGGGGATCTGATGACAGAAGCAGAGATCTGGGTAATGCAGCCATGAGCCCTGAAATGTGGTCAGCTTTTTGAAGCAGGAAAAAGCAAGGGCTAGATTCTCCCCTGCCACATCCAGAAGGAATGTCTTCTAACACCTTGATTTTAACCCTGTAAGACTCATGAATGTCATTATATTTCCAAGTTCATTTTGGATTTCTAACCTCTGGAACAGTAAGATAAATTTGCATTGTTTAAGGCAAGTTTGTGGTAATTTATTATAGCACAAAAAAGAAACTAATATAGATTCTGGTATCTGGAAGTGAGGTGCTACTCTAACAAATGCCTAAAAGTGTGGAAGTGATTTTGGAATTGGGTAGTGGGTAGAGGCTGGAAGAATTTTGAGAACCATGACAGAAAAAGCCTAGATTTCCTTGAACAGACTGTTAGTAGAAATATGGATATTAAAGACTCTGCCAGTGAAGGCTCAGAAGGAAGTGAGGAACATGGTAGAGAAAACCTATATTGTTTTAGAGAATACTCACGTAATTATAAACAAACTGTTGGTAAAATTACAAATGTTAAAGAACTGCTTATGAGCTCAAAAGTAAGTGAGGGGCTCCTTGTTATTTAGTGACAGAAAGCTTCATGGAATTTTGTCATATGGTTACATAGGAAACAAAACTTGTAAGGTGTGACTTTGGGTATTTACCTGAGATTTCTAAGCAAAGTGTGAAAGGTGTGGATTGATTTCATCTTGCTACTTAGAGTAAAATGTGAGAGGAAAGAGATAGATGGAAGAACTGTTAAGAAGGAACCAGGACTTGATGATTTGGGAAATTCTCAGTCTATCCAGCTTTTAAAAGATGCTAAAATTAGAAGATTTAATGTCAGGAGAGTGTGCTTTGGTGAGAAAGCCAAAGGTGTGGCTAAGCAGTCTTTTGCTAGTGCCACGGAAGGCCTTTAGATAAAGGTCAAAGTTTTAATTACAAAGAGGGCTGTTTGAAGAGACTAATCATATGACTAATGGATCCCTTCACACATCTCAGCAGAAACCAGGAATGAAGATAGGATCATCCAGGAAATATTTAAAATCTCCTTGTTTAATGGAGTGAATGAATCCCTGTGACAAATTCTGGGGACCCACAAGGTTTCTAAGAATGTTACATAAGTAGAAATACTGTCAGTGTGAACTGCAGGGACAGAGAAAGAACAAAATGAAAAAAGGCTGTTGGGGTTCCAGAGTTCTGCAGGCAGGAAACAGGCTAATAAAACTATTCAGCTGCGAACACATTCCATTCTTCATGAGAAAGGATAACTCTCAGGTCAGTTTTGGGGGCCCATAGGGCTGAGCCATGGGCCCAGAAAGTGGAACTTCCAGCCACAGAGAATTATTCTTAGGCCTAGAAAACCTAATGGAGTTTGCCTGGTTGGATTTTGAAATTGCTTGGAACCAGTAAGCCCCCTTTTCCTTCTATTTTGTCCCTTTCTGAATACAAATGTCTGTATTGGTTATTTCCAGATCCACAGAGGAAGTATTTTGCCCCAGGATGGATTATATCCAAAGCTGCATTCATCGATTGATTTAGATGCTGAAATTTAGGACTTTTGAGCTGATAAGATTTAGGTGAGATTTTGGACTTGAGTAGGGGCTGTAATGGGCTGAGGCTTTTGGGTCCCCATGCCTTCTTCTCATCACCTTCTTTGACCCTCCTGCTTCCCTCTTATAAAGATCCTTGTGATTGCATTGGACCTATCCATATAATCTAGAATAATCTCCCAATCTCAAGATCCTTACTTTAATCATACCTGAAAAAATCCTTTTGCCATGCAAGGCAAATCATAGGTTCTGGTGATTAGGATATGGATGATTTCAGAGGGCTGTTATTCAGTCTATCATAAACTCCAAACTGGAAACAACCCAGATGTCTATCAACAGATGAATGAATAAGTAAATTGTGATAGTCTACTCAGCATTTAAAAAGGTGTGAAACATTTCACATGTAACAACATGGATGCACCTAAAAATATTTTTTTATTTCCAAAATAAAAAGACAAAATGGAGCACATGCTTTATAATTCCATTTTTATAAAATTCTAAAAAATGGAAACTAATCTATAGTGATATAGCAGATCTGTGATTATCTGTGGACTGGGGGGTTGGAGAGGAGTTGAGGGGAAGAGGGATTGATTACAAAAGGGCATGAGGAAACTTTTGAGGGCGATTATTATGTTTATCATGTTATATTTATCATGAACAATGAAACATAACATTGTTTTGTTTAACATGTTGACATGTAGTTTTGGTTTTTAGACATATATACGTGTCAAAACTTTTCAAATTAAATACTTTGCAGCTGTGCAATTTTTTGTATATCAATTATGTCACAATAAAACTATTAATAATAGATAATATATAATAATATATAAATAACTTATTGGCTAACTTTAGCCTAGAGAATTTGGCATTCTCTTATCTCTAGTTAGATACTATACATAAGTATTTCACATCCGACAGTAGTATCGTATGGCATATACCATTTAATTACCCTACTCTCTGATCTAATCTTTTAAGCAAGAGCTTTTTTTTTTTTTTTTTTAATAAAGTCTTTGGGGTGCCCGGGTGGCGGAGTTGTTTAAGTGTCTGGTTCTTGGTTTCGGCTCTGGTTGTGATCTCGGGGCTGTGGGATCAATCCTTGAGTCGAGCTTCAAACTCACTTTGGAGTCTGTTTAGGATTCATACTTCCTCTGACCCTCCCCCTCGCTCTCTCGTGCTCTCTCTCATAAATAAATAAATCTTTAAAAAAAAGTCTTTATTAAATACAGAAAGAATGGAATTTTCCATTTTACCTCTGTCTCCAAAGTCTTATATTTTATATTGAAGAAGTCAATAAATACTTTTCAAGTAAATATAAAAATAATAATGTAGCATAGTATATTTCAGTTTATAAGGTTATTCATTATGCTGATGTTAGCTCTTTTCTTAGTTGAACCCTTTGGCTTTATTATAGATAGAAATCCAACCAGACCTGGGAAATTAGAGTAGGAAGTTGGATGTAGATTCTGTTGGACTAGTCATTGGTTGTAGGACTTGAAGGAGAGGGGCTTTTTTGATTCCTGGATTTTTCAGCCCGGGTGGTTTGGGCAGTGGTAATTTCAATTCAAAGAGAAGAAATTGGGAGGTTATAAAAATAGTAGTTAACATAAAGCAAACTGAATTATAATTGATTGTGATGCACCCCTGAGGGGTACTGATATGAGTGACATTTATCTCAGGTTGCTTTTGGTCTGTTTGGGTCTAAAAGTGTGCATGAAAATAAACTGAAATACAGAGTTTTGGGAAACAGTTCTTGCATTGTGTTTTCAGCTCTTATTAGTTGTTGACTGAAAGGACCAGAGATGTATTATTCCTTATGACTGTGTAGGATATGAAAGAACTCCTGTTTAAGAGGGAGGTGACTTTTGCTATTGGAGCATTATAAAGAAAGAAAAATTGGTTCTCAATTCTTTTCATGACATGACTTTCCTAACCGATTCCTAACAAAACACACATATACACAGATACATAAATTTGAGATCTCAGTCAAGGCTTGGCCTGGATTTGTCATTTGAGTCTGTCTCTTTTATCCAGTAAAGTTTAGATTAGTCAAGCAGAATAAAATTCAAACAGTCTTTTCTTTAATTGTCCCTGGAAGGATGGGCCCTGAAGCTTTGGTTGCGTTGAGGAATTATTTGTACCTTGATGATTCTTCAGATTTCTTGCAATGAGTGAATTGCAAATATCCCGTCATTGACAAAGAATGATGGTCTAAAGTCAAAGGGCAGTGTGGTGAAATGACAGTTATGATGAGGTCTTGTCTTCTTGATGGTACAATGTTAACATTATAGTAAAATGCTTTCTCATTGTGGTAATGTCTCAGATTCCTATGGGATCTGTTTTTAGTAGTCATTTCTGTAGTTGCCTGAGCTGGAATATTAGATCTCAGTTGAATCAGCTTTAGAAAGTACATATACTATAATAGGGGGAAAAAATGCATGAGTTTCACTATGGAAAATCCATGCAGTTAATCTCAGTTCAATTAAAGATATAAGTTATGCTGTATGAGATGAAGTGAGAAAGTAGCCTGGGTTGTAGAGCCCATTTTATGGAGAGAGGTGATTTCATGAATTTTCTGAGCATAGGCAAGAGAGGAAGGGTCAGAACAGTGAAATGGGAACCCAGAAGTGTGAAGCATTGTTTATTTAGAGCTGTGTATTTTGATGTCATCAGTACAAGGGGTCCAGCACATGGTTATTAAGCCATTATGACTACTGCTATTGTCTGGTCATGATTGCATGATGGTATTTCTTAAGTTCCCCTTATCTCATCCTTTTTTGGGGGGAGGGGCATTGAGGGAGCTCTTCTGAAAGAACCATTGTTTTTTTCTTGACTCTTAACTTCTTCTGTATCTATTACAGTACTGAAAGGCCCATTATGGATTTTTAGATTTCAGCTAATGCAGGTTGGAATTTTAGCTAGACCATTTGCTACCTGGCAGACTTGGAGAAGTTACCTCATTCTCTCTGGGTATTATTTTCCTTTCTTTGAATATCTACATCATCTGTTGTTGTGAGCCTTAATTGAATTAACATTAAAATTTGTAAAATCTGTAGCTTTGTGCCTGAGACATAGTACCATTTAATAAAGTTAGTTCCTTCTCGTCTCCACATCCCACACACCTTTAAACATAGTTACACCCTCAGGTGTCAGAGCAACTGCTTCAAAACCTGCTGTAAGTCTTTTAGTTTAAAATTGCCTGATGCTCACTGATGTACATTCTAGCACCTATAGTTGTTATTATACCATTAATCATTCCATGCATACAGTTTACAGGCATCATTGGAATCCTTCAGGCATTTACCTCTAGTATGCTTTTATGTAGTACTCATGAGATCTCCAAGATAATATAGACCCATTAAATTTGCTCTTGTTTAATTTTTCTTTTCACATTGCACTTACCAACAGGAATGAATCAGAAAATTTCCAGAACAATTACTAAAGAGTTTAGGAGCCAAAATAATATTGATTTACAATCTCTAGTCAGTTCAAATTTATTATATTTTGGATGGTTTTGTATGTGAGTAAAAGCTACCTTGCCATGGACAAATAGTTTTATATTAAGACATTTATGAGATAGAACCTATGCTAAGCTGAATATTGGCTCTCAAAGATATCCAGGTCCTAATTCCTGGAAACTGTGAATGTTACCTTATATGGCAAAAGGGGTTTGCAGATGTGATTTCAGTTAAGAATATTAATATGTGGAGATTATGCTGGATTATCTGGATGAGCCTTAAATGTAATTACAACTGTCCTTATAAGAGGGAGACCGAGAGAGACTACAGAAGAAGGCAATATGATGATGGAATAAGATGGTACCCTGCATGCTTAAAACGATGGGAGGGAACTATGAGCCACAGATAGCAAGGAATTCCTATAACCTCTAGAAGCTGTAAGAGGCAAGGAACAGATTCTCCCCTGGAGCCTCCAGGAAAAGCAGCCCTACCAACACTTTGACATTTGAGACTGATTCTGGGTATCTGGCCTCCAGAACTGTAAGAGAATAAATTTGCATTGTTTTAAGCCACCAAGTTTGTGGTTATTTATTATAGCAGCAAAGTAAAGACGGGACCTAAGTGGTACCTGGTGGGAATAATGTAAGCCTGGATTAGCCTTCAATATAGTGTTAAATACGAAGAATACGTGTTTTTTTGCTCTTTATGCTTTATTCATGATATGAAGTCATTAGAGACTTCCACACTTTGTGTTCTATCATTTCCAACCCCTTGTTTGCTAGCTTTATTATGAAACCATCTTGGTAGCAAGGCTGCTGTTGTCAAATATCAGATTTTTTCTTATGAGTACTACTCAGTTGAATCTGGCTTGTGAGTATTATTTTATGATGGAGACAGCTTGCCCAGTTGTGACAGCTGCAAGAAACTGACAGATTCAGACCCCCACATTAACCTTCACATCGCTTCCAGGAGTTGTGTTTTTTTTTTTTTTAATTTAATTTAATTTATTTCTTTGACAGAGAGAAAGAGGTCACAAGTAGGCAGAGAGGCAGGCGGGGGGCGGGGGGGGGGGGAAGCAGGC
>CM052897.1:18329922-18401666 GCA_028534135.1 Potos flavus
CTCTTTTGAAAGTTTCCCCACACATACACACAATTTCTGAGTCAGTGTGATAAGGACATCTAAACAACATCTAAACATCAAATCAACATCTAAACAACAAATACACTTTTTCTTTAACAGTGTCGTTATGATGACTCTAAAGCTTAGAGGTCTGTGAGAACTGGTAGGTGGAGAGTCAGTTGGCTATGCTGCCTCCTTGGTTGTCACACCATTTTTTCCTGCTTCTGCAATTCTAGTTCCCTGCTGCCCTTTCTTCCTGTACAATAATGTATGTTCTGTAAGCTTCACGATTTTGCCACCCACACATCACCTTTTATTCTAGATTAAAAGCAAAGGAAATTTCCTTTCCATTTACCCCGAATCCAGGTTTGGATTTTAAAGTCAAATTTAAATGTTAAATATTTAATGTGTTAGAGTGTATACTTTTTGGAGGGTCAAAACATTGATTTTTTTTTAACCGTTACCTTTTATTTAATAGAAAGTTTCTATCAGTGTTACCTCTTATGGCTTTTCCCTCTAAAATACTGAAGTGAATATTACTTTACCATTTAGATGACATCTGACT
The DNA here is from genome assembly GCA_028534135.1 of Potos flavus. NCBI lineage: Eukaryota > Metazoa > Chordata > Mammalia > Carnivora > Procyonidae > Potos > Potos flavus. Next base: position 18,330,488 of record CM052897.1, read on the forward strand.
GACACTGCTAAAAATAGTAATTTGTTTTCAATTCTTTAGTATTTGGAAGCTAATTTTGTAGCTTTCTGATGATGGGATGATGTAGCCCAGAATGAAGTCAACTGAGGTTGCAGTGCTGATCCTGGGGTGTGGTAGTATCAACCTAGGAGACTGGATGATATGAATAGCCAGAGGTTGGGCCTTTATGATAAGGTTTCTTACTTCTATGACAAGCAGAAGACATCAATCTTTGTTTTATAACAGTCAAGATTTGTTGAGGTGCTGAAATTGTGGTCTCTTCTGGTTAGGTCCTTCATTAATCTATTGCTAACAATATTACCACATACTTAGTAGCTTAAAGCAAAGAAAAAAATTATCTTACTGTTTTTGTGTCTCAGAAATCCAAGCATGGTTTGGATCCTCTGCTTTAGGGAGGGTCTTTCACAGAGCCGTAATTGAGTGTCAGGGGCTTGGCTTGGCTGGGGAAGGGCTGGGGTCTTAGCTTGACTAGGGAAGGATCCATTTCCAAGCACACACATTTGCTGTCAGGATTCATTTCCTTGTGGTTTTGTCAGCTGAGGGTCTGCATTCCTTGCTGGCTTCCCATAGTTCCTTGACTAAGGGGCTCAATATGGAGGCTCCCCTTAGTTTCTGGCCACATGGACCTGTCTGTATGACAGTTTACTTCATCAAAGCCAGAAAGGGAAAGAGTCAAGAGAGAGAATCTGACAGCAAAATGAAAGTTACAATCTTATGTAACATAACTGCGGAGGTGACATCTGATTACCTTTGCCATATTCTGTTGGTTAGAAGCAAATCTCAAGGGAATGGGATTACATAAGGGCATGAATACCATGAGGCAGGGGTAACTGGGGGTCATTTTAGTCTGTCTACCATAAGTTCCCAGCACAGAAGGAAGTTATAAGGGATTAATAAGCATTCTATTTTTTAGCTTACCCAAGAGTATTCATGAATAAGAATTGACACTTTAACTTTAGGCAAATTATATAATGTCATATCAAAAGGAATAATAATCTTAACCATGCCTGATATGTGGTAGGGACTCAGATGTTTGAGGAATAAAATTTATGTTATATTTATACATAAAGATTTACTTATACATAAAGAGCATTCCCTGACATTATTTCATTTTTTCCCCTGCACCAGCTTTGTGAGGGAGGTAAGGCAGGCAGTCTCATGTTGGAGAAGTAGAAAATCATGGTAACAAGAACAGTAGCTGCTAACACTGGGGTGCAAGTTCAGTACCCTTTTAATCATAATTTTTCCCTTGGGTTCTTCAGAGATGCGAGGAGGCTGCCATGCAGTTCCAGTGGAGCCAAACCAGGATTTCTCAAGCCCTTTATTCCACAGCAGTTATAGAATACTTTTGTCTTGTAGTTTAAGTCAAAATGACATGACTCTTAAGTGTCAAATATTTCTATACAGTTTATTGTTTTTAAAAACAACGGTTTCCTGCCCATCTTCCTCTCATCTCCCCATTACTTTCATTTGATGATCTCAGTAGTTCTCCTTTATGTTCTAACCTGTGTATTTTGCTACTTTTCAGTTTTAGGTATTATCTTTTGACTTCCCACTACAGAATATGAGGATTCATTTCCCTCCTTACACATTATACAAGCACCTAAGTATATACATATCCTTCCAATGTAACAACTGTGTAATTTGAGTTAGATTCTTCTCCTTTGACTTTATTATGTTTGTTGACAATTATAATGTTTCCATATACTAAACTCTGATTCCTTTTCCTTTATAATTTTTTGTTTACTCTAGAGTTAATAATTGTCTTTTTTTAAATTATGATTAGTTTTTTACGTATACATAGTCAATACAATCCCAAGCTCATATCTTCTCAAGATAGATCCATCAGGTATTCTATACACTTTATATCTCTGAAGAATGCCAACCACACCTTTGTATTTGGTCAAGTCTGGACTGGTCACCTTCTATTCCTTCTACCTCGGAGCTCTCTTCTTCGTCCAGGGGTTCCTGTCGCCTCTCTATGTTGGATTCTCGCTTTCTCTATCCTGTGCCTTTTCTTGTCTGGATAAAGCATGTCTTCCAGTAATTTCCTGAAAGTATCTTTATTCTATTCTCACCCCTGATTGTTAGACTGGGTATACAATTCTGGAGTGAGAAATAAATTTCCTTGAGAAATTTAAAGCAGTTACCATATTGTCTTCTAGATACCCATTGTCACTGTGAGCTCTGCTTAAGGTTGATTCAACTGAGCTGTTTTGTTGGGGAAACTTTGATGTTAGTATTTTTAGATCTTTTCTCTTGAGCTAGACATATATGCTAGTAGGTTGCATTCAAGTGTCTAATGGGAAGTTCTTAGGGCCAGTTAGGGAAAGAGGACTCAGGGAGGACAGCACTCAATATGCCTGTTTTCTCAGTCAACCTATTTTTGGTATGTTACCCTACCTGAAACTGTGACTGGTTTTAGACAATTATTTAGACAATTAGACGGTTTTAGACAATTTACTCTCCCCAGAGAATAAACTTTCAGTCTTTTACAAGATTGTGGGGAGAGAGAATTATCAGGCTATAAGGAGTGGGGAAGGCATATGGGAATCTGACTGCTGTTTAAATATACTCAAATAGATCTTCAGTTTTTTCCCTTTCTCTTCACCTCTGCTTCTAGACATACCTGGTATGAAATTCATGAGATTTTTTCATATTGTCGCGTTGGTTTTTAGTTTTTCCTATGGCCTGCTTTGTATTTTTCTCAAGTCTGCCTAATCCTGTGTCATGTATCTACTTTACAGCTTCCAGAATTTTGTTACTGTAATTTCCTCTCCTGTTCTTGTCTTTATGTGTCTGTGCCTTTATAAATACATTTCTATCATTTTAATGGCATTTTGAGTGGAAGGGAAAGTGGTTCTGTGTGTGTATATATATATATATGTATGTGTGTGTTCAATCTGCCATTTTTTCCAAGTCTTGGAAACTTCCTTTAATTTAAAGGACTATCGGAGATGTATTACCCCTCTAGAGATTTAACTGGGGAACTATCAGACAGCTTATTAGCTCCCAGTTTCTTGGTCTGACTTAGGAATGCCAGTACTAAGCTGGAGAACCTCATTTCCTAATGAGGCAAAATTGAAATCTGATTTAACTTTATATAGAAATTGGTACAGTTTCCATTAGAAAGTATATATACATATATAATATTTATAAAGTATATATTTGACATATATGTTTATGTTTGTGTATTGTATATTAGTACCTACTGTGTGCACAGTAACAGGGTAATTAGAAATGTTGAAGTGTCTTGTCTTGGGTAAGTTAGTTCTCCCTGGGGATACTTATCTCATTCTATTTTGTAACCTAAGGCAAATACTATGCGTTTTCCACATGAATATCCCAATCATCCATCCTCATTGCATTCTCAGAAACTGTGCAGAGGAAAAATGCCTCCATCTGCCTGTAGAGGGAAGAAGCCAAATTATCCCTCCCACGTTAGCCCATAGAGGACTTTCCTTACTGTTTTATGCATCCCAGCCTCCAACCCACCTGTCAAAGAATTGGGCTGGTTATGTTCATACTTTCTGTTCTTATTTACACTTCTATTTTGATATTATTTAACTTCTATTTAGGAGCAAGTTATAAACTTTGGGCTTACAGCAAAGTCAAGCTTGAAATTAACTTCTTTAAAGAAATTGTGTTACTGATTTTAGCAATTGTAATATTCTTCTTGATCCACTATCTTTTATAATTTAAATGTTAATATAGTTGAACTTTTGAACAACACAGAACTGAGAGGCATGGACCCCCCCACATGCACACACAGTTGAAAATCCATGTATAACTTTTGACTCCCCCAAAAGCTAACTATAACAGCTCATTGTTCACCAGAAGCCCTACTGATGGCATAAACAATTGATTAACACATATTTTGTATGTTATATGTATTATATACTGTATTCTTATAATAAATCTAGAAAAAGGAAAATGTTATTAAGAAAATCATAAGGAAGACAAAATAAATTTACAGTATTGTACTGTCTATTGGAAAAAATCTGCAAATAAATGGACCTGCACAGTTCAAACCCATGTTGTTCAAGGGTCGGCTGCATAAATATGCCACAGGGAATGGCTATTAATCTCAGATTGATCACCGAAATAATAATACATGATGCCTTATATCCAAACCAAATTAGAAAAATATTCTCATTTTAGATTTCTTATTCAGTTTATCAAACTTCGATGATGCACTCACACTATGCCCAGCTTTGTTAGTTACTGAGAGTACAGAGGTTTGGCTTTGTGGACCTTATGGAGTGGTGAGGAGACACATTTGTAAAGAAATTATTACAAGACAGGATTATGTGATAAATATAGAAACATATCCTGGGAATAGAACACTAAATAGGGAATCTTCCAGGAGAGGAGAGTGGGGTTCAGAGTGACTTCACAAAAGTGGTGACTGAACTGAGTCTAAATGAAAAAGAGGATTCTGACGTGAATAAGGAGGGAGGGATGAGAATAGAATTTGTAAAGATATGAGGCACGAAACAAGATTTTGTGTTTTGGGAATTCTGAAGTGTAAAGGGAGGTAGCCATACACATGGTGGATACCTGTCAAAATATAGAAACATTTTGGGAAGAATAATGAGAGCTAGTTAGTTAATTCACTTTCTTTTTAAAAGAGTCTAAGTACTCTGAACACATTAGACATATTACATTTACTATTACAAATAATCAACTGTAATCTCATAGGTCAAAGTGTCTGTTAGCTTTTGTTGTGCAACCTACCATCCTAAACTTAATTTAATATAACCACCATTTTTCAGCTGAACACCTGCAATTTGTCTATTTAGGCTAGGATCAGCTGGGTAGTTCACCTGTTGTGGGCTAGCTCAGCTGATCTTGGCTAGCTTCATTTACGTGACTGTAGCAAACTGGTGTGTCAGTGGAGGCTGCCAAATTAATGATGGCTTTAGCTGAGTATGAATGCCTAGGGTCACTCTTATTTGGTCTTGTGCCCTCCAGCAGGCTAGCCAGGGATGGCTCGTATTGTGGTCTCAGGTCTTGAGAGAGTGAGGGTGTGTCAAAGCCTTCAAGAGGCCTACGCTTAGAGCTACTAATACAATATTCCTTTCCGCACAATTTTTGGTCAGAACATGGCCCAGTGTGAACCCACACTCAAGGGGTAGAGAAATAGATTCCACTTCTTGATGAAAGTAGCTCCAAAGAGCTGTGGCCACTTTGTCATCTATCACAGTTCATCAGTAAATTATTAGCTTAGTGGACATCCATGACTTTGTCTGTATAGTCATAGGAACTGCTCACTACCCTGCCTCCCACTCCCTTATAAACAGGTATCAGCCTCCTTATATGACCTAGGATGACCAACCATCCTGGTTTGCCCTGGACTATTTAGGTTTTATCACTGGAAATTCTGCATTTAAGAAACTCCTTAATTCTAAGTAAACCAGAACATTGGTCACCTTATACCTTCTCAATTATAGTATATTTCAGATTGGCCTAATTCAGCTCAGGCCAGTTAGAACTATTTTCAGGAATTTTAAAACTGGAATTGAAAGAAAGAGAGTTGGTGTCTCTTTCTGATACATGAAGAAACTTTCAGATATAGAACTTACGTTTATTGGTTATGTTTCTTATCTTGTGGGAAAAGAAAGTGTATAATAAGAGAGAATGAATCTAAACTGCAAAAAAGAAACAGGAGCATATCTTGATATATTCTTATTGAGGTTCATCAGCATTTTGTTTAATCCTTCCCTAGATTCTAAGAGATAATAAGTTTCAGTTTATGATTAAGCCAGTTCAAATTATATTTCTGTCACTTGCAACGCCAAAGTGTTTCTGTTGGTATCTAGAAGGGGTGTGTAACTGACCAATTCTAAAATATGGAATAAGCAAAGTGAATCAGGAGCAGGGTTAGGTTCCCTGTGTCCCAGCGTGACAAACTAGTTGTTGATAACAAAGTTAAACTGCAACACTATTTCTTGGGACTTTACATGCCCACCAAAGCTCAACTTCGTAGGAAATATTCAGAATAGCAGAATTTGTAAGCTTCTTGCATTCCTCATAAGATATTGCAAGTAAGAGATAAGCACCTGTTCAGCTGATAGGGAATGGAAGACTGCTCCGTAGTCATTAAGCAAAACCCTTTCTGCTTCAAGCCAATGATCTGAGACTGTCAAGGACAGGTTTTACTGAATGGCAGAAGAGAAATTCTTTAGCATACTCTGAAGTTCGTTTCTGATTAGAAACTATGGATCCTGGCAATTAGAATGGCAGTGTCTCAGAAATATGAGGAATATCATGGCTTTTGAATTCCCTAAGTTCATTCCAAGCACTTTGTTGAGTCTGCTTTGCCTAATGGAGGTGTGCTTGCTTTTGTGAAATGTCCCTCTTAGAGGAGGGACAACACAATAGAAAAATTACAGCATTAAAAAAATAAAGCATCATTAAATATTTTAACATTTAAAATACTATATTCTGTAAAACTTCAGTAAGCTCACAATACATTAAAATATTAAATGAATTATTTTGTCAGAAAGTTTAACCCTTTAAGCTCAAAATAATTCTATTACATCCATTTCTTATTTACTAAAGACTGGGAGGGTGTGGAAATCTGCTTTAGTTTCATTTTAAGGCAGCTGGATTTATAATCTATATTTAAAAGATGCTTTCAGGGTTATAATAATCATATGCAGGAAAATGCATACAGCTTATTTCAAATATGCTTAAGGAGAAGATTTCACTGAATTAAATCTTCTGGTTCCTTTTATCAGTGCTGGTACCTGTTTGTTGAAATTAAAATGCAATAACTTTTTCAAAATTCTTTTATTTTACTGTTCTGTTTCATTTACTTGCATTGATGAAGAGACACTTTCCCCCAAAGTGTAAAATCTTGAGCAAGTCCTACCAATTATTTAAATTTTATATCTTTACATCAAGTAAAGGGATTTGACTAGAAGTTGTAGGGTACTTAAAACTGCAGTACAAGAAGGCCCCATCCTTCAACATTTTTCAAGGATATTATTTCTGTTCTGCCAGTCAACATTATTGTGCACCCACTGGGCATAATGCTGCAGTATTATCTTCATCAAGTATTACTGAAAGCCTTCTCGATTACTAGGCTTAGGACTCAGGGGATGAAAAGGCACATTTTTTACTTTCTAGGATTTTATATATTTTAAGAAATGCAACACTGAAGAGACCAAGATGAGCAAAACTGGATGAATGCATGAATTATATAAGTAATTAAGATATTTATCAAAGGAACCAGTTGTTTGAGAGGTAGATTCATAGTGCTGCAGCTGTAGAACGCACACATGGGAAAGATGGTTATTTCTCTTCTGTTAATTAGAGAAGAATTTATGGAAGAAGTAGAATTTGAAGATTGTATATATGTGTGTGTATGTGTCGTGTATGTGAATATGTGTTGTGTATGTGTCGTGTATGTGAGTGCTCGTGTGTGCACTCCATGGTGAAGGAGGGTCATTGATATATTTCCAAGTATAAGATGCAACTTGGGAGAATCATGAACACATTGCCTGTGTTGTTGAATGAATTTGAATGAATGAACAAATGAATGCATGAATAAATTTTGAAGAATAAGCAAGTCTGTTTGAGATAGTAAAAAGAACAAAGGCAGTAGGAAAAAAGACAAGCTATATAAGATAGTCCACTATAATCTGATAAATTACCTTCGGGCAGAGCATGTATATTTGGAGACCTATTGAGTAGTGGGAAACCACCATAAGGCCTTAAAGCAATAAGTAGATAATCATTTATCACATTCCAAAGTAGCCATATTTAGCTGAAACATGGAGAATGAATGAGTAAGCATCAAACAGGCAAAAAGAGGAAAAAATTTTTCCAAGAAGGAAAGAGCATTTCCCACCTAACTGGGGAGAAGGTTAGGTTCATCAAAATGGGGGCTTAAATACATAAAAGGGAACTTACACAAGGGTAGGAACTGAGGAAGTGATGAGAAATGAGCTGGAGAGATAAATAGTGGCACAGAAGGCCTTGTGAACCCATGATAAAAAAAACTGAGATCTAGTTTGAAGGCATTGGGAAGGCACTGTCAGTTATAAAAGATAATGACATTTGCATTTTAGAAAAAGTGCTCTGGCTGCAGTGTACAGGCTGGAATGGAGTGGGGAGACTAAAGCACGTTATTTGGGAAGGTGTTGCCGTTATCCAGATGCAAGGAGCTGATGGCAAGGACTAGAAAATCTCAGTGCTGGGGAAAAGAAACGAGCACATTTAAATGGTACCTTAGAGGTTAGACAGGGTTTTGGCAAGAATTCTACCTGGGTTAATGTGTCCTCAAAGCATCACTTCAGGTGGACAGTCTCATCATGACGACTTTGAGGCTGATCGCTTGCTTAACTCTGTATCTGCCGCATTTCTTCATCGTAAAGTACATATAAGCCCTAAGTTATGAAGAAGTAATATGTGGGGCAATTCTGTGAGAGGCTATATGAATATCCTATCCCTCAGTGGTTTTAGCATTCATTGACTGTTACTTGTATCAATTATAAAGTGGGAAAATTTTATAAATGACAATATAAACTTGCCATTTTGTATTTTTGTTTCTATTTATTAGTATTATTTATATCTTTATTCTTCTTTGGCTATCTCTTCTGCCTCCTTTATTTATTTGGACTCATGCACTCTCTTCCGAATCAGTATAATATCAGTTCCCGTAATCATTCGTTTTGATGTTCAGAAGGTCCCTAATTTTGGCCAGTGAGAGCCCACTGGAGCTGGCTTCTATATCCTTTGATATGCCTCTGTCAGTTTTGAGCACCTCCTTTATGGAATAACAAAATGTTTCAGAGTCTCCTTGAAATTCTGCTGTCTCAGTCCTGAAATTATCCTTTTGTCTAAGGAGATGATTATTATTCTTTACATGGGAAGTATTATATAAAAATTTAAGAAACAAAAACCTGGGCCCTAAGTATACATATACATATTACTTGCTACATGGTGTTATTGCTCTATACCCTTTCAGTGAGAGAGCTAGAAAACATGTATATAAAAATGTATATATATGTATTTTTTAAAATGAGTTCATATTGATAACTCAAATTCGAATCTAATACTAGGAAGTTCTTCCTCCTCATCATTTGATCTATATTTGCATTTCCTTTCTCTCATAGTGAGAATTCTGGTTCCCAGCAGCATCAGCATAGCTACCCATTCACTCAGTTCTAACACATGCACTTGCACCTATGTGTACACACACACATACACACACACTTAGAATTACTACACTAATACCACCAGCACCATCAGATCTAACAAGTAAAATTCAAGATTTCTTTAAAGGTTTTTATTTATTTATTTGACAGAGAGACAGTGAGAGAGGGAACACAAGCAGGGGGAGTGGGAGAGGGAGAAGCAGGCTCCCCACTGAGCAGGGAGCCTGATGTGGGGCTCGATCCCAGGACTCTGGGATCAGGACCTGAACCGAAGGCAGACGCTTAACAGCTGAGCCACCCAGGCACCCAAAATTCAGGATTTCTTTGTAATTACTTTTGTCTTGAGGGTGGAAACTGTATTGTGTTTAAAAATCTGTTATAAGCTATATAAAACTTCTTCTTTATCTATTCATCTATTAATGGTCACTTGAGTTGCTTCCATAGTTTGGCTATTTTAAATAATGCTGCAGTAAACATTGGGGCGTATATATCTTTTCAAATTAGTGTTTTGGTATCCTTTGGGTAAATACACAGTAGCGTAATTACATATGATAATCCTGTTTTTAATTTTTTGTGGAACCTCCATACTGTTTTCCACAATGGATGCGCCAGTTTGCATTCCTACCAACAGTGCATGGAATAGAGGTTCTTTTTTCTCCACATCCTGGCCAACACTTGTTCATATATCTTTTTGAATTAGTGTTTTTGATTTCCTCAGATAAATACCCAGAAGTAGAATTCTGGATCATATGGTTGTTCTATTGAGGAACCTCCATTCTGCTTTCCATAGCGGCTATACCAATTCATATTCCCACCAACAGAGCACAGCCTTCCCTTTTCTCCATATACTTGCCAGCACTTATTATTTCTTGCTTTTTGATAATAGCCATTTTAACAGGTGTGAGGCGATACTTTATTATGGTTTTAATTAGCATTTACATGATGTTTTGTGATATTGATGTTGGTAATCTTTTCATGTGCCTGTTGCCCATCTGTATGTCTTCTTTGGAAAAATATCTACTCAGATTCTCTGCCCATTTTTTAATCAGATTTTTTGATTTATTTTGGTATTGAGTTTTAGAAATTCTTTATATATTTTGGATAGTAGCCCTTTGTTTGATATATGATTTGCAAATATTTTCTCCCATTCAGTAGGTTGCATATTCATTTTGTTGATGGTTTCCTTTGCTGTGCAGAAGCTTTTTAGTTTAATGTTGTCCCCCTTTGTTTATTTTTACTTTTGTTTCCTTTGCTTTTGGAGTCAGATCACAAAAAATCATCACTAAGACCAATATCAAAGAGCTTACCACCTATGTTTACTTGGAAAGAGTTTTATGGTTTCAGATCTAACATTTAAAACTGCAATCCATTTTGAGTTAATTTTTTTGTATGGTATAAAATAGTGATATATTTTCATTTTTTTTTTAAACTTATAGTTGACACACAATGTTTAGAATTTTTTTTTAGAGCAGAAAGTTTACAGCAGAAAAATTCAGAAAGTACAGCAAATTCCCTTATATCCCCACCTTCCTCGTTTTCCCTTTTAATAACATCTTGAATTAGTGTGGTATATTTATTAAATTCGGTGAACTAATAGTGATATATTATCATTAACCAATGTCCTTTGTTTACATTATGGTTCAATCTTCGTGTTGTACCGTTATATGGGTTTTGGCAAATGCATAACGTTATGAGTCCACCACTACAGTATCATACAGAAGAGTTTCACTTCTGTAAAAATCTCCTCAGCTTCATTTATTCATCCCTCTCCCCTCCACTTCTAACACCTGGCAAACGGTGAATCTCTCTGTTCTGCCTCTTCCAGAATCTCATTTGGTTGGAATCATACAATATGATTACATGGCCTTTTTGAGTGGCTTCTTTCACTTAACAACATGCATTTAAGCTTCCTTCATGTATTTTCATGTCTTGATATCTCCTTTCTTTTTAGTACTGAATAATATTCCATTGTATGAATGTACCACAATTTGTTTATCCATTCAGTTATTCAAGGACATCTTGGTTATTTCTATGTTTTAGCGATCATGATTAAAACTTCTTTAAACATTCTTGTGCAAGTTTTTATGTGGATATGTCTTCAGTTCATTTGGGTAAATGTCAATGAGTATGACTACTGGATTGTATGGTGAGACTATGCTTAGAAACTAAGAAACTTCCATACTGGCTGCACTGTTTTGCATTCCCACCAGCAATGAGAGTTCCTCTTGCTCTATATTCTTATCAGCATTTGGTGTTATCAGTTTTCTGGGTTTAGGCCATTCTACTAGATGTGTTAGGGGTATGTGATTATTGTTGTAATTTGCAATTCTCTAATGACATGTGATGTTAATATCTTTGCACATATTTATTTGCTATCTGTATATCTTCTTTGGTGAAGTACCCATTCAGATCTTTTGCCCATTTAAAAAATTGAGTTGTTTTCTTATTGTTACATTTTAAAAGTTTTTTTGTATATTTTATACCAGTCTTTATCAAATACTTTTTACAGAGATTTTCTCCCAGTGCGTGGCTGTCTTTTCATTCTTTTAAAGCATCTTTCTCAGAGCAGAAGTTTTTACTTTTTGTGAAGTCCAGTTTATCAATTTTTTTCCTTTAATGGATCATGCTTTTGGCATTGTATCTAAAATGTCATCACTGAGCATGTGGTCACCTAGACTTTCTCCTATTATCTTCTAGAAGTTTTATAGTTCTACGTATTACATTTAGATTTACAATCCATTCAGGTTAGTTCATGAAAGGTATAAGGCTTGTGTCTAAATTCATTTTTTTTTTTTTTGCATGTGTATGTCCGGATGCACCATTTGTGGAAGGACTATCCTTTCTGCATTGAATTGCCTTTGCCCTCTTGTCAGAGATCTGTTGACTATATTTGTGTAGGTCTATTTCTGAGCTTTCTATTCTGTTCCACTAATTTATTTGTCTATTCTTTCACCAGTACCACACTGTCTTCATTACTCTAGGTTTATAGTAAATCTTAAAGTTGAGGACATGAAACTTTTTTTTTTCACTGAACAGTATATCCTGGAAATCACTTCATACCACTTTAGGGGGATCTTCTTTATGAAATTTGAGTTTTCTAAGTAATTTTATTATGTATGAACAATGAACCACATATTTATTCATTCATAAATCACGAAATTTATGAAACTTACACTTAGGTGGTTTATCTTATTGAGTCTATGTGGATATTTTAAAATGTAGCTGAATTCATAATTAAATAGTCACCATCCATTTGTTATCTCAGTTTCTGTGGGTCAGGAGTTTAGGCATGGCTTAACTGAGTCTGCTGTTCATGGTATCACAAGGCTGCAATCAAAATGTTAGCCAGGACTGTAGTCTCATCTGAAACTCAGGTTTTCTTTTCTAAGGTCATGTGTTGTTAGGATTCATTTCTTTATGGTTGTAGGACCAAGGTCTCTGTTTTCTTATGGTCTTTTAGACTAAATAATCATGAGGAAAAAAAACATGAATTCTATATACTATTTAGATTTAGTCTTTCAATTTTAATTTTTTTCTTTGTCCTTTTCAACCAATTTCTTATTTTATCGAAAATAAAATTGCACCCCAATGTTTATAGCAAGTGTCCACAATAGCCAAACTGTGGAGAGAGCCCAGCTGTCCATTGATAGATGAATGGATAATGGAGATGTGTTATATATACACCATGGAATATTACTCAGTCATCAAAGAAATGAAATATTGCCATTTGCAATGATGTAGATGGAATTGGAGGGTATTATGCTTGGTGAAATAAGTCAGCCAGAGAGAGACAATTATATGATTTCACTAATATGTAATTTAAGAAACAAAATAGAGAATCATAGGGGAAGAGAGGAGAATATAAAACAAGAGGAAATCAGAGAGGGAGACAAACCATAAGATGCTCTTTTTAAAAAATATATTTTATTTATTTATTTGAGAAAGAGAGAGAGCACAAGTAGGGGAAGGGGCAGAGGCAGAAGCAGACTCCCCACTGAGCAGGGAGCCCGATGTGGGGCTTGACCCTAGGACCTGGGGATCATGACTTGAGCCTAAGGCAGCTCAACCAACTGAGCCTTCCAGGTGCCCAAGAGACTCTTAATCATAGGAAACAAACTAGGTGTTGCTGTAGGGGAGGGGGAGTGGGGATGGGGTAAGTGGGTGATGGGCATTAAGGAGGACACGTGACGTAATGAGCACTGGGTATTATATAAGACTGATGAGTCACTGAACTCTACCTCTGAAAATAATAATATGCTATATGTTAATTAATTGAATTTAAATTAAAAAAGAACAATTATAACAAAATAAATCAAATTTAAAAATGTAATAACAAAAAATCAATAAAGTACACTTATTTAGAGTCCAAATAAGTAACTTTCAGTTTTTAGGTATGTTTTATTTAATAAAAGGGGGAAAATCACAAATTATTTCAGTATTAGGAATTTATAAATCTACAAACATTTTAGTCTTATTCTTCAAAGTTAAAAGTCTTTTTGTGGGGGCGCCTGGGTAGCTCAGTCATTGTGTCTGCCTTTGGCTCAGGTCACAATCCCAGGGTCCTGGGATCGAGCCCTGCATCTGGCTCCCTGCTCAGCGAGGAGCCTGCTTCTCCTTCTCTCATTCCCCCTGCTTGTGTTCTGTCTCTCACTGTATGTCTCTCTGTCAAATAAATAAATAAATAAAATCTTTAAAAAAAAAAAAAGTCGTTTTGTGTTCTCACTTTTTGTTGTATTTATGTCATTTTCCATTTGCACTTACATTTTATATAGGTTCATTCATAATCATGCAGTATTATGTCATGCTTTTTTATCTAATAGATAATAGATATTTAATATCTAATAATATTAAATATCTAATACCAAATAGGTTTTACATGTTGTTACATAGTTTTACTAATTATCTTCAATAATATTTGAATCAGAAGAAATACCTTTCTAGAGAGGCAAGCATGATATTGTAAAAAAAAAAACACCACCAAATCTTTAAATCAAACAGATTACTGAATCTCATTTTGTCATTTAAATTATTGTATGGCGTAGGTCAAATTATTTAGCTTTTCACTGCCCAGTTTCCTTGTCTGTAAAGTGACATTAATACGTCCCCCTTATAGAGCTTTTATGATAATTTAAGGAGTTACAAAAAATGCCCAGGGCATCATAGCTGCTTACTAGACATTAGTTGCTTTCCCTTTACTTCCCTTTTTTTCTTTATTGATGTATATAAATATTTATATTTATCAATATTTATGTCAAGTATGATGAAGATATAATTTATGCAATAGTAATACCTATCCATTCTTGAGTGCTTGTTATATTTAGGGAAGTATACGTTGCACTTTAAATAATCTTATCTCATTAAATCTCGTGACAACCCTATAAGAGAGGTATTATTATCCTTATTTTACAGTGACAAACTAAGAACTCTAAGAAACTTGCTTAAGGTAAGTGGTGAGGCAAAAGTCAAAATTAAAACACATATGTGTAAATTTTACTTTCTCTTGTATATTTTTTTAGGATGAATTTTCATTAAGTATATTCATTGGGGTTCTCCAGAGAAACAGAACCAATAGAATGTGTGTGTCACACACAGCCCATAAATTCTGTCAAGAATTGATGTTGCAGTCTGAGTCTAAAAACAGTCTGGGGGAAGAATTCCTTCCTTTTGGAGAACCTCAGTCTTTTTTCTGAAGGCCTTCAACTGGTTGGATGAGGTTCACACATGTTACGGAGGGTAATCTGCTTTACTCAAAGTCTACTGATTCAAGTTAATCACATCTTAAAAAAAAATTCACAGCAACATCTAGGCTCTCTTTGACCAAACAGCTGGGCACCATGACATAGCCGAGTTGACACATAAAATTAGCTATCACAATAAGTATAGTATATCAGTTTTTAAAAAGCTTCATGGCCAGAAAGAACTGGTTCAAATCTTAGCTTTCTAGAAAGTATTATACTAAAGTCCGTTGTCACCACCAGATTTTGAGTATATTATTATTACCATAATCTCACTAGTATACATATACTAGTGAGAGTTTATGTATATATACATAAGTTTATGTATATATACATATATAATACCATATATATAAATACATATATATGTAAATAAACTTGGGAGGAAAGTAATATTATAAAGTATAAATGGTACTTGATTATTTTAATTTCTATTTATTTTACTATTAGCAACCATAGACATATTTCAATATGTATGCTTAACAGTTGTATATTTTGTGTGATACGTTTGTTTCTGTTTTTTGTCCATTTATCCACTGGGGATATGAAATATTTCCCTTATTGTATGTGAATTTTATGTAAAAGAAAGATAATGGGCAGCTTATGATATCTGCTGAAACGTTTTTTCCCATACTAAACACAGTGATTCCAGATTTTTATACATTGCAATTCTATTTATCCAGCAAACATTTATTCACCACTTACTGTGTGTCGTACTGGACCATACACTAATGACATGAAGAAGGCAGCTTAGTTTTCATGACTCACAGTAGTGCAAATGATATACACTATAGTAATATGGGAGCAGGACTCCCTTGATTCATCCTTGGAGGAGTTGGGAATGAGAAATTTGTACTAAATAACTGGCCCAAGATAACTGGGTATGATTTTTTTTTGTACATTGAACCATTACATATTTTATATTGTTCCTAAGAAATTTATAACTTTTATAATTTTTTCTTTAGATTGATATTTTGCAAAAATAATCATAGTTTCACCAAGAGGGATTAATTGTTCTGAAAATTACCTTCCCACTGTGCAGTACTAGAATAATGGGCACAATATATAAAACAGCTGTTTTCGGTTGTTGGCTGTTACGTAGCACGGGTCTATGATCCCTGAAGAAGAGAAACAAATGAGATGAGCTGCAACATCTTCCTGCTTTCTGCCTGGAGGCATTTCATGGACAATAGCAGGGAGAGGAAACCTAAACAGAACTCAATGTTCTCCATGAGTTGAGAAGACAGATTTTAGATTTCAGGTAGGTCAAGGTTGCCAGGATTTGTAGGATAGTGTACTGTGGAGGTGGGAGGCATATACAGTGAGACCTGAACGTCTGCAGAAGGGTTCCATCAGTTCTGATTGAGTACTGATCAGCACATTCAAGAATGTGGAAGAACAAGAAAGCAGTTCTCTTGATTCTAGGAGCTCACACAGAGTTGGAACTATTTTGTATTCCTACTAGCTAGAAAGAAAGATCTAACTTCTAAGATACAGGACACTCAATAGAGTACTCAGAAGAGTCTCATTTTAATAATGATGATAAAGTAGACTTAAAATAAAGATTGTTCTGGAACCATCCTAATAAAGCTGGAGAGAAAGACTTGAAATAAAGTGATCTGCAAGTAAATTATGTGTCAATAAAAAGGAATATAACAAAATCCAGTACTTAACAATGTGAAATTCACAATATTTCCCAAAAGATAAAAAATTATTTGCATACAAAGAAGCTATAACTCAGAGAAGAAAAAGAATCAGTCAGATGGAGAAATGACAGAGATGATGGACTTACCAACCATGGGCATTAATACAGCTATTACAATGCTACAAATATGCTTAAGCATGTAAAGGGTATTCATAAGCATGATGAGGAGAAAAAGACTCAAATGGAACTTCTAGAGATAACAAATATGACAGCTGAGTTGAAAAGTACGCTGTATGGGATCAATATTAACTAGGAATGAAGCAGAAAAGATCAAGAACTTAAAGGTATAATAATAGAAACTAAAATGAAGCACACAGGAAAAAAAAAAAAGACTGGCAAAAACATGATCAGAGTGTCAGTGAGCTGTAGGACAACCTCCAGCAGCTAAGATACATGTACTTGATGTCTAAGAAAGGGATTGAGAGAGAGAAAAATTAGCAGAGAGAAATACTGTGTGAATTTTTCAAAATTTGATGAAAACTATAAACTTACAGATCCAAGAAGCCCAACAAACCATTAGTAAACTTAAAGAAAATCACACCAAGGTGTATTAAAATAAAATTACTGAAGGGGTGCCTGGATGGCTCAGTCAGTTGAGTTTCCAGCTCTTGATTTCAGCTCAGTCATAATCTCATGGTTGTGAGGTTGAGCCCCTCATCAGGCTCCATGCTCAGAGGGGAATCTTCTTGAGATTCTAACTCCTTCTTCCCCCCCGACTATCTCTCTCTCTAAAACAAAGAAATAAATCTATAAAATAAAATAAAATAAAATTACTAAAAATCAGTGATGAAAAGAAAAATCCTAAAAGCAGCCAGAAAAGAAAGGCACATTACTCACAGGGGTACAAAGATAAGAATGAAAACAGACTTCTTGTCACAAACTATGTGACAAGATTGATATTTGGTGTGTATCAAGTGATGATCTTTAAAGCACTAAAAGAAAAAGCTGTTAACCTAAATTTCTACTCTCAGTAAACATATCTTGCAGAAATGAAGGTGAAATGAAAACTTTTCAGACAAACAAATACAAAGAAAATTCACTGTCCACACCTCTACCATAGAGAGATTAAAGGAAGTTTTTTATGCAGAAGGCAAAATGGTATCAAATAGAAATGTGATCTGCCAAAAAGTGAAAAGCTCCCAAATGATAAATGTGTGGGTAAATGTAAAAGACGATTGTCTAATTATTTTTATTCTCCTCAAAATATAATTGACTATATCGTGAGATTTATAACATATGTAGAATTAAAACAGATGCTAATCTAGTTCTTTTTTCTTTGTCAGTAACATGCTTTGTTTTTTTCTCCTACAAAGTGGTAAAATTTTCTGTTTAATCTTAGCAGAGTCCAAAATTTCATCAGGTTACCTTTAAATATGTATTACTAATTAGTGAATTTATTTACTTACTTATTTAATATGTGCCATTTTTAAAGTAATCCTTCTTGGGTACTTGTAAACTCTTAATCTGAATATAACTTTAGGGCAGGAATGTTTTTTTCTGTTATTTCTTTATTATTACATCTTCATTTGTTCTTATTCCATTATTTATAAACTTACAAATGCTAGGTTTATACTTGCCTTTAATAAAGGTTTCTATTTTTTTTTTTTTTATTCTGCACTGTCTCCATCTGATTTTCTAGAACACTAAATTGCTTTTCTTTAGTGGCCTTTTCTTTATCATTTTCTTGGTTGAATTTTAAAATTCAAGTACCCTTTATTTGGGTTCTAGAGACTCTTTTTACATATTCTAATTTTATATACTTAGGGGATCACAATAGATTTTTCTTCATTTTTCCCTCTGTGTCCTCCATTATTTTTGCCTCTTACTGTCTTGATCATCTAAGTTTGCTCCTTTTTAGCTGCTATGTCAACTTAAATGTCTTATTGATCCTTCTCTGCCTGTTCATATAATTGGGTATGGGATCCTTCCACACCTGTACTACTCAGGCTTTGGAATCTCTTGAAAAGTGGTAATTAAAAAATCGGAGAGCAGGATTTACCCCCAGAGTGCTTTTAGTGGGAAAGCTTATTTAGCTTATAAGGGGAGATCTGTAATTTTCAGTGCAATCAGGGATGCATTGAACTTAGCCCAATGCTGTAATTCCTCTCCAATGAAAAGTAACATCTAGCCTTTTTAAATGAACAAGCAGAAGTTTCTCTCCTAACTCAGGGATATCCATGGATCTGTGACATTTGGTGAGAGAGGGAAACCTAGAAGAGGCTATACTCTCTCACTCCTCGCCAGTAAATGTCAGGCCAGAACTGCATTTTCTTTCTTAGGCCTTGAGATACCAGGTGATTCTAGGTTCTTCTCTTGCCTCCAGAGTAGACAACAATTCTTTCTGAGCTTGAGTGACCCCTCCAGGGACTTAGGAAAGAGAAGGAATGGTGAATATGGACACAGCCTATCATCTTCCCAGAGTCTTATTTCTCAACTCTCCAATGGAAATTAGGTTCGATCTTACTTGGTTGTCTGGTGAGATGTATCACAGAATAATTATGGAACATCCTAAATATCCCCCCTTTTTAGAAGTGTTACAAGTTCTGCCAAGAGAGAGTTGTTTTATTGGGTGACTTTTAAGTGAACTTTTTTCTTTTTACAAAAAAATGGAGAATTTATTCAGAGGAACAGAAGCAGCAGGAGTTTTCACTGGGTCATTTTGATTCCCGGTAGGAGTTAACTGCAATTCAAGTGTTCTCAGCAGCTGACTTTCTTTTACTTCAAATTCCTAGAACTTTCAGAAGAGACTCTAATTATAAGATATTTTATGGAAAACACTTGGCAATTATTTCCCACGGGTGCAGTTTTAAATACAGGAATCACATTCCTTCCCCACCCCCACCTCCCAAAAAGTCCCCACTAAATTATGTATTTTTTTAGGGTATATTATTTTCTATTTTACAGCTTTCAGGGTAAAAAAGTATTTTAGGGGAGCAACTGATACTGCTGTTAAGACCTTACTCACACCAGTCTTGTCATGGTGCACGGCTGTCCTTCTGATCTTACCTCTGTTGAGCAGAGCCTAGGGAGAGAGATGAGGCTAAAAACTAGAAATAAGATACAGGCCTAGAAAGAGAGAGAAGAGGAAAGATTTTTGGAGGAAGGTGTCTTTAGAAAAAACTAAAGATTCACTTTTGTAAGTTCTTTTAAGTATTTTGGAATCTTGTTAGAGAATGTGTTAACATTATTTTTGGATAGATGTTATTAATTTGGACACATGCAATATTGAATTTGCTTTGATTCATTTGGCATGTATGTTATCAAGATTTACACCTCAGTTCTTCCTGTGTCTCACAACACATTTTCCTTCTCCCTTATACTCCCTATTTTTTTTTAAGTCAAATTGTGTCATTTTATAATTTACATTTATAGAACAATACTCCTTGCCAACAGTAAGGATTACATTTTCTCATTTGTTTTCCAGATTTTGCTTTCAGAGTAGCTAGATGGCACTTTGAAGTGGAAGTATATTTAGTAATCATGTTATTTTAACATTTCCAGAAGTGAAAGACCTAAAAAATGAGAACCAAGAGTACATTTTTTAAACTCAAGTTAGAAAGAACCATTATTTGAATACTTCAAATTAATACAAATTGCTTGGTTTCTCTTAATAAACATAATGAAATTAAATCTTACTTATTTTTATAAATTATTTGTAAAACAGAAAATGTGAAGATGTGAAAATTATGAAATTTGCTTAAATTCTTAGGATTGTTTCTGCTTTCTGGTAGACATTTAACCAACTTAGTATCATTACTGGAATCACAAAAGAGTACTAGTCTCTCATTTTTTTTTTAAAAGACATTTTTTGTTACAGACAATTTGGGAAATAGCAAATGTATGAAAAATAAAATGAAAATTTATCTTTCATACAGAGATATATTTTATCTTAGTTTTTTCATATATAGATGACTAAAAATGAAACTCTGCATTTTAAGTCTTCACTTATCATGTGAATTTTTCCATGCAAACAACTTTTCAAAAAATTTACTCATCAATAATATTCCAATATATGGAGGTAGTATAATTTCGTTATTTCCTATGGTTAGACATTTAGGTTGCTCAGAAATTTATTTGATCATAAATAATACTAAGAAAAATATCCTGGAATAAAAAAAATGTTTGTGTATATATACCTTTTTGTGTGATTAGATTGGTAGAGTTGAAATAAATTTGTTAAAGCATATAGTCAATAATATTTGTTGGCTTATAAGAGTATTCCAAGTTGATTGTAGAAAGTTTGCAAGATTTAGAAGAGTGTAAAGAAAAGTTTGAATTGGCCATTATTTCACTATTTAGAGACAACTTTGATTAAAATTTTAAAAACCGAATTAACGTGCCCAGGGTTTGTTATACTGCTTTAAAAAATGAATTAAAATGAAAATTGTAGGGGCGCCTGGGTGGCTCAGATGGTTAAGCATCTGCTTTCGGCTCAGGTCATGATCTCAGGGTCCTGGGATCGAGCCCCACATTGGGCTCTCTGCTCAGTGGGGAGCCTGCTCCCCCCTCTCTCTCTGCCTGCCTCTCTGCCTTGTGATCTCTCTCTCTGTCAAAGAAAGAAAGAAAGAAAGAAAGAAAGAAAGAAAGAAAGAAAGAAAGAAAGAAAGAAAGAAAGAAAGAAAGAAAGAAAGAAAATTGTCCATAGTAATTTCTGAGAATATGATTTGATTTGAATATGAATATGATTTATAAAGACTTTTAAATATTTCATCATATGGATATAACCTAATTTATTTAACAGTGTTTTTGTGTTACATGTTGGGTTCTTTCAGTTATATAATCCTTTAGCCTAAATATTACGTGCTTCCTCTAGTATGGATACCTAGAAGTGGAATTTTTAAAAGTGGTGAAAAAGGGGGTACCTGGGTGGCTCAGTTGGTTGAGTGTCTGCCTTTGGCTCATGTGGTGATCTCAAGGTCCTGGGATTGGAGCCCCATGTTGGAATCCTTTTTCCCCAGTTCGTGTTCTCTCTCTCTCTTAAATAAATAAATAAAATTAGGAAAAAAGTGATGAATAAGAAGAAATTCTTTTTTAGGTTCTTTATACACATGTCAGCTTATTTTGGGGGTGCCTGGGTGGCTTAGTTGGTTAGGAGTCTGCCTTCAGCTCAGGTCATGATCCTAGAGTCCTGGGATTGAGTCCCACATCAGGCTCCTTGCTCAGTGGGGGGCCTGCTTCTCCCTCTACCTCTGCCTTCCTCCCTCTCTCTCTCATGACTAAATAAAATCTTTAAAAACAAAACAACAACAAAAAAACCCTTATTTTTCAAAAGATTTAATCAACTTATTTTCCCAATTCAAAGCCCCTCATCAGCATTACATGTTATGCTTAAAAAAAAGAGTGCCAGTTTGATCAGTGAAACTAGGGCTTTGCTATTTGGATTTCTGTTTCTCTGAGTGCTAATAAGCGCTTTTTGTTTGATCAGTGGCCAGCTGTATTACTTTTAAAATGATCTTTTCAAGCCTTTTATATGTTTTAAAATTATTATGCTATTTTACTTATGGATTTGTAGGGTCTTTGCATATTAAGGATATTATTACTTTGTTGCATTTATTGTAAATTATTTTCCATGCATGTAATTTATGTTCAAATTACATTAAGAATGTTCAAATACAGGGTTTAATTTTTTTATGAAATGATGTCTCTAAATCATTTCTTTTATATGTTTACTAATATTTTTATTAGATAGTCCTTTAAAAGAAAGTGCTTTTTTTTTTCCTCCACAGAAGACTTTAATTCACATGGTTTCATTTACTATGGTATGTGAAAAGAAGTATAAGTTTTTTTCCACCCCCCAGACATTATAAACTATTTCCCATCATAGTTTATTGAGTAATCCACTCATTTTCCATAGATTTTTGATGCTTCCTTTTTCACGTATTAGGTATTTACATAATAAAGATTATATATTAAGATCTGAACTAGTACTATTTCTTCTATAATTTTTGCAGAAGTACTATAGGGTTTTACCTTTTATAGTACTTATCTTCTTTTTCACAATTAGCTTTTTTATTCTTTATTCTGGTGAACTTTCCATTCATTTTGCTACCCATCCCCTCAGATCCAACAAGGATCAATTTATTATTTTAACCATTCATGAAAAAGTATTTATTGTTCAACTATGATCTGTTATGTACAGTTCTGGTCTCATATAATTATGTATGGTACAACTTCAGCCTTCAATTTACTATAGAATTTTGTTCGTAATTACAAGTAACATGCCTTTATCTGAGGATTGAGCCTTCTCAATCAAGATTATGGTATTTCTCTATTTGAACTAGTTTTCCTTTGTCTCTCAGCGATGTGTTTTCATGTTTTATAATCTCACAGCTTTATTTACCTAAAGCCCCCACATCTCTCATTAAGGTTATTGTTAGCTGTTTTGATTGTGAATTTCAAATTTTTTGGATCATATCTTTTTATTATATGTTCTAGGAAGTTTCCTTTATATATAGAAAGACTGTTAATTGTTATGTTTATTTTATAACCAGTAGTCATATTATACCCTCCTAAACTATAATGATTTTCAGCTGCTCTTAAGTTTTATTAAGTATGTAATTATTTCACCTGAAGATAATGTGATATTTTTATAATTATACGTCTATCATTTAGGATATAATTTTATGATCTCTTTTTCTTGACTTTTGCATTGGCAAGAACTTTCATGACATTAGATAATAACAACAGTGATGGAACTTGTTATTTTCCCACTAATTTAACTTTCATGACATTAGATAATAACAACAGTGATGGAACTTGTTATTTTCCCACTAATTTTAATGTTATTATGTACTGTCAATTCTTGTTTTAATATCTTTTTTTCTGTAGTTTACTAGATGTCTTTAGGATTTTTTTTTCAGTTTTATTAAATAACTTTTTGATACATATTGAGACAATTTATATTTTATTTGATCCATTGCATTCCCAGTTTAAATCTATATTGTATAATATTTAAATATGCTGTTGGATTTTTCATGTTGCTATTTTATTTAGGATTTTTAGATGTAAATCATTTCACTTGTTTTTAATAGCAAAGATGTTTGTTTTAACATGAATTTATCATTGAGCTTTTCTTTTCAGTTTATTGTAGGTTTTAACATACCAACTTCTTGTTTTTACTCATATTATTATATGTTCATAAATAATATTTAATTATTGTCAGTTTTATCCTCTTCTTTAGCCCTATAGTTACCATTTAAGTATTTAAAAGAATGTTTTGAAATCTGTAGTAGGTGGGCTTTTTTGGGGGTGCTTAATGTTTTTTAGTAATTTTTAGAGATTTTCTTTTGTTTGTTTTGTTTTGACATCATAATGAGAAGAAATCAAATTTATCCTCTTAAGGAATGGGATTTTTTATGATATATTCCAAGGTAAATTTTTGTAAACATTCCATAAATATATGATAAGAGACTTTGGTTTTTCTTTCCAGCTAAACCTTTTATATTTTATAATAAT
Organism: Potos flavus; assembly: GCA_028534135.1. Classification (NCBI taxonomy): domain Eukaryota; kingdom Metazoa; phylum Chordata; class Mammalia; order Carnivora; family Procyonidae; genus Potos; species Potos flavus. The sequence goes on from CM052897.1 coordinate 18,354,568, forward strand.
TTTCAGTATTAATTTTGTTATTCAATCACTGTTTTATTTTATTTGCTTTCTCTATCTTTCATAGATTGACAATAGAGTGGAATATTCTCTCATTATAATTATTTACCTGTTATCTTTGTATTTTCACAATTTTGCTTTATACCTTGATGTTGTTTAATTAAAATCACAATTTTTACAGTTAAAACTTACTGCATGTCTTATAAATGTTAATCACACAATAAATGGTAGTTTTTGGAGCCTCATATTTAGGATTGCTTAGGAGTTTGAGTTTGGCATAGAATAAATAGGCCTATTTAAAACCTGGTATTTCTGCTGTATTTATAATTAATATTTCCCAACTTTATCTTTGTTATTGGTTTCTTATATACCTTCTGTGTTTTATTGCTGCCTTTTTTTTTTTTTTTGCCTTTCATTACATAGGCTACATTTTATTTATCTTGTTTTTATAGTGAATTGAAATATAGAAATTCTTGCTTTACTTTTAATAATTATTGGCTTAAAGTTTATTCAATACTTTCTTTAAAATGTATTTTTCCAGTTACCAAGTTTAAGAACAAAATTACAAATTTCAGTATGATGAGAAATTTAGCTTCCTTTAACTTGTCTTATTTGCCATTCCAAGATGTTGTTAATTAAATCTGAAACTCCAGTCCTTTTAATATAAAAGTTATTTTGATCCTATAAACCTTTTTTTTTTGGCTTTTACTTTCAATTTTATAGCCATATTAGCAAACAATATTATACTTAGATTTTTTATTTAACTGAGTTAAATATTCACTAATTATCCTTTATGTTGCATCATTGCATGTTTTCGATGCTTTAATTTGTCTCTTGATAGGATAGAATTTTTTCAGGATAAATTTGTTGTCCTAAGAATTGATTATGAGAGCGGAATTTCCTAAGTTTTGCTTTCAAGGGCAAACTGGTAACTTTGCTAGGCATAAAATTCTTGAGTTATAACTCTGCATCCTGAAAAATCTGTGGACATTTTCTATCATGTGATGCTTTTAATATTGCAAATATTGCAAAAATATAAGGTCAGCATGATATTTTCTCTTGGTAGATATGGTGGACATTGGATTTTTAAAATTTTCTTTGTTTTCTGGGTACTTAGGATGTGAAAACCTTCCTATTGGCAAAGATCTCCAAATTGGTTACTACAGTTATAAGAGAGTTGAGATTCCAGTGGTGTCTTGTCATTGCCTGAATTTTTAGGCTTTTTATTGATCCTGTGAGGTACCCAATACTTACATAATTGTATTTTCTGCTTCATTTAGCCAGTGTCGGTTTCTGTTTTTGTATCCAAGAATTCTCACTAGTATAGTGGGCAACCTGAATGCTCATTCTGAAAGCTTGAAGAGCTTATTCTTTTTTCTTAGAATTAAAAGATTTTGCCAAAATATGTCTGGACACAATTCTTTTCCAATAATTTTTCTAGGCATTTGCTGCAGGCCAGATCTTTCTTGATTCTAGAGAGTTTTCTTCTATTCTATTTTTGATGATTTCCTCCGTATCCATTGCTGAGGCTTATTCATCCAGGATTATCTGTTCTTAGACTAGATCAGTGTTCTTGATTTTTTTGATGGACCAGATTTTCTGACAAATTTTTATTCTTCTTCTGTGGTTTTGGGCTAGCTTCTTTAATGTGGTGATCAAAACACTAAATGACATTTTATAACATCATTTTGGCTCTTAGAGACTTCCAAAGAGAATTTTATAATCCATTCTTTTCTTATTTCAACCAGTTTTATTTGTATCTTTGTCTCAGTCTGAGCCTTTACTTTTCTTGTTGTTCCCTGCCGATGTTTTTGTGTCGAAGGTCCCCAAGGTCACCTCCAGGTTTTACTAGGAGGACTTACAGGATTCAGCAAATAGTTGCACTCACAGTTATGATTTATTACAGGGAAATATACAAAGCAAATCAGGCAAGGGAAAAAATGCATGGATGAAGTTGGGAAGAAAGCAGGCACATGCTTCTAAGGGTTCTCTAACAGTGGAGTCAGACAGGATGCCTTTAATTCTCCCAGCGACGAGTTGTGACAACACTTGTGAAATGTTGCCAACCAGAGAAGCTCATTTAAGATTCAGATCCCAGATCTTTCCTGGAGGCTAGTCATGTAGACACCCTCTGCCTAGCACGTACCACAATCCCAGATTCCCAGAAGGAAATCAAATGGTCAGCACAAATCACTGTTTTCACAAACAGTTTAGGCACAGTGAGCCACTCTTGTCCAAGTGACAGGAATTCCTCAGAAATCCAAGTTCCCAGTGACCAGCCAAGGACTGTACTTGTAAACAGACTTTTCAAAGGGTACAAAGGTGTGCTATGTTGCCTTTTTTCTGCATAGTTTCATACTGGCTAGTTTTTTAATGTTTTAAAAGATGCTAAATATATCTGCTAATTTTTTTGTATCATATAAAATTAATTTCAGAGACAAAGATATATCCTAGAAACTATTTCCTTTCCTTATGCTACAGCATCTTTTAATAGTCTCCTCCCATTTGAGAACCTTTTCAATTCGTTCATTCTTTTTTTTTCTTTTTTTTAAAGAGAGAGTGAGTGAGAGAAAGAGCGAGCATGCGAATGAGAGGGGCAGAGGTAGAGAGAGAAACTTAAGCAGGCTCCATGCCCACCACGGAGCCTGCTGCAGGGCTCAATCTCATGACCGTGAAATGATGACTTGAGCTGAAATCAAGAACCAGATGCTTAACCAAGTCACCCAGGCACCCTGCCATTTGCTCATTTTTAAATGAAGTAAAGGCTTTTTAGACCTTATATTTTCACTTGGTCATTGATACTATTAATCTCATTTTTCTTTTGGGTCTAATAAGTTTCCACTCTCACATCTAAACTTTAATGATAGGTTGATATGAGCACTCAATTTGTGATATCTAGCAAGTATCCACTTAGAGAGATATTTTCTAGAATGAAGTAAAGTTCTGTAACTTTTGTTAGAGTTAGCTAGGGAATCAAATACAGTTTTTTGTCCTTTGAAAAATGTTGTACCTTAAATAATATATTCTTTGGTGTGAAAAGCTCCAGCTCTTCAGATTGCTTTTCAGTAACTGACTGAACTTTCCAGGATTCAGCATGACTCATTGATTTCTGCTTTCAACCATGGCACATGCTTGGAGCTAAAAGGTATTGTTTTAGTCTGGGTCACATTAGGAGACAGCTATCACATAGCAATTCAAACAGACGAAGCTTGACATAAATGATTTTAAGATTACATTTTGTAAGGGTATTCTATGGCTGAAGGAAAGTACCCAAGGCAAGACAAACTTTCAAGAGAAGCCCTTTCCACAAGATTGTGGTTCAGAACTCATTGGAGAAAGTAGAGTTGCAGCCCACTGGATGGTCCCGTAAGGGCTGGCCAACATCACAGGGAGCTCTGAAGCTGGAATGGCCCTTCAGAGTTGTCCTAGGTTGGGAAAAGATGACTGGACTTCATTGGCCAGTTATTAGAGACAGGCTGCTCTAGGAAGAGACTTTGACTTTAGGTAATGATAGGATGGCACTGTCTGGTGATGTTAAGTGACAGATTTAATAGGGACAGATTTAATTTAAGTATGGTCAGTTCTGTTTGGAGCAGTTCTGTTTGATCAGAGCTGTGTGTCCTTGAAAGGGTTTTTCAGATGGTAGAAATCCATAGTTGAGGAACAGAAAAATTCTTTTCTTGAAGATGAAATTAGTTCTTAATTAGGGTGATCATGGTGGAAGATTGGGGAATGAATCTACAGTAGCATGTGGTAAATCAGAAATTGCTGATGTTTTTGATTGTCATGGGTACCTCCCACTTAGTATCCCAGACAAATGACTTACCCAGCATGGGTTTAATGCCAGGACTAGACAGAATGTGGCTCAGGCATTTCAATTCAGGTGTTTGATCTTGGATCTTGGAGATTTCATTAAATGCTAGGAGATGGCAAGAGTGCTGCACAGGTTGAAGGATATTGCCATTTATTTTTAGCTTGTCCTGGTGCCTCTGGAAAGTTCTCTTTTATTTAAAAAATTATCTCAAGAAAGAGAGACTTTTTAAGACACTCAAGTATTGTTAATCTAATTATTACTTAAAGGTAGTTTGTCAGGGAGAAAACATTAGTTCTGAGTTTCTTCGCTAGTGTAAATTTGTGAAATATTTCAATCAAAAAACATTTATTGGGTACTGTTGAGCATATAAAAGAAGCATATTAAATTCTGCGTTCAAATACCCACTCTGTGCCATCTACTACTCCAGATACTAAGAGTACAAACGTAAGTAAGATATAGACCTCCCTCTTTACCAGCTGTTACCCCTGGGAAGGGATTCTATTTTAGATAGTATGTTTATGACTTTAAATTAACCAGGTCAAAGTTGGGCCTTGAGGTGAAAAATTAACTTCAAGGGTTTGCTTCTCAAGATTTCATTCAGACCCTTTCCTTTCTCTAGTATGCACACTATCCTGTTCACTGTGGCAGGTGAAATTGAGGAAAATGCTCTTAGGATAAGAAAACAACCTAAATCTAAAGTTATTTTGAGCATGAGTTTATTATAAGCCAAGAACACAGGCCTAGAAAATTTCTATCAGGACACATGGCTTTAAAAAACCCTAGTAAACAGTTTAACTTCTCTGCACTGGAAAACAAACTCACCAGGTATATTTAATATGCACATACACACACATCTTGCAACAAAAATACCTTCTGTGGGGATGTAATTTCTTATATTACATTGTTGTATGTATTCTAAAAGAAACTTCATATCTTTTTTTAATGAGTCAGAGAATTTTTAAATATTTAAAACACCTTAAAAAATATATTTTTGCTGCTAATTTCTATCTCCTCAGTAACGATGTGACCAAACTGTGATCTAGATTCCAGTTTTTTATACATCTTTCACCTTTACATACGTACTTCACTCTATGGATTAGCATGATCTGTCTTTGTGTATAAACTGGAAAAAAAAGAAATCGTATCTATTCCTGAAGATGTTTTGAGATTTATTTTTCTCTACGTTTGCAAAACCTATGAAGATTTTGTCGATTGTGTGATCTGATTGGCAAAGGATTATTTGGACATATATAACTGTTGTAACTCTATTATTCATAAAAAAAATTTGACTTGTTTTGGAATTATTTGAATTTCAAGTTTTGTAGCTCTTTATGCAAGTTGACACAGTAGGTCTAAAGTTGTGTGAGTAAAAGCACTGTACGTGAAAGTGTTTTATTATTAGAACCCAAAATACAAGAGTAACATCAATTCATAGCAGTTAGTAGCACATGCATCTCATAGAGGTATTATGATTTTATTTCATTATGTTAATAAATATTTAGTAATTGTTAATGAAAGCACTTGCAAATAAGCATTTTAAAAATATCCTGATTGGGTGCATTTAAAAGATTCTATATCAGCTGTTCTTTTGACCACTTATAGTTTTCCTTTGTTATGTTCTCCATGCATTTTTTTTAACTTCCTAAGTATTTTTCCCCCCAGGATTTTGTCTACTGTTGTTAAAAGAATATTTTGATCCTGCAATTGAATTTACAAACACTAACATATCTAACATCTTTTGTATTTTTAAAACATGACTTAATATTTTAGTCTTACTTTCTGTGGCTTTAAACTTTTCATGGTCCCAAACTAATTACCTTAGTCTTTTATTTCCATTTTCCTGTGAGATGATAAAGTTTAGAAACTATTTTCTCTTTCAGTTAAATATATTTTCTTATTTTAAAAATAAAATGAAGACCATTGCTTATTGTGTAATTTCCTCCAACCAATAATGTGAATCATGGAAGTTACCCAGTAGTATCCAATCATTAGTCTAAACCATCTGTTCCACATCTCTTAGCAGTGATGTGTCCTTAACCTACCCTTGACAATATAATATTAACAGGCTGTGAAAAATCTCCAATTTCTGTTCCTATTTTATTTATCCTATTTTGATTTAGTGTCATTACGACCTAGAGTTAATCAGTTTTCTGCTCATCTGACAAACTTAATATCTAATTTGTATTCATTCACTTTTCAATGTAAAATGCTTCAGTTGTAAGTTTTGTTACTTTATGATGGCTTAATTAATATATTTTCAATCACATTCTTTGCTTTTAGAAAATTTTACTTTCATATAACCGAGCAACTGCTTCCCCATAAAATGATGAAAATATAGTATATATAGAGAGAATAGTATATAAAATATAAATGTGAGGAATGGAAAAAAATATGCTATTACATATTGAACATGGTAAAATATTGCTATTTAAGAGTGGGCAATTTTTATCTTTTGATTATGAGATTATTAAAAGTCTTTTTGGACCTGTTTTCCTGATCAAACATACTTTTTATTTTCTGTTTATTAGTCCAATACACACACACACACACGCACACAAATATATACATATATCCATACACACTAGCACATTAGCATTTTTATATTACATTTGTTTGAAGGGCATTTCTATTTACAATTGTTTAAAGACATAAAAAATGAAAAAGGACCAAAGTTGTCAAGTCACAACTATATGCATATAAGGTGCCCAGAATTGTGCTAGTCATTTTTCAGGTTACACATATAATAGAAAATATTGGTCCCATAATCATAAAGATTAGATACACTTTATGTGACATCTAGCAGATAGTTCAAAACAGTAGATTAAGTTGTCAGGACCATCTGTACTATGCGATTTAGAGAAGAGAAATAGTCTCAGAATCCTTTATGCCTAGCCACATAGAGGCTTTCTTGATGGATTATCAACATCGTAGCATTAGTTGTTGAAAATTGTGCCTTGGCAAATGTTGAACTTGTTTTAAACTATCCATTTTCCACAACATAGCTTCGGTTTTTTTTGTGTGTCTCATCACCTCACTATGCCCTTCCTCATACCTGGTTTACTAAACATGGCAAGCACTTTCACACTGCCATGGTCTGCAGTCGCTCTGCGTTCTCATTCCCCTCTTGTCAGAATTTTTATCTCATGAGGTACTGTTGCTTAAGTGCAGGCAGTTTTCTGAATTCTTTCTTCTTCTAATGGCTCCTTCTTTATGTTCTCCTAATACTTTGTTTCTGTTATCTCTGTAATGCTCATAATTTTGGCCTAGTTTTACTGTCTGGTTACTGATATACATATCTCTTTATACCTTGAGTTTTGAGTTACTGACATACTTGTCTTTCTCTTTCCTTACCCTCAGATTTAGTCTTATAGACAGTAGTTGTTGAGCAACAAATACTTAAAAAAATTTAGTGAATATATTTGAAATGGTGGATATAAGCAATATAATTTGAATTAAATTAAGAAGTAATCAATTAATAAAATTAATTATATACTTATGTAATATAATGTACATTTTATATAATTAATTAAAATTTACCCACAAGGAAACATCAGGCACAGACGGTTTACTGGTGTAAAATCTTTTAGACTTTTAGAAAATAAAGGATTAGGGTTGTTCCCAAGTTATTATATGAGGTCAACATTACTGCAAAACCAGAGACATTTCACAAGAAGAAAACTTTACATCAATATCACTCATGAACACAGCATCAAAAATCCTTAACAAAGTAGTAATAAATAAATAATCTATTAAAAAGATTATACATCCTGACCAAATGGGTTGTATGTCAGAAAGGCAGAATTTTAAGAACCTAAAATCAATTGATGTGGTTTACCATATTAATAGAAGAAGAAAAATATATGATTATGTAAATGGTATAGAAAAAGAATCTATTCATGACACAGACTCTCAGTAAGCTGAAAATAGAGGGAATTTTCTCCACTTTATAAAGGGTGTCTACAAAAATGCTGTGGCCAACATAGACTGAATACTTTTGACTTAAGATTGGAAACAGGACAAAGATGTTTGCTCTTAACATTTCTATTCCGTATTGTATTGGGCATTAGGGGAAGTTCAATAAGGCAAGGGTAAGAAATAAAAGCATAGAAATTTTAAAGGAAAAAGTAAAACTCTTTATTCACGGATGACATGATTGTTTACATAGGAAATTCTTTAAAAATATGCAAAACAGCAGTCAGAACTAAAATGTTTATTTAGCAGGATACAAGGTCAGTAAACAAAGTCAACTCTCATTTTTACATGAACAATTGACATTGAAATTAATAATGCCATTGAAAATATTTTCCAGAAATATGAAATGAATATCCCTATGGATTTAAAAAGGTGTGTGCAAGACTAGTACACTGAAGACTATAAAAACATCGTTGATGGAAATTAAAAAAGGCCTAATATATGGAGAGGTTTTCTGTATTCATAAATCAGAAGACTTAATATTGTTTAGATATCTCTTCTCCTCAGTTTGTACTGTGAATTTGGTGCAATTCCAAACAAAACTCAAGCAGGCTTTTTTTTTTCCAGATATTGACAAGTGTATTCCAATTTTTTTTTTTCAAAATCAGAGGTTCTATGATAGTTAAAACAATTTTGAAAAAGAACAAATTTGAAGGACTCTTGATTCCAGACTTTACTACAAAGCTATATTAATTAAGTCAGTGCCGTATTGGCATGAGGAGAGAATCAGTAGGACAGAATAGAGAATGTTCAGAAATAGACCTACACATATATGGTCAATTGATTTTCAAAAAAGTTTCAGGGTACTTTAATGGGAAAGGATAATCTTTTCAACTAGTGGGGCTACACAAACTTATAACTATATTTAAAAAATGATCATCAAACCTTACTTCATACTGTACATGAATATTAACTCAATGTGGATCAAAGACCAAAATGTAAAAAAAAAAAAATATATATATATACATATATATATATGAAAATATATTTGTGACTTCTGGGTAAGAAAAGATTTCTTAGATATTAAGTAAACAGCACAAAGGATGTATGTCCAGAATATAGAATATTAAAAAAAGTTTATATTTCTGGATATTCACATGCAAAGAAATGAATCTAGACACAGACTGTACTCTTCACAAAAATTAACTCAAAATGGATCATGGACCTAAATATAAAACACAAACTATAAAATGCCTACATGAAAGCATGGGAGAAAATCTAAATGACCTTGGGTATAATGATGACTTTTTAGATTCAACACTAAAGGCAGGATCCGTGAAAGAATTGGTGATAATTGATAAGCTGGACTTCATTAAATTTAAAAACTTTTGCTTTCAAGATCAAGAGAATGAGAGGATAAGGCCACCAACAAGGAGAAAATATTTGTAAATCATAAATCTGACAAATGACTATTATCCAAAACATATAAAGAATTCTTAAAACTTGACAATAAGAAAACAAACAATAGATTAAAATTGAGCCAAAGGCCTTCACAGACACCTCACCAATGACGATATCTACATGGCAATTAAGCATTTGCAAAGGTGTTCCACATGTCATCAGGGAAATGAAAATCAAAACCACTAGAAAGGTCAAAATCCAGAAGACTGACAAGGCCAAATGCTGAGGATATAGACCAAGAGGAACTCTCATTCATTGTTGGTAGGAATGCAAAATGGTACAGACTCTTTGGAAGACAGTTTGGCAGTTTCTTACAAAATGAAACATACTCTTACTATATGATCCAGCATTCTCACACCTTGCTATTTACCCAAGGGAATTGACAACTTATGTCCACACAAAAACCTGCACACAGATGTTTATAGCAGCTTTATTAATAATTTCCAAAACTTGGAAGAAGCCAAGACATTCTTTAGTAGGTAAATGGATAAATAAACCGTGATACATCAAGACAGTGGATTATTATTCAGCACTAAAAAGAAATGAGCTATCAAGCCATGAAAAGACACGAAGGAACCTTAAATGTGTGTTACTACATGAAAAAAGCCAACCTGAAAAAGCTTCATATATAATATAATTCCAACTATATGACATTCTGGAAAGGGCAAAACTATGGAGGTAGTAAAAAACCAAAAGCCAAAAACTAAACCAAAACAACAGAAAAAACAGTGGTTGTGTTAGAGGGATGAATAGGTGGAACACAGAGGATCTTTAGGGCAGTGAAAGTACTTTGTATGATAACATAAGAATGCATGTATGTCATTATCAAAATTGTAGTGTAAACTATGGACTTGGGGTGATGATGTTGTATTGGTATAGGTTCACCGTCTGTAACAAACGTGCCCCTCTGGTGGGAGATGTTGATAGTGACAGATGCTATGCATGTGTTTATATGAAATCTCTGTTCCTTCCAGTTTTTCTGTGAACCGTAAGCTGCTCTAAACAAAAAAAAGGACCTCTTAATGCAAAAATAAGAAGTCAGATTAACCCAATTAAAAATAGGCAAAGGATTTGAAAAGATATTTCACCAAAAAAAAAAAAATATGTGTATGGCCTCCAAATGTAAGAGAAGATACTTAACACATTAGTAATCACTGAAATGGAAGCTAAACGCATTATGTGTTACTACTCCACACCCATTGCAATGGCTAAAATTAAGTATTGCTAATAATGTGGAGATACTTGAACTCTCAAACACAGCTAATAGGAATGTAAAATGGTATAAACACTTTGGAAAATATTTTGACAATTTCCTAAAAAGTTTAAGATAGACCACGTGACCTGGCATTTTAGGTATTTACCCAAGAGAAACAAAAGCTTATGTCCACACAGAATTTTACATGAATGTTCACACCTACTTTATACATAATGGCCCCAAACTGGAAACAACCTAAATATCTATCAACAGATGAATGTATAAATCAACTTTGACATATCCATACAGTGGAATACTACTTTGGATTAAAAAGGAATAAACTACAGATACAAGAAAAATAGAGGTAAGTCTCAAAAACATCATGCTGAGTTAAAGAAGTCTTCAGACATAAAGCATATGCTTATGATCTCATTTCTGTGAAGTTCTAGAAAAGACATGTCTTATAGGGTGATAGAAAAAAAGTTTCTAGAGCCAAGGGTAGGTGAGTATGGACAAGGAAGGAGCACAAGCATTTGTGGTGATGGAAATATTCTGTATCTTAATTGCAGTGATGATTACTCAGTTGTATACATTTATTAAAAGTTGTCAAACTGTACATTTAAAATGAGTACATATTATGTTATACTTTAATAAAATTGATTTTAGAAAGGAAGCTTCTTGAAAAATAGTTTCTATAAAATCTGTCACAAAGAATAATTTTCCAAAAGTTACACATTTTGCCTTTTATATTAAATCTTGCTGAAAAAACTAAATAAACTTTCTAAAGTAACCTTAACTTTTTCAAAATGTGCATAAACTTTGTATAAACCTGACAGCAGTTTAGACTTCTAATTTTGCAATAATAGATAGCATCGGTTATTAAGAGTCAGATAAATAAAAGTTTCGGGAGATATTCAGAACATGCAAACTGATTGTATGAAAGTAAGGTAGCACACCAAAGGCATTCTTTGAAGTTTCCCAGATGGCTATACAAAGAATGTCAACTCTGTAAACAGGTAGCGGGTGGGGACAAAATTAGTTGGAACTGAGCATTTTAGAGGAATTAAAATGTCTCATGTACTATTAAATAGAGAACAGCTCTCCTTAATCTGTTCTTCAATATTTCTTGCAACTAAAAATAATGGCTTGAATAACAAGTCTGTCCTTCAATAAGTGTGAAATACTTTTGATACTTGCAAGTCTCCTAGTTCAAAATACCACTGTACAGAGTAACATCAGTTTGGTGTTGTGGATCGTAGGAGGTGGGCTCAGTGTGCTCATTGGCATAAAGACTTGTTTTTTCTTCTTCCTTTCTTTTCCTTGCAGATATAAATGCTATTTAGCATTCCCAGGTACCTTTGAATAAATCTGAGAGAAATTTTGTTTTTCAGAGTACTTAAATGCTGCAGCTTTGGTGAATTTCACTAACCTGGAATGGCTGAGGTGCAAAACTAGTGTAGGGTAGCATTGCAGTTATTTTCAGAAACCTGAACAGATGTTTAGTGTTAATTAGCTGATGGAGATATTATTTTTGACACTTAAGTTTTCTGAGCATTGCTATATATTAAGTTGTGGTATGTGATCTCTTTTTCAAAACCGAATTTAAGATAAACGAGTCTGCTCCTTTTTGAGTAATATGATCACTGGCCTGTATTTGTTTGATCTTTGGCACTGTCATAGTTTTGGTTTATAAATAAGCCAGCTTAATATCTTACAATTTTCTTTCTCTCACCATGTCCCTTAGTTTCCCAATTTAAAAAATAATATAAAATATAAAATATTATTGATCTTTTCCTATTGTCTTCCAAGTTGGCAAAAAAATAATCCTGTGTAAAGTCACCCGTGTAATGGGATTGGCTATGCAAATTTGAAGATAAAATGTATACTAGAGTTAAATTGCTCTGCATAATAAAAGCGGAATTCAAAGAGCTAATGGAATAAACCTATGGGAGGAAATAGACATCAAGGAAGCTAGGCACTTCTTGGTGGAAGGGGAAATGTACGAATGTGTTCTTTAATGAACTCAAATAGATGCCGAGTTCTACATTAGCTTGAATATAGGATGAACACAGTGAGAGCAAGTGAATTCAATGGAGTCAGAAGATAAAGTACGCTCAGATCTGGGTTATAGTTAAATTGGTGCAAATGTTCATGTTAATTTTGAAAGCAAGCTGGCATTTATCCACTAACTCATTTATTCATTCAACACATATGGAATGGAAAGGTCTTTAATGTTTCAGACGCTGTGCTAAGTGCGGTGCTTGTGGTAGCTAACCCAACAGACATCTCAGCAATCAGACAGCTTGTAATTGAGTAGGAATAGGAGATATTGAACCAAAATCACACAAGTAACTGTAAAATTATATTTTGATATTTGCTATTAAAAAAAAGTAGGATGCTGTGAAAACATGTAAGAAAGGAAACTAATTTTGACTGTGGCATCAAGAAAGTCTACCAAAGGAAGGGAATTAAATTCACACCTAAAGCACAAATAAGATTAATCCTGATGAAGACAAGAGAAGAGAATGTTCCCACAAGCGAAGAGAATGTTCCATAAGAGAATGTTATTTATTAGGACTTGGTACAATAGCAAGGAATAGAAGATCTAAAATAGCCTTAAAAGGATTTTTTTCCGCTCCTACTAGAAAAGCTTAGACTAAGGCAATCTAAGACGGGTAGTACTCATCAGCAAGAGGAATCCAGGATTATTCTATTTTATTGTTCCACTGTATATGTTCTCTAGTTCCAAGGAAACCTCATGGTTCAAGATGACTGTTCCAGCTCCAGCCATTTCGTTAGCATCCCCATCAACAGAAAAAGGAAGGGGAGGAAGATGGACATGTTTCGTCACTTTAAGAATACTTCTTATACCCAAAGGGTCTAAGTTAATCACATGCCCACACCTACCTGTAATGGGGGTTGGGAAATGTCTTTATTCAAAGTAGGCATATGCCGAACCAAAAGGGGTGTTCCGTTTCTAAAGACAAGTGGGAGAAGAGAGAATGTATATTGGGAGACAACTAATAGTCTCTGCTAGAGAAAATCGTATGTGAAGTTCTAGGTAGGAGGAAGCTTGATATATTCCAGGAAGGAGACAGTGTAGTATGTTTAAATGTTATGAGCAAAGGAGAGAAAGAAGGATGGTGGTGGGACAAAACTAGAGAGGCAGGAAAGGGCAAGTCACATCAGCCTTTTGGGTGATGAATTTTGAATTTTACTTAAAGACCAATGAAACTTGAATGCTTTTAAGGATGAGGGTAACATGTTCATATTTTATATTAAAAAAAACTTCTCTGGTCACTGTGTGGAGAATAGTTAGAAACAACATTGGCAGTATATATGAAGTTTAAAATGGTTGTGCTTTTTGACATAGAATTACATATTTATGAATTTATCCTAACAAAATCATCAGACGAGTACAAAATCTGGAAAGACATGCATTGAATGCTTACAGTGGGAATGAGGTTAGGAAAGCTTCACTTTCTCCTTTAATAATTTTTAATTTTGAATGACTTGTTTTACAATAAGCATGTATTACTTTGAATTTAATTAAAAGTCAATAAATCAGTTTCATCTTTTGAAAAACAAAGACAAAAACACTTGGGACTTTGCTACACAGTTGTCCAGATTGCTGACTCCCATTCCAAATGGTCTTCCTTTGTTTGGATCTCCATTTCTGATGGTTGCCCACCTCCTGGAGTCTGTCTTTCTGCCTGGTCCCTTTGCATTGACAGTTCAGTTAGATGGTTGTTCTACTTTTCATTTTGGTTTTCATATTTCTGGTAGGAAGAACAACAGTCTTATCTATTCCATCATCCCATTTTCCCACCCATACATTGTTCTATATTCTGGCTAAGTCAAGCACCCCAGGTTTCTTCCAGTGACATTTAGACAGAACATATATATCCTCCATCTTTGCCCCACCACTGCCATGTTTATAAAGACATGCATTAGAGAATTGACTAGTGAGGATGTAAAGGGGCTCTGTGGAATCATAACTGGTCCTTAATCCTGCACTTTAACTGCATGGACTTTAGAATTTTAGAGTTAAAAAGTAAAGACCTTCAATTATAAACTACTATAGAAAAAAATTTCTTTGCGGATATTTTGAACATCTTAAATATCTATTGTCAGGAGTTTGGTTCCATGGTGGAAGAAAGATTATAGCGCCTAGAGTCAGAAGACTTGGATCATAATTTAGTCTCGTTTGTAGGATGATCTTGCAAATTAAATAACATTGCAAGAACATCAGCTTCTTCACTTGTGAAACGGGAAGCCCCAACCCTACTTTATTGGGCTATTTGATATCTGAAACCATTTTTTTGTTTACTTTCTATTTATTCACATTTCATGGATTATTACACTTCCTCAAAAACTCATTAATACAAACTGAGGTTACATTGTCTCACAATTCAAATATTTTAATTTTTTTTTTTTTAAGTTTTATTTATTTGTTTCTCAGAGAGAGAGCACAAGCAGGGGGAGCAGCAGGCAGAAGGAGAAGCAGACTCCCCGCTGAGCAGGGAGCGCGTTGGGGGACTCGATCCCAGGGTCTTGGGATTATGACCTGAGCCGAAGACAGCCACCCAGGCGTCCCAAGTATTTTAGTTTTAGAAAACAATTTCCTATGTAAAATAGAAAGCAAACAACTTACTTGATTGCTAAGAAGTTTTACATCTGTTATGATCGCGTCTGCGTCAGGCAAAGTCTGTAGTCCTAACCGTGATTCTGGCCAGGAGCGCCCAGGTGCTCAGAGCGGGACTGGACCGGCTCCCCGAGGTCGCCTACTGACACTGTGGGACACGACAGTTTCTGCTACAGATTCTCACTTCCAGAATGAGAAAGAATGCCCATGGGTTTGGGAGTGAGCCATTGGGTTTGCAAAGCCTTCAAAATGCACCGTGCTTGCATTCTGACTTCAGAAATCAAAGAACTGACAGATCCTCAAAAGGAGACGTGTTTAACTTCAAAACGAAACCAAAAAGGCTTTCTCAGTGAGAACTTGTTCTGCACTCGGATAGTAGGATGGGATTTTTTTTTTCCCTCTCCCCCAGAACAGGTAGATTCTTTCTGGCATGCAGCATATCAAAAATATGATTTAGAACTGAAATAGTAAAACTATAATCCTTTTCAAGAGAGTCAATTCATAAATGGTCAGACTTGTCCTTTCCTGGAAAACATAATCTAAACTGCTTTAAAAACTGGACACACATTTCCAGCCTGTAATTCTAAAAATGAAGACAGCACGATGCTCATTGTTTTGCTTTCTTTAATGTTAGACTGATGTAATTATTTTAGAAGTAATTTTCTTTGAGCTCAAATTTGTCTCCTCATGGTATTTATGTATTATGACTTTAGTCCTTTGTGACAATGTAGAACTGGTTCAATCTTTCATCCACATAATTACTATGTATTAACCAAGAACAATAATAGGCTCAAACCATGACAATTTAGGTCTATATTCTATAGACGAATTTCTGGAACTTTAGGAACACAGTTGGGTCTCCAATAAAAAGTTTCAAAGACATTTGGAATAAAGGAAACACCCAAGTTTAAGTGTGTATGTGTGGCTTTCTTTTCATAAATAATTGAAGATTATATTTAGTTTGATAAAAACCTTTCCCAGTCATTTTTTAATTGTAAAGCAGCAAGTGGAAATTGTTTTACATAGCTAATTTATATACTGTCTTTAGGGGGCAGTACTAGACCACTGATAAATTTTGTTATTTCTGCTAATGCTGCTGGTAATGGTTACTATAAAATAAAAGTAAAATAACTATAGTGGGATTTGCAATGCAATTATATATACCCCTTAATATTAATAAAATTTTCTAGGTAGTTAAATGAAAATGATAGTTTGAAATTCATTGATAATTCATTCAATAAATAATTGTTAAATTCTATTATGCATACATTGTAAGAGATACAAATGTGAATAAGGCAAAGTTCGCTTTCAAATAACTTACGATTAACTAGGATAGATAAGTTGTGGGGTTTGTGTGTGTGTGTGTGTGTGTGTGTGTGTGTATACAACTCTTTCAGGATAAAGATAATAATAAAAAGAGCAGTATGTATTCATTATTTTTTATGTGCCAGTCACTGTCATGCAATTAATTTTATCCTTGGATAGCCCTATCAAGTAGGAATTATTATTTTACCTACTTTTCAGATAAAAAAGCCAGGATTAATAAAATGATGTGATTTTCTCTAAGTAACACATTTTGGAAATGGCAGAGATGTGTTTTAAATATATATCTATACGACTTCACAGCTACTTCTCTTTGCCACTATGCCATCTATCATCTCAAGGTCTATGTGAAATATCATAATACACAAACTCACTCAAAGAGCTATAGATATCTAGAAGAGAGCCATTGTCATTTCTGTTTGTGGAAAGTCTGGAAAGAAGTGAAATCTGAGCTGTATTTTGAGGAATCAGTGGGCTCATAAGAGAATAATAGCTAAAATGGTAGTTAATATGTATTGAAACCTTATTATGTGTCAGGCACTTTATATTCATTACCTTATTTAATTATCAGGAAAAAAATTCTGAGGAAGGTTCTATATTATTTCCCGTCGCATAGATAAGGCAAGTGAGGCAGACGATGGTCATATCTGACAAAAATCACGCTAATAAGTAGGCTAATAAGTAGGCAAGCTGAGAATTCAGAACTAATTTTAGAACCTAAACTCTTTTTTTTTTTTTTTTTTTTTTTTAAAGATTTTGTTTATTTATTTGACAGAGAGAGAGAGATCACAAGTAGGCAGAGAGGCAGGCAGAGAGAGAGGGGGAAGCAGGCTCCCCGCAGAGCAGAGAGCCCGATGCGGGGCTCGATCCCAGGACCCTGAGATCATGACCCGAGCCGAAGGCAGAGGCTTTAACCCACTGAGCCACCCAGGCGCCCCTAGAACCTAAACTCTTAACCAGTAAAGTACACTGCATGGAGAAGTAAGATGGAAGGCATGAATAAATGCATTGAGCATGATTAGGAAAGGGTAAACAATTCTACTTGGTTATAGTCTGGACGAGTATAGTAGAGGAAGTGAAGTGTTGAAAAATAGTTTGACCATGGAACCTTGAGGAATTTGAGTATTATTTACTGTACAGTGGGAAAAGTTTATGAGCAACGAAGAGACATAAACAGGGTTTTTCTCTGGAGAGAAGGAAGATAGAGGAAGTTCCCTGTAACATTGGATCAAATAAGTGTAGTACCATTAACATAAATACAAAAGAACTGATTAATTTGTGAAATGTTGCTAATTCTTACCATGTATGTAATGATTTATTGTGCCGTGCCATGTCAACACTGATGGTCAAACAAACAACTTGGTGAAGGAGAAGCCTATTTAGTTATTTTATTCTATTTTGTAGACAGCATTGACCATACACTTAGATGCTCTTTTAGATTAAAGTTTCAGATGCCCCAAGATTTTCTCGCCAGGATGTCTCTAGGGTGAAAAATCCCTGTGATAATCATCTTTTATTATTGATTTCAGAAATGTGTTTTTATGAAAGATTGGGTGGCTATGTACAAAATTATAGAAATTTTAGTCGTCATAGATAGCAAATTGTTTTCGGGAGTGTCATCATGTAGCAGAAATATATTAACAAATACACTTTTTAAAAATTTGAACTGCAATTACATCAGCTCGGTTATTCTTTTACAGGATATTGTGTTGAATGAGAAGCAATGTAACATAGTGGCCAAGGGGGTCAGCTCTGGAGTCAGGCAGTCTGGACTGGAATCCTTTTTCTGCCACTTACCAGCTCTATGACCTTAGTTTTACTTCACTTCTTTGTGCCTTGGTTTGTGTGAATTAAAATATTAAGTGTCACATAGTAAATGCTCAATCGATTATAGCTATTATTATTGTTGTATCTTACAGGCTGGAACTGCTTATGGGGCTTTTTAAGTTTATGACTTCTCAGTTATTGAAAATTGATCAAGGGAAATTTAAGATGTGAATGTAGAAAAACAAAGTCTTTTACTTTATTTTTTTAAAGATTTATTTATTTTAGAGAGTGAGAGAGCATGAGCATAGGGATGGGGGGAGGAGAAGGAGAGAGAGAGAGAAAATCTTCAGCAAGAAGCCAGATGTGGGGTTCGATCCTGTGACCCTGAGATCATGACCTGAGCTGAAATTGAGAGATGAATACTTAACTGACTGAGCCACCCAGGCGCCCTAAAGTCTTATATTTTAAAGTCACAACTTTTTGGGCAGTCAAGTGGGTACCATTTACAATTTAATATATAGAGTATTTTTACTAACTTCAATAATCATAATCTGTAAGTGTGTGTCCAACACTACCTTCTGAAGACTTTTACCTTTTTTTTAAACAAAAAATATCAGTTAGCTTAGCAGTCATCAGGCTATTTGATTATGGAATTTTCATCAGTTTTTGCAAAATTTCTTGCATTGTTTCTTTGATGATTTCCTTCTATCTCTACATGGAGCTCTTAATTTGATCCCTGATTTGTTAACTTTTAATTTTTCCTCATCTTTTGTTTTGTCTTCTGGGGAATTTCCTCAGACTTATTTTCCACCTTCTATTGGGTTTTAGGTATTTATCTGTTTTATAGCATTCTGTTCTTGTTACATGGATGCAAATATCTTCTATTTCTGTGTGGATACTATTTATGACTTTTTCTGTATATTTATTTTGATCTCTGTTAAAGGCTTCCTTCAACTGTGTGATGATGCTTAGATTCTTATTCATATTTACCTAAAACTGTTTATCTGGGTGGAAATTTTATGAGAGGTGGGCTTCACAGTAAGAGTTAAGGCATAGGCCCCCATCATTTTACTAGGTACTTATAGATCTTTTTTTCTTGGGAGGTCAATTTCTGCAGAGGGGAATATATTCTCATCTCCTACCTGGGGGATATAAACCCAGCTGCCATGTTCTCCAGGGCAAATGTGGGTAGGCACTGGGGTGGGGTGGGAATCTACAACTACCAGATATTCAATTATTTTCTTTGTTTTTACAGAGAAACCCCTCTGTTCACTGTGCATGGATTGTTAGAATTCATAATCCCTTTGTTTCAATCTCACCAGAAAGTAAACCTCCATTTTTTTTTGTCAGTGGTGAAGGTTTAGTTCTTTGGTCAGTTGAGAACAAGGGTCTGAGTCTATCCTGTTGCAGCCCCACCTGCACCTACATCTTCATGGATAGTCAGTCTCTCTGATTCTTAAGTCCTTTTGATGGTGCTGAGTCATGAATAAACATGCTGCTTATTTTTCTTCCTTGTAGACATTTTGTTTTCAGTTTTCTCAAGTTTGCTAGATCAGGTAATACCTACCCATTCGTTTATCATTATCTTAAAGTTTTTTTGTTATTACTCATCTGCTAATCTGTTTATCAATTTATCATTATCTTAAATTTTTCTTGTTATCGCTCGTCTGCTAATCTCTCCCCTGTTGTCCTTGTCCTTAAGCGTGTTAGACCATTTTTACAAATCCATTGTTATCATTTTAATGGGATTTGGCAGTAATAAAAGTATATATGCAGGTTCAACAATGAAGTCCCATTGTTAATTTTAAAGTATTACCCCTGTTATGCATACAATATAAAATTTTATGAAGTTAATTTTTTTGAAAGGGAGACATTGTGAAAAAAATGTGCTTTTTAGCAATTCTTATTTCAATGAAGTATTTTTCTGCTATTCCTCTGATTGCATTTAGAAATGATAAGATTTCTCTAATTTGTTGCGGCTGAGATATATTCTTGGGTCATTTTCATGTCTATTTTTCATTATGAACTTTGTATCCTAATAGTCTTTCTCACCCAGTTTTTTCACGTTCAATTTTTTTAAACATTCAACTTAAATTGAATTATCCATGCTTTTCGTCTTAGTCCCATGGCACAGCCACAAAACTATGGTGAATATTAAGCTGATTTTGCTTGCTAACATACACTACAAGAAAATAATGTAATTTAATTGATGTTAAGTATCTAAATAACATTGAGATAATATATTGGTATAATATAAATTTAATTTCAGAGAACTTCATCTACAATAAATTTGTCACCAGGAGAAGTGGAAGAAGAAGATGATGATGAAAACACTTGTGGGCCCTCAGGACTCTGGGAAGCATTAACTCCCTGTAACGGATGTAGGAACCTTGGCTTCCCCATTCTTGCACAGGTAACAGTTTGCTTTTCTTAAGATATAATAAAACATAAAAATACTTGCCTATGTTTTTAAGGAAATCTTTTTTTGTCTTTCTGAAGATCTAATAAATATCTTACTCATTTTGTAATTTTTCTTCAGTTCAAGGTCAGTTTATCTAACTTGCTGTACATGTGTGCATACGCAAACCCATACTTTACATTATTTTATGTGGTGGTTTTATTTTGGTCATGACACTAGTTCCTGAAAAATTGAGTTGTTTTTGAGATTTTTAATATTTATGATCCAGAAATAGTTCATTTAAAGAATGCTTTTTCAAATTAAATTATAATTTATATTAAAATAATAGAAAATGATTTACAAGGAAACATGGAAGGGCTCTTTATAAGCATTGTCACTGATTTTTTTATTTTTTAGCACAATGGAACATTGTAGAATAATGTTAGCCATTGAAATTATGTAGGATAATCCAAAAATGAGACCAAAACTCTAAAATATTGACTATAATTTTGAAACCATCTCACTATTTGTTAAATCAATTTTATTCTATTGCATTATTTTCAAATTACCGTTGTGTGTTTTGGACCACAAGCTTATGGAGGAGTTTTAGAAATAAGTAAAATTATCCAGAGCTAGGAAATTCGAAGCCACAATGAAAATATGAAAAACACTTAATACAAAAAACAATGTAATGGCAAAGGTGTATATGTGTAACTACATATATGTATATGTACTACATACATGTGTGGAAAAATAGTCTTGGACAGATAATAATTTGCAGTAATTGTCCAGAATAGTGTTACATCTCAAAAATATTTTCTGTTTTGCCTCAAGTATGAAGCAATTATGTCTAAGAGAAAATAACATTTTTCATGTCTTATGTCGCAAATTGACCATAGTCACTCAAATTCCAAAATTAATTTATTGTAGAGAAAATCAAATCAACATAGAGTACTTAAAGAATCTCTTCACCTTAACATGAATGATTTTTAAGACTTTAAGACATTATCCTAATCATTACAGAATTGTTATCAATATATACTGGACCATGAGTTCCCTAAAGGTAGAGACTATTGTATTACATCTATTTCTAAGGCCAATATAGTTCCTAGCATATTGTCAATAGTAAGTAGTAGTCGAGTGGAATAATGAACAAATATGTGTATTTGGCAGTTTCATTTCCTTAAAGAGTTTTACCTCATATCTGTAAGGAAATAGGAAGGAACAAAAGAAACATAGATTTTATTTTATTAATATAACCTCATCTGCTTAAGACTTTACTAGTAATCGAATGCTTTTATCTATTTACTTGTTTCATAAGTATTAGGACTCAAAGCCATCAATAATATATGACTATAATTTGCTTCTCTACTACCTTCCTAAACATTTATTTTTTTCATTTTATTAGGCTTGGTAATAGGCTTGGTAGTAACTTGATTTTGGTTTATAATTTTCTTTGGCCATTTTCCGGTAAAGATTGGCAAATAATAATATTTTAATAGTTACATTTACCACAGAATAGTTCCCAGTCTGCAGCTTTCCCACCTTAATTTGTATATGTGAATGTATTTTGTGTCATTTTTTAAATTATCAAATTCTTTAAACTTCTTCACCAGTCTGCAGCTTTCCCCCCTTAATTTGTATATGTGAGTGTATTTTGTGTCATTTTTTAAACTATCAAATTCTTTAAACTTCTTAATCTTTTTCTGTTTATTTGTTTAATTAACCTCATCTATAGATAATTCCCATTTCTCTCATTATATTGCATTCTGTTTGGCTTGGATTTTCTTCTGAAATCTCTTATTTCTCTTGTCCTATTTTTAAAACCACATGACTCAGTTTGGGTATTTTTACATATACTGCAGGAGAAATCATGATTGCATTAATTAGCTGACATTATTGCTTGCTCTTAAAAATTTATATTTTATAAAAGTATCTTTATTGGTATTTTAATTGTTATTGCATTACATCTATAAATTATTTGAGATATAGTATCCTTTTTTTTTACTCTATTTAATGTAATGAATGGAGAGTAGAATTCTTTTATTAATATTCTCATATGGACTTCTACTAAAGTTCTCAATTAGCTGATGGACTCTCCTTTAACATATGTGTGTATATCTACAATAAAATTTAATACATTTGTTGCGACATTGGAGATATCATATCAAATATAAATTTGTCCTACAATTTGCAATAACTTTGAACTCAGGGTTTTGTAGGCCAGCTTCAAAATAAAAGTTTTCTTAAAATTTCATGAATAACAGAATTTTATTTTGAAGTTTTTTTTTTTTTAGACCTGAAATAAAAATCATTAAGCCACCCACTGTGCATATAAGTTCTCGTGAAAAACCACTAGCTTACAGTTTGGTATAGGAGCCTTTGTGAT
The DNA here is from genome assembly GCA_028534135.1 of Potos flavus. Classification (NCBI taxonomy): domain Eukaryota; kingdom Metazoa; phylum Chordata; class Mammalia; order Carnivora; family Procyonidae; genus Potos; species Potos flavus. The sequence continues at coordinate 18,377,469 of CM052897.1, forward strand.
CAGTGGAATTAGTATAGTCCTATGCCAATTTCTGTATACTCAAATATGCTGGATTCAAATAAAATATATTTATTTCACATTTATAACCCTTAATTTAATTGGATCCAGCACACATGTATCAAATATCTTCTATATTCAAAGCATGGTGCTGAGCTTCAGAAACATGAGGATTATGAAAATACAGACTTAATTAAATCTATGCGATGTATTACTTTTAGAGTCTTAAATAGATTTTTTACTTGCAAAATTAGAACACTGGCTGATCCTGTAGATCTTATGCTTCTAAGATTATCTAATCTCTAGTTTTTGTCTAGATTTTTAATTGATCCTATATTCAAGTTTTAGCTAATCTATTTTTCTAGTTTTAATATGGCATTTTATTCTTCCATTGTGACAAGATGTTATTTAGAATTCCAAATGTTCACAAAGAAATTTAGAATTTAAATAACATCAGGGAATTAAAATTAAGATTTATAGAATATATTGGGTACTTTAGTATCAAAGCAGTTAAATAGTATTTTAGTTCGGCAAAAAACAAGAATAAAGAGACTGGGGAAATGAATCCCTTTCTAGAAAGTATAATTAGTTTTTCAACACTCCTGACAATAATACTTTTATAATAAATAATCGCTACCATTTGCTTCTGTCCCTGGTGTTATATTTCAGGGATTTCAGAAATTTTTTTTGGTTAATACACGTAGGTGAAAAATGGACGAGAGTCTTTGAGAGTAATCTTTAGCATTTTATTCTGTCATCTGTGCATTTAATCACAAATATCAAGTTAAGGGAAAGTTAAAGATAGGTCAGAGCCTGATCAGAAATTGCCATTTGTTTTTATTGCTACCCTTCCCTGTTAATCGAGCATATATTATTAGAGCAGAGAATTTGAGTTGAATTGTATTAGGGTGGATGATACTGCTTTCCTCCACAGTCTTGTTCGAAATGTCCACCTCTGTGCCGTGTGCAGTACAGGGCTCTGAAACTCTTTCCTAAAGAGTCAGTCCTGCTGGGTGGAGACCTCTGGATTCCATCCTGTTCATTCATGTAGCCTTCACTCTGTGAGGTTGTAATGAGGGGGGTCCCAATACTGAGCTGTTAGCTGTTTTTGCAATGGGCTTGCCAGTAGTTTCTGCTCTTGGAATGACCATATTTATGCTGCCCTCCGGGAAGAGGTCAGTAGCTCCTACTGATGTGCTGGAAGTAACCTCTGAGTATAAGAAGGGTTTACAGCCCTTGCTAACAACAGCGTTAAGACATGTCCAATGCTCCCACTATGGCCATTCTAGCGGTGCTTCTTCCTGGATCTGTGAAGGCTGCTCCTGTCACCATCCCTGCCCTTTTCTCTGATACCTCAGGCTTTGTGACTGCAGAAGTGTGTGAACTCTTGAATGCAGTATGAATTGAGGCATGATGAATTCATTCCTCCTCAGCATAACCATAAGAAGTGGTCCCAAACAATTCAGGGTTCATTTGAAATCTCCTGATGTCAACTTGATCTTGATCCCTTCCATAGAAATGAATAACATTTGCCTATGGGAGAGACAAACAAGTGAAATAAAGAAAGTGAGAACTTTTATTCCTGTAGTGAAACAATAAGAGCTTATAATAAGAATTTTGAGGTCTCAAGTCCAACCTCCTGTTTGTTGCAGGAATCCTCCTCTTCAGTATCTCCAGAATGACCACATGATCATTCCAGTTTTGCTTGGACAATTCCAGTGCCAGCAAGAACACTATTATCACCAGTGAATATCCTCATACACTTTTTTTTATATACTTGTATTAGTATTTCTGCTGGCTAAGTGGCATGCACTTTAATATTCTAATAGCTACCAACAATGCTCACAAGCACATCCCTCTGCCAACCATGTATACAAAATCAGTACATGGTGATCATGGGAGACATAGGGGGGCTATGGTCAGGATGCCACAGATGGCATACAGTATTGGACATGAAATTAAGAGTTGCTGACAGCTAAGGAAGCTCTGAAATACAGCATTGGGGAACACTTTGGAACACCCAGAACTTCCCCAATGTGACATGGCCTCCAAATGGAGGCTCTTTTGGTCCTGAACCCATCCAAATGTAATGAATTTTCTAGGTGAGCTTCAGTACCAAAGGCTCTGCAGGATTTTTAGCTGTTCTCCCACAGTACCCTGGCCTCATCTTTTAGGGTCTCTGTGAAGACTTACCTCTGGGCTTTTGTCCTCCTCTTCAAACCCAGTTATGTCCAGTGTGTCTCCAACTGGGATGGCCTGGGAACCGCTGTAAGCCTCTACTGGTGGTCTCAGAATGTAAACAAGGTTTTCCCAGTAAATAAAAAGATCTTTTGTATTAGAAGGAGGACACAGCTGAAGGTAAAAAGAGCGGCCAGTGGCAAGCTTCAGGCAGAGCTGTTGTTTTTTACCATTATGGATGGATATTGTTACAAACTTTAAAGGAAACAATCTGGTTAGCTCTAAGATCTGTGTAGGCTTGTAACCTTTTTCCTGGGCGGGAGGGCCATATCTGTTATAATCATCACAGATAGCAGCTGGTCGGGCCAGCAGCATGACATCAGGTAGTGTGAGGTGGGGGCTAGTGCGAACGATGCCCACAGTCACCATTCGGGCACGGTTGTGCACGTCAATCACTTCTCCTTTTTTGCTGACCTGTATAAAGTCACTCTCAAACATTGGGGCATACTTGAATATCGTATACTCCCCCTTGTACAGTTGTTGTTGCAATTTCCCCATGGAGGTATTAAACATACCCATTGCGGGGCTGCTTTGGGCTGTGTAATGTGGTAACTTAGATTGGTTTTTCATGGCTATCTTTTGTCAAGGACTCCTAGGGGTTCTCCACACTTTACCACACTTTGCAGGGTGCCCTATTTCCCTGGTTTCTCTGGAAGGTAAGTTAGCAGTGGTCTTTTGCAGGCTTTTTTGTCTCTGAGCAACTGAGAACAGGGTGGGGGTACTGCTTACCAATTGCTCAGTTCTAGAGACAATTGCACTTGCACCAGACTGTGCTCTGCCTAGAACATGGAGATATCGGGGTGCACAGTGTTAGGGACCCAGTAGATGACAGGGTACTCAGATGTTGAGTGCAGAAGTCAGGGCCCCAGTAGATGTTACCATGTGCAGATGTTGAGGAGTAGAGGTCAGGGCCCCAGTAGATGTCAAGGTGCACAGATGTTGGGGCCCCAGTAGATGCCAGGGTGCACAGATGTGGAGACCCACAGAGGTCGGGGCCCAGGAGCTGTTATGCTATGCAGATGTGGAGGAGCGAGAGATCCGGGCCTCAGTAGATGTCAGGGTGGACAGATGTTGAGGTGCTCAGATGTTGGGGTCCCAATAGATGTCAGAGTGTGCAGATGTTGAGGCGTGTAGATGTTGGTGTTCACTTGGAGTGGGGAGGGGCCTCCTCTTGAGCCTGACACCTTGGTTCACAATAGCCTCTGCTCTCTTGGATTCCACAACCTCACTGCCAATCGTATTTGTACTGCTCCTCTCCTCTCAAACTGAAGCCTCCACCTAGGCTTAAACCATCCCACAGGACCCCTTTTATCCTCTCCTGCCCATTGTGACCTGTGCCCACCACACACCCCTTTGTCTCTGTTGCCCAATAGCCCCTCCCTCAGAGCAGGGACACTGTCCTCTCCACCTCTCCCCACCCATCCTTACTACTCTGCCCTGTCTGCCCTAGGTCAGCACAATCCCCTGCCCCAGGGATCCATCGAAGGATCTTCATACATACAGGCAAATTGCTTCCAAAAGGCTTAGGCAAAATTTCTGTTAGGTATGAGTTTAAAATATACACACTCTCTTACCCATTACTTTTAGTTGTAGCCAATTAGAGTTAATTATACGGGAATTTATCTTGAAGAGAGAATTGGACAAGTTGGTAAATAGGTTAGTACGGGGTGTTTATCAAGGTTTATTGTAGCAAAAAAAGATCATAAACAAGATTAATATTTTACAATAGGGGTTTGGTTAAATAAATTATGGAGTATTCTATGATACAATACTCTGCAGTCATGAAAATCATTATGTAGTTCCCTATTTGACATGAAAAGATATTCCTGATTTTTTTTTCTTAAAGATAAAGAACAAAGCAAAAAAGATTTCAAACAAGTGTTGTATGTGTGGTTCAGTTTACGTAAGATCATCTGGGTGTGTGTTTGCATGTGAAAGTATGTTCAGTGACATGTTTAAAGTGCTTACCTCTGGATGGTATAACTTTTATTTTCTTTGTACTTTCTATTTTTATTAGGATAATTTCTATTAGTGGGAAAAATAAAACTACTTTTATTAGCAATGTCTATTTTTACAGCTATGATACATTTTATGTTTTGATACACCCTCACCCTCGCATTGCTGATGAGATTTTAGGCTTTTTCCTAGACATCTCTATGCTGACTATACAGTGATTAGAGCCTTAAACATCACATTTATGTTCTATTCTTAACATTATCATATTGTATATATATTAAAAAAGTCTGAGAAATTTTGCCAACTATTATAAATGTTATCAGTGCAATAAGATTAAGATATCTTTATTGGTATAATGGTATATACTTAACACACACATACACACACATATGTAAAGCCATAGTTTTTGAGTCTTTAGTTTGTTCTATAGGTCAAAACGAGTATTTTTATTCCCTTCATATTGAAATATCTGGTTATTTCTGATAATATGCGTATTTTTCCTTTGTTTGTTAAGAAGCTTCTTAACATACCAATACCAATTTTTGCTGGCCTGTTTAAAGTCCTCATATCTTAATTTCTACTTTATGTCTCTATTACTTTTCTTGTAATTAGAAAAAACAATAAGCCTAATATACATTTAGAAATCAAACTAACATTTTATTTTTTTTTAAGATTATATTTATTTATTTGACAGAAAGAGAGATCACAAGTAGGCAGAGAGGTAGGCAGAGAGAGAGGGGGAAGCAGGCTCCCTCCTGGGCAGAGAGCCCCTAATATGCGGGGCTCGATCCCAGGACCCTGAGATTATGACCTGAACCGAAGGCAGAGGCTTTAACCCACTGAGCCATGCAGGAGCCCCCCCCCCCTTTTTTTTAAGATTTTATTTACAAACTAACATTTTAAAAGTATCTCAGTGGTTTAGGTGTTTTTTGAAAAGAATAACATTGGAAACAATAATTTAGGTGCTTTAAAAAAATAAAGTGAAAATATACCTGTTTTCTCAAAAGCACTTTTATGCCATGCACATATATTACAAGATATTTATATTAGGGTTCCATTAAAGCATGAGATAATTGTCTTGTCTCCAGGAAAATCAGACACTGCAATACTTGTAGGACCTATGAACTTTCAGGAATTTTTCCAGACCATTCATTAGACCATCAATAGTAGAACTCCTATTATTGGCCTGATAATCATCATGTGTAGCATTCTGGAAAATATATCTCTATTTTCATTAAACCGGTATTGTTTGTTTTAAACTCTCCCAGCCATTTAGAAAACTACCTTATTAATATTTGCCTCAAAAATTAAGGAGTTCGAATGACTAAATAAAAAGCTACCTGAGTCTGAGATTAAGGAATTCTTTTTATGAGAATGCAGCAGTTTTCCGTATGCTTGTTCTTAAAACATTTTTCCATAGTTAGGCATCAGATATTATTAAAATAAATTTATGCTCCCTGTCCTCTACATTAGAGTTGTGTCATCAAGTAAATCATTTAACTTCATGGGTCTTATTTTTCTCATCCTTGAAATTGAGATGACTCATTAGGTATCTTTCAGCTTCAGAATAGTTATGATTTTTTATGATAGGGATTTAACTTTTTCTCCCTGTAATGAAACTACTATGTACTTTGGAAATACTCCAAACAATAATAATGAGTCAAGGAATTATTCAGATCTCAACAGCTTCGGTAATTGTGTGATTCAATATATATTCTTATTCTGTTGCTGAACTTCTTGTTGAAATTTTTAGAAGAACCAACATTCAAATTGTTAGCTCAGTAATTTGGGTAGTGAATGAGGGGAGTGCTTAAAACGATGTAACCGAAAATATGGGTTAAACATTTCAGACAATTTAGTTAATAATGAACATTGCTGTGGTAGGAAGATTAGTTCCCGCAAAAGATGTCCACATCTCGATTTTTACAAGTTGACTCCATGACATTACGTGATAAAGAGACTTCGCATGTGGTTAAATTAAGGGTCTTGAGATGGGGAGATATGCTGGATTACCCAGGTGGGTCCAGTGTAATCACAATAGTCTTTATAAAATAAAGGCAAAAGGGTCAGAGTCAGAGTCAGAGGGATAAGTGATGATGGAAGCAGAGGTTGAAGCGATGACGACCATGAACCCATGAATGCAGGCGGTCAAAAAGCAGGACATGGATTCTCCTCTGGAACCTCCAGAAAGAGCCAGTACTGCCAACATCTTGATTTTAGCCCAGTGCGAGTCATTTTGGACTTTTGACATTCAGAACTGTAAAAGAATAAATTTGTGTTGCTTTAAGCTAATAAGTGTGTGGTAATTTGTTATGGCAGCCTTGGGAAACTAATGCAGATTTTGGTGCCTGGAAGTGGGATGTTGCTGTAACAAATGCATAAAAATACGGAACTGTCTTTGAAATTGGACAGTGGCTAGAGGCTGGAAGAGTTATGAGTAGTATAATAGGAAAAATCTAGATTGCCTTGAACAGAAATATGAATACTAAAGATTCTGTCAGTGAGGGCTCACAAGGTGAAATGGTAGGAAAAAACCTATATTGTCTTAAAATATACCTACATTGTCACAGTGTTTGTAGAAAGATGGATATTAAAGGCACTACTTGTGAGAGTTCAGAGAAAAAGTGAGGAGAATGGTAGAGAAAACCTGTATCATCTTAGAGAATACCCAAATCATAGATAGAATGTTGGTAGACATAGGAATATTGTTGAAGGTGCTTCTGATAAAGATTGAGAAGTAAATGAGGAATATGTCATTGAAAACTGGAAGAAAGGAAGTGTTATACAGTAGCAGGAAGCCTAGCAGAATTGTGTTATATCGAAAGCAAAGTAGTAAGTGATAAATCTGGATATTTAGTTGAGGAGATTTCCAAGCATAGTGCTGAATGTGCAGCATGATTTCTTCTTGCTACCTATAGCAAAAAAAGATAAATTGAGTGAGTAACATTTTTTTTTTCAACAAGAGCATTCTTTACTTAAGGCATACTTCAGAATACATGGCTCTAAAAGATACATATAAAACATTCTATCCAAGAAAAATAGAATACACATTTTCTTCAAGTACACACAGAAGAATCCCCTGGTTAAATCACATTAAAAAAGACATAACAAATATTACAAATTTAAGAAGACTGAAATCATACCCAATATATTATCTAACTACAATGGTACAAAACTAAAGGTCAACAATAAAACAAAGCTGGAAAACCAGGATGTGATGAAACTAGAAAGCTAGAAACCAGGATGTGATGATTTGAGACATTCTCAGCCTGTCTAGATCGAAAAAGAGGCTAAAATTTGTAGATTCACTCTCAAGATAGTGTGTCCCGGAGAGAGAGCCAAAAGTGTGACTGGATAACTTTTTTCTAGTGTCCACAGGATCAAAAAATCAGAGTATTCCATCACACACAGGGCTCTTTGAAGAGATTAGATGTGTATCTCATAGATCTCCTCAGCCTTCTTAGCACAATCCAGAGGGATTATCCAAGAAAGATCTGTGGAGGAGGCTTTTGTTTAATGGGATGAATCCCTGTGACATACATGAGATACCTACAAGGTCTGTGGAAATTGTATATTAGCAGAGACACTGCCAGTTAGGACTGAAAGGGACAAAGAGAAGACAAAATAAAAGAAAGTTGTTGGATTTGTAAAGGAATGTATTCTTTTTTTTTTGAAAACAATATTAAAGAGATATATGTACTCCTAAAAAAAAAAAAAATAGACGAATGTATTCTTACAGGCAAGAAACAGGCTTATAAAACTATGCAGTTGCAAATATATGTTAACTTTTATTAAACAGGAAGTAAGACTCAGAGGACAGAGCTGACCACGGAGCTGAGAACTACAAAGGATTATTCCTAGTCCCTGAAACCTAGTGGAGTTTGCCCAGTTGGTTTTCTAACTTGCTTCTAACTGTTTACTCCTCTTTTTTTCCTCTTTCATTCCTCCCTCTTTGAATGGGTATATCTATAATTGTTATTATATGCCCATCCTACCATTGTGTTTGGGAGCAAATAACTTGTTTTCTAGTTTCAGAGATTCACAGATGACAAGATATTTTGCTTCAAGATGGATTATACTCAGAATTTCTCCCATACCTGATTTAGATGATGAGATTTGGGACTTTTGAGCTGATAAGATTTAGATGAGATTGTGAATTTAAATTGCTGTCGTAATGTTGAGATGGGAGAATGTTGAGATGGGGGTGAATTAATTGCCTTTACGTGTGGATAGATGATACTTTGTGTCCTAAAGGATGGAATATAATAAACAATAGGGTCTACCTCCCTTTATAAATGTCCAGGTTCTAAACTGTGAATGTGTTAATTTATATGTCAAAAGGAACTTTGCAGAGGTGATTAAGTTAAGGATCTTAAAATGAGGAGATTATCCCGGATTGCCTATGTGGCCCCTCTGTAATAATAAGGGTCCTTATATTAGGGAAGATGATATGATGAAGAAAGAAAGAAAAAAATTTAAATGTTATGTTGCTAGCTTCAAAGATGGAGGAAGAAGCTATGAGGCAAGGAATATAGGTGGTCTCTTAAAATGAAAAAGGCAGAGAACAAATTCTCTCCTAGAGCCTCCAGAAGTAAAAAGCCCTGCTGACACCTTGATTTTACCCCTGTAAGACTCCTTTCAGATTTCTGATCTCAATAACTGTCGGAGAATAAATTAATATTGTTTTAAGCTGTTAAGTTTGTGGTTTTTTGTTACAGTGACTGAAGGAAACCAGTATGATGACTGTGGAAATTTGGTCAGTATGCATTTGATCTGTTACATAACTCATTCAAAGAGAAGATGCTTGTTGTCTGTGTCTAGGCAGAAGGTAGGAGTCTCAGGCATTTCCAGAGAAATGTATGTTAGCTTTACTATCAGCATTCATTTGATCTAGGTTTTCTTGATTTTATGGTCATTTTAATAACCTTTAAAATAATTGGACTAAAACTTTTACCATTGGAAAGTCTCCATTTTGTATATTTTTAGGAAACTATAATAATGATGATGGTAATAGTAATGTTAACAATAATATCTAGCATTTATTGAGTGCCTAGCCCATGCCAGGTATGGGGATAGACACTTTACATTCCTTATATTACTTAAATTTCACCACAATTCTATGAAATATTTTCACTTAACCTTGAAAAAATTAAGTTTCAGGAGATTAAGTGACTTGCCCAAGTTTGCTTATCTATAATGTTTGATCTAAAACCCATGTGAATACTTCTCTGTGAAATTTAAAAAAAACTTTAAAGGGGTCCAGTTTCTCACAGTAAGTAAATCTGTATATTGTCTATTGTTCAGTATTTTTCACTGTAGCATTTCTCTATTAAAGAGAATATCAGTAATTACTGATGTCATTCTTGTTTAATGTATATTCAATTGATATGTCACTTTACATTATGTTTCCAGGGTGGTTGAGCTGCTAAATATATTTATTATTTATTATACAGATTAAAAAAATTAGTGGCTTGATAGGAATCTCAGTTCATTTAGAATCCCTCCACACTTCTCTATTCTTTTATGCATTCATCCATCTATTTGTTCCACAAATATTTATTGCCATTTGTTACATGCAGGATATAGAGCACTAAACAACATAAATGTGCATTATGCCTCATGTTGTCGTAAATTTTGTGCCAGGTACTGTGAATGATATAAAATAAGGATTACATATGGTGTCTGCCCTCATAAACCTTAAAGTTTAGTTCAAATAATTATCCTGACTGCTATTTATTGGTATATTCATGGACAAGTAACTTACCCTCTGCTTCCTAATCTTTAAAATGAGGAGGTTATTCTCCTCTTTATAGGATTATTATAAAGATCTTAAAATATAAATGCAAATTTCTGTATAAATTTATTCCTATACAAATGTAGATTGAAATGAAATTTTCTGTTCAGTTCTTGGCCTCTGAAAATAACACTCTGGCAATTTTGGTAGGATTTGCAGGTTAAAGAACAGTATGTATAGTGTAAACAAACTTCATAATAAGTGCATTAAGATAAGTGTAATATTTATTTGTGCTTAGAAAGTCTGGCAGTACATATGCTATGCTAATACTGTGTTAATAATAGTTCTATCTGAGGCTTACTATTTCAGGGGGACTTTAACTTCCCACTTTATATACTCACACATTGTTTGGATTATTTATACTAAGCAATCTAATTTTCTAACAAATATCTTATATTTTGTGAAAAAATAAATGCCATTAGTTGTAAAAAGTCATGACAATTCATTATGTCACCATGAGTTTCCTTAGAACAGTTTGAAAATGATTGCTTGCATCTGTCCATACATCCATTCCTTCATTGATGCCATCCATTCACTCAGTCATTCATTCATTTTTCATATTAGTCTATACATTTCTAGGCATTTTTGACTCAGTTGTCTTTAATAATTTAAGTTGCTGTTTTGAGAAGATTAGGTAGGGACAGCTGGAAGACATTGTGGGATGAATTGTTTGTGTGACTGTGATCGTGTAACTTATTTTTATTAAGGACATCAATTATTAATCTCATTATTGCTTTAAGTCACATTTCCCTGATTATTAGTGCGAAGGCATTTTCCCCCCAAATGTTTATGGGGCGTTGTATTCTTCTTGTGTGAATACATACTTATTCTGTTTACCGTTTTTTAAAAAGAATTGATTTATAAGTGTATTTTAATACAGTTAATCCTTGTTATTTGTGGATTCTTTACCTGTGAATTTGCCCACTTGCTGAACTTTATTTGCAACCCCCAAAACAATACTCATGGTGATCATTCATGGACATGCAGAGAGCAGTGAAAAATTTGAGTCACTTGATGCACATGTTTCCAGTTGGAGTTGAATAGGTGAAGCTCTGCCTCCTTGCTTTAGTTCTTATCCTGTATAAACAGTTGTCCTTTTCACGGTCTATTTAGGGCTACTTAGATAAAAAATGTTGTGATTTGTTGGGGATTTCACTGTTTGAAATGACTCAGTATAGTGCTGAAGTTCTATCTAGTGTTTCTAGAAGCTCGAAAAGGTTGTGGTGTGCCTTCTAAGAAAACATGTGTCCAATAAGCTTCATTAAGGCATGAGTTATAGTACTATTGGCTGTGAGTTCAGTGTTAATGAATCAAAAAATATATACTGAGTAAGTTATCTTTAAATAAAAATACATATAACACAAATTATATATTGATCAGTTGAAGAAAATGCTGTGACCAGGGACTTGCAGGAACCTAACCCTGTATGTTCCCTAAAAACAATGATTCACTGTTTGCTAATTCAGTACTCATGGTGACTTTATCAAACAAAACTACCACAAAAGTGAGAATTCACTGTATATTCTAGGTATCAAACTTTGTGAAAAATATTTGAAAAAAGTGTTTCTCCAATTTGTTGCTTGCCCTTTAACTTTGTTTATAATTTTTTTTGTGCGTGGGGCAGAAGTTTTAATCTTTATGAAGCCAAAACTTTAAATTATATTTATTTAACACTTCTGGGTTTGGTGTTTTGCTTAGGCTGACCTTGACCAGCTCCATAATTATAAAAATAGCTTACCATATCTCCTTCATATGTATGTATTTTATATATGTATATGTATGTATGTGGGAGGGTATATACATATACAGTAGTCTCACTTTATCTGTGGTTTTGCTTTCAGTGGTTTCAGTTACCAATCATCAATTATAGCCCAAAAGCAGATGAACCTCCTTCTGACGTGTTTGTCACAAGGTCAATAGGAGCCTAACACTGTATCACAATGCCTGCATCATTCACCTCATTTTATTTCATCATGTAGGCATTTTATCTTTTCACATCATCACAAGAAGGATGAATACAGTACAATAAGTTTTTTTGAGAGAAAGACCACATTCATATAACTTTTATTATGGTATGTTGTTATAATTGTTCTATTTTATTACTGTTGTTAATCTCTCATTGTGCCTAATTTATAAATTAAACCTTATCATAGGTTTGTGTGTATAGGAAAAAACATAGTATATATAGGGTTTGATACTATTCAGTTTCAGGCATCCACTGGGGGCCGTGGAACATATCCTCCATGGAGAAAACGGACTACTGTATGTATATATATATAATTAATTAGCAGGTGAGGAGGAACCCAAGATAAATTACAGAATTAAAATACATATATGTGTATAAATAGGGGCTCCTGGGTGGCTCAGTGGGCTAAGCCTCTGCCTTCGGCTTAGGTCGTGATCGCAGGGTCCTGGGATCAAGCCCTGCATCCGGCTCTCTGCTCGGCGGGGAGCCTGCTTCCCCCTCTCTCCCTGCCTGCCTCTCTGCCTACTTGTGATTTCTCTCTCTCTGTCAAATAAATAAATAAAATCTTAAAAAAAATATATATATATGTATAAATAAATACAGTATCTGAATAATATATGATATAAATACATAATTATAAACAAATTTATCTGTATAAATAGATTTATCCATATTTTAGCATGTGTCAAAATTTCCTTCTTTTTAAAACCTCCATAATATTCTTTTGCCCGTGTATATCACATTTTGTTTATCCATTCATTCGTCAATGGGTACTTGGGTTGCTTCTACCTTTTGGCTCTTGCAAATAATGCTGCTGTGAATATGGATGTGCAAATACCTAAATTCTATCTTACTATCTATTGATTCCCTCTTTTTTCTTGGATATCTCATTACAAATATTGTCTAGTCTGCTTTGGTCTCTACTGTTTGCTTTCTGGGTTTGCTGTGCAGGAGCAAAACCTTCCATTATTATTCTCATGGATATGATTCCTTGTTCCTGGTTTTGATGTCTTGTTCTTACTTTGCTTCATCAATACACTTTAATATATCATTAGCTAACTTCTCAAGGCAGACTTTTAAGAATCTTTGAATGCTGAACACTTTATTCTTCTTTCAACCACCCTGGCCTCACCTCACATTTCTAGTACCAATTTGCTGGGCAAATGATATAATTTCTTTTAATAGTCAACTAATTTATTTTTGACAACTGTGGATTTCTCCCTTTTATTATAGCTATTTATATAGTTATCATATATCTATTCTTTTAGGTTGTGAGCTTCCTGAAGGCAGTGTCTGTGTCTGACAAATGTTTGTTTTCTGGGACACTCTGCTTTATGCCTTGCATGCTGTAGGCACTCAGGCTATGCTTGTTGTCTTCTGAATTTTTCTTTCAGTGTCTTTGTAGGGAAATATGCGGGAATGGTATAAAAAGCATTCTCTCTGACGATCTAATTCTGATTTGATCACTTGCTAAGGATATATCCAACTTCTCTGAATTAGCCTGTTTCCTCATCTATAAATAAGGACAATTCCAACACTGCATTATTTTGTGAGGATTAAATGAGGTGACAAATGTCAAGTGCCTAACAGCAAACCTAACACATTAAACATTAGCCTTTGTTATATTTGAAGGATGTACTAAATTGCTCTTTTTGTTTTATCTGTTTCACCATTATAGAAATGTTCTAAACATGACTAGTTAATAACACATTAATAAGTAAATGTCAGCAGTGTGAAAAAGGCAAAAAACATCTCTGTTGAGGGTGAATTAATGAAATGTTATGTTGTTTTCTGCATCTGCCAACAAATATTTTATCCATTGTTCTTTTTACAGTTACCAGAGTAGCAAAAATACAGCTATATTTAATTTGAATGAACTCTGAAAAGGAATTTTATTTCTTGCTTTGATTCTGTGGCCAATTTGAGGCTTATTTCTGCTGATTGGGCTCCTGCTTTCTGAAAACAGGTAAAATTAACAGCAATTGTAAGGGAACTTGTAGAAAAGAGAAAGTGGTATCCATTATCTTTTTATAGCCAATTAATGACTAATTTTACACTGAAAAGGAGAAACAACCTTTTTTTTAAAAAAAAGATTTTATTTATTTATTTGACAGAGAGAGAGAGATCACAAGTAGGCAGAGAGGCAGGCAGAGAGAGAGGGGGAAGCAGGCTCCCTGCTGAGCAGAAAGCTCGATGCAGGGCTCGAACCCAGGACCCTGAGATCATGACCTGAGCCGAAGGCAGAAGCTTTAACCCACTGAGCCACCCAGGCACCCCAAAGAGAAACAACCTTAAAGAGATGAAAGATATCACCAACCTTGTTCTTTTATTTATTTCTGGCATGTTTATGTATGTGTAGAGGTATGATAATGAACCACGACATTTCTGTGAAACCCTGTAATCCAGCACTGCTCAGGCTTAAGAATTTTATTTTTATATTAATGTTTCAACATGAATTTTATAATTTTCTAAGTCTAACTTGTTTTCAGTTTTTTAATACGTATAGTCACTTTAAAATATATCCCTATATATTTTATTTTTCTTCACTTTTAAAATGATTTATTTTTAATAATTTTAAACACTCCATAATACCTTGATATTGGGGCACATGATAAGATTAATTCTGGGGACATAGATCATTGTCTAGCATCCCAAAGTACCTGAATCTCATGGACTATAAGAAATAAGTTACATCGTTCTGCTTCCTTTTTTATGTTGCTCTGCTTAGTAACATGCTGATATAGAAGAAAACAGATCATAATATATCCAATATAACAGTTTGATAGACCATAAAGAAAGAATCCTTTGAAGACCTTAAATGCCCTAATTTCAGCCATTCCTCTGAAAGCTTGAGTAAGAAGCTGCCTGACATGTGGCAGACCAGAGCATGAAAGCAAGTGTCCAGCCTCTGCAAGGAGAATTTCTGAACTAATGTCATTATGCCTCAGCCACCACTAGAAGTCATTTCTCTCAGGTCATCTATCATCACCCAAACTCTCATCTTTTTATTGCTGTCACTGAACTCAGTTCCCATCCCTTCCCTTAAACTCCCTACTATCTGTGATAAATAAAACCCTTATATTCTCATCCTCTCTTTGTGAATATTTCTTCATTTCTTAGCTTTACTTAGAAGTACTTACATTTATTTGCATATATATTAATTTATATCAGCTGCATTATTACCATGATATTAGTTAAGACTGGACTCCGACTGTGTATGTTTGTAAATAGGGCCCTAAACCAAAATTTGTACCATGGACAGCTACTATTCTCATCATTCCCTTCCCTCAGTAATCATCCCTTCAACATGTATTTATTGTTTTCTTGCTATATATCAGATACTGTTTTAAGTAAGGAGGATACAGTGGTGAAAAATTTGCATTCTATAAGGGAGTCAAATAATAGCAAGTAAAGAAATAAGAACTTTTGATAGTGATAAATGTTGTGTAGAAAAAAATTTAAAGGTGATGAAAATGAGTGATGGGGACAAGAAATAGATGGCAAATTGAATTGTGTAGTCATGGAAAGCCTCCTGGAGAGGGTGAGATTTGGGTAGAAACCTAATGTCAGGAAGTGACCAGCTGCATGAAGAAATCTGTGTTGGGTAGAGTGAAGCACCAGTCAAAGGGCAGAGGGGCTGCCCTAGAGTGATTTAGGGGAAGTGTTAGAGATTAAGGTCAAAGTCGGGGCCAAATTTTACTGGACTTTGTAGATCTGGGTAAAGAGTTTTGACTTTATTCTCGTTCAAACAAGTAGTCGTTAAAAGGTTTTAGGCAAGAGTTAATGTGACTTAATTTAAATAAAAAAAAAATCACTCAGTAAATGCCTACCTGATTATATTAAATACATATCTATCTTCATGCATATTTGTTAAGAAAAATACCCAAGCAGAAAACTAAATTGTCAGGAATTTTTGGTTGGCCGTAGGGCTAGATTCAGAGAAATCTTAGTGCTTTGAAAGAAAGTGATATTTTGTTCCCTGGCTTATAACTTGGTAGCCTACAAGTAAATGTTCTGTTTTTTATTATTAAAAGTATTATGTCCTTTTTCAGAAAAGCAGGAAAATGAAGACAAGTATAAAGAAGAAAAAAATTATTGATAATCATACTGTTCAAAATAAACAATTTGGATGAATTTCTTGATTTTTTCTATGCAAGTGTGTTTATGCATATATTATATATGTGTGTGTATGAATATATTATGTATATATACCCATATACACATACCTATATAGTTGTCATCATATTGCATATACTCTGGAGTTCTGCTTTTTTTTATTTGACAGACATTTTCCATATGCTCATTGTTTTTATAAGCATTATTTTTAAGGTGACAGTATATCACTAAGAGATAGAAACATTGCTGAAGAAGTAATTTTCAAGATGGATTGCAAGGATAGATAAGAATTCTTCCCTTTCATTGAAGATTCTTTGGATTCTTTGATATTCATTTCCTGGTAGACTGGGGAAGACCAAAACAAAGCAACATTTTATTTTTCCTGAGGAAGAATTAATTCAGAGAACCAAAAGGAATATTTTCAGTCTCTGAATTATGGAAAGGCTGGAAATATTTCTATTGATTTGAGATGAGGAGATAAATAATGAGACATGAGTGAAACATGATAGAAAACCATAAACATGATCACTCCAGAACATGTTTCAGTGTAAACATACACAGTAGAGAAATATGATAGGAGGGATTTCACAAATGTGCTACATATAAAAAAAAAAATCAACTTTCAAAAAAACTGATGGAACCCACATATAGGAATAGTTACCTGTAAATTTAAAGAAAGTGGAAATCCTCTCCAAAGAACAGCTTCCTTACTCAGAAATGGAGAATTAATTTGATTAGCTTCACTGAAAAGGAAGTGACTAATTCTACTTAGGAGAGGCAGGTGGTAATGCTACAGAGAGGTTTCTTCAATTTCAAGCATGCCATGCTTTACTGCAGACACTTGAGTTAAGCAGAGGATACACACTTAATACTTTGCCTTTGGCTCTGGGCTATCACTGGACAGAGCTTGTTAATCCATTCCTTGAAGGGTCCCTCTGCTTTTCCTTCTATTGTAGCCTCCCTCATTGAGTGACCTGCATTCGGAGGTTCCTCTTTTTCTTACCTGCTTTACTATCCACAGCTGCTTAATGAAGACAGGCCAGAGAAGTAGGAAGTGGGCAGATTTTTCACACTTAAATACTATGCATTTTATCCTAAAAATAAAGTTAAATCAGCACACTGAAATAGGGTAAGACAAACAAAGATTGAAGTATAGTGCGAGGCATATAGTAAGTGCTCAAATATCAGACTCTGGAGCTAGATTTCTAGGATTCAAATCCCATCTATATTTGTTTCTTATTGGTTGTGTGACTTTGGGCAAGTTATTAAAACTCTCTATATCTAGGTTTTAATATCTGTAAAGTAAGATAATCATAGTACTATCTCATAGGGCTGTTCTGAGCATTAAATGAGTGACTACATGGAAAGTATTTAGAGCTGTATCTGGCACACAATGAGTCTTTGATGTGTTAGCTACTGTTTTGTAGTGGTAGGTGTTATTGAAAAAGTCAGGCATCATTTCTGTGACACAAAACAAAATAAAATGAAAACTATGTCAAATAGAAATATATCAGGAATCTTTTACCTTCATTAAAATGAATGTTATTCCAAGAGGGGGCCTGGCTGGCTCAGTCAGTAGAGCATGTGACTCCTGATGTTAGGTTCATGATTTCAAGCCCCACATTGGATGTAGAGCTTAAAAATAAATAAACAAAATGAAAAGTTATTCTTATTCTTATTTAATAAGAATTTATTTAATAAGAATCTATCAATTCTGTATTGCAGGGTTTTTTTTTGAATGCATACATTTTATGACTTTACATTATTAAAGCTTAAGAAAAGGAGCTGTTAAATTTCAGATTATGCTCCCCCAATCCAGTTAAATACCACTGGCAGTATTTTTCAAACTGACAAATTTGTTCTAATCATCTTGTTTAAATGAATATCATGAATACTAAATATATAGAATATTTTTCACGCTACTGAAATACAATTGGTTTAGACATTCAGAACATTTAAATGAGAACTTCTCGTGTGTGAAAAATTAAGTTACTGATGATAGGGAGTATCCGTTAAGTTATGAAATGAATTTCTTGTAGAATTTCACAGACTGATACTTCACTAATCTTGCTTTAAATAATAAATTCCTGGGACATACATTAAGTATGATGCATGACTTCTCCAATCATAGAAACCTTCCTTCTGAATTCATTTTTTCTGTATATTACCAAATGAAGTATTCTGCTTCTAACGCCTTCATTAAAGCTAATTCTATTATTGTTTTTTAAAATTTCAAACTGGGATAAAAAATAATTTCATAGGAAATTTGTTGTAGTACAATTCATCTGAGATTTTATCTGAGACCAGCATTATCTCAGACCTAGAATCTGGGCCTGCTGGTGCTGTTCGACCTATCACAAAGGCCCCAGGTTATTTACTATCAGATTCAACCTTTTGAATTTTATAAACTAGGAGACAGCTAAAGAAATTTAGTCAGGGTGGTAGATCAGTTCTAGATATGCTTGAAATACATATTAGTGTGTGATTTTTAAAAACTGGCATTTTAGCCATGATGGAAAACTTTGAATTGAAAAATGGTGGTTATATTAAGTGTGTTTATCATCTATCTATCTATCTATCTATCTATCTATCTAATCTCGAAAGAAGCATGGAGGAAGGGTGGGAGACCTGAGTTTGGGTCAGCTCTCCTCAGTGTTTCACCTCAATAGCTATTTAACTGCTATGACTCTCATTAAAAAAAAAATCTGTAAAATAAAAGTATTATACTAGATCAGCATTTTCTAAGAGGTGTGATTACCAGTTTTGATTTCCAGTCTGTTTATTCAGCATTATTGGCATAAATGTTCCATGGCCAAAGCTATTTCTGAAATCGAAGAAGTTTCTTTCCTGCTGAACTTCTGGGAGTTGATGTGTATAATATGCATCTCCAACAGATTTCCCTCAGCTTAGGTAACTACAGAACCTGTTTTGTAGTGACACTATTTTTGGAATGCCGTTTGTGAATTCCTGAGCTAGATTATCTTATTGATACCTTCCGATTCTGATTCTATTGCATTTACTAATATAACTTTAGTTAAGTTGTGGAATTTAAAGGCATAACAATTAATATTCTTGACTTCCTTGAAAAGAGTTCTATAATAAAAATTTCTGTTTTCTGTTTTCATTCATTGTCACAAGCCTGTGCCCAACTGGCATCTCCGATATAAAAAGATTGAATCTTATAAATTAACTTTTTAAATAAGGATGCATTATTTTTTCTGTAAAGCAAATTGTACTTGTAAAATGCCACAAAAACCAATCTCTTAGTTATTTTTCTGCTTTTCCTAAATGCATTAATTTAATAAGATACTGGTAAAATTAAGATACAATCTTATTCTGGAAAATGATCTTTTTTTTCAGGCAGTGTTAAAATTTGAGAGACAGAGTAATTATTAAAGGAAACACAGCAAGGAAGTCTCATTTATGGAAGTAAAACTGTATTGGTAAGAAAGAGGTGGAGATTTTAATTGGAAAAGTTTACACAGAATAAAAAGTTTGGTAAAAACGATCATCTTCATAGGCTACAATGAAGGGCTGAAATGTATTTTGTAATCTGCCTGTAGATGATCTTTATCATGCTTATCTGTTGAGACTTATCAGACACTGGAACTACAATAACATATTATATGCTGACTCTATCCAAAAGGGCTAGTTAGAAGAGAGGCATAGAGCAGATACATAAAAGAAATGTAGGACGTCATTTGCTGAATTCTAAGTTTTATAGTTATGGCAGAAATATTAAAGAGGAATTATGACTGATAGCTGACATATTCCTAGCAAATTTCCAAGAATTGAGTATAACCTAAGCTGAAGACTGAACCTTGAATACAGAGAGAAGGAAAGACATTTCAGGTAGAGGAAGGGATGTGAGAACATAAGAAGGAATTCTTATATCTTACAGGAAACAGTTCATAAACCATTTCCATTGAGACAAAGGATTTTATACTTGAAAAATAGAAGTGATAAAAATAGGACTGGAGGTGTAGGTAGGGAATTTGGAAGAAGTTAGAATTCCTTTGATTTTCTTAAGTTTCTTAAGTTTTCTTAAGTTTGCTACTTAGAAGCATTTTTTGACCCCGTTAAGTTTTGAAATCCTTCTGAGCTCACTGTATGTCTTGACATGAGTGACTGATTTCCCATGGGGCAAATGGCTGAGATATGGTATCTCAGAACAGAAATCTCTGGCCCAGAACAGCACATCTATGAATAGTGATTTGTTGACCACAGAACCACCTGCTTGTCAAATCCTCAGAGTCCAGTCTTCCTGTAGTTTTTTTGTTGTCGGTCTCTGCCTGGTGGTCCTTTTTCAACAACATTTATTGAGTGTACACTGTACTCTTGTAAAGATGATCATCTCTTTCTTCCCTTCCCAGCAGCACAAAAATACTACAGTTATGTCATTTGATTTTGTAAGAGAAATTATGTAGGGCTTCAGCATTCATGGGATAGAAAAATTTTAAGAACCACCAGGCTAGGGTAATTTTTCATCATCCATTCCCTAGAGGATTCATATAAGTAATCACTTTTCATTTCCAAAGCGTTTTAGAATTGGTAGTTCTTTCAGCATTTATAGGGTCTCTAGCACCAGGACCCTAAGTATATATCATCAGTCATAAGTAGAATACTGAATGTTCTGTTTTCTCCGATGTAGACTTTAATAAGATAATTTTGCAAAATGGTACAGTCAGTGTCTAACGAAAATTAGCTAATTAGATACAGTCTAGGTGGACAAAACTCAACCATGACCAAGTTGAAGCATTTGTGATAGCATAAAAATTATGAAGGAATTGCCTTGAAACACATTAGACTAGCAATCAAAGTAGTCCTACTAAAATTGAGTTATTGACCATTTGATAATTTAACAATACTCATGGCCAATGATTCCTCATTCTAATTTCTAATTTCTAGATGTAGATATACACAACTAAATTTTCAAATTGTTCCCTTGTACTCCAGGCTTCTGTATCCAGTTGTCTATTGATATCTCAATTTGGATGTCACACAGACATGTCTAAATCAGTAAGTCCAAAGCCAAGCTTCCTGACCCTTTGCACTTCCTCCAGTATTCCCTCTTCTCAGTTACCTTCCATACTATCTACCCATTTGCCAAAACTGGAAGTTTAGGAGTTACCCTAAATTACCCCCTTGTCTTTTTCTCCGCATTCAGTCAATAATAGTTATATTTGTACCTTATCCTTCCCTTCCTTTACTCCCTGAATAATTGTTAAAAGTCCTTTTATTCTTTTTCCAAATTTTTATTTATTTGTTTTATTTTTTTAAAGATTTCTTTTAAATTCCAGTTAGTTAACATAGAGAGTAATATTAGTTTGAGTAGTAGAATTTTGTGATTCATCATTTACATTCAACACCCAGTGCTCATCACAAGTGCCCTCCTTAATACCCATCACCCATCTAGCCCATCCTCCCCACCCACCTTCCCCCCAGCAACTTTCAGTTTATTCTCTATAGTTAGGAGTCTGTTACTTAGTTTGCCTCCCTCTCTCTCTCTCTCTCTCTCTTTCTTTTTCCCCTATGCTCATTTGTTTTGTTTCTTAAATTCCACATATGAATGAAATCATATGGTATTTGTCTTTCTCTGACTGATTTCGCTTAGCTTAATACCACCTAGCTCTATCCACATTGTTGTTGCAAATGGCAAGATTTCATTCTTTTTGGTGGCTGAGTAATATTGCATTGTATATATATATCACCTCTTCTTTATCCATTCATCAGTCAGTGGATATTTGGGCTCTTTCCATAATTGGGCTGTTGTTGATAATATTGCTATAAACATTGGGGTGCATGTACCCCTTTGAAATCTGTATTTTTGTATACATTGGATAAATACCTAATAGGGCAATTGTTGGATGGTAGGTTAGTTTTATTTTTAATTTTTTGAGGAACCTCCATACGGTTTTCCAGAGTGGCTGCACCAGTTTGCATTCCCACCAACAGTGCAAGAGGGTTCCCCTTTCTCCACATCCTCGCCAACATGTGTTGTTTCTTGTGTTGTTAATTTTAGCCTTTCTGACAGGTGTGATGTGATATCTCATTATGGTTTTTTAAAGATTTTATTTATTTATTTGACAGAGAGAGATCACAAGTAGGCAGAGAAGCAGGCAGAGAGAGGGGGAAGCAGGCTCCCTGCTGAGCAGAGAGCCCGATGTGGAGCTCGATCCCAGGACCCTGAGATCATGACCTGAGCCGAAGGGAGAGGCTTTAACGCACTGAGCCACCCAGGCGCCCCTCTCATTATGGTTTTGATTTGTATGTCCCCGATGATGAATGATGAGCATCTTTTCACATCTGGATAACTTCTTTGGAAAAATGTCGGTTCATATCTTCTGCCCGTTTCTTAACTGGATTATTTGTTTTTTGGGTGTTGAGCTTGATAAGCTCTTTATAGATTTTTATCAGATATGTCATTTGCAAACATCTTCTCTCATTCCATAGATTACCTTTCAGTTTTATTGTTTCCTTTCCTGTGCAGAAGCTTTTTATTTTGATGTAGTTTCAATAGTTCATTTTTGCTTTTGTTTCCCTTGCCTCAGGAGACATATCTAGTAAGAAGCTGCTACAGCCAATGTCAAAGCGGTTACTGCCTATGTTTTCCTCTAGGATTTTGATGGCTTCCTGTCTCATATTTAGGTCTTTCACCCATTTCAAATTTATTTTTTTGTGTGGTATAAGAAAGTGGTCCAATTTCATTCTTTCACATGTTGCTGTCCAATTTTCCCAACATCATTTGTTAAAGAAATTGTCTTTTTTCCATTGGATATTCTTTCCTGCTTCGTTGAAGATTAAATGACCATATAGTTGTGGGTTCATTTCTGAGTTTTCTAGTCTGTTCTCTTGATCTATGTGTCTGGTTTTGTAATAATTATTAAGTCTTAATAATCTCCTCCCTCCTACTAATCTCTCTTCAGTATTAGCTCTGTAAGGATCTTTCTCTAACATGCAAATATCACAGTGTCATGCTGCCAATCAAAGCACTTAAGTTGTGCTCACCTATAGGATAAAATATAAATTTCTCTGTAGTCAATCTGGTCCCTGCTCACCTGCCTAACTGCTTTTTTCTGCTCTCTTACTTCTCCTATCTGCCACACTTTTCATGTTCTCCATGCTTCTCATGTCTTTTCCATCCCCACCAGCCTGGATGAACAACTCATTCATATTGGGTTAGGCTGAAAAATACACACCAAAGATACCAGGTCCCAATTCTTTGAGGCTGAAAATGCTACCTTACTTAGAAAAATAGTTCTCTCCATATGTAATTAAATTAAGAATCTTGAGATGGAAAGGTTATCTTGGATTATCTAGGTGGGCCCTAAATGCAATTATATGCCTCTTTATAAGAGGAAACAGATTGTATAGACCGAGAAATTTCAAGATACTGGCCTTGCAAATTGGAGTGATAGGGTCACAGGCCAAGGAATGCTGGCAGCAACCAGAGGCTGGAAGAGGCAAGGAATGAATTATCACCAGAGCCTCTGAAGGGTGCGTGGCTCTGCTACCACCTTAGTTTTACTCAGTGATACTGATTTCATACTCCTGGCCTCCAGAACTCTGAGAAAATAAATTTCTGTTCTTTTAAGCCACTCAGTTTGTGGTGATTTTTTACAGCAGCCATAGGAAGCTAATACAACTATTAATTCCTGTTACCTCCCTGAATATTTACTGCTCTCATACATGTTTACCACCAACCTAGATTGCCTTCTCTGTCTCTCTGTTTGAAAAGTATGTGTTCGTTTTCAGGGCATAGTCTGTGAAGACCTTTCTGAATCTCTCTGGTAAGTCACCACTCTGTTAGATTGTTAATGCTATTTGTTTTCCTGTTGTTTTTTGCATTCCCTACATTTATTGCAGTGGTATAAGAGGCAGTATAGCTATCTCACTGGTTAGGGATACAGGACACTTGATTCAGTTAGAGATGGTTTGAGTAACCTTATACAAGCTATATCTCAAGCTTGTTTCCTTATTTATAGAATTGGGAATATTAATGGTATTGACCTGGTAGGTTTGTTGTGAAGCTTGAATGAGATTATGTAAACATGATATCAGGTAAATGGTATGTGCTCGGTAAATGTTAGCTGCTTTTAAAGAACAATTAATTGTTTTCATGACTGTCTCT
>CM052897.1:18402166-18429089 GCA_028534135.1 Potos flavus
CCACTGCTGGGTCCACAGTCCAACTGGCATATATGTGTGGTTATCTTCTCCTCACTCTAGGGCAGGAGTCACTTTGGAATGGCAATGGCCCTTGTGGCTGCTTGTATGGATGGGTTCTGGCCATGGAAGTATTGATAGAGACAGGTCTGCAGGAGAATACAGGGGTGGGATGTGCTGTTAGCAAGGTTTCTGCAGGTCTACTGTGAGAGGGGACCTGCAGCCATTAGAAAACTGCCACAGAGCTAGAGGACACGGATCCACAGAAGTGCACCATTAGCAAAGCAGGTGGAGAGTGTAAACTCTCCATTCCCAGATAGCCATGTATCAGAGCTGGCTGGCAAAGGAGAGAAATGGCACTTGCCAGCTCTTCTTTTCCTGGAGAAGTCTTCCAATGAGAAGTCTCCCAGCCCCTCCATCACATGCTGTGAAGTAAGTAAACAAATTTCCTTCTGTATACCGCAGAGATCTTTTCAGGCTGCTGCTTCTATCTTTTCAGACTGCTGCTTCTATGTATCTCCACAGGTGCTATTTCTTGTGCTGTCTCTTTAAGGGTAGGGAGTCCGTTTCCTCTCACCCTTTAGCTCTCCCAGAGCTGAGTCTACTGATTTTTAAAGTTCCAGGTATTAAGCCCTGCTCATTGTAAGAACTCAAGAAATTAGGTCCCTCTGGTTTTCAAAGCCAATATCATGGGGATTCATCTTCCCTGTGCAGGTTCCCTATGACTGGATGCCTGTTGTAAGGGTCTGTTTATTTGCCCTCTCTGAGCCCACAGCATCCTTCCTCTTGTAGATGGTCCCCTGGGTCCCTTTAGCTCCCATCATATCTCCACCCTTCCTAGTCTTTGGGTCTTTTTCTGGGTTATTTACACTGATGTGGTTGTTATCTAGGTGTATCTGTGGACAGGTGAGCTTAGGATCCTCCTACTCTGCCATCTTCCCTGGTTTCCAGAATGGAGAGTTATTTTTATACCAAGTTCCTGGCCAATACTTTGATTAGTACTTAATGGATAAATGAATAAAATGTGTATTTTACCATAGTCTTGCTATTAAATAATTTTTTCCTCTTACTTGGAACTCTCCACATGCCTAGTTTTATTTTCCTTCATTTTCTGAAGATGTGACACTATAGTTTTTATCTATAGAATTTGGCAGCATATTAGCTTACATTTCTATAATGGAGTTCTTATGGATATAAGAATCAGATTATAATTTTTACTTCTTGGTAGGAACATTAACTATATCTTCCAACTTTGTATATAATTCAAGAGATCCACATTTCCTTGCCCCTATTTCACTTTATATTGGGTTCAGAGGTAGGCCATATGAGGGAATTAAAAGAAAAAGTAATTTAACATCTAGTTAAAACTTATTCATGTGTGCAACAAATAGCTTTGAAATCAGGCCAAGAAATGTGGAATTATTGAGTTTTTTTTATTTTTTTAAATTTTAAATTTTTTATTTTTTAATTAACACATAATGAATTATTTGCCCCAGGGTACATGTCTAGAATTATTGAGTTTTATTTAACAGATGTGTTCTATCATCTGCCTCAATCTCCATTTTATAGAACCCATCTGACATTTTTAAAGGTCTAGCCAAAATGATTGATACCACTCACCAGAGAAATCTGTTATTGTAGAAATCATCTTTCTGGAAATTCTCTTAAAATAATAATGGTCATTTTTCCCTTAGGAAACTTAAATGCAGTATTACTTTGTACTCCATACTATTGCATGTGCCTTTTAAAGAAAATGAAGTAGTTGAGAGGATGTCTTACATGATTGCTTTAAAGATCAGAAATATATAGAAGAAATACTTGGCAGGCTGATGATTGGATTATAATTTTAGGTTTTGTTTAGTTGAGTCTCCAGAAAACTTCGTTTTTAAGGGATTATGTTCAAGTTTCCTAAAAATATTTAGTAAAAAATATGATGTGATGGTGTGTGTTTATTTAATGTACTATGTCGTAATCATCTCTTCACTTCTCTCTCTTGTTCTGTCTGACATTAAATGCTTTAAGGGCAGGGATAATGCATTGTTTACTTTTTTATACCTACTACCTAGTGGACCCTATGGTACATCATTAGTCATTGGGGAATACAATAAAAAATACAACACTATCTGTTAACAAGATCATGGAGAAACTGGAACACATGCATTATTGGTAGGAATATACAATTGCACAGAGAGTTCTGTGAAATAGTTTGGTGGTTTTTTAAAAAGTTAAACATAAGTTTACCATATGACCCAGCAATTCTATTCTTGGGAATCCACCCAAGAAGAATGATCCCATTCTTTCCTCTACAGTATCCTCTCTTGGTTTGTCCCTTGTCCTTCTCTCTAATCCCAACAACATAGATGCCTTACTACTTCTCTTTTTTGCCCTGTCCTGAGGTCAAAGTAATCTAGCTAAATTAAAGATCTACATGGGTAAAGTCTAAAAGCATGAGCAAGAAGTGGCATTTTTATATATAAGAATAACATTTGCTAATACACATTTTATCTATGAGAAGATTTTAAGAAAATATCTAATGTATATTTTTGTGCTAGACATAGTTTCATTTGTTTGGTCTCACAATCTTACAGCTGAATCATACTTTAAAGAGTAAAATTACATAAAATATAATTTAAAGACAAAATTACATAAAATATAAGGCTACTATACTGAGTTGAATAGCATTCCCCAAAATTTGTGTCTACTGTAATCTCCAGAATGCTACTTTACTTGAAAATACGTCTTTGTAGATGTAATTAGTGAATGTGAAGTTGTACTGAAGTAAGATGGGTCCTAAAGGCAATATGAATTGTGTTTTTGTAACAGGAGGAAAGAACATAGAGAGACACATATAGGAAAAAAAGGTCCATGTGATTACAGAGTCAGAGATCGAGGTAATGTAAGTGCAAGCCAATGAACAACAAAGATTTCTGGTATCATGAGAATTTAGGACTAAGCAAAGAAGAATCTTTCCCTAAGGTTTCTAGAGGAAGCATGGTTCTTTGACACCTTGACTTCAGAACTGTGAGAGGATAAATTTCGTGGTGTTTTAAGCCACTCAATTTATGGTACTTTATCATGGCATTGCTAAGAAGCAAATATACCTACATTTATTAAAAGTAACTATACATTTTTATTCATATCAAAGAGTCTACTAAATAACTTGTTTGGCAAGGAAGTTTCTGGGTCTAAAATTATTTCATAGCTAGCCTTGGAGCCCAGCAACTTGTATTACAGAGATGCCATGCATTTATTTAAATCGATGTCATAAACATCTACCAAAGAATCAAACTGGGTTGATCATTGAAACTTACAAAAACCTTTGCTGTAATTTAGAAATTTGGTGAGAAAGTTTTCTAAGATTGTTAGCAATAGAATTGAACGATTATATGTTTATGACTTTCAATGCAATAAAAGATGTATGCCATGTATATTATGCACAAAGCATATGTGTTTTATCTTAAAAGTGTTAAAAGGTGTCATGTAGGGACATTTTCTAATCCAGGTAAATTTATTTGAAACCTCGTCCTTTAACATGAGTTAATGAGTGGGATCATATAGTATAGGGAAGAATATTTTTTAGTTTACCTTTTAAAGGTTCTTCCAGCTCGTCTAAGAATTAAATTGATGTGAGACAATTAAATAAGAGAAAATAAAATTTAATTTAATATGCATGAGAACCCCACATACATGAAAGGTTCAAAAACAGAAAGGTAAAATGAGGTATATATACCATCTTGAACTAAGGAATGAGATAGAGCCTTGGGGCTCCAAAGGGGAGAATGACAATTCTCAGTACACTAAGAACAGATGTTTGGTAATTAGCTATTTGGCCTTCCATACAGACGTGTCATTCAGATAAAATTTATTTCTGGTAATAACTCTAATTCTGGGAAAGACCCCCCAATCTGGTTTCTGCTAAGTAGTTAAGGGAGAGGCAAAAAGTTTCTCTTGAGACTGCAGGGTCTCAATTGCCTTCAGCTCAAAAGTTGCACATTTTGGGGAGACTTGCTCTGAACCCCTTCAATAATTAAAGGAACAATCTTAGCTAGAGTATGGCAATGCTAATTTGTTAAATTGAACATAATTAATTTTGTATTTTCTAAAATAACTTGATACATAATGATATTGATAGGCTTTCTCATTTTTTGAAAAAATTTATTTTGCATATTTCAGCATTTAAAATGAGATATTTATCTCAATAATTTTTATTTTTTGCTAGGAAAAGAATTTTTAAAAATACACCAGCAGTTGTACTGTTTCTGTGCAATTTTCTAATAAGACCAGAGTAGATGCTCATTAGAGTTTCTCAAAAACAGTTTTATGTATTGCAATAAGGAACAAACCTGTTAAGGTCCTTCTAATTGTATGTCCAATGTTGTGTTGGCAACTGTAACCTCATAGGTTTTGGGAC
The DNA here is from genome assembly GCA_028534135.1 of Potos flavus. Lineage (NCBI taxonomy): Eukaryota > Metazoa > Chordata > Mammalia > Carnivora > Procyonidae > Potos > Potos flavus. The sequence goes on from CM052897.1 coordinate 18,406,575, forward strand.
CTCTTAATTTAAAATATTTACAACAAAGCCAAATATTTCAAAGATTCAATTTGCAGTTTATAAAGTCCTTCCATTTGGATTTCATTGAGTTGTCTCATTTAATCCTCACATGACTATATGAGTTAGGTATTAATGTCTCTATTTCACAGGTAAGTAAAATTGAGGCTAATTGTTATGTAACTTGTTCAAGTGGTGGAACTCTTATTTGAGCCCAAGTTTGCACCAAAATCTATGTTCTTTCCAGAATAACATATGATATTACCTAATTTGGATTTGCTTAAGGCTAGCTTAAAATCACTGGATTTTATGTAAAAGATTAGAATTTGAATCCCGACTCTCCTGTTTATTAACTGTGTAGTATTAGGCCAGTTCTCAACCTCAATTTTATCTATAGTAATCATAGTAACTCTATTACTTACTATATGTCACTTGTTCTAAGTACTTCATAATTATTGATTAATCTTTATAACAACCCTATGAGACAAATAAAACCCCATTTTACACATGAGGAAAATGAGATTAAGAGAGTTTAATAACTTGCTCAGTCACAAATTACTCGGTGACAGAGCATCAAAGCCCGTGTGCTGTGCTGCCTCTCTGTGAAGACGGAGATAAATAATACCCACCACGCAGATGATTGTTAGCATAAATGATGTTATGTATGTAGGCACTTTGTAAACTGGAAAGGACTAAAAAAAGATTAGATATTATATATAAGAATGCTTTCTTTTTAACTGCAGAAAAATGTCAGTGTGGACGGTTTCCTCATAATAAGTTTTTATGGAATTTAAACGCTATCATCAAATCCTAATCCAAGTGACATATTTCTTGAAATATTATTTGAAGCAATGTATGAATTTTGCTTAATTTGACAAATAAAACTAAATGTAAAAGTTGTCTGCTATGAGTTTAGCAATTCATGTTTTATAATTACTTCTTGATCAAATTGCTTTAAGGATTGTTTGTTTAAGTCAGTTAGTGTTTTTTATTAATATGCTAGTATTAGGATGAGAAGAATTCTTAAGTATTTTAAGAGTTAATTATTTGCTACAGTGTTGTATTTATTGGAGAGAACATCTGTTTCTTTTTGATGCTTAACTCTTTCATTAATGAGATGATTTTAGGTATTCTTCATAAATTGTCTTACTGGACTTCTGTATTTCAAACATTTTTCAATAAGACTAAAATTCTGAATTGCAAAATTCTGGCTCCTCTTATCTATATTTGGTCTCTGACGACCATAGTTAATATTTTCTTTGATTATTATAATGCCACTTCACTTTCTGAGGACTTTCATAGTCTACTATCCCTTTTTTTCTTCATTATCATCTTCATCTTCATCTTTTTTTCCCCCTTCTGGTCCTCTCAGCTCCCTCCATGTCTTCTTCTTCAGTTCAAACTCTTGATAGCCTATATTACAAAAGCTCTTTCTTAATTTCTGGCCAAGGATAAAAAGAAAAATAAAAAAAAGTTTTCACTTTTTTCATTTCTGATCTCTTTTCAGACACTAGATCAAATACCCACTTTGAGTTGTGGGGTAGACAGCAGAAAAAATTCCCTCACACTCAGTGAGTTAATAGCTTCCCTCCATTTGGTGCTTTGTCATGACAGTATCATTCAGCTCAAACTCTAATACTTTAGAAATCATAGTCACATGTTTCTAGTTGCCATAATAAAGAATATTTTCTTTACTTTAGATCATTGACTAAGGTAGTTCTAATCATACAGTTTTGCTAAAACGAACAGAACTAAGATCTCCCAGATAGGAAAAATCTTACTCCTAGTAATAAAGTCACCATTATATTAGTATGAACAGAGGGCCAGTCTTCAAGTATTATAACATGCTGTACTTATTCACAGAGGTTTTTTTTTTTTTTTTTTGAAATGTGAATCCATTTGCAATCCATTTGAGTGTTAGTTCAAATAACTATACACATTATTTGTTCTATTTATGAAGCATTATCATAAATATGAGGATCTATATTTTATTTGTGTGCAGGAGCAAGACTCACTGGCTTTGACTGAGACTGCACAATGCCTCCTTCTCCCTGGTAACACCTGCCAAATTTGTACTACCCTTCTGATCTAGGCATGGAATGGTAAAGCTAAAAATTATTCCTTACCCTTCAGAATGGAGAGAACAAGATTAAGTGACTTATGATCTTAATACGACTTAATATGGACTAAAAATATTTAGCAATCCTAAATGTTTTGGAGGCAGGACACTTTTACTCCCTTAAGAGTTCTCCACACTATGGAAAAATAATTACTCCTAGAAGGTACTTGTTGTTAGATTGATGAATAATTTTAAGCATTTTGTTTCAGTATAAAAGGAGGATTCACCAAAAAAGATTTTATTTATAAGAATAGATTAGTATTTTAACCAACACAAAGTGTATGAAAATAACACTTATGTGTCTGAAAACGGTAGTCATGGTTACTTTGATCATCAGAATATTTTTTTCCTCCTTTTTATCCTGGAAAGAAATTACATCTGTTTCTGAGATTTTAAGACAATAAATAACATTAAGTTTTGTTCCAATTCAAGAATAAAGTGTTGTTGATCTTAAAAAAAAAAAAAGCCAGCTATTTTATCAATAAAAGGAGTTTATTAGACCATAGCAGAGGAATTGCAATTCAAGATAAGCAAACTATGGCAAATTGTAGGCAAGTTCAGAGAACATAGAGGGGCTTGCTTTTATGGAGGAAAGGAGGATGTTGGGAGAGGCTCTTTAGAAGAGTTCAGGTTGGTGATGGCTTCTCATTGGCTAAGTGTGGTGGTTTCTCATTGGATGGGCTATTGCGGAAGGAGGAGAAATTTTTCTCTTCCTTCTGCTGGGGTGTGTAAAGTAAGCTTTGCGCTTCACACAATTCCCATTGGGGAATGCCAGATATGCTTTTTACAGGGAGTGGTAGTGTGTGGGGGTTTCCTGAAGGGTTTCCTGACTCCATTTTATTTTTAAATTTTTTTAAGTTTTAACTGTTATTACTCATTGTGCCTATTCTTTTTTTTTTAAATTATATTCAGTTAACCAGCATATAGTACATCGTAAGTTTTTGATGTAGTGTTCAATGATTCATTAGTTGCATTTAACATCCATTGCTCATTTTAAATGAGGGTTTTGTTATTTATTTTCACAGTATTGATATCAAATGAGATTTCTTCAACAAAGATATCTAAAAGGAAATTTAATAGTTCTTTTTTAACCCTCTGGAACTAGTTCTAGAAAGTCATTGGAATAGCCATTAGATAATAAAATCAGGATTATGGGTTTTGTGGGTTCTATTACTATTCATATCTATCTATAAGTTGTCTAACCAGCTTTTAAATACATATTGGGTACACAATATAGTACCAGTGCTATGGAAGATATAAAGTAAGGGAAATAAAAATTATAACTGATCTAAGAGGAGTTAAAGTCTAAGAGGAAATATAAGATATTCCTAGAGCACAACATTGAATTTGCAATAATTTGTTCAGTATTGTATGTTAAGTGCAGAGAAAATTCAAAATGAGAGTCAAAGTGATCTCTTGAGAAGTCAGAGATTTTAAATCACTTTTGTCCAGAATATTGTTTCTCTGATTACCACAAAAATACATGCTTATTGAAGAAAATTTGAAAAAAAAATTGACTATAAACATTTACCCAAAATAACTAGTTTACCTCTATGAATTCAGCTAACATTTTTCCTTTCACCTATAGCTATTTTCTACCTGGAACAGCTTTCCCAACTCTGTTCACCTGGCTAATTTTTACTCATCCTTCAGATTTTATTTTAAATGGCACTTGCCCACCAAAACATTTTCAAACTTCTTAAATTACTTTAGGTCCTTATACTAATATGCTTCTTTTAGTCTTTCAACATCCTCTACGTTCATGAAATATTTATGCTCCTGGACTCTGTAGTGGTTGTTGGGAATACAGTGATAAACACAATAAAAAGGATCTCTACCATCATGGAGTTGGCTATTATAAGGGAGACAGATAAGAAACAAACAAAAAAATGAATATATATGACATTTTGTTCCAATTATTTGTAAATTTACTTTTCTCACTAGACCATCAACTCCATACAGTAAGTGTGGAGAGTATGTATATGTCTGCATTTGAAATTAATGATTACTGAAGGAACAAATGACTAAGTTAACATTTCTGTGCACTTTTTCTTATCAATCATGTACATAACCATAAATTTTCATATATATTCAAAATTTTAATCTTCTTATTAAATACATACTATAAATTTTTCACTTAACATTATATCTTGAATGTATTCCTATGTGATTATTTTACTGGTTGCATAATATTTCATTATAAGAATGTATCTGGATAATTATATAAACCTTCCTTATTGAGGTTCTTATTTTCACTCTTTTCCTGACCCAGAACCACACATTCATTTAGATTGTTTCCAGGATACTGTTACAAATTTTTACTGATAAACACTTTTATTTATAAATCATTATATCTTTGATTATAGTTACTCATTGCCAAGTTGTATTATAGAAAGGTAAATTATACTTCATTAAGGGATAATTTAGGTAATTTCATTAGGTTTTGAAGCTAACAATGGATATGACCTAATCAAAAGGATGCTGGCTGGCAGGAGCAAGGGCAAAGAAGTGAGAAGTAGTAACAATTAAAGAGACAAGAAGTATGTGTGCTATGTTGTGTCATGAAGAGGGATGGAGTTGGAAATCTTGGGACAGGTGAATTCTAGATGAGAAGCTTTCAACTTTTTAAAATAGATAGTTAGAGCTAATGTAAGATCTTGCAAAAGGAGAAGGATAAAACTGTCTCTGGAGTTAAGTGTATCTTAATTCAAATTAATAACTTGGTGACTTCAAGCACTTGTTTCACTAACTCTTAAATTTTACTGTATTTCTTTCACCTTTCAAAGGGCTTTGGGAGTCTGGATAACTTTCTGGTTCTCTATGCTATCCCACTACAACTGTGGGAGATCTGTGAGAGCTATTCTGTTTTCTCTACTCAGATCCCTCTCTGAACTGTTTCTAACCCATTGCCTGGGCAGTATTTGTACATAGCTTTTCTTGGTTAAATTTATATTTGTTAATGGCATGCATGATTCTGTGAAAAACAAGCTTGAATCCTGGTCATTCTGACTACTAGGAGCAAGTGTGTTCTGAGGACAACTACCTGAAGATAAACTCCACTATGTATACACCTTGGCGATATCTAGTAACTGCCTTCAGGGGGCTGGTAGATGGACACCAGTGGCATGTAACCTGACCCTTCCCTCTCAGGGGGGAATAGACTGGGATTAACAGACTGGGATTCTGCTTGATGGCCTTCACATGGAGCTCCTAGGTCATGAGTCACAGCTCCCACAGAGCTTCCTGCTGGGCCTCAAACATGTATTTGATGGCATCCTTCTCCATCTTGTGCTCTTGCTGCTTGTACCAGGAACCCTTTTTCAGAAGCAGAGCTCTCCTTTGGCCCTTCTCAAAAGGGAGCTCTACCTGAGGTTGCTGTCTTACTTTATCCAAGAACCTCACAGAGATAATAAAATCCTCAGTGGAAATTAGCTCTTGGTCAGCCTTTTCCAGCCAATAGATCCTCTTTTTCAAATGGTACTTCACTGCTTAGTCTTTTTTAGGATTTACCTTCTTCTTTTGCAGAGGTTCTGATCTCATGGGAATGAATTCCCAGAAGGTCAGTGATGAAGCTCACTGGTGGGTGTTCCTAATCTGTGCCTGTTAAGTTCCCAGAGTGGCCATGACTCCTCTGGCTGTCAATAGGTGTAGAGATCCTGACCTAGCATTTCGTTAAGGAGAGTTTGAAATGTTTTTAGTTCATGCCCAGGAAGATGAGGAATCAGCTTCACTGGTCTAGATATTTCTCTAATCTTATCTGATAGACTATATGATAAACTATATAAGGAAATGCAAGCCATCATAATTCAGGGGAAATGGAAACATACATTGGTTTAATATTTCCAAAATATTGTCACTGTTACATTATTATTAGATATGGCAATTAAGAATTTTATTATGGCCAGAGGAAGGGAAGTAATAAAGATTAGAGCAGAAATAAATGATATAGAAACAAACAAACAAACAAAAACCCCAGTAGAACAGATCAATGAAACTAAGAGCTGGTTCTTTGAGAGAATTAATAAAATTGATAAACCCCTAGCCAGACTTACCAAAAAGAAAAGAAAAAGGTCCCAAATAAATAAAATCATGAATGAAAGAGGAGAGATCACAACCAACACCCAAGAAATACAATTATAAAAGAATATTATGAGCAATTATATATGCCAACAAACTGGGCAATCTGGAAGAAATGGACAAACTCCTAGAAACATACAAACTACTAAAACTGAAACAGGAAGAAATAGAAAGTTAGAACAGACCCATAACCAGCAAAGAAATTGAATCAGTAATCAACAATTTCCCAACGAACAAAAGTCCAGGGCCAGATGGCTTTCAGGGGAATTCTACCAGACATTTAAAGAAGTAATACCTATCCTTCTGAAACTATTCCAAAAAATAGAAATGGAAAAAAGACTCCCAAACTCCTTCTGCGAGGCCAGCATTACATTGATTCCAAAACCAAAGACCCCACCAAAAAGGAGAATTACAGACCAATATCCCTGATGAACATGGATGCAAAAAATCTCAACAAAATACTAGCAAATTGAATTCAACAGTATATTAAAAGAATTATTCACCATGATCAAGTGGGATTTATTCCTGGGCTGAAGGGCTGGTTCACTATTTGCAAATTAGTTAACTTGATACATCACATTAATAAAAGAAAGGATAAGAATCATATGATCCTCACAATAGATGCAGAAAAAGCTTTTGACAAAATGCAGCTTTCATTCTTGATAAAAACCCTCAATGAAGTAGAGATAGATGGAGCATACCTCAACATCATAAAGGCCATATTCAAAAGACCCATGGCTAATATCATCCTCAATGGGGAAAAACTGAGAGCTTTTCCTGTATAGTCCGGAACAAGACAGGGATGTTCACTGTCACAATTACTATTTAACATAGTACTGGAAGTCTTAGTCTCAGCAATCAGACAACAAAAATAAATAAAAGGCATCCAAATTAGCAAATAAGTCAAACTTCTACAATTTGTGGATGATATGACACTCTATAGAAAACCTGAAGGATTCCACCCAAAATTTGCTAGAACTCATACATGAATTCAGCAAAGTCTCAAGATATAAAATCAATGTACAGAAATCTGTTGTATTTCTCTACACCAATAATGAAGCAGCAGAAAAAGAAATCAAGGAATTGATTCCATTTACAGTTGCACTAAAACCCATAGGATACCTAGGAATAAATCTAACCAAAGAGATAAAAGATCTGTACTACAAAAACTGTAGAAGACTTATGAAGGAAATTGAGGAAGACACAAAGAAATGGAAAGACATTCCATGCTCATAGATTGAAAGAACAAACATTGCTGAAATGTCTGTACTACCCAAAGCAATCTACACATTTAATGAAATCCCTATCAAAATACCACCAGCATTTTTCACAGAGCTAGAACAAACAATCCTAAAAATTTTTTGGAACCACAGAAGACCCTGAATAGCCAAAGCAATCCTGAAAAGAAAAGCAAAGTGGGAGGGATCATAATTCTGAAATCCAAGCTATATTACAGAGCTGAAGTTATCCAGACATTATGGTACTGGCACAAAAACAGACACATAGATCAATGGAACAGAATGCAGAATCCAGAAATGGCCCCTCAACTCTATGTCAACTAATCTTTGACAAATTAGGAAAGAATATCCAATGGAAAAAGGACAGTCTCTTCAACAAATGGTGTTGGGAAAATTGGACAGCCATGTGTAGAAGAATAAAACTGGACCATTTTCTTACACCATACACAAAGATAAACTAAATGAATGAAAGACTTAAATATGAGACCGGAAACCCCCAAAATCCTAGATGAGAAGACAGGCAACAACCTTTTGACCATGGCCATAACAACTTCTTACTAGACACGTCCCTGGATACAAGGAAATCAAAAGCAAAAATGAACTATTGGGACTTCATCAAGATAAAAATGTTATCTGTATAGTGAAAGAAATGGTCAAAAAAATCTAAAAGGCAGCCTAGGGTATAGGGAAAGATATTTGCAAATGACATATCTAGGAGAGGGTTAGTATCCAAAATCTATAAAGAACTTATCAAACTCAACACCTCATAAAACCCAAATAATCCAGTCAAGAAATGGGCAGAAGACATGAACAGACATTTTTCCAAAGAAGATATCCAAGTGGCTGATACGACACGTGAAAAGATGCTCAATATCACTGATCATCAGGGACATACAAATCAAAATCTTGATGAGATACCACCTCGCACCTGTTGGAATGGCTAAAATTAACAACACGGGGAACAACAGATGTTGGTGAGGATGTGGAGAAAGGGGAACCCTCTTGCACTGTTGGTGGGAATGCAAACTGATGCAGCCACTCTGGAAAACAGTATGGAGAGTCCTCAAAAAATTAAAAATAAAAGTACCCTACATTCCTGCAATTGCACTGCTAGGTGTTTACCCAAAGGATACAAAAATACAGATTCAAAGGGATACATGCACTCCAATGTTCATAGCTATCAACAATAGCCAAACTATGGAAAGAGCCCAAATATCCATTGACTAATGAATGAATAAAGAGGAGGTGGTATATGTACATAATAGAATATTAGCCATCAAAAAGAATGAAATCTTGCCATTTGCAGCAATGTGTATGGAGCTAGATGTTATTATGCTAAGCAAAATAGGTCAGTCAGAAAAAGATAAATAGCATATTATTTCATTAATATGTGGAATTTAAGAAACAATACAGATGAATGTATGGGGGGGGGAGAAAGAGAGAGAAGGAAAAAAGCCGTAAAAGACTCCTAAAGATAGAGAACGAATTGAGGGTTGATGGAGAGAGGTGGGTGGGGGATGGGCTATATGGGTGATGGATATTAAGTAGGGCACTTGTGTTGAGCACTGGATGTTGTATGTAAGTTATATATCACTGAATTCTACTCCTGAAACTAATATTACACTGTATATTAACTAACTAGAATTTAGATTAAAATTTGAAGAAAAAAAAGTATCATGGCACTAAACTCAAGCTGAGCTGGGAGTGTAGAGAGCCTGAAAGCAGATCACATACTCTGTGCTTACCTCCAACTAAACATTTAATTAGCGTGTGAGATGCTTCATGTAGGAAGGTTCTCAAAAATTCAATATAACTTGTAATTTTTGGGCAAAAACAACTCAAAATATATTTTTTATTGATAATTGGCCTGAAGTATATTTGCATATAAAAGATTTTTTCTCTGAACACAAATTTCTAGACTCCTTTATTAATAATCATGAACTTTCTCCCAGAGTTCAAAAATCCTTTTATTTTTTTTTATTTTTTATTTTTCAAAAATCCTTTTAGAAAGAAGAGAGAAAATGGTTATTTTCCCTCTATAGAATATAGATGAATCTTTGGTATAAATCATGTGAATTTATATTGAATAACTGGGTCATTTATTAATTCTAAGAGTGTTCAGCTCAAAGCATTTTTATGTGCACTGTAATTTGTCTTGAAGACTTAGTAGTAGCATTCTACCCTTCTTTTTCTATTTCCAGAGCTGAAACCTTCAGATATTTGTTCTTTTGTATGAACTTTGATTGTTTCATTATTTTTACCCTTAATATTTCAAAACTTTCTCCACAAGAGAAAGGCTAGGCAATACACTCAAATATCTGGCCTAGTGTATCTTGTACACGTGGTCTGAAGATGTATTTAGTTCTAATTACTCTTTTTCCTCCTTTGGCTCCTATAACACTTACCTCTTTTGGTTCATTCCTTAATTGCTGGACTGGATGACCACTTTTTATCCTTTTAGTCCCTAAATATGAATATTGAATTCTATCCCATGTTTTCAACTGTTTTCTACCTAGATATTTTTCCTGAGCTATAAATCCTATTTAAAACTACTTATGCTATCAACATCTTGGTCTGGATGCACCGGAAAGTGCTTTATATTGTGACATATCCAAATCTGAAACTTCTATTTCCTCCTAAATTGCCCTGCATGATCATCATGCACTATTATGAAGCTTGAACAGTTAGCATTTTCTGTGATCTGCCATTTTCATTGCTATTGCTACTGCCCTAATTTAGGACCCATTTTATCTTTACTGAGGTCACAAATAAATTTAGAAAAGGCCTTATTTAATATACAAGTTTGATTCACCAAAATAAAACAATAAAGACTGAACCCTATATAAAGGTTAGAGATGACATATTACACATTTTAATGAGCAATGAGATTTGTAAAATCATTCCATTTTTTATTTTTTTAAAAGATTTTATTTATTTATGTGACAAAGAGAGAGAGAGAGAGAACAAGCAGGGGAGCAAGAGAGGGAGAAGCTAATTCCCCGCTGATCAGGGAACCAGTATGGGGCTTGATCCTGGGATCCCACGATGCTGGGATCATGACCTGGGCTGAAAGCAGATGCTTAACCGACTGAGCCACCCAGGTGCTCCAAATCATTCCATTTTTAATCACTTGATCATTAGAAACTTCTTAGCCTTTCTATTTCCCTCAGTTTCAGTGTCAAGACTACATTTATTTTGCTTTTTTGTAGGTAATATTTATACTAAGAAGTTTTTTTAATATATGATCCTGTGTCTGACGTTATGACTTGTGATTTTTGACTTCCATTCCCCCAACACTTCAGTGTCAATGTGATCCTGGTGAGATGATCTTAAAGTATATTGGAAGAATCCTTCATGTGTCAGCAACCTCTCTTCTCATAAAACTGAATTAGTAAGATTTGATGCAGAAGCTTCTTTACCTGCTCTGCCATTTGTTTTATTCCCTTTTTGTATTTCTGTTTCTAGCTCTCACGTTTTCTAATTATTCTCAACAGTAACAACTTAGAGTACAATCAAAATCCATTTTAGCAACAGAAAGAATAGTAATTTTTTAAAAAGATTTTATTTGTTTATTTGATAGAGAGAGAGAGATCACAAGTAGGCAGAGAGGCAGGCAGAGAGAGAGGGGGAAGCAGGCTCCCCGCTGAGCAGAGAGCCCAATGCGGGGCTCGATCCCAGGACCCTGACATCACAACCTGAGCTGAAGGCAGAGGCTTTAACCCACTGAGCCACTCAGGCACCCCAGTAATATGTTTTAATATACTAGAATTTCATGTAAAAAGATTGAATTTGGGATGCATTGCTTTATTTTTATAGGGCTTTGTGTTGTAAACCCTATGTTCATATGATTATGCCTATGACATTATAAAATTAAAGTGCTAGTATTCTTCTAAATAAATTGTTAAATGCCTAATTCACCCCTCTCTTCTTTGTCTCCTTTCTTCTCTGTCTGCTCTTTTACCTTGTTATTTCTTTGTTAAAGAGCAGAATGAGACATCTCATTTTTTTTTTCATTAAAGGGGCCTAAAGAGGTCAATCCAAACATTGGCAGATAGATTTTGAATAGGCATATAAATATAAGGGAGCCAATATATGTGCCAATGTTGTGCTGAAAAATGTATTAGTAAGATATATCCGAATCTATGTCAGTTCTTTGTTTACTCAACTAAAGTTAAACTCCTTGAGCTCTCACAATATTTTTGTCTGTCCTACCACATGGAATATAGTGTTGTAGGATATAGGAGTTTCATAAATATTTCTTGATACTTCTTCATAAATATTTCTTGATACGTGATCTCTGAAGAGTTTTGTAAAATGCTGCATATCTGTAAGAAACAACTTGGCTCTAATTGGGGAGAAAAAAGCCCTGAATTTATCTGTTGCTTATCTATGATTTACATAATTTTATAATTTACTTCACAGTCATTTATTCTAAAAAGTCATTCATTAATGGAGTAATTCTAGTGAGGGAGAAAATTAGAACTTAATCATAATGTAGTGTTATTCAGTTATTGGAAATATAAAGAAGCTAGGTGTAAGGGGTTTCAAATCAATCTCATTCATTAATTTATAGCCACTGTATTATTACCTAGCCCACTGAAAATCTTAAATTTTTATAATTAGGGGCACCTGGATGGCTCAGTGAGTTAAGCACCTGACTCTTGATTTCGGCTCAGGTCATGGTCTCAGGGTTGTGAGATCAAGTCCTCCAGCCTCCCCACCCTGCCTTCCCATGTCCCATCTCCATCCGCCTCCCCACCCGCAGTCTCCCTGCTCAGCAGGGTGTCTGCTTGGGATTCTCTCTCTCTCTCTCTCCCCCCACCCCGCTCCTCCCCCTGCTCGCATGCTCACTCTCTGTCTCTAAACAAATAAATAAAATCTTAAAAAAAGTTTATAATTTTAATTATATAATTCTTTTTCCCATTCTATACTCAAGACCTAATTTGAAGAAACATTTTTATCATGTTTGTTAGGTTTTTTTATTACTTAGCTCAGATACCAAGAATACTCAGTTGTATTTTTTTTCTTGCAATGAGGGAAAAAAAAAACCCTCATATTTTGGTTGCAGTGATTAACTTTGGTGATTCCAAAGTAATGCAGCATATATGTAACAAAAATTAATGTTACAATTTTTAGGGGTATACCTGTATGTGTTTTAAATCTTAGAACACTTGGTTCGTGACAAAGCACTATTTTTGGTAGTGATAGAATAAGCATTTCTCATTTCTAGAATTAAATGTGTTCCTGCAAAGCTTCATGTAAATAAATCAATATGTTAAATACACTACAGGGGGCTAAATATTTCAGAAAAATGTAGAGTGAAATATTTTGTGAAATACAAGCATTGTTATGTCTCTGAAAATAAATACCAAACATTAATTTTGGTGCCAGATGTTTTATTTTTTGTTTTTGTATTTACATGTAATTTAGTTACAATGAAATTCATTAATCATGGTATATAATTTGATGAATTTTGACAAGTGTATACTATATTGCTACCACCACAATCAAGATATAGAACATTCCAGGGGCACCTGGGTGGCTCAGTCAGTTAACTGTCAGCCTCTTGATTTCAACTCAGGGCATGGTCTTGGACCATGGGATTGAGCCTCTTGTCAGGCTCCATGCTCAGTTTAGAGTCTGCTTGTCCTTCTCCCTCTGTTCCTCTCCTCTCTCTCTCTCTCTCTCGAATAAATAAATAAATCTTAAAAAAAAATATGGAACATTCTTATCATCTGAAAGAGTTTCCTTATGTACATTTGCAGCCAATCCCCTTTGTACCAGATGCTAAGCATTCTTTGAGGTTTGCCTTCACTATAGTTCAGCGTTTTTTAGATTTTCATATGAATAGAATCATATAGTATGCATTTCTTTGGGTCTTGGCTTTATTCATTTAGCATAATGGTTTTGAAATTCACACACTTATTAGTTGTCCATTCTTTTTATTGCCAAGTAGCATTACTTTTTATGGATATAGCATAATTTGGTTTTATGCGGACATAAGTTTTTAACATCCTTGGGTAAATACCAAGGAGCACTTATTGCTGGATCATATGGTATGAACATGTTTACTTTTATAAGAAATTGCTAAACTGCCTTCCAAAGTGGCTGTACCTTTTTGCATTCCCACCAGCAATGAGTGACAATTCCTGTTTGTTCCACATCGTTCTTAGCATTTGGTGTTGTCAGTCTTTTGGATTTTGGCCATACTAGTAGGTTATGTATTGGTTTCTCATTTCTTTAGTTTAATGAAATCATCTTATTGATTCTTTTTTCATGGATTATACCTTTTTTTTTTTAAGTCTCCATCAAACCGTAGGTCATTTAGATTTTCTCCTGTTATTTTCTAGGAGTTTTATAGTTTTATGTTTTACATTTAGGTCTTTGATCCATTTTGAGTTAATTTTTGTGAAGGGTATAAAGTTTGTGTTGAGATTCATATTCATAAAGTTTATATTATAGTAATTCTTAAAGTTGGGTAATATCATTCCTCCAACTTTGTTCTTCTCTTTCAATATTCTGTTAACTATTCTGGGTCTTTTGTTTTTCCATTGAAACTGTAGAATCAGTTTGTTGATATCCCAAGATAGTTTGAAGTAATTTTGATTTGAATTATTATTATTATTATCTATAGATCAAGTTAGGAAGAACTGACATCTTGATCATCTTGAGTCTACCTATCTGTGGACATAGAACATTTCTCTATTTAGTTTCTATTTTTTTCATCAGAGTTTTGTCTTGTACATATTTTATTAGATTTATACCTGAGTATTTCATTTTGGGGAGTGCTAATGTGAATGGTATTGTGATTTTACTTTCAAAATCCACTGTATATTGCTGGTATATAGGAAAGCAGTTAACTTTTTTTTTTTTTTGAAAGCAGTTAACTTTTACACATTAATCTTGTATCCTGAAACCTTGCCATAATCATTATTAGTTCTAGGAGTTTTTTGTGAATTCTTTTGCATTTTCCATATAGATAATCATACTATTTTCAAACAAGGGCAGTTTGGATTCTTTCTTCTTAATCTATGTACCTTTTATTTCCTTTCCATGCCTATTTGTATTAGCAAGGACTTTCAGTATGATGTTGAAAAGCAGTGATATAAGGGTCATTCTTGCTTTGTTTATTGTATTAGTGAGCAAATTTTGAGTTTCTCACCATTAAGTGTGTTAGCTGTAGGTTTTTTTGTAACCATTCCTTATCAAGCTAAGTTTTCCTCCATCTCTAGTTTTTGAGAGTTTTTATCATGAGTGGAAGTTGGATATTATTAAATGCTTTTTCTGCATCTATTGATACACTCATTTTTCTTCTTTAACCTATTAATGTGATGGATCACTTTAACTGATTTTTGAATTTTGAACTGGCCTTGCCTGGGATAAATCCCACTTTATGCTGTATAATTCTTTTTATACTTTTTTTGCATTTGGTTTGCTAATATTTTGTTGAGGATTTTCCAACTATGTTCATGACATTATTGGTCTTTAGTTTTTTTTATTCTGTTTTTGTCTGGTTTTGGTGTCAGAACAATGTTGGTCTCATAGAATGAGTTAGATGCATTCTCTCTTCTATCTTCTAAAAGAAATTGTAGAAAATTAGTATGATTTCTTCCTACATATTTGGGAGATTTCACCAATGAGCCTATTTGATCCTAGTCCTTTCTGTTTGGGAAGACTATTATCAATCCAATTTCTTTAATAAATATGTTTGTTCCAATAGTCTGTTTCTTCTATTGTGAGTTTTGGCTGGTTGTCTTTTCGAAGAATTGGTCCATTTTATCTAGGTTATCAAATCTGTGGGCAGAGAGTTGTTCATAGCATTCCTTTTTTATCCTTTTAATGTTAATTGGAACTGTAGTGATGTCACGTTTCATATATGATATTAGTAATTTTTTTCTTTTAAAAATTTTGTTAACCTCGCCAGAAGCTATCAGTTTTATTGATTTTTTTCAAAGAGCCAGCTTTTAATTTTGTTGATTTTTCTATTGATTTCCTGTTTTAATATCCATTGATTTTTTTGCTCCAATCTTTATTATATCTTCCCTTTTGTTTATTTGGCTTTCACTTGCTCTTCTTTTTCTAGTTTTCTAAGATGGAAGCTTAGATGATTTATTTTAGATCTTTCTTCTTTTCTAATGTGTGCATTCAGTGGTATAATTTACCCACCACTTTCACTGAATCCTACAAATTTTGATAATTTGTATTTTCATTTACATTTAGTTCAAAGTATTTTGAAATGTCTCAAGATTTCTTCTTTGATCTCTGTTATTTAAAAGTGTGTTGTTTAATCTCCAAATATTTGGGGGGTTTTCTAGCCATTTTTCTGATATTGATTTCTGGTTTGGTGCCATTGTGATCTGAGAGCAGACATTTGTGATTTTTATTCTCTTAAATTTGTTAAAGTGTGTTTTATGGCTTAGAATATGGCCTATTTTGGTGAATGCCCATGTAAGCTTTGGAAAAATGTGTTTTTGTTGTTGTATGAAGTTGTTCGTAGATGTCTGGTATATCCAGTTGATGATGGTATTGTTGAGTTCAACTGTTTCCTTACTGATTTTCTGCCTTCTGGATCTGTACCTTTCTGATAGAAAGTGTCGTGAAGTCTCTATCTGTAATAATGTGGATTCATCTATTTCTCCTTGTAGTTCTATCAGTTTTTACCTCATATATTTTAGCTCTCTATTTTTAGGTGCAAATACAATAAAGATTGTTTAGTCTCTTTGGAGAATTGACTCCTTTTCATTATATAATACTCTTCTTTATCCTTGATAATTTTGCTGCTCTGAAGAGGTTTTGTTTTTATTTTATTTTCTCAGTGAGATAATAAACATGGATATTTATTTAGACTAATATGGGAAATGGTGTGCTGAAGGAGAAAGAAGACAATCTGAAGGAGCCACCTTGGAGAGTGGAAAATAATTTTTCTCCCAATCATGTTAAGCTGCTTTGTTTGGTTTTAGTCAGAGAGCTAGATTTAGCTAGGATAGGGATTTTTCAGGTAAGTACAATGAAGAAAAAACAGAATGATTGTGACAAGTGAACATCACTGTAACTTACAAATTCTAAATTATTCCTGGCTATAGGAAAATATAAAATTTTATTTTATGAGACTAGTGTAATGCTGACATCTAAACCCAATTAATATTGTGCCAAAATTTTTTTTTTAAAAATGAGGTCTTTCACATGAATATATATGTCTAGATACAAAAATATAAAAGAATATAAAAGTTATAAAAGAACACAACAGTTTTATCAAAGGATAATGCCTATAACCTGAGAAGAATCTATTCTAAGAATAGAAGGGTAGTTAAATATTAGAAAATCAATCAATATAATTCATTGCATCAATAAATTAAGGCTCAACAAAGCTGTATTAATATACCAATAGGTAATGAAAATATATTTAGGCCTAAATATTTTCAATATCTATTATGATTTACTAAGATTCCACTCTTTAAAAATTTTTTTATTTGCATACAGTTCACATATAATGTTACATGAGTTTCAGGTGCACAACATGCTGATATAATATCTCTATCTATACATTATGCTATGCTCACCACAAGTGTAGCTACCATCTGTCATCATAAACTATTACAGTACCACTAACTATATTACCCATGTTGAATCTTTTATTCTCCTGATTTATTTATTCCATAACTGGAAGCCTATAACTCCACTCCTATTCACCCATTTTGCCCATCTCCCCACCCCCTTCCTTTTGGCAACCATCAGTTTGGTCTCTGCATTTACAGGTCTGATTCTGATTTTTGTTTATTTGCTTTTTCTTTGTTTTGTTTTATAGAGTCCACGTATAAGTGAAATCATATGGTATTTGTCTTGCTCAGTTTGACTTATTTCACTTAGCATAATATCCTTTACATCCATCCATGTTGTTGCACATGGCAAGATCTCATCCTTTTTTATGGTTGAGTAATATTCCAGTGTGTGTGTGTGTGTGTGTGTGTGTGTGTGTGTGTGTATGCTACACACTACATCTTTATCCATTCATCTATCAGTAAACACTTGATTTGCTTCCATATCTTGGCTATTGTGAATAATTCCGTAATAAACATAAGGATGCATATATTTTTTTGTATTAGTGTTTTCATTTTCTTTGGGTAAATACCCAGTAGTATAATTACTAGATCATATGATATGTCTATTTTTTAGTTTTTTGAGGAACATTTATATTGTTTATCATAGTGGCTATAATAATTTACATTCCCACCAACAGTGCATAAGGATTCCTTTTTCTCCATATCCTCACCAATATTTGTTATTCCTTGTCTTTTGCTTCCAGCCATTCTGACAGGTGTAGGGTGATATCTCATTGTGGTTTTAATTTTCATTACCCTGATGATGATTGATGTTCAGCATCTTTTCATGTCTCTGTTTGCCATCTGTATGTCTTCTTCAGAAAAATGTCTACTCAAGCCCTCTGCCCATTTTTTAAAATAAGATTATTTGTTTTTTTGGTGTTGAATGGTGTAAGTTCTTTATATCTTTTGAACGTTAACCCCTTATTGGTGTATTATTTATAAATATCTTTTCCCCTTCAGTAGGTTGTCTTTTCATTTTGTTGATGGTTTCCTTTATTGTGCAACAGCTTTTTATTTTGATGTAGTCCCAATAGTTTATTTTTGTTTTTGTTACTTTGCCTCAGGACACGTATCTAGAGAAATGTTTCTATGGTTAATGTCAGAGAAGTTACTAGCTGTGTTCCCTTCTAGGATGGTTTCAGGTTCAACATTTAGGTCCTTAGTCCATTTTGAGTTTATTTTTGTGTATGGTGTAAGAAAGTGGTCCAGTTTCATTCTTCAGCATGTAGCTGTCCCATTTCCCAGCACCATTTATTGAAGATATTGTCTTTTGCTCATTATATATTCTTGCTTCCTTTTTCATAGATTAATTGGCCATATAAGCGTGGGTTTATTTCTGACCTCTCTATTCTGTTTCATTATCTCTGTGTCTGTGTTTATGCCAGTACCATACTGTTTTGATTACTACAGCTTTGTAGTATATCCCGAGATCTGGAATTGTCATATCTCCAAACTTGTTAATTTTTTCAAGATTGCTTTGGCTATTTGGTGTGTTTTGTGATTCCATACAAATTTAATATTATTTGTTCTAGTTATATGAAAAATGCTATTGGTATTTTGATAGAGATTGTATTGAATCTATAGATTGCCTTAAGTAGTATGGACATTTTAACAGTATTAATTCTTCTAATCCATGAGCATGGAATATCTTTCCATTTGTTTGTGTCATCTCCAATTTCTTTCATCAGTGTTATATAGTTTTCATAGTATAGATCTTTCATCTCTTTGGTTAAGTTTATTCCTTGGTACTTTATTCTTTTTGGTGCCATTGTAAATGAGATTTTCTTAATTTCTCTTTCTGTTGCTTTGGTCTTAGTGTATAGAAACACTACTGATTTCTGGGTATTAATTTAGTTTCCTGCAACTTTACTGAGTTCATTTATCATTTCTAATGTTTTTTTTGTGTATGTGTGTGGAGTCTTTAGGGTTTTCTATATATATTATCATGTCATCTGCAAATAGTGGCAGTTTAACTTCTTCCTTACTAGTATGGATCCCTCATTTCTTTTTCTTATACGATTGCTGTGGTGAAGATTTCTAATACTATATTGAATAAAAGTGGGGAGAGTAGACATCCCTGTCTTGTCCTTGATTTTAGAGGAAAAACTCATCAGTTTTTTACAACTGAATATGATATTAGCTGTGGATTTTTCATATATGGACTTTATTATATTGAAGTTTATTCCCTCTAAACCCACTTTGTGGAAAGTTTTTATCATGAATGGATGTTGAATTTTGTAAAACTTCTCTTATGGGAATTTTAACAAGTAGGCTTGATTTGCTTAGCACCATGTTCTCTCTCTGTATTTAAGGCAACCTGTTTGCTGTCTAAAAAGTTTTATCTGATCAATTTCCTTATCCATAAAATGGAGATTATAATGAGTGTGCCTAACTTATGTTGTTATGATTTAAATGACATTGCATGTTCAAAATATGCTGTAAGAATTAAAACATGATACATATTTTATATTTGACACATTAAAATGTAATTATTTGTATAAATTAAAGTTTTACACAAGTCTATAATTCCTATTCTTATCATCACAGATATGGAAATTATTATAATGATAAAAATAATTATATATATATCTATAGTTATCTGGGATTTATAGTCTTACTACCTGAATTTTACCAATTTAATGTTACTTCAAAATCATGTTACATTATGAAATTTTATGTTTATTTTACTAGCCTGAAGTAGTTTCCTTGTTGAATAAGAATACATGAACAGACACTTCTCCAAAGAAGACATACAAATGGCTAACAGACACACGAAAAAATGTTCATCATCATTAGCCATCAGGGAAATTCAAATGAAAACCACATTGAGATACCATCTTACACCAGTTAGAACGGCAAAAATTAACAAGACAGGAAACAACAAATGTTGGAGAGGATGTGGAGAAAGGAGAATCCTCTTACACTGTTGGTGGGAATGCAAGTTGGTGCAGCCACTTTGGAAAACAGTGTGGAAATTCCTCAAAAAATTTAAAATAGAGCTACCCTATGACCCGGCAATTGCACTAGTGGGTATTTACTCCAAAGATACAGATGTAGTAAAAAGAAGGGCCATATGTACCCCAATGTTCATAGCAGCAATGTCCACAATCACCAATTGTGGAAAGAGCTGAGATGCCCTTCAACAGATGAACGGATAAAGAAGATGTGGTCCATATATACAATGGAATATTATTCAGCCATCAGAAAGGATGAATACCCAACTTTTGAATCAACATGGATTGGACTGGAGGAGATTATGCTGAGTGAAATAAGTCAAGCAGAGAAAGTCATTTATCATATGGTTTCACTTATTTGTGGAGCATAAGGAATAACATGGAGGTCATTAGGAAAAGGAAAGGAAAAGTGAAGTGGGGGAAATCGGAGAGGGAGATAAACCATGAAAGACTCTGGATTCTGAGAAACAAACTGAGGGTTTTGGGGGTGTGGGGGGATGGGTGAGCCTGGTGGTGGGTATTAAGGAGAGCACTTATTGCATTAAGCACTGGGTGTGGTACATAAACAATGAATCTTGGAACACTGAAAAACTAAAATTTAATTAAAAAAAAAAAAGAATAAGAATACAAGTACCTAGAATTCAACACTTCAAACTTTGTACACTGTGGTTAAAACTGAAATTTTTAAGCATTAGAGACTTTAACTATTGAATTTAAGTTAATTATACATTCGAATTATAAATTGATTTGAATTATAAAATTGTGTGACATATTTGAATTATCAAGGTTTTCTTTAGAGCTGATTTGCAGAGTGCCCACTGAATTGCCTGGCATAAGGTCAATCTCATGTCATTTCAGAAAATTTTAGAAAAATGTAGTATGGAAGACAGAACATATATATTTGGAAACCGAAACTCTTATATAATAAGTAGCATTTATTTTCAACTTTTAGAAATATTCCAATAACATTTTTTATTTAATTTTTATTCAAGACTATTTTCATCCAATTGTTGAAAATTTTTATGATTGCTTATTAATATTGAAACTATAATACTTAAGGGGCACCTGGGTGGCACAGTTGGTTGAATGTCCAACTCTTGGTTTCAGCTCAGGTTGTGATCTCATGGTTGTGGGATGGAGCCCTGAGGGCTCTGTGCTTAGCATGGAGTCTACTTAAGATTCTCCTTCCCTCTCCCTCTGCCCCTTCAGCTTGTGCTCTCTCTCTCTCTCTGTGAAATAAATACATCTTTAAAAAAAAGTATAATACTTGATTCCTAAACCTTAGAATATAATAACTGTAAGGAACCTTTCACAGATAGAGAAACTGAGATCCAGAGAGGTTAAATGTTCAGTTCATAGAGCTAGTTAGTGCCAAATCTAGTATTAGAATCTAATTTTCCTGATTGTAATCTCGTTCATTCTATTTTACTTTATACCACATTCTTCTCAAATTCATCATGTTCCCTAAGGACTGGGTTCCACGTGAATATTATGCATATTTGGATTTTATTTGCTTGTTTGTTTATTTGGGAGTGGTCCAGAAAGCTAGATAAATGCTGTGAACATTCAGCTTTTACAGGCTATTAGACTAACTCCTAATTCACACCACTTATGTGTTTGTTCTTAGAAAGCTCCATTCCCTACTTTTTGTGTCAGGTCCACCAAGTCTTATTTATGTAAGAATATTTGGATACAGTAATAACCTAGCAATAGAAAGCCCTAGGGAAGCTCTACAATTATTGAAATGATCAAGTTCCTTTGAGAAAAATCATTTCCTGAGTGACGGTATTCCCCAATGTTGGATCAAATCATTTCAAATAAATGAGACCTAAAAATTCAGAAAGACCTTCAAATGTATACAAAGATAAGAAACATGCTTGTGTAGTATATTTAGTCCCTTCTCTGTTTCCTCATCACAGTATCCTCAAATGTTGATTTGAGACTTAGAAATAATACCGTTCTATACAGACTGAATGCCTGAATCAGATACATACTGTGATCCTAACTTATCTTTTAATCATTATATAGAACAGAATTGTTTTTGACCAAAATTTAAATAGCATAGGTGGCACCAGTTGTTGAGTCTTTAGTCTTTTTTAAGGGTTGAGGAGGAAGAAAGGTGTTGTTAGGCTAGATTTTAAAAACATATCATAAAAACTCAATTCATTGTTTTTTAATTAATTAATTTTTATTAACATATAATGCATTATTTGCCCCAGGGGTACAGGTCTGTGAATCATCAGGCTTACACATTTCACAGCACTCACCATACCACATACCCTCCCCAATGTTCATCACCTAGCCACCCTGTCCCTACCCCCCTACCCCTCAGCAACCCTCAGTTTGTTTTGTGAGATAGAGAGTCTCTTATGGTTTGTCTCCTTCGTGATCCCCTCTTGTTTCATTTCCCTCTCCTACCCCCCACAACCCCCCACCCTGCCTCTCGAATTCTTCATATCAGAGAGATCATATGATAATCGTCTTTCTCTGATTGACTGACTTCGCTTAGCATAATACCCTCCAGTTCC
>CM052897.1:18429589-18720661 GCA_028534135.1 Potos flavus
AAATGCAACTGATTTCTGTGCATTGACTTTATATCCTGACACTTTACTGAATTCCTGTACGAGTTGTGGCAGTTTTGGAGTGGAGTCTTTTGGGTTTCCCACATAAAGTATCATATCATCTGCAAAGAGTGAGAGTTTGACTTCTTCTTTACCGATTCAGATGTCTTCAATTTCTTTTTGTTGTCTCATTGCTGAGGCTAGGACTTCTAGTACTATGTTGAATAGCCGTGGTAATAGTGGAGATCCCTGCCCTGTTCCTGCTGTTAGGGGAAAAGCTCTCAGTTTTTCCCCATTGAGAATGATATTCTCTGTGGGTTTTTCATAGATGGCTTTGATGATATTGAGGTATGTACCCTCTATTCAATGCATTGTTTTCAAAAACATTTAGGATGTTGAGATTTTATAATTACAATAATTTGCTTTTATATTATAAAGACTTCTTTATCTAAAAGTCTGTATAATGCACAGAAAATCTGTTTATTTTTTAATAGGAAACATAAATTTCTTAAAAATCTCTTAAAATATAAATTTAGTTTGCAATGCTGTATGCAGTTTGCTTTTAAGGAAAGCCTCAGCAATTTTTAAAAATAAATTTGAGAACTACTTGGTAAGATGCATAACAAGCTCTATTTTATCTGCTTTGAAAAATATGTTTTTTTTCATATTTTGATAGATTTATTTGCCTAACATAAGCAGAAAAGAATTTAGATATATTATTAAGCCTATATTAAAAATTGATCATTAAAGTATTATGCATTATATGTACTTTTATAATGTACATGCATGTACTTTTATAAGGCATATTAATATTCAATTTTGTTATTGAAAGTTCAAATATATACAGAAGCAGAGAATAATGAACTTTCATGTACAAATCACCCACCTTCATCAGTGATTGACATTTTACCAATCTTTTTTGAAGCCAACCCCAGACAACAATATTAATAATTACTAATTAATATAATTTACTATACAAATCATATTAAAATTTCATTAATTGTGAGATAAGCAATATTTTTAATATAACATGCTGAATCTTTACATAATCATGTGAGTGAAAGATATTCAGAAAGTGGAAAATAGATCTGGGGCAGTGGGCTCACCCCATAGGGGCTAACAACAAATAATTTTTCATCAGGAACATTCTCAACAGCTTGGAGAATAGACTCTTCCTCCCTGAAGTGGAATCTGGGCAGCACATCAGAGCATCCCCTCCAAACATTTTTTAGCAGGAAAATGTGTTCCCATATTTTAGGTTTTTCATAAGTAGGAAGTTATTAAGTGCTTTTATATACCAGGTATTTTACATACATTATCTTTAATCTTTACATCAACTCTGTAAGATAGCTATTATTATTTTCAAGATAAGTAATCTGAGAGGGGAGGTGGCTTCTCCAAGGTTACACAGCTGGTAGAGATAGAAGAATTGAGATTTCAACCAAATTCTGACTCCCAGCTCTTTCCACCAGACAGCACAGCTGCTAGCTGTACTACTCTGTCTGTACCTATAATTAAAGCCCTCAGACAGCACATCCATTATTCCTTTACTTTTTGCTTTTATCTCCCAGTTAAGTTAGCAATGTATGTTTTTAAAATTTAAAGTCATGTTTATTTAAGACTTTCCAAACCTATTTGAAATTCAAGTGAAACAACTCAATGTTGAGTAGATTTCCTGAACAAGTTAGAGCACATTCCCTATACTTTTCTAAAGCTTTATTGATACCGGGAGGTAAAAACAAACAAATAAAACCCTCCAAAAAAGTAACCAAAGACATATTAATGTGTCTGTGATGATTTTTCTTTTGGATTTGTGCTGCTTTGGAGAAGAGACACTAGATAATGAGTATGAATCATTGTAACCATTATTCCTAGCCTTTTAAGCTACTGAATGGAAATAGGAGAAGTTGAGTTCTATTCATGAATCCTCCAGTATTCCTCCCTAAATGATCTAGGGAGAGCCAATTAAACCATTGTATGCTTTGGTTTTTTTACTTGAAAGTGATTGTAATGATATCTACCTTTCTCTTACCTTATTCATTGATCCCTGAACTTGGTTTTGGCTGGATGTTCTTGCTGTTCTTCTGGTGGAGGGGCCTTTTGCAGTGATTCTCAAATATGTTTGCCTGAGGCAGAATTGCACCGCCCTTGTCAGGGGCCAGGCTAAGTCATCTGCTCGTTTTGCTCTCAGTAGCTTTTGTTCCCTGAACGCTTTCCGTACAGCTTTGGAGGAGGAGAATGAAGATGGCGGCCTCCTAATCTGTTGGCTCGGGGCCTCACTCCTCAGTGTGCCCTCAGAGAACAGCAGTTAATCCCTCCCATCCATCTTCCTGGTCTCCGGCCGCACTCTGAGCTCACTTGGCCTGTGACCGAGCATTTCTATCTCTGGCGCACAGCCCCGTTTGGAGTCTCCAAACCCAGCAGATTCCTGCAGCGGGATCCTGTGCTGCTCCTCCCAGTGAAGGAAGCCGGGGTGTCTTCCCGGATCTGCCACTTGTGGGGTCCCTGCTTGAAGAGCAGTGGCCTGACTTTGCCTCGGATCGTGGTTTAAGGTAACCCCGAGCTGAGAACTCTCTCCTTGTCTCCGTCTCTGCAGGCAGCTTCCCCAAGCTGATACCTGGGAGCTCTGCCACACTCAGGCACCCCCAGTGTTTCTGTGACCCCGAGGGTCCTGAGACCACGCTGTCCCTATGAGTGCTCCACCTGTCACTTAGCCTCTGGAGTGACGTACCTCAGTGGAGCTGACTTCTAAAAGTTCTGATTTTGTGCTCTGCTGCTCTATGGCTTGCCGGGAGCCTGCCCCTCACCCCACAGTCTCTCTTCCCGTGTGTTGTTTCAGATTCACTTCTTCGCACGTCCTACCTTCCAGAAAGTGGTCACTGTTCTGTTCCTAGAATTGCTGGTATTCTTCTCTTTGATCTCCTGTTGAGTTTTTAGGTGTTCAGAATGGTTTGATAACTATCTAGCTGAATTCCTGGGACCCAATGAAATTGAGGTCTCCTACTCTTCTGCCATCTTGCTCCTCACTCTTTAAATATTTTTGTAACCTATCTTGCTCCTTTCTTTTCTGAACTACTGAAAAATTTAGTTGAGCTTTACATTGTGTTCTCTTTCCTTTTACAGTTACCTCGAGTCTTGCATTTAATTCTCAAATCAGATTTAAAGTTCTCTAAGAATAGAAATTTTATTTTACGCTTTTTGATATTACAATTGAGCTTAGGTACCTCTATATGATTTTTATTTCAAAACTTAAGCAACAGTGTTTGTCTTCAACCATCCACTGAGATTTTCTCTTTGTTTTCAGTGATGGTAGGTATCTCAGTATTATAAAAAGATCTCAGACTTTCGTTATTAACTATGCTATTTGAACAGGGTTTTTTTTTTTTTTTTTTTTTTTTTTATCTTGCAGAACCTATTTCTTCTTTTGAAAGCAAGGATAATAAAATCTACCTTATTAAGAGCTGATTATTTAAGGGCTAAGTAAGAAAACAGCTGTAAATCACTAAGTTAATATAGCGCCTGTAACACTGTAGGCTTTCAACAAATGCTAGTTCTCGTTTCCTTTCCCTCTCAGTTTCCCAAAACTGAAAATAATAACATTAACTCTACATGATTGTTTTAACGAATTATTTATACATAAGCACCTTAGGTGGGTACTAATGGTCATCTACTTACCTGATTGAGACAAGAGGGGAGGTCCAGAACAAGTATTTGAGACAAGCATTTTTTTAATGTGCAGAAAGCAAGTTCTAGAATATTGTACAAAACCATCCCTGAGTTAAAAATCTAAGCCTTCAACCTCACTTTGCAGGAGTCTCAGTCAAGATGAAAACAAAGATGACATTTCCAATCTTGAATCAAAACAATCTGACATGCTTACCCCTTTAAGGTTCTGAGGTTTTTTCTTCATGGATTATGGGGTCAGTACAATAAATAGCAGTAAACTCTGTTCTTAAATAGGGGCCCTATCTCTTAATTTAAAGCTTTTAGTAGATTACAGACAAACACTACTTTTGGAGATTGTGTATATTATTATTTGTTCACTCAGGATGATTTAGTTAATGCCTCTACTTTCCATATTTTGCCTTTACCCTCCTGTTCATGGAACTATTTGCTGATTCTCTAATTATCTACCCTTTGGATGATAATATGGGGAAAAACTGCTTTAACATTTGATGGTTAAAAAAAAAAAACGACCTCCTCTTCAGTTTGTGGTTATGTATCCTTCTTCACTCTTCCAGTCCCTCTGCACTGGTTCAAAAACATAACTACACCTTTTAAAGTATCTCATAGTCTTCTCATTCAGGTCACTTTTCTCCTTTAAGGCTACTCTATGATAATTTATGGATTTGAATTTGGGTCTCTTTCTGTTGCAGTTTATACAGGCCTACACATATCTTCAGGTATAGCTGGATCCAGGAACTCAGATGAGGCAAACTAGACTTGGTCTCTTTCCCTCACTCTTTCTGTATTATGGCTTTGTTTTCTTTTGTGTTGGTATTATCCACAGGCACATGGTTCTTTTCACATGGTTCTACCAGCATCTCCAGGGTTACCCTATCTTAACATTTCCACCAGAAAAAAGAGTTTACCTTTCTCAGCTGTTCAAAAAATCCCAGGATTGAGACATAGTGAACCACTGTAATTTACTTATTTAGCTTTGAACCAATCACTACAGCTAAAAGAAAGAAATATTCTAATTGGTCTCTCCTCAATTACATGACTGAGCTTGGAGCTCTGGGCCTGGAATTAACTCCCACTCTAAGTACATGGGCTGGGAGTGGAGGAAAGATGTATTCCCAAATAAAAATCAGGGTGCCTTTACCAAACAAAGTGGCAATGGATTCTGGGCAGTTAAAACAGCAATTGTCTACTTAACAGCAGTCTGCAAACTGTAATCTGCAGACTAATTCTGCCACTCCTAGTACTTTTTTTTTTTTTTAATAAAGTTTTGTTGGAACATAGCCACATCTATTCAATTATAAATGATGACTGCTTTTCTGTTTTATCAGCAGAGTTGAGTAGTTGCAACAGAGACCATATGGCCAGCAAAGTCTAAAATATTTACCTTCTGACCCTTGACCTAATAGTCCTGATATACTAAAAAGGAATTCAAAAGGTGTAGGGAAAAAGTACTGGTTAACAACAGTATTAGATAATGGTGAGTCAAAGTCTTCCAAATGCTCTCAACTAAAGTTTTAATGAAACCTTTAAATATTTGGATGCCGCATTGAGTAATAGCAACTTTAAGGGGCTTGTTTAGTGATGAAGATCATCTTTCTTTCTTTCTTTCTTTCTTTCTTTCTTTCTTTCTTTCTTTCTTGAAGATTTTTATTTATCTGGGGGAGAGGAGACTGGTAGTGGGAGGGGAAGAAGAAGAGAGAGAATCTCAAGCAGATTCCCCTGCTGAGCATGGAGCCCACATGCAGGCCTCGATCCCATGACCCCTGAGATCATGACCTGAGCCTAATTCAAGAGTCCAACACTTAACCAACTGAGCCACCCAGGCTCCCCTAATTTTTCTTAAAAGAGCTTATGAACCCTATGAATTCTTGCTAAATTTCTGTTGAATATTTTCATACCTAGAACATTTGTTTTAGCTAGCAAAAATTTATAATAGAGTTTGATTCTATGTGCTCTATGAAGGCTTTTACATTGGGGCTACAATACATATATATGTTTATTGGACACAGAGCCTATTTTCTATATCTTTAAATGATGATGAATGTTTACAGCTTTTTTTTTTTTTTAAAGATTTTATTTATTCATTTGACAGAGAGAGACACAGTGAGAAAGGGAACACAAGCAGAGGGAGTGGGAGAGGGAGAAACAGGTTTCCCGCTGATCAGGGAGTCTGATGCAGGGCTTGATCCCAGGACACTGGGATAATGACCTGAGCTGAAGGCAGATGCTTAATGACTGAGCCACCCAGGAGCCCTTGTTTACAGCTCTTGAAGCTTTGTTTTTATGATATATTATTCACATATGTGTTTTTTTATATTTGATCATTATTCTGTAACTCATTTCCCAATATAATATAACCTTAGGAAAATATAATATCTTTTATGATAGAGCATTTAGCTGTGCATTGGAAGGAACCAGTGAGATGTCATATTCATTCAATCCATCATTTATCCATTGCTTTGCAGCTCTTTAGTGAGACTTTTATTATGTGCCAGACACTGTGCTGGAGAACAAGAATAAAGTGATGAATAAGACAAAGATAGAACCAGCCTTCATTTTGCTTAAAATCTAATTGGAATTAAAAAGCTTCATTAATTAACTTTTATTCATTAGATCAACAGATATTTTTTGGTCACTTTTTATGTGCTAGACACTATGATAGATGTTGAGGCAGTCATGAAAAAGATTGATGCCTTGCTCTTTGGAGTTTGTAATCTCTTTGGAAGACAAGAATTTCATGGATGGTTATTTCATTAGAACTGTGATAAATACAGGGTGCCGAGAGAGAGTATATGCTAGGTGACCTACTTAGTTATTCCCAAGAAAATGATGTAAAAACTGAATTCTATAGAAATGGATATAGAAACAGTCCAAAAGGAATACTAGGAATTTATTAAGGAAAAATAAGAGGAAAGGTATTCATGACGTAAAAGTCCAGAGATAAAAGAAAATTATGGCATGTGCCAGGAACTGTAAATGTATGGTTAGAATACAGTGTTCCTGACAGGGAGAGCTGACTATTGAATCAGAAGAGGTGAGCAGTAGCCAGATTATGGATAACTTTCAACTTACAAGAGGTGAGACATACTTAGATTTTCATTTTAGTAAGATCGTATAGGCTAAATTGTGGAAAATGGCCGGGAGATAGAAAATATTGGATGTAGTAAGACTCATTAGGGAATTGGGATCATCCTTCAGGTCCAAGATTTTTGTGGTTTGAAAAAGGTTACTGGCCATCATGATGGGAAGGAATATCTGTCCTCCCACTTAAGTTTCTCCACCCCTCCAAGGTATATCTCAAATGCCATCACTTTTCTGAAATATTTCCTGCCTTTTCCAGACACTTCCACCTGTGAGGTGAGTTCCTACAGCATCCATCCATCCACCCACCCATCCATCCATCCATCCATCCATCTATCTATCTATCCATTCCTCCAACTCATAATAAGTGTATCCTAGGAATCTGGCCTTGTGCTAGGTTATGGGGATACTCATAAACATAGTTTCCTGCCATTACAAAGCTTACCTTTTAGTGGAGATCATAGTTCAGTGTGAAAAGTGCTTTGATAGAGACAAAGGACATCAAAGAAGCATAGATAGAAATTAAACAGGGGTGTAGAGAAGTGAATTACACTTTTCAGGAAAGATTTATTAGATGATATTATGTTGTTGAACATAATGAATGATGCATTTGAAGAACTGCAAATTATTTTATGTGCCTGAAATGAATGGTTATAGAGGTGGGGGTAGAAATGGTGAGAATAAAAGTAGTCAAAAACAGGGTGTTTTAAGTGTCTGTTTACACCACTGAAGGTGGTATCAGAATTATCAACTTCCATGTCTATTGTCCAGATGCCCACAGAGGCTGGGACACACAGGTTAGGGTGTTTTGGAGTCTAGTGGAACTTGAAGTAGAATGCCGTGTGTGTGTGTGTTTGTGTGTGTGTGTGTGTGTGTTTGTGCGTGCGCTCGCGCACGTGTACAAAAAAAGAGCCCTTAGGACAGAAGGGGGCCTTCTGAACAAAAATAATATATCAGGGCATAGCACTTAATGTAATAATCAAATAAAGGAACAGAGCAGAGGAGGTTAATCAAAGACAAGTAGCCAGATGAAAGGCGAATATAGGGCAAAGAAAAGTCCCTGAATCTTTGAGAACTTTAGCACTTCTCTGACAGATGCTTCTCTGTTGATATTTGTGTTTTGAGTTGGGTTCCTATACACATAGTGTTAGTGATCAGAGGTAGGGAACATGTCTGGAAGGTGAGGATTCTCAGACCTAAGTGTGCAAAAAATTAATAACAGACACTTTTAAAAACACAGTTTCCTACCAAGTAAATCTGAGGAGCAGCTGGGAGTATGATTTTGAGCAAGTATCCCAGGTGATCTCATGCAAGTGCTAGTAACCCTTCCACTGTTTTTATATAACCAGTATGTCTATGATTCCTATAATTTTATCAAGACACTAAAAGAAGTGTTACACAGGTGGGTGCCTGGGTGGCTCAGTTGGTTAAGCATCTGTCTTCAGCTCAGGTCATGATCCCAGGGTGCTGGGATTGAGCCCCTCTCTGGGATTGAGCCCTGCCTTGGCAGGGAGTCTGCTTCTCCCTCTCTTTCTGCCTCCTCCCGCCTGTTCATGCTCTGTCTCTGTCTCTCACTCTTTCTGTAAAGCAAATGAAATCTTTAAAAAAGAAGAAGAAGTGTTACATAGGAAGCTTAATGGACAGAGCACCATGGAAACCATTAGAGATCTCTTTTATCTTTCATTAACTAGTGAATGCATGTTCTTTAGGCAAATTTGTTTCATTTAATTGCTATTACTTCATCTTGTAAACAAAATTCTTTGTAAGATACTTTGGTTTAACAAATATCTTGCTTTGTCAAACATTCTGTGTAAAGTATCCCTAGAGGTGTCAAACAAACACTTTTTGAGTTCAGAAATAAAAGAAGATAAAAAGGAAAGAATGAAGGGAGGGAGGAAAAAGGAAATAAATATCATAGCATAACTCAATTAAGCAAATTCCATTGGTTTTCACGGATACCTCTTTATTTACTAAGACCTCCAAATCCATCTGCTTAACTCAACAAATTTTGGCAAGGACTGATCTCAGACTTCCTACTCTTTGCCTCAAACTCTATTTTAAAAAATGCAATAAAAATTTGCCCATCTCTAGTCTTTTATCTATCACATTCAATGTGGTTTCTGAAGAATTAAAGAAGATACAACAGTCGGTATATGTAAGTTCTTTTAGTGCCCTGAGATATAGTACATGTGGGCTGGAGACTTGGATTCCATTTATGTGGGTTGATGCTCTCTATTTTATGATCTGTCTTGAGTAGCAATTTCTTCTTTATATTAAATTATATTCTATTTCCAGTTCAAAGGTCATTCTTCTTCAAATAGGCAGAAGAAAAATAGGATATAGTTAGTTCTTCCTGCTGGGTGTCATTTACTAAAACCAAATTATTTTGTCCAAGCAGTTAGTATAGTTAACTTTAAGCCTTTCCTATTCTTATAGCTATGAATATAACAAGAATAACAATGGCAAAGACTTTTTGTCACACATAATATTTTTACATCAGTTATATAAATGATAAAGAGGTTTCAAATTCTTGAGGAAAATAGTCTAGTTTGGAAGACAGACACAACTATGAATTATGTTTTCAGGATATTTTATAAAACAACCTTAAGTTAGCTCTATTTCACTTCCTAATAGTAGTTCTACAAAAAGCATTTGTTAACATAATGATTTTTGCACTAAATGCTGAAAATTTACATACAGTTTTTCTTGAAAGAGTCATATTTGACTATGTTATGTTCACACAATAATTGTAGTTACATCTATCAGAATACAATGTTATTACAATATTATTCACTATATTCCCTATGCTGTACTTTTCATCCCTGTGACTTATTTATTTTATAATTGGAAGTTTGTATCTCTTAATCCGCTTTACCTATATGCCCATCCCCCTACACTCCTCCCCTCTGGTAACCACCAGTTCTCTGTATTTATGAGTCTGTTTCTGTTTTTCTGTCTGTTTGTTCATTTGTTTTGTTTCTTAGATTTTACATATAAATGAAATATATGGTATTTGTCTTTCTCTGCCTGACTTATTTCACTTAGCCTGATACCCTCTAGGTTCAACCATCTTGTTACAAATGGCAAGATTTCATTCTTTTTTTATGGCCTGGTGATATTTCATTATATATATATTGGGTTGCTTCCATATCTTGGCTAGCATAAATGATGCTACAATAAACATAGAGGTGCATATATCTTTTTAAACTAGTGTTTTTATTTTCTTTGAGTAAATACCTAATAGTAGAATTACTGGATCATATGGTATTTCTATTTTTCATTTTTTGAGGAAACTTCATACTGTTTTCCATAGTGTCTGCACCAATTTACATTCCCTTTTCTCTGCAGCCTTGCCAATGCTTGTTATTTCTTATCTTTTTGATTGCCATTCTGACTGGTGTTAGGTAATAGTTGTGGTTTTGATTTGCATGTCCCTGATGATTAGTTATGTTGAGCATCTTCTTAGGTGTCTGTGGCCATCTGTATGTATCCTTTGGAGAAATGTCTATTCCGGTCCTCTGCCCTGGTAGATGTAACTGACAGATGTAACTATAATTATTTGGTGAACATTGTGTAATGTAGAGAATTGCTGAATCACTATGTTGCATACCTGAAACATATTGTTTGTTTTTTGGTGTTGAATTCTATACGTTCTTTCTATGTTCTGGATATTAACTCCTTACAGAGAAATCATTTATAAATCTCTTCTCCCATTCAGCAGGTTGCCTTTTCATTTTGTTGGTAGTCTCTTTTGCTGTGCTGTGATGGTATCTTTTTATTGAACGATTTTTTCCCAAGTAAGAATTTCCTCTTAAAATGGCTGGCAAATCTAGATTTTATGTGTTTAAAATTTATGTATATATATTTTTATTTTATATATTGTTTCACTCAGCTTAGACACGGGCAATATTATAAGCGATTGTAAACTGAAAATTTAGTTACTAACGGGGCAAAAGGAGAGAAAAAAATGGTCAGTTGGGGATGGAGAGCATTTTAAGCAAGGATTGAAGGATTTAAGTTGATAGACATGATACAGTTATGAACAATATCTGGTAAAAAAGATACAGATAGATTGCTACCTATTAATGATTTTCTCTAAGCTCCACCCCACTTTTCCATTCTTATCTCTGTGTTCCCATGCCAGTTCTCCATTATTACATTCATCAGTTGGAATTATTTATTTAGTGTTTACAATCTTTTTCCCTACACTGATGCACCTGGTGTATAGTAGGAATCCAATAATATTTGTATTATTAAATAAATAAATACTCATTCTAACTTCTAATAATCTGTTGTCTGTATCCCTAGTTTACATGGAAGCTAATAATTGTTGAATAGCTGACCAAAGGAATAAGCTTAGCAAGAACAGAAGAAAAGAGCAATATCTTTCCCAGAATACTCCTTTTGTGCATTACTTCTTCTCTTCACATATCTACTAGTGTCTCTCGTTTTGGCTCTGAACTTTTTTTGTGTGTGATGATGAGTAAATTGCTTTACTAAAGTTCATCCTCCAAGAATATGTAAAAGAATACATCATTAATGATAGAATCCCATACACTTACCAGAAATGGAAAGGGTATTTTGTGGAATGGAGTAGGGTTTCTATTATTCCTAAGAAACACATTCATAGCCCTGCCTCTCCCTCTCTTTCTTCTTTTATTTCCACAGATATTTTTTTGAGCATCGAATGTGCTAAACTGCTGGGGATTAGGAAGCAAAATTATTTTAAAAAGTAACGTGAGGGAAAGAGAAGGGTCGTTTGGTGGAGAACCTTCCAAGATTGGGCAGAGGAATATGGACTTGCTATTCCATGCCAAGGAGATACTGACCTCTTCAGCTAGAGTGTGAAAGCAAAATTTCTAGAAGTTATTTAGCCAGTCAGGGGAACAAATTCTGATGATATGCTTTTATATATTTTGTGTTTACCTTTTAGAAGAAAAAGCAAAAATTAGGAAAGGATAAATGAATTCTTTTAGCTAAACAATAGCAAATTCAATATCGTTCTGCAATGGGCAGTATAATCTATCTGATATTTTTATTTGATTATTTAAGGCAAATTTGTTGCTGTTACAGGTTTATAATTCATATCATGTAACTGTGATTTTTGTTTTAGTTCTTTGCAGCATAGGAGAACATCAGAG
Organism: Potos flavus; assembly: GCA_028534135.1. Lineage (NCBI taxonomy): Eukaryota > Metazoa > Chordata > Mammalia > Carnivora > Procyonidae > Potos > Potos flavus. The sequence continues at coordinate 18,441,493 of CM052897.1, forward strand.
AAGAGCATGAAATCATAACTTAAAAACAAACCCAAACTCTCCTACAAACATTTTTGCAATTTGCAATTCCTTAGTTTATTTTGCATGAAGGTATCCACTGTAATATATAGAGAGTAACCTCTTATACCATCTACTTTTAAGGCCTGCTTTTCTCAAATGTAATTCTGAGTGATATAAATGTTAAGTGAAAAAGAAAAAAGTACTTGATATTTTAGAGTATTTGAACAATGTATTTCTAATAGATTTTTTTATGTATGTGGGACTTGAGGATAATTCATTTATTTAGTAATAATTGGTTCAGTTCAATACAAATTTAAGAGCGAAGTGTTACTAGTTTGAATATCAAAGTCATTTTGCCACTTGCCATTGCCCCATATAGCTTTGAGCAGATTAGGAAAGGGCACCCCAACCCCCAGTTGCCCCCATGTCTGGTGCCTCATGATCATACACAGTGCCACTGGGTGTTTAAGTTCCTACATTCTTCTTGAATCTTTTTTAATGAAATGGGCATTGGGTTATCCCTCCTGGGTAGAAAGATAAACTTCTTAAGGTAGTACCTTGTATTTTATATCAAAATAAAAGAAAATAAAATGTAAAATGGATGACTGAACTGCACCGGGCATTTCTCATGTGTTATCTCATATAACCCTCACAAGAGTCCTTTGATGTATGTGTTACTATACAAAGTTTAGTGATTAAGAAAATGATATGTACTGGTTAGGTGATTTGCCGAAAGCAAAAGAGCTAGAAAGCAAATGGACAACTCAGATGCAAGAATACCTGCTTTAGGTTTAGTTTAGGTTTAGTTTTATCATCAAACAGCAAACAACCTTCAATAGTCCACTTATCTCTTTGCTCCCAAATAGTAAAATCACCTAAACCAGCAACCAAAACCCATCCAAAGTCACAAGGTGCACACCAAGTGGCATGCTGAGAGAGTCTTGAATAATTCAAAGGAATATTTTCTATATTTCATTTCTCTTTTTAGGTTGTTTATATCCCTAAGGGAAAATTTCAAGAAATAAAAAAGGAAAAGTTCTGGGCTTGCTTTATTCTCTTATGAAATAAGGAACCGATAAATGTTGGTTGAATGTTGAATACATTTGCTATATACTATTAGAGCTTAGATATGTGATATAATGCTTTAACCTGACAGAGAGAAAAGAAAAGCAAGGAGTCTAGCTGTTTTCTCAGATGTAGCAATAGAGTTAGTCCACAGCCTAAAGTGGCCTATTTTTGTCTTTTCAAGAAGAAAGGATCAAATAATTAAAATATCCTTTGCAATTAACAGTATCTTGGGAGTACATCAATGGCTCTGTGAATTACAGTAACTCCCTCTCACTTCCAGTAAGTTCACTTGATGAAAAATGGAGCCACATAACCAAAGAGGCAGTCAGATAAGTTAGCTAAGGCTCAAAAGAGAGCTACAAGAATATACAAATAATTAGAAAGTATTTTGCAAAGGGAGGGTTAAAATAGCATGCTTTTTTAGCCTGAGCAAGAAAACAGAGGACTTTTTAAAGAGTATTTTTGAAAACTATAAAAGACTTCATGCAGTGGAAAGGTTACCAGCATGCACCCATCAAAATGAGATGAGGGGTTTTCCAAAAATACAGATGCTCAGGTTCCACCTCACCCCAGAGCGATTGAATTAGAATTTCAGTAGGGATAGGGAGTCGGAGGGGCTCGGAACTCTACGGTTTTTAAAAGCTTCCCTGATATTCTAGACTCTCAGCCAGGGTTGGGAACAATTACTCATGTTACTTAGTCTCTCATCACAACTAATTAAATATGTGAGTGCTTGTAGACTCCTTATATTCCAGGGTCTCTTATCATAAAATGCTTGGTATAGCTCATAGGCAGTGGGGATGGAGTGTTCCTAAAAGGAAGCTCATACCGTGTGCCAGGAGTGGCATTAGATCTTTTACACAGGGTATTTTATTTCATTTTCCAAAAAACCTGATGGAAAGATATTATCATTTACATTTTATAAATGAAGCAAAGGAGCTCATAGAGCTTTCGTGACTTGCCACACATAATAAAGTACAGTAAACAGGATTTGGATCCAGGATTTTTGGACTTCAAAACCTCCTCCAGAAAAATGGATGTGAAAATCTAAGGCACATTGGAATAAAAAACTTAACAGATTATTATTGTTTTCAGAATTAAGGGGAAATAATTGAAATTATTGATAAATGGTATAATTTATTGATTTCAGTATTTGCTCATGGCAACAAACTATATGGTCATCACATATTATCCATACTTATTCAGATACTACCATGCAATGGGTGGCACAATTGAAACACAAAGTGTTTGGTGGAAGAATTTACTTTTTTTTTTTTTCTTTCTCATACCTTCTTGAATTTCATAGTCATTCCTCTTTCTTTTCGTTTCTTTTCTTTTTTCTTTTTTAAACATAGTAGCAGCATCTTCAAATTCAATTTCCAAGTCTTGGTTTCCATTGAAATTCTGATTTTACTTTTCTTTTGATGTCATTTGATCTTGGTCTTGCTAATGCCACAGGCTCTCCCTGTGCTTACTAGACTAATAATTTAATTTTAGTAAATGTTGTTAGCTTTGGTGCCCCATCATGGTCTTCCTTTTTTCTACCAAGACATTGACATATGCCTTTAGATTGTCAGGAAAAAGTGAATTTATGCCCGGAGACTTTGTGTGTGTGTGCGTGTGTGTGTGTGTTTGCGTTCAATTAGCCAATATATAGTACGTCATTAGTTTTTGATGTAGTGTTCAAATGATTCATTAGTTACATATAACACCCAGTGCTCATCACAACACATGCCCTCCTTAATACCCATCACCTGGTTATCCCATACCCTTACCCCCCTCCCTTCTGTAACTCTCTTTTGTTTACAGAGTCCAGAGTCCCTCATGGTTTGTCTCCCTCTCTGATTTCTTCCCATTCAGTTTTCCCTCTCTTCCTCTATGGTTCTCTGTGCTATTCCTTATATTCTTTTTTTTTTATTTATTTTTTTTTTTTTATTCCTTATATTCTACCTATGAGTGAAACCATATGGCAATTGTCTTTCTCTGATTGACTTATTTCCCTTAGCATAATCCCCTCCAGTTCCATCCATGTTGATGCAAATTGTAGGTATTCATCCTTTCTGATGGCTGAGTAATATTCCATTGTATATATGGGCCACATCTTCTTTATCCATTCATCTGTTGGAGGACATCTCAGTTCCTTCCACAGTTTGGCTATTGTGGACGTTGCTGCTATGAACATTGGGGTGCATGTGCCCTTTCTTTTTACTACATTTGTATCTTTGGGGTAAATACCGAGTAGTGCAATTGCTGGGTTGTAAGGTAGCTCTATTTTTAACATCTTGAGGAACCTCCATACTGTGTTCCAGAGTGGCTGCATCAGCTTGAATTCCCACCAAAAATGAGAAAAGGGAACCCAGAGACTTTTTTTGACCTGACTGCCATGTCCACTGCAGTCACCATTAGACATTTTTTAATTACTCACAGACACACACATCTACATAAATATGTTGAGGAATAATCACCCATATAAGTCTTTTGACTAATTAACTCCATCTTTTGCAATTGTCTTGGTATTGAGCCTATACATTATAACTGCTCTTGGAAATATAGTTCAGTGATGAATTTATCCTATCAGTGCCATGCTTTTTCTTTTTGGAGTGACTGCTTTTCATGTTCTTTTCTATTAGTGAACTATTATTTAAGACCATACTATTTAGGTGGGGGAATTTGGCAATAAGTTTGCTTTTATGTTACCATAGTATCTAACTCTGTTACTATTAGTCCCATGTTCTTAGTTTTTGATAGTTTCACCCTTTTAATCTTTAAAATTTAGCCCCAGGCACATAATATAGATTTTTTTTAGGAATCCATTTATAGTGTCTGAGCTCTAAGAATAACTTCTTAGTTATTTCACAGAGATTGTTAACTGAATTTTTAAGTATCTTTTTTTCTATTACAAAGCCAAAGCTGAGTTCAGTTATCATTTATATAGCTAAACTGTCCATGAGTAGCTTGGAAATGTTTCTGTGTCCATAAATCTTGAAATTGTAAGTAGTTGAAAAAATGTTTGTTATGGATTCATAGACATAATTAGCTGCTGGTTTTCTCCCCTCTTTTGGAAAGGAAACCAGGCATTTTTGGATAATATGATTCTGTGATTCTGTTGCATACATGACTTAGACTCAGGTCACTGTCCCAGGGACAATCAGAATAGCTCAGAGATTCTAAGTATTGTGAGAAAAAAGTAAATAATTTCACAAAACCATGTGAGAGTTCTAAAATTATTCTCTTTAATAAATTATGTGATTTTATATAGAGATATTATTTTCTGGTATTAATACACTATAATTCTTAGTGTCTAAACTTCATTCTAATAGTTCTTCCTTTCATGGTTTGGGGGAAAAAAGCATATTTTGCTCATATCAGGTTTATATAATACATTAGATTCCTCTAATACCCAGTTATGCCAGTCTACACTTTGTTTCTATGACTGGTTTTTTTAGATTTCACATAAAAGTAAGATCACACAGTATTTGTCTTTCTCTGTCCAATTTCTCTTAGCAAAATGTTCTTAAGATTTTTGTTGAAAATGGCAGAATTTTCTTTTTTATGGCTAAATAATATTCCATGATATATATTTATTTAAATTAATTTAACAAAGAGGCCATTAGACTGAGGGAGTTCTAATGCCATGGCAACCTTTGTAATCAAACCAAAATCTAAGCCTTTAAATGCCTCAGGGTTATGAAATTGATACCTAAGGGTAACCAGTGACTAATAGCGAACTAGACTTTAAGCTATAGCTAATCAGTAATTCTCTTGCTTTTCTTCTGTTGTACTCCATAAAAGTCTCTCCAAGTTTTGCTCAGTGGAGCACTTTTAGCAACTTCTGGTTTGGTGCTGCCTGGTAGAATTGATTTTTGCTCAAATATACTCTTGAAATGTTTAAAATGTGTCAGTTTATCTTTTAACTCTATATCTTACTATATATCTCACATTTTCTCCAACTTACCTTCCCACTTACACAAGAGTTCCCTTTTCTCCAAATCCTCTCTAGCCTTGTCTCTTTGTCTTTTTGATAATAGCGATTCCAACAGGTGTGAGGTGCTATCTCATTATGGTTTTGGTTTGTATTTTCATGATTGGTGATGTTGAGCACCTTTTCATGTATCTGTCGACCATTTGTGCATATTCTTGGAAAAATGTTCATTCAGGTTCTTTGCTCATTTTTAGATTGGGTATTTGGGTTTTGCTACTGAGTTTTTTGAGTTTTTTGTATACTTTGGATATTAACCTTTTATCAAATGTATGGTTTGAAAATATTTTCTTCTGTTCCATGAGTTGCCTTTTAACTTTGCTGATTGCTCTTTTTATGTATCTTAAATGAGTTTGTGAAGGATTGGTATTAAGTCTTCTTAAATGTTTGGTAGAAATCACCATGAAAGCCATCTATAACTGGCCTTATATTTATGAGAAGTTTGAAAATTACTAATTATTATCTCTTTACTAGTTATAGATCTACTCACATTTTCTGTTTCTTCTTTAGTCAATTATGGTAATTTGTATCTTTTTACAAATTTTTCCATTTCATCTAGGTTATCTAATTTGTTGTCATAGAGTTCTTATATTATTCTCATATAATCCTATTTATTTCTGTGAGGTTCATTCTGCTCTTTTCTTTTTCAGTCCTGATTTTAGTAATTTGAGTCTTGTCTCTTTTATCTTGGTCAGTCTAGCTAAAGTATTGTCAATTTTGTTGATCTCAAAGATCCAGCTTTTGGTTTTATTGATTTTCTCTTCTCTATTTTCATTTCATCCAGTCTTTGTTATCTCATTATATTATTTTTTCCTACTTTGGGTTTCCTTTTTTTTTTTTTCCTGGTTTCCGTATTCTGAAGATTATGTTTTTGGTTTGAGATCTTTCTTTTTTTAAGTTTACAACTATGAATTTCCCTCTAAGAACTACTTTATCTGCATTTTGGGATGTTGTGGGATTTTTCTCATTTATCTGAAAGTATTTTCTAATTTCCATTGTGCTTTATTCTTTGGCTCACTTGTTATTTAGGAATATGTTTTTTTAATTGCCACGTATTTGTGAGTTTTCCAATCTCCTTCCTTTATTGATTTCTAATTTCATTCTTTCATGGTATGAGAACATACTTTCTATCATTTCAGTTCTTTCAAATTTATGGAGACTTATTTTATGGTCTAGCATAAAGTTTATCCTGAAGAGTGTTCCATGTACATTTGAGAAGAATGTGTATTCTGTTGTTTGGTAGAATGTTCTATAGATGTTGTTAGATCTAGTTGATTTATGGTGCTGTTCAAGTCTTTTATTTGCTTGTTGATCTTCACAATTCTTCTATGCATTATTGAAAGTGGAGTATTGAATTCTCCAACTATTATTATTGAACTATTTATTTCTCCCTTTAATTCCATCAGTGTTTACTTCATGTGTTTTGGGCTTTGTTGTTAGGTGTATATATGTTTATATGGTGTTTTTGTTGTTAGGTGTATATATATATATATATATATATATATATATATATATATACATATATATATGGTGTCTTCCTGATAGACTGACCATTTTATCTTTACAAATGTATAAAATGTCCTTTAATAAATCTCTAGTAACAGTTTCTGTCAGAAAATTTCTTTTGTTCAGTGTTAGTCAGTTGACCCTTGAACAACATGGGTTTGAACTGCATGGGTTCACTTATACATGGATTTTTTTTATAATACAATACTGTAAATGTATTTTCTTTTTGATTTTCTTAATAGCATTTTCTTTTCACTAGCTTGCTTTGTTACACATACAAGATATGTGTTAATTGACTATGTTATTAGTAAGGCCTTTTTTGGTTAAGAGAAGACTATAGTTAAGTTTTGAGGAAGTCAAAAGTTACATGCAGATTTTTGACTGCACAGGGGGTCAGTTTCCCTAACCCCCATATTGTTCAGGGTCAACTGTATAGCCACTTTGGCTTTTTTTGATTAGTGTTTGCATGGTGTATCTTTTTCCAGCTTTTTACTTTAAACCTATTAGTGTCCTTGAATATAAAGTATGTCTCTTGTAGATAGTATATAACTGGATTATTTTTAAAAAATCTATTCTGGCAATATCTGCCTTTTGTTTTGTGTACTAAATTCATTTACATTTAATGTAATTACCAATAAAGTAGGACTTATGTCTATCATTTTACTATTTGTTTTCTATATGTCACATCTTTTTTGTTTTTCTTTTCCTCATTTACTGCCTTCCTTTGTGTTAAATAGATATTTCCAGTTTACCATTTTAATTCTCTTCATGTTTCTTATACTTTTCTTTTTGGTTATTTTTGGGGGTGTCCTATGATTAAAATTAACCTTACAATTCTATAATTACAATTAATTAAATGGGTCTTTTCCAGAGGGACTGCTAAACATGTTAAATCTCGAAAATTCTCTGGATGTGAGGATGTTTGTAGTGCTTTCAACCCATTCAGCTCCCCTCTCCTCCCTGCCAGTAGCTTCTAGTCTGCTGGCTTTGAGATTTACTATTATTATGAGATTGCTAGTTTTCTTACTATAGAACTGGGGAAAGGGAAATAGGAATGGAATAAGTTAAAATGTCACAATGCTCACTCTACAAAGATTCATTTTCTGGAAGACATTCCAGATTTATTTGCAACACAGATTGTTCTAAGCTTTTAATTTCCAGAGTTCTGGAAAAGTTGATAATAACAATTTTTTTTGTGAGTATTTTTATTGCTTTTATGGAGGAACAGATTTTTGGAGATCGTTACTTCTTCCAGAAGTGCTTCTTCACTGGCCTTTAAAGGAGGTGGGGAGTAAGTCATCTTCAAATTCAATGTTACAATAAATTAATAAGCAGATGAACTCAGAAGAAGAGTGCTGGCATAGAGTTGGCAGGAACGTGCAAGAAGTTGATGAAATTGGTGAGATGAAGGCTAAGCTGAGAGCTTCGTTTTGAATAAAAAGCATTTGGAAGGTACTTATGGTTTTTGGTACTTGGTTTATGGTACTTGGTTTTTGGACCATGAATAATGTGAGGATAATGATGTTTGAAGATTATTCTAATGGTTGTGCATAGAATGAAATGAAGCTGTACAAAAAGGGAAATGAGTTCAGAGACAATGGCAATGATCTGCATTGTGTGGTGTTAAGGCCTGGCTTAACATGGCAGCTATAGACATACAACTGCAAGGGTGACTCATGCGACTTGGTGATGATGGATAGGTCTGGAAGTAAGGGAGTAGATTAGCTTCAAAAGGTATAAATGTTGCCACTCTGCTTTGCAGAGATGCTGGTAGAATAGTAGTAATGAGGATGGTTAAAAAGTAGACAAATGGCACATTTTTATTTTGACATCTTATAGATCCCTTCATTTAACTAACTGTCTCTTAAGCTTCTTGAAGAACCATGATCATAAAGATTAAATGAATATGTGTTGGTTATTAAAGCCAGGGTTTTAGGCTATCAAAGCTAAATATCATCAAGGGGCCTCTTAAATCACATTAATTTAGAAAAAGAAGAAAGAAAGGTTTTTTTGGTTTTGTTTTGTTTTTTAAGTCTAAAGATATTACAAAATGTTTATTATGTTAACTTACTTTTCTAACATGTAATTCTCTGGGAGAGCAGATGTAAGAATTCTAAGGTTTTATATTAATGGAGTTTAATTATGGTGTGTAGAAATGGTAGTTTCACAGCTTTGAATGTGTATTAATAGTGCATCTTTTATAAATAAGAGAGTCCTGGGTTCAAGCACTACTTGTACTTAGAACACAAAGCTTTTTTGTTAGAATGTGGATCATCATTATTTTCCAAATGATTTACCTCCTTTATTTTTCCATAGCCCTTAAGAAGAGAAAGCAGTAAATGAAAAATGAGATGGTTATTAATGAAACGATCACTTTATATAATTGAGAAATATTAATTCCTATGTGGGATCAAAGCTTTCTGGATGCTTTCCTGTTTCTCATTCAGTCATTCACTTTTGTATATACTTCTAAAAAGGCTGAACTTAGAGATAGCAGTTCCTATTTCCATATTGCTATTGTACCATAGTCTTCTTCGGTATTTTAAATAATTGTATTACTCATCAATATTTGTGTTCTTCTAGATTTTTTAAAGCAATAAGTCACAGATTTGTATCATTTACCTTCATTTCGAAGCTAAAATAACAAAAATAAATTATATTACCTTTATTTGGAAGTTATTTTACTTGTCTTTGTGAGTAGAGAAGTAAATGCTTGCAAAAACATTTTCTTATAATTAAAGTTTCTGTTAAAATAGCACAGAGATGGGAAAGCTTTGGAGGTCATTCAAGTTGCCCACTGTATTCTTAAGGCTTAATTTTTCTTAATATTGGTTATTTGTGTTATTTATTTATTCATTCTTTTTTAAAATTGATTGATTCAATCATTTAATATGATTTAGAAAAGTTTTGAGAATCTACTCTGCAAGAATTGTGCTGTATTGAGTTCCATGAAACATACAAAAAAGCACTATATGGAATTGCTTGCTCTCTGGGAAAAATTTAGAAGTAGCTAATGACATCAATACCAAGTATGAATATAGAATCTGAAAATATAGTGTGTCATGAGATACTCAATTATCTATACAGAGTATTACTGTTGTTTTTAGATTCAGAGAAGAAAGAAAGCCATATAGGCAGGAATAGTCTTGCAATGCTTCATGGACTAAGTAGAATTTTATGATTGGTTGTGAAAGAAAAGAATCTCTATGTGTCTAGAAGAGCTCCCTGGTCCTTAGAAGGAATGGCAATAACATAAGCAAAAAGATAGAAGCAGGAATGTGACATTCAGAATGAGAGCTACTACATATATCAGCATTTAGCGAACAGAGGGTTTGTGTTGGAAGGTATTTTTGGAGAGGCATTGGAAGCTTTAAAAAATCGAATAATTCTTGGGGCTCTTGGGTGGCACAGTCGGTTAAGTGTCTGACTCTTGGTTTTGACTCAGGGTCATGATATCAGGGTCATGATCGCAGGGTTCTGAGATCAAGGTCCATGTCAGGCTCATACTCAGCAGGAGTCTGCTTGAGATTCTCTCTCTCTTCCTCTGCCCCTCCCACTCATGCTCTCTCTCTCTAAAAAGTAATATGATTTATTTATTTGCTTATTTATTTATAATAAAAAATAAATCTTTTAAAAAATAATTCTTAAAAAATTCATATTTTTATTTAACAAATATTTATTGGATGATAACTATTATCTTCTAATAATACTATGATCTGGGGCTATAATACCTACTTTTTAGGAATAATATGAAGTTATAGATCTCAAACTGGATCACTCTATAGAGGTACTATAATGGGGTTGCAATATCATACAGGCACCAAGCCTTGTTTGTAGATTACATAAATAATGGATTTTACATATCTGTATCCATATTTATTATTATCAAATGCACAGAGTTTTGCTATGATTAATAAAATGGAAATTTATTGCTGCATTTTGCTCATGTATTTTTTTCAAACAACAGATCCTAAAAGTATAACTTACCTGTTGGAGTTGGGCAGAGAATGAGGGTTCCTTTCTTTTTGCTTCATAAATTCAGGTGGGAGACTTTGATTAGTTTAACTGGGTTTTTACCTACTCCTACTTACTACTCAGGGGAGTTAATTGATTTGTAAATTTGGGAGCAGAAACTGAGCATGTGTCACTAATGCTTTTTGTGATCTTCTTGCCTGCAGAGAGGATGTGTAGTTACACTTGGTAAAGAATCTATTCGGGCTTGGGAGACCTGATGCTAGTGTATCTAATTTTGGAATGTAGTAATAGGAAGCCTATATTGCCTTGCACCTAAGCCACATTTTCTAGTATCTGCTATGTCACTAACCTAATTGATATTTTAATCCATTTGCATGAGTCTTTTGTTTTATCCACAGGTTGGCTAACTGTGGTCTTTGGGCTAAATTTGACCCAAATCGTAGGCCAAATCTGGACAAGCTCTTCCCATTACATATTGTGTGTGTTTGTTTTACTGCTACAACAGAACTGAGTAGTTGTAACAGAGATCATATGGCCTGAAAAGCCTAAAATATTTACTCTATGGCCCTTTACAGAAAGATTTGTCTCCCATCCCCACTCTTATGTATAATATGGTCAGGGAATCAGGAAGTCATTTGTTGTACTTCCTAAATTACTAAATGAATCCTATTATAGAGGCATTTGTAAAAATTCTTACTTTGAAAAACATGTATTGTTATTCAAAATGGTAAAAAAACGCTTTGCTTTTTGTAAAAATGGAGTAGAGTCAGGAATGGGAGTCTGAGGGCTATTCAAGTAAAGGCTCCAAGCCTACTTACCGTAGATACTCAGGACCCCTCACCATTACCCCTCACCATTAAAATATGAGATTTTGGACTCCTTACATTGTAAAGAAAATCTTTTAAGTAAATAATTTTGGTTTCTTTATTTTTCTTTTTTTGTCTTTTTTGACTCTAAGTAATGCTTCGTAGACAATGTATTCAGTCTTTTTGCTTCAAAGTTGCCTCATATGATGCACTTTTCTCTTTGTTCATCTTGTTTTGGTGAGTACATTCTCTTTCTTTTGACTTATGTAGATTATCTAGGTCTTTTACTGAGGTTTCATACCCAGCTCATCCCTATTTAGTTTTGCTTGGGATTTGGTGTGTTTTCAGTTGCATTTGTTGATTTATTAAGGAGATTATTCTTGAGATTTTGCCATCTTCAATTTCACCTGGGATATGCAAATTTCTACATAATAACACAAGAAATAAAAATTAAAGTTCATTTATATTTGAAGTGGTATCATCACCTTCCTCAGGTGGTATTTAGACTCACGGAACTTTTTTTTTTCCTGAAAATAGCATGTATATATAGTTTTAAAAAAGATCAAGCAAAACAAAAGAGAATATGGTCTCTTTCCCCAGTGTCGATCACCAAGTTTTAAATCATTTCTTCCAGAAATATTCCACACAAATATATGTGTACATACTTTCTTTTTGCACAATGTGAACGTATATTATATATTGTTTTTTTTCTTTTGTTTTAGCTCAAATATCAGTACCTACACATTTATTTCATTTTTTGAATGACTAAATAGTAATAATGGCTACATTTATTGAGCATTTAGGCAACATACTAAGGCACTATATTAAGCACTTTATAAAATTCATTTCATTTTATTTCAGATTTATTTCATTAACTTTATCATCTCATTCATAGTCACCAACAACCCTTTTAAGTGTAGATACTGTTAGTATTCTAATCTTTGCCAAGACAACTTTGCTGAAAATGACAGAACAGGGATTTTGTTTCCACACTCTTTAACTACTTTTCCAGTGTTTTTCAAATATATTTCACCAACCAATTGCATCCATATAACCAGGGAAGCTTGTAAAACATAGATTTCCAGCTCACTGTCAGAGATATTGATTTAGTAAAAATTTGGGGGAGAATAACAAGTCTGAATTATTAACAAATGGTCCATGTGGATTTTATGTAGTCTAAGATCTGTGGATCTCTGCATTATACTACATTGCCTCCTTGTATGAATGATATTTATTTATTAAACAGTCTCTTAATGATAATCTAAAAATAATTTCCAGTCCTTTAATATTCTAAAAAATGCTTCAGTATACATTCTTACATGTACATTTTTATTTGTATTCATGGGTTTAATTGTAGGAACGATTTCTAGAAGTAGAATTCCTGGGTCAAAGAGCATGTGCATTTAAAATTTTTATACACTTTTGGGAATTTTGTCAAGAACAGAGATAATCCTCTTTTCCTTGCTGGTTCCTAGTTAATCAGTAGTTATTTTCCAAGGAGCAAACATTTTAGAACACTAAAAAAGATTAGTTAGAAGGTATTTTTTTTCCAAGCAGTTCCTTTTACTTATTCTTTTTAACACTTGTGTTAGTTTGCTAGGGATGCCACAAAAAAGTACCACAAACTACGTGGCTTCAACAACAGAAAGCCATTTTCTTGCAGTTCTAGAGGCTACATGTCTAAAGTCAAGATTATCAGTAGGGTTGGTTCCTTCTTCGTTCTGTGAGAGAGAATTTGTTCCATGCCATTCCCCTTGCTTCTGGTGGTCTGATGGCAGTCTTCAGTGTTCCTTGGCTTTTGGCAGCTTAGCTCCAGTCTTCACATGGTGTCCTCCCTGTGTATGTGCCCCTCTCTAAATGTCCCTTCTTCATAGGGACATCAGTTACTGGATTAGGGGCTCACCCTAGTAACTTCATCTTAATTTAACTAATTACATCTGTACCACCTTATTTCCAAATCTGATCACATTCCGAGTTAGTGGGGGTTAGGACTCTGATCCATGAATTTTGGGGAGACATAACTCAACCAATAGTATACCCAAAGTGACATTGTTAGGTACACTGGTTTCTCAACACTTTCCTGTTGACATTTCTGCTGTGGTTTCAAGTCTTAATTGACATCCAGCTGTGAAGTGACTGATCAAGAGAAGCTCAACTAAGAATTGAGATCCATGGACGTTAGTTGGTAATACTTTACAAAGGGGAACAATATCCTGACAACCATTTACAACTTAAACGATCACTACTCATTACGACTTTTTTCATTAATCAGAGAGGCTTCATAAGAGGCAAGCTTCCCTCTGCATCATCACCCTCCCAACACACACATTTCATTATTTAATACAAGAATTGAAAATAGCAAGTGCACATAATTTTTTAGAGAGGATGAGTGATGATTATGCAATTCATATAAATAGTGCCTTGCAGTACCATGATGCTTTAATAATGGCAGTTTATCAATCCCATCTGTTCCCAGGCAAAGGAAGAAATATTTTAATATGGCAAAAGCCCAAAAACTGATCTTACCTAAAGATCTGCTTTCTAAAGGTCTCTTGGAACAATTGACCAATTAGCTGGAAAGAAGTTTGATATCAATACACACTTAAAAAATGGTACCCATTTTTCCAAACCCTCATTAACACTGTGTATTACCTATAGCAATTTGATCAAGAATGGTATATCATGTGCTACTTTAATTTATATGTATATTTAATTATAAATGAGATCATGCATCTTTTTATATAGGAAATTTCTGTTTCTTATCAACTACTCCTGTCCTTTGTCCACTTTTCCCCTTAGGTTGATGATCTCTTTCATCTCAATTTGTAATTCTCTTTAAATAATAAAGATACTAGTTTTTTGTCATATGTGTCAAAGAATTTTCCCAAATCTGTCATTTGTCCCCCCCCTTTTTTTTAAATATTTTAGTGGCTTGGTAGAAAGTTAATATTTGTATGTACTCAAATTCATCAGTCTTGTTCTCTACAGCTCTGGTTATATGCCTGGTTATAGCTCCTGTTCAAAGTTCATTCCTATTTTTGAGATTAATATTACAAGGGTATTTACTTATTATTTAAATGCTTATCTGGAATTTATTTTGGTATAAGGGATGAAATATTCATCCAGCTTTATTATTTCTTTCCAAGTGAATAGTCAGTATCTCACTGGCAATTATTATATAACCCATTGTTTTCTTACTGATTTGAAATACCACCTTCCTAATATAATAAATTTCCACAAGTACTGGAGCCTTGTATTTTAAAATTCTTTCTTCTCTTGCCTTTCAATTATTGCATCAGAATTATTTATAATTTATTTGAATATCTGATAAAGGCTGATCTCCACCCCCTCCATTACTTTTCTCTTTTCAAATTGATACCTGGTTATTGTCACACATTTATTTTTCTAGATGTACTTTACGATTACTTGTCAAGATTCAGGATGCAGTAGGAGGGAAACTATTGCAGTATTACTGCATTAAATTTAAAACTAAGTGAAAGTGAAAGAATCACTATCTTTAAAATATTGAATCATAGTGCGCCTGGGTGGCTCAGTGGGTTAAGCCTCTGCCTTCGGCTCAGGTCATGATCTCAGAGTCCTGGGATCAACGAGCCCCACATCGAGCTCTCTGCTCAGCAGGGAACCTGCTTCCCCCTTTCCCTCTGCCTGCCTCTGCCAACTTGTGATCGCTTTCTTTCTGTCAAATAAATAAATAAAATTTAAAAAAAGAAAATATTGAATCATATCATAATATAGCAAGGTATATTTTTCCATTGGAGTTTAATTTTAATGTCTGTCTCTCTGTCCTTAATAGTTTCTGTTGCCTCCCTTTGTGATGCCTTCTGCTGGCTTATTGTATCAGTTTTCCATTACTGGAGGAAGCAATTACAACAAATTTAGTGGCTTAAAAAACACGAATACGTTATTTTACAGTTCTAGTAGTCCAAAATGTGTCCCAATGGGCTAAATTCAAGGTGTTGGTAAAGCTTCGTTTCTTTCTTGAGACTCTAGGGGAGGAATCTATTTCCTTGCCTTTTCTCATTTCTATGAGCTGTGCCAATTCCTTGGCTCAAGGCTGCCTTTCACCTTCAAACCCAGCAACGGCTAGTCAAATCTCTCACATTGCATCACTCTGAAACTGACTCTTCTTCTCTCTTTCACTTACAATGACCATAATAATCCAGGATGATCTCCCTATCTCAAGATTCTTAACTTAATCATATCTGCAAAGTCCCTTTTGCCATGTAACATATATTCACAGGTTCTGGGGATTAGAATGTGGACATCTTTGAGAGGCCATTGTAGTGCCTACCACAATCATCAATGTTCCTTTCCCTAGGACTGTCCTATTGTCACTCCTTCTTCCCTCCCACCCAAAGTCTCTTATTATTATTTTCTTATTATTCTATATTTATAGTGTAGTCTTCCATATTTGAATGACATTATAAATCTTTAGTGGATAATTTTCTTCATATTGTGAGACACATCAGAGTAATAAGACCACTTCCAAAAGCTTTTACCTACTTTGAGTCATTTGGAATAGTGAGTCATCTCTAATTTTGAAAGAGGCATAAACCCACACTCCCTTGTGTATTACTACTCCTGTTATTAGAAAAAGGATTCAGGAAGCAGTTAAAGTGTACAGGTAGCTTGTCATAGTACTAAGCCAACACTTCTTTTTTTCTTATCTTATTTACCTAACATCTTAAAACTCATCGAAGTCAAATCACCATCTTCTATTCTCAAGAGATGCATGTGTTGATCAGACTAGGCTCGAAGACTTCCAGTGGCAGAGAACCTGCTTCCTGCTAGGCAGCCAATTTCTTACTGTGAAGCTCTGATTGTTAGAAAGCTCATTCTGAGCTGAAATCTGTCTTGTTGTTACCATCTCTCTATCTACACACTTTCTACCCTCTTAACCATAAAGAAAAATTCTAATTACTCTTCTACTTTTCAAATACTTATGATAAATGTTTCCCTGTACCTTTTCCTCTTTAATCTTTTCTCACATGACATAGGTTTGATACTCAAACTTTTCTTACCCATATCCAGAGGAAACAGTCCATTTGGTCTTTGCACCTTTTCTAATGTGGGCCTCAGTACCAGGTTGAGGGGACTAGGTATGGTCTCACTGCAGTATTGGTTAAGCTGCTTCCATTTCCCCCTGTGGGTCCATATATGCAAAGGAATATTACTCAGCCATCAGAAAGGATGAATATCCAACTTTTGTATCAACATGGATGAGGCTGGAGAAGATTATGCTAAGTGAAATAAGTCAAGCAGAGAAAGTCAATTATCATATGGTTTCACTTATTTGCGGAGTATAAGGAATAGCATGGAGGACATTAGGAGAAGGAAGGGAAAAATGAAGGGGGGGAAATCAGTGGGGGAGATGAACCATGGACTCCGAGAAACAAACTGAGTGCTTTAGAGGGGGAGGAAATCGAGGGATGGGTTACCCGGTGATGGGTATTAAGGAGGGCGCATATTGCATGGAGCACTGAGTGTTATATGCAAACAATGAATCATGGAACACTACTTCAAATACTAATGATGTACTGTATGGTGACTAACATAACATAGTAAATGAAAAAGAAGAGGCATGTTCACAGAGATGTTCTAGTAATCTAGAAAATCCTCTAAAGTAGCCTTATTTCTGATAAAAAGTCACATCATTGCTACATTTGAGAAACAGTTGTGCCCATACCCTGTGCCCCTGGTTATTGCCGAGGTTCTTCATAAGTCAGAAGGCCAAGTATCCTTTGGCCCTTTTGATGAATAAAATCTTGTACCACCTTACAAGGATGGTTAACATGATACAGTTAGCCTATCTTTATGTAATTACTAAACTGGATAATTCCCAATTCTAATTAGCACAGAAGAAGGGAGAGCTGTCACATTTGCTAGTCTAAATATCATACTTGTATTGAATCAGCCAATGTCACATTATGTTTTTAGTATGTTACACTGTCACTCTAACTGTCAGCTGTAACTCCTAATTCTTTTTTCATGGTATTGCTAACCTATATACCCTCATGCTGAATTTTTATAACTAATTTCTGTACTAAACAATAGGGCTTCATATTTAATCATGAATACAATTTTACTTTTTAGCTTTAGCCTACCACTGGTGATCTTAAACTTTTATAGGAGCACAGTGTAAGCATCATATGAAAGCATAATATGTAGACATTTTATTACTCCTGTTTGTTTTTCTTTGGGGGGGCATATGGTCTATTAATTTATTCAATGCTCTTAATGTATGCATTTTTTTGAGGAAGTACTGTTTTGTCCACACATTGCACAATCAACTATAACAGGTAGGATGAACCTGACATTCCCTCAGGAGCTGTGAAGTTAGGCCTTAGGGGCCTTAGGGGCCTGCTCAGGATTCAGGGACAGGACATTATAAGGACATTATCTCTCTAAGAAGAGAGCTGCCAAAGGCCAAGGCAGAGAACACAGTCCTAGGTACCTAGGTATGTTGTTGTTGTTGTTATTGAAGATTTTACTTATTTATTTGGCAGAGAGAGAGAGCCAGAGAACACAAACAGGGGGAGTGGCAGAGGGAGAAGGAGAAACTGGCTCCCCACTGAGCAGGGAGCATGACTCAGGGCTCAATCCCAGGACCCTAGAATCATGAACTGAGCTGAGAGCAGGAGCTTAACTGACTGAGCCACCCAGGTGTCCAGTATGTTACTATTATTAAAATATCAAGAACAGAAACAAGTCTGGGATCCATTAACCAGGCATTTGAATAAAGGTAGAGGCTAAATATCTAGAAAAAAGCAAAAACTGCTAACCAAATTGTAGCCCAATTTTGCTAGACTAGCTACAATGAAGCCTTGAAGGTGAGTCACAAATTGTTGGGCCAGTTCTTTTAATCCCTCTGGCCCATTACCAGGATTTGTAATCAAAAGTATGTTGGCAAATAACCTATATATCAAAATCCAGGTTTCCCACTGTAAGTAAAAGGTATTGCAAAGGTTAGTAAGTTGGTAGGGTTATATACTACCTAATAATGCATGGAAATTTTTCTTTCCCTTAGTTCTGACATTAAAGATCTTGTCATAGTCCCTTTCTATCTGTGATACAATAGTATGAACACTAGATAAGCTGTCACAAGACCTCAGTGAGAGCCCTGAATGCTTTATATTGGGCAAATCACTGAAGAATTCCAAGCCTTAGTTTCTGGATAGAGATAATAATAACATTGATAGGCTGTTTGTGAGGGCTAAAAAAGAATCATCTGGGTAAATGAAATATTACTCATTTTGCAGACTATAAAACACCTCACAAGTACAAGTTGCTCTTCTTACAGTGATTTGAATCTGTGATAGTTTTTGAATGACATTTTTTCAGACTTTATTTGACAAATATTTATTAAGTGCATACTGTATGAAAAAGATGGTCATGGTCCTTGCCTCTGTGGTTCTTGAATCCTAGTGGAGGATACAGGCCTTAAAATACTCACTAAAATATTAATTATTTTATGTATTTATTTTTGGCATGTATTGGTAAGAGTCCTACTATGAACTATGAACACTTTGTTAGGTGCTAGGCAAGCATGTCTTTAGAAATTAACCTGATTTATCTTATAATTAATGGGATTATGTTTAACCTTTGGTTTATTCTTCCAGATCTTATTATTTTAATCAGTGTACTATCTGGATCATTAATGCATCTAATGAAATCATTCAATATATAAACTCTGAGATATCATGAAAGACCATGTTAAATGTTTAAAAAGAATCATCATGTACTATGACTAGAGCCTTTTATGATTCTTTCTCAAAGTTATGATGAAAGTAAATGAGTTGATTTTTACATGACTTACTCTTAGTAACCTCATGCTAGTGTTTGAAAGTGAATTAATTGGGAGAAAAGCAGGAGTGGAGGCAAAGAGACTAGTTATGAAGTTGTTCTAGCAGTTCAAATGAGATACACCCTGGACTAGGGTGATAGCAGGATTTGAGAGAAATGAATATGTTTGAGGTATAATTCAATGATAAAGTAAGGGACTTGGAGATTGACTGGGTATGGCATTGAAGAAGAATGAGAATCTTTTTAAAAATAAACATGAGGTTAATCATGAATGCTTTGACAGAGATGAACATGAGGAGAGACTTATCCTACCAGATAGTAAAATTAATTTTAAGGTTTTAGTAAGCAAAACAGTGTGATTCTGGTACTAAAATAGATCGACATATGGAACCAATTAGAAAGTCCAGAAACAGATTCAATTAAATGTAAGCGTATGGTATATACCTGTTGTCACAGGAATTGTTTTTTTTTTTTTTAATTTAAACTCAATTAATGAACCTATAGTGTATTATTAGTTTCAGAGGTAGAGTTTAGTGATTTATCAGTTGCATAGAATACCCAGGGCTCATTACATAATTACATCAAGTGCCCTCCTAATACCCATGACTCAGTTGCCCCAACCACCCACCCACCTCCCCTCCAGCAACCTTCAGTTTGTTTCCTATAGTTAAGAGTCTCTTGGTTTGTCTCCCTTTCTGATTTTGTATTATATTATTTTTTCCTCCCTTCCTCTAGGATCCTCTGTATTGTTTCTAAATTCCACATGTATGATAATTGTCTTTCTCTGATTGACTTATTTTGCTTAGCAAAATACCCTCTAGTTCCATCCACATCATTGCAAATAGTAAGATTTCATCTTTTTGATGGCTGAGTAATATTTTTTATCCATTCATCTGTTGACGGACATCTGGGCTCTTTCCATATTTTGGCTATTATGGACATTGCTGTTATAAACATTGGGGGTTCAGGTGCCCCTTGGGATCATTATGTTTGTGTCCTTTTGAGTAAATACCTACTAGTGCAATTGCTGGATTTTAGGGTAGTTCTATTTTTAAATTTTGAGGAACCTCCATACTGTTTTCCAGAGTGATACAGAAATAGCATTTGACAAAATATAGCACCCTTTCTTGATTAAACTCTCTGCAGTGTAGGGATAGAAGGAATATACCTCAATATCATAAAAGCCACCTATGAAAAGCCCACAGCAAATATCATTCTCAGTGGGGAAAAACTGAGAGCTTTCCCATAAGGTCAGGAACACAACAGGATTTCTACTCTCACTACTGCACTGTTGTTCAACATACTACTGGAAGTTCTAGCCTCAGCGATCAGACAACAAAAAGAGATAAAAGGCCTCCATATCAGCAAAGAAGAAGTCAAATTTTCACTCTTCACAGATGGACTCCACCCAAAAATTGCTGGAACTCATACAGGAATTCAGCAAAGTGGGAGGGTATAAAATCAATGCACAGAAATCAGTTGCATTTCTATACACTAACGAGACAGAAGAAAGAGAAATTAAGAAAGAGATACCATTTAAATTACACCAAAAGTCATAAGATACCTAGGAATAAACCTAACCAAAGAGGTAAAGGATATGTACTCTGAAAACTATAGAACACTTATGAAAGAAATTGAGGAAGACACAGAGAAATGGAAAACCATTCCATGCTCATGGATTGGAAAAACAAATATTGTTAAAATGTCTGTGCTACTCAAAGCAATGTACATCTTCAATGCAATCCCTATCAAAATACCAGGAATTCTATTTCAAAAGAAATAGCTGAACATGTAAAGAAAGATATAAGCACAAGAATATTCCCTTGAAAGCAAAACATTGAAATTTCAATATGATAGGATTAACTAAATAAATCATGACCATGTGTATTTGGAGACTTAACCATAAATTTATCATGTAGACACATTTTTGTCATTGAAACTTGTTCACACTGCATTATTAGAAATAAATCTATATCAGATTATAAAGCATTACATATAATACACATACATATTTATATATAACATCTTCAACTAAGATTTATAGAAAAATCCCTTCATTCCACTTTGGGTGGGAAATGCAATGTTCTCCTCAAGATTTCTATAGAATCTACAGGATATCCAGTCTTGGTTCTCATGATCACTTCTTGCTGCAAACTCCTGTATCTGTAGAACTTTTGATTTCATTCATTTTTCTCCCTTTTTGTCTATTCTTGACTTTCTGCCCCATGTCTACTAGGATAAATTACATACCCTGGTTACTTGTACCTAAAGACATGTTCAGAAATGTTACTAGCAAATTGTTCTTAATAACAAAATACCTAGGAAATGTTTAAAGTCCATTGTCAGGAGAATCTGTAAGTGAATTATTTTATACCTATATAGTGAACTCCAATATCACATTGAAAATAAATGAAACACAGAAACATATCAAAAAAGTCATAGAAGAGCAAGAATATTTTGTACTATTCTTATGAAATTCAAAAGCATATAGTATGAAACAATTTATTCTTTATTGATACTTACATATATAGTTAAATTTCAACAATAATCCAAGGAATTATAAGCACGAAGTTCAGAACAGGAATTAGCTCTGGTTAGGGAGGGGGGGAGCGGGACTAGAAAGGGGAACACAAGTGGGAAGGAGGGGGTTTCAATGGTAATATTCTAAACTGAGTAGTGCACATGCACAGGTTCATTTTATTATTTTATTCTATCACATATCCATCCTCTTTCAAGGGATACTAGTCAGATATTTTGTTAAGTGTACCTTTTTTTTTTTTTTTACAATATGAAATATTTGAATAAGAAAGCACAGTTTTGCTCTCTCTGTTTCATCTCCTTCTTCCCTTGGGCCTCTCACTTTCCATAAAGAAACTGTGTACTGTAGACTTCTCCAATTAGAAGTAATGGCACTTTCTTCAGAAGCAGAAGAGGGTGCACTTCACTGTCTATTTTTTTCTTTCCTTTGCACACGCCCACATGTCCACACACACACACACATTTACAGAGGGAAGCAGTCTGGGAGGATATACACCAAAATATTACTATTAGTTATCTGAGCATGTTGCATTTTCATGTAATTTTTTCTTTTTCTTACATTTTCTAATATTTCTGTAATAAACAATATACTTCAGTTTTAAGGGTAATTCATCCTGTGCAGTTAAATGTCAGAATATTTTTCAAGGCCATTAAGTCTTTATATTTCTTTACAGAGTACAATTCCAGTCTAATGAAATCCATGAAGAATGGGTAGTTCTGATTAACATGTTGTTCTGATTTTAGGGTGAACTAGGGTTTAAACTAGAGACTTTTTTCAGACTCTTTATAATCTTATTGTTGTAATCTCAGTTTTCTCACTTTTGATATGCAAAGCAGTAAGCAATACCGGTAAACAGTAATAATAACCAAACTAAAAAGCAAAGTAATTTACATCCGAACAAGGCATAATCATTTCCCTAACTGCTAGTTAGAATTTATTAAAAAGGACATTAGAGAATGTTCAGTTGATCAATAAGTATTTATTGAACACCTACTATGTGGTGGGACTTGTATTAGATTCTGGGGGTAGAATGGTGAACAAGACAAATTCCAGCCTTCATGGAGTTTATAGCCCTCTGATACATTCACTTTACAATGTTTGTGTGTGTGTGTGTGTGTGTGTGTGTGTGTGTTTAAAAGATTTATTTATTTACTTAAGAGAGAAAGAGATCATGAGCAGGGGTAAGAGGGTTGAAAAGGGAGAAGCAGACTCCCTGCTAACCAGGGAGCCCCATGTGGGACTTGATCCCAGGACCCTGGGATCATGACCTGAGCAGAAGGCAGATGCTTAACTGACTGAGCCATCCAGGCACCCCTACAATGTGTTTTATAGATAATTTTATCAATAGTTCTACTGAAAGATTTCCAGTAATGAGGAGTTTCTTCTGTTGCTTTATAGTGTATTTTTCAGCTGTTACATTAATGGATTTTTATTTAAAAGATAACCAATATTATTAACAGCATTGTTTTATGTATTGATTCAAATTTGCCCTTTTTGACTTATAAATATTGGTCTTTGTTCTGCCTTTAAGAACTTCAGAATAAATCTACCACAGCAGTTTTTCCCCTTTTCCCTGCTTTGTGGGATAGCTCTTTAGGGATAGCTGTTCAAATAAGTTGAGAAAACTATTATGCTGCTGTAAGGCTTCTCCAGGATAGTACACTGCAGGTCCTTTCATCGTTTCATCTGTGACATGGTTTTTAAATCATACACCATTTTGATTGCTTTCCTCTGGATGCTTTCTACTTTGTCACCCTTTGTTGTTAAAAATAAATTACTCCCAATTTCCTGCTTTCAGTAGGGTAGAGTGAACATAATTGACTGTGATGTTTGAGGGTCTGGTATGATCTAAAAGCAATTACACTGACCTTGAATACTTACTCTACAGTACTGTAAATATCACTATAGAAAAAATAGGATCTATACTAAATCTTTACTGACCCTTGGATATATCTTGGAAGATTTTTTGAAAATGAATTCATTTTTTTACTTACCTTTTTCTTTTGATAGTGAATTATGCTTTGTAAAGGTAAAAAACATAAAAAATTATGATTAATTGTGAAATTCACTATGCAGGTATCTGTTTTCTTTTCTAGTAAACTGTATGCTTTCTGAGAGCAAGGGTTATATCTTTTTAGTTTTTAAAAATCTCTATCACTTACCATAGTCCGAAGTATATATATGATAGATGCCCAATAAATATTTGTTGACCAATTAGTGCCTTGTATAAGAAATTAAGATCTTGTGAAATGAAATGAATTCCTACTTTTAGAATACATCAAAGAATCAGTAGTATAGAATTGGACCTTAGTTTTATCCTAACCTGAAAAGAGAAACTTTAGTATATTAGTTAGCAGTATTCACAAAGAAAAAATACTAGGGTGTTATGTGGGAATACTTTTACTTCTAAATGACAAAAAAACCTATTAGCAATGGCTCAAACAATATAAGAACGTTTGTACTTCAAAAGCTTGGAGTAACTAACTAGTCCTGGGGCTCTTTCAGTAGCTCAGTGATATCATCAAGGTCCCAGGCTCTTCTTATCCTTCTGTTGCCTGTACCTTTTTGATCTTAAGCTTATTGCCTTATGGTCACAACATGCCTGTCCTACCTCCAGACATCAAAACCATCCAGAGATTGGAACCTGAGGATGGCCAAGCTCTACAAGGGCCCCATTTGCATCTTTCCTCTGGGGAAAAAATATTTTCCCAGAAGCCCCTTTCATCCAACTGGCCAAACTTGAGTCATATGGCTCTGGCTGTCTCTAGGAAGCAGGCAAGAGAGTAGAGTCTTGGGAACGACTATTAATTAGTTAAGCAACAGTTTATGCCACAACTAGTAAATTGCCATATACTACAAAAAGAGATCATGACAAGAGATCATGAACTTTACTGTCAGTGATAAATTCAGAAGAATCAAACTGTCAGGACACTTCTAAAAACATCACTGATGATATTGGGATTACGTGAAGGCATAACTTATTCAAACAGATGAATCAGCACCTCTTAATCACTTTTGGAAGAACTGATGAATCTGATTATCTTTTCTAGTTTTTATAAATTAAACAAGCTGTGTCTTTATCACAAAGCTATTTTTATTTTTTCTCCTTCCTTTCAGGAGTCCTATCCAAAGAAGAGGAATTACACTATGGAAATTGTACCATCTGCTTCTCTGGATGCATTTCCTTCAGAAAACGAGAACTTTCTATGTGATCTCACGGACATAGCCGTTACAAAAAAACCTTGCTCCTTAGAAATTGCAAGGGCCCCTTCTCCAAGAATTGGTAATATTTCTTTTTAAAATTTTTTAAATTTTTTTTAGAACTGGTAATCTTTCTTACTCGCATTTGGACCAATTCAATTTGCTTGCTTGTATATGTGGTGATGTATCATTAATATTTTGATTTTCCACAATATTTTAAATATGAAAGTGCCCCTTATAGTCAAACTAATCTTTATTTTTTTTTTTTAAGCACTTTGAAGTGTGTCTAGGTAGGTCAGAGTATTTGATATAACGTCTCTTAACTTCCTGACAGGAGCTCTCAAGGAGTGGTACTACCTTGGTGAAGGTACTTTGAAACCTTGCAATAGTGAAAAACCTCTAGATCAGACACAAAGCTTGGGGTCCTTTAGAACTTCATAGGAGGTTTAGTAACAAGAGTCTTTTAATAAAATTTCTGCATCCTGTTTTCAGGTTATTGAAATGTACTCAGGTACTTTGTATATTTTATACATTTTATGGTATTTTCAGATCCATTATTTTATTTATTTGCATGATAAATTAGAACGCAAGGCAAGTAAATATTTTGCCCATTTTGCTGATAAGGAAATTGGAGCTAAGTGTCTTATTTAAGATCAATTCATGATGGGGCCTTTCTTAAAAATGAATGTTTGACTATCATCATATCTGCCTTATGTTACTTGAGCACTGCCTCTAAGAAAGAATGCAGATTAGTGACATGAAATCTAATGACGGAGGAACGTTTCAAGCGGGTGGTCAACATATTCAATGCTGCAAAGGAGTTGTAAGAGAAACTCTAAAGAGAGGCATTTTAGGTTTGACAATCTAATTGCTGCTTAATTTTGACAAGTAAGTCTTAGTAGTGATGAGATAAAACCAGATTTCTGGAAGTTAACAGAGAGACACTAGAAAGTGGGAGTGGAGTCACAGATTACGTTTTCCAGAAGGTTAGAAGGGTTATGATAATAACATGAGAAGAAAGAGATTCAAGGGAGCAATAGCTAATTTATTTAAGGATGAGTAAGCCTTGGCCAAGTTTAGAGTTTAGAGGAATTAGTTCTACGTTAATAAGGGGTAGACTTGCACTTGGGTTGTCTGATCTGTACTCTTAAATACTCTGTTATACTGAATTATATTGGGGGATGAAGTATAGTTGAAATCATGAACCACATACTGAAATTCTCAAGAAATGTGGAGGTATGACTGGAAATCCACATATAGTAGCAATAAAACCAGAAAAAGAATGTTATAATAGGATAGCATAATCTTTGGAAGAGCAGCAGATTTTGGATAGTGGGTGATCAAAAGTAGTCACGGAGAGTAAAGATAGTGCTGATCCCAAACTATGGCAGTTGATAAGAATGAAAACTCTTCCATAGGAGAGGTAACCAGGAAATACTATGGAAGTCAGGGGGAAATCTCAGTTAATGTAGGAAAATGGAAAGCATATATGAATGAATATGTAAAAACACTTTAATTAGAGCATAGGGAGTAGGAGTGTTTGGGGGTGGTGGAGGCAGGCATGAAAGGGTAAAGGAAGACACAGATTTATTCATTAAACAATCAAAAATTAATTGGGTTCTTTCATGTGCCAACCAGTGTTCTGTATGTTGAGGATATAGGGATGAAAAAGACATGCACCCAGGTAACAAGGCTGACTAGGCTTCTTCTGCTGAAAGCAAATAATTATTCTGGCTAAAAATACAGAAAAGAAAAACTTCTGAAAAGCATTAAAAAGGTGATAGGAAAATTATATAAATTGAATAACATTTAAATTAGGAACCTTTTGTGGGTCAACAGGTTAGTAAGATATAATCAGGCCAAAAAACTCGTGAGGGTGGGAAGCCAGTGGATTACTAAAGCCACTTCTGTCCTGAGGGAATTTTCTGAACCTGCTGTTGAACTCTGGTCTTAAGGCCTCATAAACCTCAAGGTTTATGTACAGGAAAAAAAATTTCTGTGCCCGTCCAGCACAGAGACTTTAACAGGAAATTCTTCCTTCATAGAGCTGGAACTCCAGGGGCTACACCTTACAGTAATCAAAAATAATTCTGCCCCATAACCCCACCCCAAGGAAAGATGATTTGTCATGAGAAGAATAAGGAGGGAAATTCCTGAGGTGTTATTACCACAAATTGGTCCTCACACTGTTTGTACCCAAAATTTCTATCACCTGAATGGTACAAAAAATGTCAACCCATGAATTTATTTAAAGTAATACCCTCAGACTTCAAGCAGAAGCAAATGTAATCCCTCTAGAGAGGAATATAGTCTTTTTCCAGGTCCCAAAGAATTTCTATAAATACTTTTCTGATTAAAATTAGCAGTGTACAATAATTAAGTCTATAAGGAAAGAAACCCTGAAACTGGAATCACAGAAACAAGAAAGAACAGATCCACACATGAAGAGACTTCAAATATTTGAATTATCAGATGTTAAAAAATGACCATGCTATTATAAGCACACACTTACACATGGTGAAAAACTACCTCAAGTTTAAAAACTCAGTGGATAAGTAGATAGGCAAATTAGATTCAGCTGAAGAGAGGTTTAGTGAGCTGGAAATTAGGGCAGAAGAAGTTTTACAGAATGTGGCACAGAGAGAGATGAAAAATATGAAAGCGAAGCTAAGAGACTTGGAGGGTACACTAAGAAATTCTAACTTGTCTATTCAAATCTTCAGAAGGAGAGGAGAGAGAGAGTGAGGTAAAAGTAATATATTTGAAGAACTAATTTTCAAAGAGGCCCAGGCTTGTTCTTGCACTCACATGGAGGCAGACAAGTGAATAGTTAATTTCAAGAGTATAACAGGTGTTAAGGCATTGTTATACAAAGTGCTTTGGGAACAGAAAAAGGAACATTTAACTTCACCTGGAAGTTTGGGAAAGACTTCATGAAGGAGATGATGTCTGTGTCTGTTATCTATTGCTACTTAACAAGCCACCCCAAAACTTAAATGTCTTAGACGAACATCAGTCATTTAGTTTGTTCACAAATCTGCAAATTTGGGAGAGTTCATTTGGCAGGGAAGCCTGTCTGTGCCACTTGGTATGAGCTGGGGCTGCTCAACTAGCGAAGAAAGGACCCATTTTCAAGATGGCCCACTACATGGCTAGTAAGTTGGTGACAGCTTAGAGATTGGCTGGGTTTATGGGCTGGGGACCATTTTTCCTCTCCATGGACTTTTTGGGTCTCCTCATGATATACTGGCTAGATTCTGAGAACAAGCATCTGAAAAGAACCAGGTGGAAGCTGTATCATTTTTATTATCTAGCCTTCAAAGTCACAGATCATCACTTCTACTATAGTTCCATATCTACTCAGATTTAAGGGGAGAAAACAGGAACCCCACTTCCTAATGGAAAGAGTGTCAAAGTTACTTTGTAATAAGGAAATACGTGATGGGAGATACCTTTGCTATCAGTTTTAGAAAATATACAGTTTTCCACCATCTGCCCTTTGGGCACAATAATTTATATTCTTTTCCTATGCAAATTATACTTTTTTATACTGTCAGTACTTCCAATCATCAGCCTATTATAGCATGAGCTCCAAGTCTAGGTTCAGATGTCCATGAATCTCCTTGATGTAGTTCTGATGGTGCAGGTTCTTGACTGCTTTTGCTCTTGGCAGTGATGATCTATGAATCAGACAAGTAAGTTATCAGTCTCCTCTCTTACACACCCAACATATAATAGTGAATCAGGCATAGGAGAACCACAACTGACACACTCTTCTAAACACAGGGAAAACAAGGCATATGGTGGTCACTAGCCTGTGGCAATTCTGAATCTAACCAGGCACAGTTCCTTGATTAAGACTCAGGTTAATCGCATAGGAGTTGTTCTCTGTGGCACTTGGTTCCACTCTCTGAATCATTATTTTACATAAAAAATAGCCTGTGTTTATAGCTGAGTACCTTTCTTACTTGCTTTTGTCTGTTAAAGATTAGGGGTCAAAAGGGCTCTTTTCATTTTATATTTCTGTTCCTTCCAGTTCAGGCTGATATAATTTCTTTTAAAACTTTGTGGACTTTTGTGTTCCAATTTATATTCTACTCCATTAGACAAAAGCTTATCTCCAGATAAGCTCTTCTCTGCTTTGGGCTCCTTATGAGACTTCTGTGAGATAATGTCCTTGAGATTTTTAGAAACTCTATTGTTGAATAGGGAGCATCTGTGAGTCATGCCCTTAAAAATGCTTAGAGGGTCTTTTGTCTGGCTTAAAGATTCTATATAGCACCACCTGAGAGCTTTCTTGGGCTTTAAGAAATGATGTTGTATCCCATCCAGATTTGGTCATTGGCCTTCTTAATTTGAAAATTGTTTGCCATTTGAAATGCCTGCAAATAAAAACCAGTTTTGTTTTTGTACCCAGAAATTCCTGGCTCCTTTGTATTTATTTGGTAGGTCATTCTTCAGTTATCTCTTGGCTTGCATATTATCATAGGCAGCCAGATGAAGCTGGGTTGCTGCTTAAATATTCTTCCTGAAAACATCCTTAGATCACAGAGTTCATTTGGTTCATTTTCTATTTTCCGTGTTACTGCAGATGTCAATGTTGCCAAACTTTCCACTACTACAACACAAATGATGCTTTGCTTTTAGCTTCTGATTACATTTGCTCTCCTTTAAGCCTTTACCAACAGCTTTCTCATAGTTCTGTGGGCTTCCAAAAATGCTCTCTTTGGCCCATATGGCTTCCATAGTCACTCACTTGGAGACCCTTCTAGCTTCTGTCTGCTGCCCAGTCACAGAGTTCATGCCACATGTTTTAGATTTTTGTTATGGCAACATCCCATTTCCAAATATCAGAATCCATTCTGGTCATTGATGACTGCATAACAAAGTACCTCAATACTTAGTGAGCTTAAAAAAAAAGTCATTTATTTTGTTTATAAATCTGTAATTTAGGGAGAACTCTGTAGGGACAGCGTCTTTCTGTCTCAAGTGATATCAGCTGGAACAGCTTCAAGAGGAGGCTGAAGGATTCTTACTCATATAGCTGGCATGGCCTATTTAGACTTCCTCATGGTAAGCATCCTAGGAGAAGTGAGGCAGAAGCTGAATTGCTTTTTATGATTTAACTCAGAAGGCAACATCACTTCTGTGGTAGTCAAGAGCTTACCTATATTTAAGTGAAGAGGATTTATTTATCTCTCCCCTTTACAGAAAAGGTTATTGAAGTCATGCTATAAGAAGATATTCTTGTAGCCTCTTTTGGAAAATACAGACTTCTATAATACCGAGTTGTTTATTGCTGTTATTCATTTTCAAGTGGGATAAGAGTTAATTTGCATGGATATATGATTTTCTCTGATTGTGTTCAATCATCCAGATTCAGTATAAAAGAAGCCAGTTTGCTCCATTGACCTCGGCTTAATTCATAATGATTTGTAGTCTGCATTTTTTTTTATTTTATTTATTTGACAGAGAGAGAGATCATGAGTAGGCAAAGAGGCAGAGAGAGAGGGGGAAGCAGGCTCCCTGCCGAGCAGAGAGCCCGACATGGGGCTCGATCCCAGGACCCCGTGATCATGACCCGAGTCGAAGGCAGAGGCTTTAACCCACTGAGCCACCCAGGCGCCCCGGTAGTCTGCACTTTTGACCATGATTGTGAATTCTAGGGTTGAGGGAGTCCAGAATTTAAATGGAAGACTTTTTCTTTTTAATGATATGAATAGGGATGAATACAAGTCAGAGCAGTTTCTGTTCTAATTCTAGATAGCACTTTTATCAAGTGAACTCCACAGAATTCCCTCCCATAATCAACCTAGCAGGTGGAAGAGGACATCAGCATCACTGTGTCTTCTGTCTGGATGAGGATGTGGTCTGTGTCATTTTCCTTTGTTGATTCCATTAACCCATAGGTTTTGCATGAATCTAATTACTTCCAGGTCTCACTCTGTTATGTCTGGTCCCTTATGACTCATACCTAGCTTTGCCTTTTCCCCTCAGGACCAACTAACTAAGCTGAGGAACTCAAGGAAGTTACTGCCCTCTGTTGAGGCTACTGATGTTTTCCCTTTGTTACCAACTCCTTTACTGACTAAACATAGGAATTCCAGAAGTAGAGACATCTCCTGATGTACATGAGTCTTGATGTACAATTAGAGTCCTCAAATTGAACTGGGCGGGTAACTACCCTACAGTTCCTCATCCACTCAATAAATAGTTATTGGATATTTATGGTGTTTTGGAATTGTGCTAAATGTTGCTGAAGAAACAGTGAAACTCCTGATATTCAGAAGCTTGGAATGTACTAAAATTAAGGGTAATAAGTGCAATGAGAGAAGTGAGCATAAGGTATTCCAGGAGGGTAGGAGGGGAGGGATTGAGCAAAAACTTACTGAAGGGGATACTGCCTGATCTGAGCCTCAAAGAAGGAGAATTAGATGCATGAACGGGAGGTGTATAGTGTGTGGATGAATGAGAGGTGTTGTGCAGGGGTCCAGAGGCATGGGAAAACATAGTACATTCAGAGACTATGACCAACTTAGCATGGTTAAAGCGTAGAATGCTCCTGAGGAAAAATGCATGAAAGAACAAGAGGTGACATTCAGAAGTTTGGATTTTATCTGAGAGCAGAAGTGAACCATTGACAGAACCACATCAAGCAGGGATATGATGTGATAGGTTTTTGGTTTAGAACAGTCTCTCTGGAAGCAATATGAGGACTAGATTGGACAGAGATGAGACTTAAGACAGCACGATTAATTAGGAGATCAATGTTCAGTCTAGGAAAAAAAAAAAAAAGATGGTGGTCATTACAGAGACAATGCCAGCAAAGAGAGGAAGGGGGAACAAAGAGAAAAGGTATAAAGGAGTGGAGGTTATCCCTTCTCCCTTTGAAAATTCTGCCATTTAGGAAATAAGTAGCCAAGGAAACTAAATAGTTATATTTTAGGGAATGTATTTTATAGTTTTTGGTTAACTGTGCTGGATAAACATGGCTTAGGTTTACAGACAAAATGAGGATTTTTACACACACAGGAATTGCATTCTGAAGCTTACCTGGAGAGACAGAAGTGATAGAGGGATGACTAGGTCTTTACAGGGATCATTATGTGTTGAATTGTTCTCTACCCCCCTCTTTTTGGAGTTTTAATCACTAGTACATCAGAATGTGACCTAACTTGGAGAATTTGGAGATAGAGTCTATATAGATAATCAAGTTAAAATGAAATCATTAGGTATCCCCTAATCCAGCATGACTGGATTCCCCCTTGTAAGAAGGGGTAAATTTAGATATATAGAGAGATATGCAAAGAGGGAAGATGCTGTGAAGAGACACAGAAAGAAGATGGCCATCCACAAGCCAGAGAGGCCCAGAATAGATTCTTCCCTCATGGCCCACAGAAGAAACCAAACTTGATTTCAGACTTCTAACCTCTAGACTATGTAACAATAAATTTCTGGTTTTTAGGACACCCAGGTAGTACTGCTTTGTTACAACAACCCCAAGGAGTGATTTCAGGGACTGTAACTGAGTGTACAAATTTGATCATAGAAGGGAGGTGTGACTGAGGATCCTGGGCCTCTGAGGGCAGACCTTGCCTGTCTTGCTCGTTTCAGAGGCTAAGCACTGAGGGTCTTGGTTGCGAGTGGCAATGTCATTCATGGATGCAGAATATTCATTTTCACAGAAAATCACAGTTAAGTATGCATATTAGTTCCCTGTCTGTAGTCTTTTCTATTTATTAATTAGTTAAGCCAATACAAAGTAGATCTCATCCTGAAAAAAAAAAATATCATATTACTGGTTTAATATAAATATGAAAGCAACTTATTAGTAAACCTATATTCAACAAGATTTTACAGTTCAACCAGAAAATGAGTGATACTCTTTGCAAGGAGCATTTTACTAATGCCTCAATGACTACAGATTTCATATGGAATAAAGAACTCTTGTACTAGGCTTATTAAATAAAGATCAGCAGAAGTCCAGTACTTGCTTGGTAAATTCACTAAGACTCATGCTCATGCAGTCAGTATTGAATCATGTTTGTTTCCCTTACTGCATCAAGCAGAGGATCTTACACAGTCATAGTGAGGACTCAGTTGCATAAACGAATGAATAATTAAGTGAGTGAATGAATGAATTATTATTATCTTTGAGAGAAAATAGCTATAATGGCAGAAAAAGCTCTATAAAATAGTCAGATGCCATCAAAGATAATGTTTTCTTATCTGCCTTTCATTTAATTTAACCTTCACAGGGGAATTTTTCCATTTTATGGTAACTAGGCAACCTGTTATTTTGAATCACTTAGTGCAGGCTTTGCACACTATGGATGCTCAATAAATCCATTTTGATTAATGAGCAATTTATAACAATACCAGTGAAGACTGTTTTCTAATCCTGATGGAAGAGAATAGATGATCTCTGATAAAAAGGACACAGTCAGTAGTTTCATGCCAGGATAGTGCCGGTCTTGCTCACCTCTATTCAATTTGCTAATGTGCTTACTGGACTGTGGTCAGCCTGAAATGAAAATGTCCTCTGGTGAATAATCCTCCGCAACCCACGACACCTCCCCCAACATCCTGAAATAGGTAGTAGTGTGACGGCGAATCTGTAACTCATTTATACCAAAATATTTTTTTTGAAATGGTGGAGCTTCTTTAATTCTAATGCCAAAATTTTGAAATTAAAATAATTCAGACTGGACCAGGGCTAATGTTTATCTTAGCTAAGCAAGTGGGTAGTGTCAACATGATTTCTGTGGGTATGTTTAACTCATTTAAGAGAGCAAACTATTTTTAAGCCCCTTGGAAGCATTCTTTTACATACAAATACTGGCCGAGCTGATAAGAACCCTTTTTATCAAACAGCAATTATTTATTTGGCATTTGCTCTGTGTTCAGTGCTGTCTTAGCCATTTATTAAAGTAGTAAATTGTAAATTTGTGACCCAGAGTTGGTTTAAAGAGGGGGCAAAGAGAGAAAACTAGGGCAGCAGTACCTGAAGAGAAATCCTGGTAAATTAACTGCTTCATTCATCCATATAGACAGCTTACCAATTTGAAAATGTAATCATCTCCGTTCGTTCAAATTGGTGGAAGTTGGCTATATTTGGGAAACAGCATTCTAAACAAAAAGAAAATTATACTTTTTCCATCAAATCAATTTTACCTGTCCTGTATATAGATAACATGAACTGTAGAGTAATAAGTTATCTAAAAATATAATAATCTTTTACGAAGTGATGATGTGGGGGCGGGTCGGTAATAGGCTTTTTATGATGTCGTTTATGGTATCCTATAGAACAGTGTCAGAATATGTATAAATCAGAATATGTATAAAAAGGGGGGTAAACATTCATAAGTTCATG
Source organism: Potos flavus (assembly GCA_028534135.1). NCBI lineage: Eukaryota > Metazoa > Chordata > Mammalia > Carnivora > Procyonidae > Potos > Potos flavus. The sequence goes on from CM052897.1 coordinate 18,475,764, forward strand.
CTTAGGGCTGCCTGGGTGGCTCAGTCAGTTAAGTGTCGGACTCCTGCTTTTGACCGAGGTGATGATTTCTGGGTCCTGGGATCAAGCCTCAAATCAGGCTCTGCACAAGGTGCGGAGCCTGGTTGGGATTCTCTCTCTTCCTCTCCCTCCACCCCTCCCCTTGCTCTCTTCCTCTCAGAAAAAATAAAAAAATAAACAAACAAATAAACAAATAAAAAAATAAATTCATGTTCACCAAATTCAAGTGGGGCCTCCTCACTGTGTCACATTCCACTCTCACTCTACTGTACTCTCCTCAAAGCTCAGATACGTTTTCCTGCCTTGTGTCCCACTCTCAGCAGACAGCCTCATATTCTAATTCATAATAAAAATCGAGCCATGAGACAGAACTGTGTTGACAACCTCCGCCAAGTCTACAAATGAAATTCCCCTGCACCCTTCTCTTGCCTGTACCTTCTGTTAAAGTGGAGGGGTTTTCCTTCTAAGTCTCCTTTTCTGTGTCTTCTCAGGAGTGTGACCCTTTCAGTCATTCATTCTTTACCCTGATTTTTAATTGTCCTTCCACTGTATCATACCATTAACATTTAAATCTGCTTAAGCCTTTTTCATATGAAAAACAGAAACAACAATAACAGCTATCAATGAAAGCAACAAATAAACAATAACTGAAAAGGCCCCTGACTCCCTTTAACTCCCCAGCTTCTCTCCATCTCTCCACATTCTCAGTACGTTCATTTTTTCCCTTTCCTTCCATGTCTCTGCCTACTTTAGTTGGGTTTCCATTCCTCACTGCTCTTTCCAAATATACTTCCTAAAGGTACCAAGGACCTTAATATCACAAAATTGAGAGGACATTTCTCAGCAGCATTCCACAAGTTAGTGATACCTCCATCTTGACACCTTTTCTTCCATTTGATGTCTAAGGACGATTTTCATCTTATTACACTTATGACCCTCTCTATGCTGACCACTGACATTTTTCTGTATGGCTTTAAAAGTTGGGAGTTCCTCAGGTTCAAAGTCCTCCCTATTCTTTTTATTTTTTTTCTCTTCCTAAATCATTCCATCCATAATATGGTTTCTGTTACTATCAGTAAGACTTGCAAATTTTTCCCTCTAGTCCATACCACTTCTGAACGCAACTCCAGCCTCATCCGTTTTTCCTTCCTTCCTTCCTTCCATCCATCCATCCATCCATCCATCCATCCATCCTCCACTGAATATCTCTACCTGTATGTCTCAAAGGTGCCTTAACTCTAACATAGCCAAGATTAAACTTCTATCTTTATGTCCAAACATGTACTTCATGCATGGTTCCTTATCTCAGTGAGTGAGTTAATTATTCATCTGACTGCAGAAAACTGGGTGTCTTTCTCGCCATCTGTTTCCATTGATTCTTATATTCAATCAGTCACCAGGTCTTGTGATTTTTAACAGCCATAAGTGTCAAGGTGAAGTTAATTCTATAACTTACATTCTATCCCTAATTAAACCTCCAATCTCCCTGTTTCTCTACTATTATCAACCACACTTAGCGATTATTTTAATAATAAAATATTAATTGTCTTATTTTCCGTCCTTGAATTTACTGTTTATGTTGCAGCCAAAATAATCTTAGAAATCACAAATCTGATCGCATCTCATCTCTGGTTAAAACTTTTGAGTGACTTGTCATCATTCTTAGAAAAATGACCCAGATCTCTAATAAGGTTCAAAACGCCCCAAATGATGTCCTCTCTTTCTTTCTTTCTTCCTTTCTCTCTCTCTCTCTTTCTCTCTCTCTTTTTCTCTCTCTCTCTTTCTTTCTCTCTCTCTTTCTTTCTTTCTTTCTCTCTCTCTTTCTTTCTTTCTTTCTTTCCTTCCTTCCTTCCTTCCTTCCTTCCTTCCTTCCTTCCTTCCTTCCTTCCTTTTTCTCTTTCTCTATTCTCCCCCTCCCTTCCCCTTCATTCCTTCTTTTTTTCCATTTTTACCCTCATCTTTCATCAGTTTTTACCTTCCCACACTGGCCATCTTTAGTTCCTTTTAGTTCTTTAACAGGGGCAATCTCCTTCCTACCTAAACCAATGTCTGCTCCTACTGTCCCTTTTCCTTCTCTTTCCTCCAAGTAGACAGCATGTATTCTTCCTCAGGGAAAATCCCTTTGTGGGCACCCACACACACCCATGCCCCAGACTACGTATATGGAGGCCTCTGTTTTCTTCTCTTTAGCACCTTCTAAGTTTACTTTCTTCTATAGTCCTTACTTTGATTGCAGTCATATAGTTACTTTGAGGTTATTTATTTTAATATCTGTTTCAGTTGTTTATCTAGTAAAGTTTAAAATCTTGCTTGTCTGTTTACCATTATAATTAGAACTTCTAGCAAAATCACTACCCATAAAAGATACTAAGTAAATATTAATGAAAAAATAATAGCCAATGTTATTGAATACTTACTTTGTGCATCTTAATTTGTTTAATCTTAAGCAAATATATATGAATAGCTAGTATTATCATTCCCATTTTACAGATAAGGGAAATGAGTCACAGAAAAGTTTAGAGTTTGCTAGAAAATGGCAGCTCTGGAATTTGAATCAGGATATGCAGCTCTGGAGACCATATTCTTAACCACACTCACAGTTCATTAATTGATTACTTAATTACTTAATCATGCAATTTTGACATTCTTTTGAATTTGCCAGAATAAATCTTGAAATTTTCCTTTCAAACAAAATAGGCACAATTGGAAACTTGTTTAGTGTTTTGTGATAAATCTATATCATGCCATTTGCGAAGTAGTACTAGAGGATATTCTAATCAATTTAAAATAAGTGGATGTATTGGAGACAACCAAAAGTGAAAACAAGTGAATAATTAAGTAATAATGATAAATTCGAAGAATAGACTCATCTATAATCATTAATGCTTTCAAGTAATATCTAATTATTCAAATTTTCATAATGGCATGTAGTTGGCACTCAGTAAATATCTATTGAATGAATAGATGTATATTTATCATTTAATACAAATTTAGTTGAAAATATTATTATGTATATGTGCATGGGAAAAAAAGACCTGAAAGGTATTATATTAATTGTATATACTATCTCTGGATGCTAAGATTACATGTTATTTCCGTTTTCCTCTTCATACTTTTTTGTATTGTCCAAATTTTCTACAGTAAACACATACTGCTTTTATAATTAGAAAATAATTAGAAATAACTTAGTCATCTAGAAAGTTAAAATAGATCATGTCAAAACAATTCACATTTATCTAATTAATGTTAAATATGTAAGTGATCTCCCTCTTTGAAGAAAGAAAGTTGAGTAGGCTAAGGATAGATACTATATCTAAAATACTGAAATTTCTGCAGTAAGCCTTCATCTGTTAAAGACACAGGTTTTAACCTCCATTTTTGCATATACTTCAGAATATTCTAATTTAGATTATCTTATTTGGTGTACTGGTTGAACACTTGACAAGAATTATTCTCAGTGCTCCTAATAGAAGCAAATCATAGCTCATGGGTATTTACAGTTGTGTAATTTCAGTCCATTTTAATAATTAAGTTGTTATTTCATGGACTCACTCTTATTAACTTTGTTCTGTTTAGCAGTTGCTACATACAGCTCTAAGTTGGAAATAACATTATACTGAAATATAATCTTAAAGAAATCTTGCATAATGCTTGTAGTCTCATATTTAACCTTTTTTTCTCCCTACACTGTCTAGACATGTCAGATACATCAACTGGCAAGCTCACTAATTCATTTTATATTCTTTTCCATAGATAGCTGTATTATTAATGTAATATTATACTAAAACTACTAGTTTTCTCTTTAGGTACTCCTACACTCTTAATTAGGGTACATTAGCAAAATTAACTAACACCCAACTACAGTCACATTATACATTTAAAAGTAACAATTTTACATTACTATATTTTATTCTAGATTTTATCCAGTGTATCACATTTTACATTTATATTAGAATACATACATTCAAGAAACTCGTAATAGAATGTTTTTTCGTTGGTATCTCAGAGGTGATTTATAAAAAATGAAAAGACAAAAATAGCTTATTCTTAGGTATTATTTTTGGGAATTAATAGACTACGTTTGACTAGTTAAAAAAAATAGAGAATTAAAAGTATTTTCATTATGTAAGCTCTACCAAGAATTAATACACAAAGTATTTCTAGATCTCTCATTTCATCACATTTATCATTACCTTTTATTGCAGTTGAGGAAACTAAGTCAAAATAGATGAATAGTTTGTTGAAAGAGATGATAATTCAAAAGCAAATCTGTCATTGAGAAGTCACTGTGATTCTGTGTATTATTCAGAGCTCTTCCTTCAGTGTTCCATCCTACTATTTAGAACTTGTTTAATGAGATCATTGATTTATTCATTTTTCCTCAGCTATTTATTGAGGACTTACTATTTTCCAGGCCCTTGGGTGCATGAGACACAAAGAAAAATAATACATTAAACATAAAGAAATAGGAGAGGTTTTATCTACAATATATTGCAAAGTAAAAGCATAAAGCATTCAGGGTACCTATTGAGTCAATAGGGCTCAAATAGACCATTACTGCATCCAGAATTATATATTTTACTGCCGAACTTGGCCACATTTGTTCTCTGTGGGATATTTTAATCTGTTTTTTATGCACAGAACCCAGAGAAAGAACTGTAGATGCCATTTAATCACATAGGTTTTTCTACACCTTTCGTTTCTTATATAATTATTGAAATCACTACTGAGTAGTCATCTAGTGTCTTCTGTGTCTCTTTCTTGTGAAAAGAGGAAATGAGAAGAGAATAATAGAATGCTAAAAACTGCTATAAACAAGTCAAGAGCAGTGAACTAGCTAGCATTTCTTTCCTTAGAAAATTTAAGTCACAGGCAAGTATGAGAATCCTGGATCATCATTTTAACAGAAGCATACTTTGATTACTCTAACCAAATGTGGAAAGGAGTGATTTGTCTAAATTCTGAAGCGTAGTAACACAGAATTCTTTCTGAACCTATGAACTCATTTTAAATCTTTTAATTGTTTCCCCTAGGAAAATCTATTATATTCGTGTTCTTATTTTTTAGTACAGTATAATAATTTTTAATATTGCTACTAATGTAATGCTTATATTTTCTTCTAGTAGCAATTTAAAAATAAGTTTATCACTATTTACTTACATAGAACTTATTATAATAAGTTCTCATTATAAAATTTAATAAATTATTTTGTTAATTTTGTTCAAATATGTAAAAAGTAAAATAAGTCAAAGTAAAACATTTTACTGAATCTTACCTATCAGGGTAACTAATGTTAACATTCTGGTTTATTTCTTTTTTTTTTTTTTTTGAGATTTTATTTATTTATTTGACAGTGAGAGTCACAAGTAGGCAGAGAGGCAGACAGAGAGAGAGAGAGAAGCAGGCTCCCCACTGAACAGAGAGCCCAATGCAGGGCTCGATCCCAGGACCCTGAGATCATGACCTGAGCCAAAAGCAGAGCTTTAACCCACTGAGCCACCCAGGCGCCCCAACATTCTGGTTTATTTCTTTCCTTTTTTTTTTTTTTTGTTGTTGTTGTTGTTTTTGTTGTTTTTGTTGTTTTTCCTGTGGCTAGCTTTTATACAAATGTGTATGAACATCTGGTGTATATATATATAGACATATATTATTTTGATTTTTTAAAATCTGTTACATTTTTCTGATTATGAAAGTATAACTGACCTGTCAACTTGGCAAGGTCTGTCAGGTTCATTTTAAAGTGGTCCTTTCCCTGTTTTCCAGTGCACCAAAAACAATGATGAGGGATAAAATATAAAATGAGAAAATTATAAATTCTAGCTGTGCTGAAAAAAAAAAAAAGAAAATATCCTATCCTCCATTGGATTAGAAACACAGAATAGAAATTGGAACCTAAATGGCAATCCACCTGGTGACTGGGCCCAGAAATGGGAAGGATCCATAGCAAGACTGCATCCTTCAGGGTAATGGAATCTAAAAGAGCCTCACTTCAAATTGGAGTCAGGGGTCTGGCATACTGCTAAAAATGGACACCCGGAGGTCTTAAATTTCCAGACAATAAAAACAAGGAAGATAGAGGTTTATGATCATAAAGTAAAGTGGGTTTAAAAACTAGAGAGACAAAGATACTTATTGACTTTTGATTTTTTTTTGTTACAAATGTTTCTAGTAAAAATTTTAAGAGAAACCAGTAAAAATTAGAAACATGATTTATTCTTCCATTCTAGTAATGGAAAATAAAAGAATAAAGAAATCTTTATTAATTAAAATGTCCTTAAATCTGGGGAAAAAAAGAAGTGAAGCCAACAGTTAAGTGTGGCAAACCAAAATAGAAAATAATTAATAAAAGACGAAGATGATCACATTTGATGCAATTTTTAAAAATCGTGCTATATGCTTTTCCAGGAGTCAAACATAAATAAGAATGACACAATGGGGTTAAAAAACAAAAGATCAAGTGAAACCAACCTAAAGAAAGACATTAAAGCAGTAGCATCAGCCAAAATATAATTGAAAGTTAAAAACATTAAAAGAGATAAAGAGGCATACTATTTTATAATTAAAGACTAAAACACAATATAGCAAGAAGTATAAAGTCACAAAATTTTTCACACATTTTTCACATACAATGTTGCCTTGAAATATTAAAAGCCAAAACTGATAGGAGTTCAAAGACAAACAGAAATCCACAATTTGTGCAAGATTTTAATATATCATCTTTCACTGAAAATGAAATTGAAGAAACATAATATAAGAATATATGTGTTGAATAATACAACTAACAATCATGATTTAATAGACATATCTAGAAATGTGTACCCAATCATGATTTAATAGACATATCTAGAAATGTGTACCCATCAATAGAGAATACATATATTCTTTTCACACAGATGTAAAGCACTTGGGAAAATTACTTACTAGATCACAGAGGCAGTCTTAACATATCAGTTATCAGGTCCCAATCTCAGGTTATAATTTATGAAGTTACGAATTAACAATAAATAATAATACATCATACCATACTTGAAAAAGTCTTTTTTCTATATTGGGTGGCTTACAAATGACCAATATATATGTGTAGTTCTGAATTAAAACCTATAATATAATGCATAATTTTATAAGGGGAATACTAATCATTTCCCCCATTTTGCCTGACCCAATTGTGCCTACTTCCTCACCATCTTCATTTAAACAATGCTAACAGCTCAGTATATATCCTTTAGCATACAAGCAAAGCAAAGCATATATATGTATATACATATGGGTTTTATTTCGTTTTACTAAAATAGAATCATGCCATACCTATTAGTTTGCAACTTTATTTTTTTCTTTCATTGTATCCATTCATATGGATTGTAGTTGTCTGTGCAAGTCTGTCCTTTTTGCTGTTGCTAATTAACTGGAGAAACTTGCTGGTCTTCCCCATGCAGTTACAGTTTTAGAGGGCCATCATGCATAAGTTTTGATGGAGGGCCATCATGCATAAGTTTTGGCGTAAGCTTATGCCATCATGCATAAGAAGGGCTGGGATTTTCCTAACATTACCGAGGTTTCCCCATTCCCCTTAATTCATCTCCTTTGTCACCTTGCACACAATGACTGGAACAGTAAAGGAAAAAAAGGAGAGATTGGAATATGGTATATGACAAATTTCATGATGATGCTAATTGCAATTTGCCATGGCAGAACAAACTGAAAAAGATGTTTATTGTCTAAAAAAATTTTTAAGACAATTAAGTGGAAAATAATAAGAGCTATATTCATCAACTGCATAGTAGATTTGATAAGTTCTCAACAGTGAAAAGAGAATCAATGAAAATTATTTGCTTAAAATTAGAATTAAATATCCCACAAAACATTTTAAAACATTTTTTAGCAGGATCCAAACTTATAATTTAAACTTATGCATTACCCTTTGACTTTTCTATTAATAATACTGAGTCAGGGAACTTACTTAATTTGGGTAGACATAATTTTGAAGCTGAAATTATTTTATGTCAAAATTAAATCAATTTTTCTAAAAGCAATGAAATAATTTTGTCAATGTGGATGCAAACACTAAAGGAAAATAATGTTTTGCTATTCAGTTCAGTTATTTGAAAACTTTTATGTTTAGAACAACTTTGTTTACAGTTGAATCTACTTTTCCAACTGTAATTTTACAAAATTTAAATAGAGATAAGGTACAAATCATGAAAGTTTACTGCCTGAATTCACATGCTGAAAGTGTAAATTACACTTCAGATTACGAAGACTTAGTACACAATAAAGGAATGTAAATATTAGTAATTGGAATGATGATATTTTGGATAAATCGAGTTAAATGATATATTATTAAAATTAATTTCATTGGGCCGCCTGGGTGGCTCAGTTGTTAAGCGGCCGCCTTCAGCTCAGGTCATGATCCCAGGGTTCTGGGATCAAATCCTGCATCGGGCTCTCTGCTCATTGGGAAGCTTGCTTCTTCCTCTCCTACTCCCCATGCTTTGGTTCCCTTTCTCCCTCTCTCTCTCTCTGTCAAATAAATAACTAAAATCTTTAAAAAAATAAAATTAAATTAATTTTATCTATTTAAAATATTTTTTTTTAATATGGCTACTAACAAACTTAAAATTACATATATGGCTCATGTTATATTTCTCTTAGATAATGCTAGTGTAGAGAAATAGAGTAATTCAGTCTTTCCTCTAGCATGGTTGATATTAGTGTTTTTTTTTTATTAGTTTGTAGAAAATTTCCTTTCAGTTTCATAATCTCTTATTGGTATTGCCAAACTAATTTTTAGGATTGTTGTCAACTTTGATAAAACCTCTCTTTTATACCTAAGCTATAAGATTTGGAAGAACTTTCCATGTACTAACTTCTATACATATCAAATATTTCTGGTACACAGATATTTCTAGGCCACATTCATATCACAGTATAACTCATATCGTAGTAGTGCTCTAAACCCTATAGTCACACACCAGGTGAGTTGGCACAAGAAGTGGTAGGAGAATTTCTAGAAGCCACTTTAACATCTGGACTATACAAGGAAGTGACTTCAACCTTGCAAATATGTCCCACTAAATCCAAAGTATATATGCATCCCAAACTCATTTTCTCCTTAGCCAGATTCCAAAAATGTCTGCAGCCATTTTAGTACTACCAAAACCAAAGAGAAGTATGATAGCAAGGAAATTGGGAGTTGGAAGAAATTTGAAGAGATTTTAACTTACTGCAATTAAAATATTTTACTTCTTATAAAATTTACAAAGACATTTCCAGGGACCCTCTCAGCTCCTTGGAACAGGCCCATGAAAGTTCAGGATCCTGAAGTTTAAAATTCAGTATTTGCCTTGGAGTGTAAAACGTTTGTTTTACAAAAAGAAAAGCCATAAATATTTTCCTCAATATTAGTTTTCTCATTCAAAAGTATTTCAAAGGACCTCCTTCAAGTCAGTTGGTATCACTATAATTCATTCTTTTAAAGGTTGCATAATATTTGATGATATTATGTATCATGATTTATTCCACCTCTATTGATGAGCGTTCACTTCATTTTGTATTATTTTTCCACTCTTAACAAAGGAGCAACAAATATCTTTGTGCACTTGTCTTATATGGAGGTACTTTATTTCTATGACACAAATTTCATTGTAAATCACATGTAAGGAACATTCTACTTTCTCTGAATATTCCCTTTTATGCTTGTTGACCTGGCATAATTGTTACTAGCACTCCCTTTCATTGTCAAAAGTGTCCTTATTTGGACGATAATTGTGAGCATACCCTAGTGAAAGGATATGTATATTTTTAATATATTTAATATCACTGGGCACTTTTTACGTGCCATACATTGCTTTAAGCACTTTACATGTATCTCATTTAGTTTCCACAAATACGCTATTATTATTTTTATTTTACAGATAAGGAAACTGAGGCACAGAGAAATTAAGTAACTTACCCAAGTTCACATTGCTAGTAAGTGTGGAGTCATGATTTAAAGCCCACAGCCTGGCTTCAGAGTAGGGTGACTAACCAAGCGCCAGGACTGAAGGGGTTCCCAGGATGTAGGACTTCCAGGTTTAAAACTGAGGAAGAACCTAGCAAACCAAGGTAAGTTGTCTGTGCTATCAAGAGGCAATTATCTTAAAGGTGTTGCTTTCCAAAATGGCTGTATCCATTTCTGTTGCTATCAGTAGATTGAGAGTAGCTTTTTCCTGCACGACTGTGATATTAAGTCTCTAAGATAACTCCCAATTGTCCCACCTCCTAATATCTATGCCCTTATATAATCCTTTCCCCTTGTATGTGGACTGGACCTAATGACTTATTTCTAGTGAATGGAATATGGCTAAAATAATAGGTGTAATTTCCAAGATCAGATTACATAAAAAGCTCTGGCTTCCATCTTGCTGGCTTTCTTTTGCTCTCTGGCTTACTCACTCTGATAGAAGCCACTGTCCCATTGTGAGCCTCTGTGGAGAGACTCACATTGCAAGGAACTGACAGAAGCTTCTAGTCAACAGCCAGTGAGAAACTAAGGCCCTCAGTCCAACAGTTCATGAAAATCCAGCACTGCCAACAACCATGTGAGTGAAGCCCACTGCTTCCAGTCAAACCTCAGATGAAACCACAGACTCAGCTGACATCTTAATAACAGTCATCTCTGTTTTTGTCGGGGGATACTTTTTCTATACATATTTAGTGTAACAACTGATATACCTGATTTTATTACTTTCATTTTATGTATATACACGCACACATGCACATACATTATGGTAGTTACAAACCAAAATCTACAATAGATAGAAACACACACACAAAAAATAAATAAATAAAGAGAAGGAGAAAGAAACCCAAACATAACACTAAAGAAAAACACCAAACCACAGGGAAAGAGACCAAGAAAAGGGAACAGAAAAGAACTATAAAAACAGAAAACATTTAACAAAATGGCAATAAGTACATACATATCAATAAATACTTTAAGTATAAATGGACTAAATGCTCCAATCAAAAGACATAGATAGGTTGGCTGAATAGTTAAACAAACAAACAAACCCATCTCTATGCTGCTTATAAGAAATCACTTTGGATCTAAAGGCACACACAGACTGAAGTGAAGGCATGGAAAAAGGTATTTCCATGCAAATGGAAGCAAAAAGAAAGCTGGAGCAGCAATACTCATATCACACCAATCTGATTGGCTATTATTAAAAAGACAAAAAAATCACAAGTGTTGCAAACACGTGGAGTAAAGGGAAAACTTGTGCACTGCTAGTGGGAATGTCAACTGGTGCAGCTACTATGGAAAACAGTAGGGAGGTTCCTCAAAAATTAAAAATAGGTCTGTCATGCAATCCAGCCATTCCACCTCAGGATATTGTACAAAGACAATGAAAATATATGCACCCCTCTGTTCATTGTAGCATTATTTACAATAGCCAAAGTATGGAAGCAACCCAAGTGTCAGTCTATAGACAAATTGATAACAATGTATGGTGACAGTTCAGAAATAGACTTACTATGAGGATCATCTCATAATATGTAGAAATACTGAATCACTTCAATGTACACCTAAAACTGATGGGATATTTTATGTCAGCTCTACCTCAATTTAAAACAATATGGCAGGATTTCAGGTTAGGTTTGTCTGATTTCAAAGCTCAGGTTTGTTGTTTATGATCCCTCCATTGCTTGGTATTTCCTCCATGAATATCCTATTCAAACTGAACTCTTCTTTATTCCACAATTGTGCCTAATTCTTTTCCATCTCTCTATCTTTTGCTGATCATACCTTCAACTCTTGGAATGCCCTTCCCACTCATTTCTTCATGTGAATTTTACTAATCTGTCAGAGACCTGCTTAATCACCACCTCTGCCATGACACTTTTCTCAGTCCCCAGCCAGAAGTAATCGCAGTTCTATTAGCGTGCTATATAGGAATTAGCGTGGTCTCTGGTGCACTTTAGCTGCTCAGTACATGCTAGTGAATGATGTTAAAATTCTACTCTGTAACATTGCATATGAATTATTTTGTATTCGTAGAATACTTTTAAAAGCTCAAGTAAGCTAGAAGATTTTTTTCTTAGCTTGTTATTTTAGAGGAAATGGACAGTCATAATGCATATTCTAATGTGTAGTAAGAGAAGGTGACTAGAAGATAAGTCTCATTTCAATCTGAAACTGCAAATATATTTAGTAATTTTCTCTAAGCAGTTTTTGCACACCTCGTTTCCTTTTTCATCAGCAATGTTTTGTAGCTGCAGGTGTAAAATGTTGGTTGACCATGTAAAACTGTCTTGAACACAGGCTGTCATTTTACAGATTCCACTGGATAATTGGTATTTTTATAAATAATATAATAAAGGATATTTAAAATATGTTTCTCATTTGGATTTTCTCCAAAAGGGACCATAGAATTATAAAGAAACAGATCACTTTTCTCCATGTAATTAAGGGCATTTTTGATGGTTACCACTGACATACAGGTTTTGCTTATTCGCTTGATTTCATTTAGTATTTTTAAAGGCATTGAGCTAAGAACTATGAAGGGGATAAGGGACATATAAGTGTCTGCAAAAATATAACCTAGTCTGGAAGAGATAATGAACAATGCGAGGTAGTATAAAATCAAATTATCAGTGTAATAGTACAGACCATGGATTCAGAAGATGGAGACAGTTATGATATTTTCTAAATAATTTAGTACTTGATTACCCACTGTCCTGTACTATGTATTAAATTACATATAAGAAACATTCAAAAAGCTTTTCCCTTGTAGTCTGCATAAAGTACTCCTCAGTTTTTCTGACTTTGATGCAAAGGTAGTCAACAGGGCCACCCCTTGCAATGAATCATTCCTCAAGGGATTATCTCTTATTCCTGGAATTAAATTCTGTCTCTACCAATTTGTGTTAATAGCTAAAAGATACTCATCTCAAATTCTACCCAAGTACACACAGTCTTTACTCTAGATGTATTATCTGTAAAGCATTATTATTATTTTTGCATTTCCCTCTGGATTTTCTTTCCTCTTCTATGTTTTATTTTAATTCTGAGGATATTTGGTTTATAGGGAAAAATAAAACCCGTATTATTTACCTGAAAATGTGCTAGATATTTTTCATATATATTCTCTCATTTTGTTTGCACACATAAACAACTTTCTTCTAGACAGTTACTAATCATTCTCATTTTTAAAGTTAAGGAAACTGATGTCCAGAGAGTTTAAATAAATTGTCTAACATTAAGCAGGCAAGTTGTCCCCAGACTTCAGCATCTGGTATTAGAATGTAAGTTTGGATTTTTTTGAATTAATATGTACTAAAAGACAAAAAATTAAATTTAATGTTATATATCTTGTGCGAACAAAAGTTGAGTAACAAGTAGCACAGAACTGAAGATGAGAAAGGTAATGGAACAAACACCATGAGTGAGAGTCAGAAGCACAGAAACAGACCCATGAAGACTTCAGATATTGGAATTATCAGGCACAGATTTTAAAAAACCAAAAACTATGCTTGTTATTTTCTACTACATAAAAGCAAGCTTGAAATTGCTAAAAAACTGAAAAATGCCAAATGGCGATATTGTATATTTGAAAAAGAACCAAATAGAAACTTTAAAAATGTGAAGTATAAGTGAAATTAAGAAAATGATTTGATAGTAGACTAGACGCTGCTGAAGAAAGAGCCAAAAAACTGGAAAATGAGTATGAAAAAGCTAATCAGAATGCAACACAGAGAGACAACAATGAAAACTACAGAGAGAATAAATGAAGAGAACAAAGTCTCTAACATTATTTCAGTGGAGTTCAATAAACATTAGCTATTATTATGATGTCACTTCTTGCTTAAATATTATTATTATGTCACCTCAATATTTCTCATTGCCTACAGAATTAAATATAAACTAATATACTAATAAAACTCCCTCGTACTTATTTAAACTTATCTCCAACTTTTTCCTAACATAAAATAATGGCTTTGTCTATGCTCTTTTCACCTCCATGCCCTTCCTTATGTTTTATATTCCATCTCAGCTTTCTTGCCTGAAAATGGAAGCCTTTCACAGCCCTCTTCCTTCCTAGCCACGATCTGGTGATTGCTCCTTCTCTTGCTGTTTCATCATGCTTCCTTTATCTGTTATCAGGTCTCAGATTATATCGCATTATACTTTGTCTACATGTCTGATGGCACATTTGATCGTATACTTCTTAAGGGCATGGATTTTTAAAAATTTTATTAAACTTGATTTTTTAAAGAAGCTTTAGGTTCCCAGAAAAATCAAGCAGAAGGTATAGAGGTTTCCTTTGTACCCTGTTCCCTCATAGGCACAGCTTCCCCCACTATCAACATTACCCACCATAGTGGTACGTTTGTTACAATCAGTGACCCTACATTGACCCATCATTATCATCCAATGTCCATATGAATGATCCTAGGGTTCACTCTTGATGCTGTACATTCTATGGGTCTGGACAAATGTATAATGACATGTATCCACCACTATTGTATCATACAGAATAGTTTTACTGCCCTACACGTCCTCTGTGCTCCATCTATTCATCCTTCCCTACCTTCTCTCCTCTTCCTAGAGGTTCTTTTTAATTTATCCTTAGAATATAACATAATACCTGACATATAGTTGCCCTTAAATGTTTTAAAATGTATGGTTGAATGAATGAAAGGGAGGGACAAATGGGAGAGGATCAGGGCTACTTTTCATTGTCTTGTTGATAGATTTTTTATCTCTGCTTCAATATTTACTCATACCAATTCTGTTATAGTCAGAAGACCACCCACATTACTGTCTTTCAGAACTCTGGGTATTCTTAAAAAAAAAAAAAAAAAAGAACTCTGGGTATTCTTGAGATGCTAATTCAAATCTCACCTTATCCATTAAACCCAAGTCAAGAATGAGCTCTGGATACTTTTAAGACTTATTCAATAAATGATCTATTTAATTCAGTGTGTCACATTTGTATTTTTTTGTTTCACAAGCCTGTG
The DNA here is from genome assembly GCA_028534135.1 of Potos flavus. Taxonomy (NCBI): domain Eukaryota; kingdom Metazoa; phylum Chordata; class Mammalia; order Carnivora; family Procyonidae; genus Potos; species Potos flavus. The sequence goes on from CM052897.1 coordinate 18,490,782, forward strand.
TCTGGACTCCCCAGTGTAACTGAATTATGTTTTTATATGGTGGGTAGAGTTTTCATCCCCTCACTTTTTTAAAGCAAGAGGTATCTTCATAAATTATTACTTTTCACTTGGGATTGTAAACAATGGCCATGGAACAGAAACTTACTGATCTATAAAGAATTCACAGTCTCAGTCTCTTTTGCACCAATTCAACTGTCTAGGACAGAAAATTATTGGGAACAAATTAAAAACAAGGAATTTTGTTTGTTTGTTTATTTTTTAGATTTGAGCTTGCAACGGTTTCCATACAAAACTGTAGAGGATTGCGAAATTGTCATTAAAATAATATAACTTTTATGTGCTGGCAAGAGTTATTTATAGAACTTTTCCATCCTTTTCCAAGCATATTGAACATTCTAAAACTGCATCGTTTTTGTCATTTTAAAAAAAAATTTTTTTTTGTCATTTTGTTTTGATAAAAATTTAAGAAGTTTTATGCAGGTTGCTGATTTTAAAGTCATCACCTTATTCTTCCTCCGACCCTCAATATTAAACATAAGGGAGAGATTTTTGAAATTTCATTCATTTAGTTTGATTGTGTAATAAGATGTGTTTATCAAGTGTGATAGTTTTGTGTCAGTCTACATTGTAAAACTATTGTGCATAAATGTCAGTTTTTTCTCAGGTTAATTCACTGGCATGCCTTTCAACAGTTTGAGGGATTTCTGGGGAAAGTGGTTTGAGGAGGCTCGAATTAGGGTTTTATGACTCAGGGAGATGTAAAACTTCCACTTTAATAAAAGATCAATACCCATGTGAAAGATTATAGGGAAAACTAAGCCCATTCATATAAAAAATCATATTATTCTTAGTTAAGCTGAAGTTTTGGTCGTTTGTATAATAATGGCAGTCTTAATTGCTGTGTTGGGTGATCTATCATGAATTGTATAATAATACTCTTCTTGGAATATTACTACAGGGTGTGATATTTACCATTCCAAAGGAAAGCAAAGCATTCAATAAACATTATCTTTATTTTTTTTAGCATTATCTTTAAAATACACTGCTGTGCATATTCCTCATTATGATCTTGTAATTGATACCAGTTTTAAGTCGAAAACAACTCATGTTCGCTAAAGTAATTTCAAGTTTTAAAAGGTAAACTGAGTGATTAAGTTTATGGTAGTTCTATTTTTATTCACAGATAATGCATCTGAGGTAGCAGTTACTGCTCCAGGAAGTAGTAACCATAGAAACAGCTCGACAGGCCCAACACCTGACTGCTCACCTCCATCCCCTGATACTGCCCTCAAAAATATTGTAAAAGTTATTCGACCTCAGGTAAGTGCCCAGAATGACATCATCTGCAGTAGCATATTTTGTTTTTTAATCGTTTCATGTATACTACTTATATTGTAATGCCTGGACTATTTTGTGATATGTGAGTACATTTTTAGATTAAAAGAAGGAACTTGGAGGAGGATGTTTCCTTCCTTGGAGTTAATGATACACATTGAAATCTAGATTATTTTCGAAATAATGAATTTGTATATTACATGAAAAAACAAGTGAGACTTAGAAAAATGGCTATTTTACCTCATTTTCCTCTCACATTTTAATAATTATCCTCCAATTACTGAGCTATTACATGTTTTCTGGGTTTTCCTAATCCTTTTATCTTCATTTCTCTGGACACGCTGCATTATTTGTAATCACATCTCTATCTTCCAACTCAAGTTGTTCTGATAATTTTTTTTAAAATTCTCTATTCCTCATGGTTTCCAACTAATTTTGTCTATGTTTAATATTGCACCTCTCATTGCTCCTTATTTTTCTCCGGTGATCACTTTCCTCTAGCTGGTCTCCTTCCACCTTTTGTTCTTTTTTTCAATTTTGTCACTTGTATGTATGGGTTTCTTTCTCTTCCCGCTTCTCTTTCAGTTGGATTTCCCAGTAGGCGGTTTGCAGGCAAGCTTTAGAAATATCATTGGGACAAGCTGTTCTGTGATATTTCATTCAAAATAGCACTTATAAAGCTGTTTGCATTACATTTTTGCCAACAGATGGACTCAGAACATGGAATTGGTGGTGTTCTCAACCTGGCTCATTCTGAATGGGCCTCATAAAATCCAATAGAGGGGGACTTTGGATCCAATCAACGCCATTCACCATCTACTTAGATATATAGTATGAACAAATCCTTTGAGCCAATTTGTAAGACAAATGTCGCTTTTTAAGACTGTTTTGGTCTAAATGAGCAATGATTCATTTAATATCTACCTTCTTCAATATGGTTTATTTTAGTTTATTTTCATTATAATCATCCTCATGAGTCAAATGGCATTTTAACTTCACATATTCTCTATAGTTTATAGAACACTTTCACATAAACTATTTCATTTAACCTTCATTAATTTGAAGGGAGTGTAATATTATAGCGTTATGGATAAGGATATTGACACTTCAAAGAGGCTAAATTGTGCAACTGATTCAAAGTTCCTTTTCTTTTTTTCTTAATATAAGAATTGTCTCCTCCTCTTCTTGAGGTTGTACCGTATCTTTATGAGAGTGGAACTTACAGTTTCATTTAGGCGAGGTAACATTTCACACAGTATCCAACTATGTGGAGGAGGAAATGTCTTCAAAGATCCCTTCTTTCTTTTCAGAAAAAATTGATCTAGTTCATTTGGTTCAAGATATAAACTTCACTAAAGCAAATTTAGATGCTAAATGTCACATTTATTTTCACTGGTTCTCTCATAATATGAAGGTTTTTCTGGTATTATTGTGCAGCCATTACATTTTCAGCATTTTTAATTACATGGGTAGGAGATTATCTTATACACAACTTAATGACATCCATTACCAAACACTTTTATTTTTATATCAACATAAATTATCTAATGTAAATGAATTTAATCATTCAATGAATAAAAAGCAGATTTTCTTTCTACGTATTTGTAATCTATTCAACTCTAAGGGATCTTACTCCATAAATCCTTCTTTGCATTCTGTACTCTATTTTATTTTAGTTTATTTTGATAAATTGAAAAAAAGTAGCAGTAGTCAGAAATTCCACTTTGACTTGATTCCTTGGTTCTGTCCATTAATAAATGTTTATGAAAGCAACTGATTCCACCTTCCCTTTTTAGATGTTACAATGATGATTTAGGAAGGAAAAATACGAAGTGAGAAAGTCAGGAAACTAAGGGGATGGTATTTAAATTTGAGCCATTGCATCCTGAAGTATGTATGTAATAGAACGGTAGCAACTAAGGTGTATAGTTGGAAAAGAATATAACCTCAGTTGGACTACTGTTCCTTTCACCTCAGAGACTTTGGTGCTTTACCTATTTCTTCTTATGAGTTCTGATCTTCCAGGCTCCATATTCATAGTAAAGAGCAGGTAATAGAAAATTCAAGTGGAAGTAATTACAAGGGAATATAAGTAGAATATGTGATTTCAAGAAAAGGATTAGAGACTAGAGGGTGTGGATGGGGGACAGCTAGATGGATAAAATAGTGGACTCCCAGGTGTGTTCTGACAAGTAACAGGTGTGTCAGGGATCAAACATTGTCAAGAGCTAACTGTTCCAAAGAAAAGATAATTATTGGTTAGCTTATATAAGAGCCTTTATTTTGATCACAGGTTTAATCTTCTAAAGTGTCTGCTAATTCTGGCTTTATGTATAGAAATGCAGGAAATGTGAAGTTAGATTGACTTGTGGTATTCAAACATTTTTTTCCCACTTACTAATTAGACATTAATAACATGGTTGAAATGATCGTTTCACTCTTAAAACGGGATGAGCCTTGGAAATAAAAGTATAACTCTTATCCATGAATTTACATTTATTTGCCCAAGTGTTAGCAGATGTGTTCAGTCTTACTCTGAGAAGAATGATCTAGAACAGACGAGAGATGAAAACAGAACTTTCATCTCATTCACTACAAATAGAGACTGCTTAGGTAGAGCAAGTTATATTACTTCCTCTTTGCCTCATGCATGCCTTTACCTAATTTACTTTCCATAACTCTACCTGTAAATGGAGAATATCAATTGTAACCAAGGAGTCCTTGCCGTCACAATGAGGTTGTCCTGATTACACGTTGCATGTGTTTCTGATTAGTAATTATTAATTACTTGGAAGCTACCAACTTATGGTGCTTGGTTTGGTTTGATTTTATTCAGCATATTTAACTCACTAAGTCACAGCTGTTAGTTCTGCATCTTGTGTTTGATCTTTTTACCTTTGCTTCTTTGGGCTCTTTCATGTCTTAGAATTCTCCAGACTGTGAAGCATTCTATTTTCTATTCACAGAAACTGAAATATTTCTATGCTTCTGGTTACTCTTTGTTTCTCTCCAGTATATTGACCACAAGCCTGAGTTTCTCTATTTAGATGAATTCACAAGCCTGGGTTTATTTACTTATACTTGAAAATAAAATTACTTTGAAACTTGAAAAAGTACTTAAACATACTTGGAAAAAATAATGCTGTTGAAAAAAATTTTACGTAAAGTCTATTGATACACCAAGTTTTCTTCTTTCTACTAATTATATCCTAGTTGCAAGAAGCTTTTTTTAAAAAAATATTTTCCTCATGAAACATCTTTTTTTCTCCCTAATTGAAGAATAAAACACAACTTGGTCAAATTTGACCATTTGTATGTATAAGTGTAACTACCACTCAAAGCAAGATATTGAAACATTATTATCCCAGAAAGTTTCTTCATGCCTCTTTCCAATCAACTTTATCCGGTCCCACCTAAGAAGCAACTTCTGATTATTATTGCCATAAATTAGGATTGTCTGTTCTTAGAATTTATATACATGGAGTCCTATAATGAGTATTTGTTTTATGTATGTCAGTGTCTGACTTCTTTCACTCACCATAATGTTTTTGGGATTCACTCATATTGTTCCTTTTTTGCTGAGTATTCTCTTGGATTAATGTAGTACAATTTGTTTATCCATTTTCTATTGATTGATATTTGTGTTGTTTTCCTGCTGTTTGCTATTTTGAATGAATATGCTGTGAATACTCACATTCACATCTTTTTATGGACATATATTTTCATAGAGATATGAAAAGGTGGAATTGTTGGGTCATGGGTAGATGAGTAAATAATTTTATAAGAAACTTCCCAAGAATTTTCCTGAGTAATTGTTCCATTTTATAATCCCCAACAGAAATATGTGAGAATTTTAGTTTCTCTACATTCCCTCAAACATTTGGTGTATTAGACTTTTACATTTTTATATTTTAGCTATTCTTATGGGTGTGAAAAGATTTCTCATTGTGGTTTTAATTTGCATTTTTCTGGTAACTAATAATGTTGCGCACCTTTTCCTGTGGTTATTGCCCATTCTTAGATCTTTTGAGGAGTGCCTATGCAAGTCCTTTAATAGGGTTGTTTAATTTCCTACTTGTTGATTTGTAGTACTAGTTCTTTATAAATTGTCCTGTAATTCCTAACGATAAGGGTCCTTTGTCAGGTTTATGTACTGAAAATATTTTTCTTCAGTCGGTGATTTGCCTAAATATTTTTAATGGTGACTTTGGTGAACAGAATGTTTTAATTTTGGTGATATCCAATTTATCAATTTTTTTTTTCTTTAATGGTTAGTGCTTTTTGTGTCTTGTCCAGGTTGTGAATATATGTACGCATATTTTTTTATAGAAGCTTTCTGGTTCTTGCTTTTACATTTAGTTCTATGATCCATCTCAAATTGTTGTATGGTGTGAGGTAGGAGTTGAGATTCATTTTTTTTCCTAAACAGAAAGACTTTCCTGTCCTCATTGAGTTAATACTTTAGTATTGTTTATTATTTTCACTTTCCAATTATTTGTTTTTGGTATATAGAAATGCAATATAATTTTATATTATCCTTGTATCCTGCCACTTGGATAATTTCATTGAAAAGTTTTAGTAGTTTTTGTTTTTAAATAAGCTTCCTAGAGTTCTTTCTGTCATTGAGAATAATGATGGTTTTACTTCTTTTCTGGTCTTTATACCTTTTATTTCTTTTTCTTACTGCTGTGACTGCAGTGCAATGGGGTATAGAAATGGTAAAACCAAAATCCTTGCCTTATTCTCTATCTTTGAGGGAAAGTATTCAGTATTAAGCATAATATCAATTATAAGTTTTTTGTATGTATCCTTCTACTCCTAGTTTGCTGAGTTTTTAGCATAAAAGGGTGTTGATGTTTTTCAATTTTTTCTGTATATATTTAGATAATCATATCATTTTTTTTCTCTTTTGTGCTTGATGTAATAAGTTACATTATTTTATTTATAAATATTAATTCAACCTTACATTTCTGGGATAAATACCCCTTGGTTATGTTGTTTTTCATTTTCCTATAGTATTTGATGCAAAAGACAATTTGGATAAAGCATTAGTGTGTGGAGACATGGATTAGATCTAAGGGAGATAAAGATGACTAATGATTTGAGCCTGGCTGGCTGGGATTTTGAAATATTTATAGATATAGGAAAGACAGGAGTGGAAGTTCATTTTGGAGGGGGAAACATGATAAATTTGGTTTTGTAAACATTGAGTGTGGGGCATGATATGTAAATTGGAAATACTGGTGTGGAGCTCTGGGGAGAGAGTAGGAGCTTAAGGAAAAGATTTTATAGTCATTTATAGAATTTGATGGTGAAGGGTGATAGTACCAAAGATAGAATGTTGAAATATTTACACTTAAGGAATGTAATATTTGTTGAACACCTAATGTAATTTAATTTTCATAATATTTTGGAATTGATATTGTTTAATTTTATAGAGGAAAAAATTGAGAACAAGAAAGCATAAGTAACTTCTTCACATATACTTCAGGAAGAAGATCTTAACAAAAGAGAGAAGGAGCATTGAGAGATATAAAAAAGAAAAGACAAAAACATTGCCATAAATATAAAGGGAGAAAAGAAAGTTGAAGACGAGATTAGTCAACATTGTCAAAACTTATAGGATGATGGGGTAAAAGGGAGATGAAAATGTCACTTTATTTGGTGATTTTGAGGCCAAAGTCCTTCAAGAATGCAATTTCCCCCAAGCAGAAATTAAACTTGGGTGTAGAGAATGGGAAAGAGGAAACTAAAAGTTGATTGGAGAGATATGAGTGATGGGGATTGAAATGTTAAATTTTACAATAGGAGGACTGACTAAATGTAATTAGCTTCAAAGTTCAAACACTCTTGGCATTACTGGATGCAGGAGATACTTTGGATAAAGCATCAGTTAGTTGTTAGAGCACTGGATTTTTTAGCTGTGCCTTTGGTGGTGGTTTTAGCCAGATGAGTTTTTCCACTTCTTTCTCCTATTTTACAATACACATCAAGTGTAAAATAACGGAAGAGGGTGTTTGAGAAGTGGCCCTAGGTAAAGACAGAGAGAGAGACTACTGTTAGCACAATATTACAGAAATCATCCAAACATGTACTTAATATTGAACATTATAACATTTTAATGAATGCAGGCAGATGCTAATAGGAAGTCAACCTGAAAAATATGAAAGTTCTGATCTTCTTGAGGTGTTTCTGGTACTGTCCAGATCCTACTACATACTTTAAATCCTACCCTAAATGGAACTGAACAGAATGAAATGACTTCAGGCTGCATTCTTTTGCAGCTAAGAAGGGACCCTATCAAAAAGAAGCAAACAGGTTATAAGGGTAAAGAAAAGAAAGAGAAAAGTCAAGGGGCCAATTCTCTGAAGAGACTAAGGGAGATAGATGATTCGAAGAAAGATGAACTGCTCCTGAATTCCTACCCACGACAGACTCTGTTTAGATCAGACGATAACTTAACCTGAAGAAAATAAATATTTTGGATATTCTTCTGGATTTTGTGCATGCTTAATGAACTAGTAATAAATTAAGTTAATAATAAACCATACTATCTCTCCCTTCCATTATGGGGTTACATAAAATTCTTGCCAAATCTAGAGTAACATTTTACTGGGCACTGCAGGGTTATAGAATACATATGCTAAATTTTAAAATTAGAATGAGAGTGGGTATGTAAAAAGCAGAGGCATGTGACTCAGAAAGAGTACAAAACATTGTATTGGGTTGCCGGGAAAATAGATAAGGAATAAAAAGACCTTCAAAGAGATAATCTTTTAAAAATACTTTTTATTATTAAGTATTGAGCCATTTGCTTTTATTATTGAATGTGTATTCATTTATTTCTTATAAAAACCCTGCAAGGTAGGTACTATTTTCTTTATTTTACCGATTGGGGCTGAGACTTAGAAGGACGAATAAGTCTCAGCATTACAAAGCCACTGACTGGACGAATTCTGGTCTCCTCACTCCAGTAGTCTATTAACGTTAATTAACTCATTGGGGAGAAAATAATCAAGGTGGATATTGATATTCCAAAGGGTTGATGAAGTTTAGGAGGAGAATAATAGATCGGAAAAAGGAAGAAGAGCAGAAATATAGATGGCAACAGTTTGTACCTCAAAACTGGGAAACAAAGACTGTATTCAATAATTTGGAGTCTTGCCACCAAAGTTAAGTGAAAAAAAGGTTAAAAACATAAAGATAAGAAAATATAGAGAATAATCTTATATGAAACAAAGAACAATTTGGAAATGGAAAAAATTGAGAGAGAAATCTGTGGCCCCAACAACTGACCAGTAGTCCTTGACAAATAAGAATTTCCTGGGAAGATTTAAAAAAAAATGTCTGGGCATAACACCAGAACAATTAAATCAATATCTCTAAAGGCAAGTATTTTTAATCCAGTATTCTTGGATAGGCTATAGATGGTCTATGAAAGTCATGGAATCATATGCAAAATTTTACTTATAGGTAACTTTTTCTGGGAATTAAATTCTAATCATGCCTCTGTCACATACCAACCCCTGTGTAACCTTTATGACCTTCAATTTGTCAGTAAAGTGAGGGTGGTATTTGCCTCACATGATTACCTAGTAAAACTCAAATCAGATAAAATGTGCCATAGGGTATTGTAAATTGTAAAGCCATATTTAGTGACCCATCTTGTTATCAGAGTGGTGATTAAATCATGTTTGCCCACATTTGAAATAACACCCTTTGAGAGACCATATTCTTACTCTTATGGTCTCATCCACAAGTGGGTCTGATGATAGCAACTTTGGATTTTGGCACATGAGTGTGGGAGCCTTTTAAAGTTTCCCAAATTATTTGAGCCTACCTAGGATGATACTGGCTAAATATGGGGTGATCGCTACCTCCAGCCATTTCATTCCTTAGAGTTCTGCATAAGAGAGCCATAGGAAGTATAAACCCCTGAAATTTGGGGTGTGAGAGAAGCCAGTGAAGATAAATTGGCACATCGGGGCACCTGGGTGGCTCAGTTGGTTAAGCATCTGCCTTCGGCTCAGGTCATGATCCTGGAGTCCCAGGATCGAGTCCCCCATCAGGCTTCCTGCTTGATGGGGAGTCTGCTTCTCCCTCTGACCCTTCCTTCTCTCATGCTTTCTCTCTCAAATAAATAAATAAAATATTTAAAAAAAAAGATAAATTGGCACAGTGTTGGGTCAGCCTGACCTAGTGCAGGGGAGGAAAAAGCCAGAATCCAGAAAGTGTCTGTTATGAACTGCATCTCCAATTAATGACTGAAATCACCAGCATTCTGTATGGATGTCATGCCAATCATATGCCAGTGAAATATTATTCATCTTCATTTCTCTTCTTTTGGTGAGATCCTTCATTTTATCTACCAGGAAAACAAGGAATTTTTTGTTACTGACACTTTCTACATGTAAATTTATTTTCATCTCTTTGCTAAGCATGAAATATACTTTTTTTTAAAAGATTTTATTTACTTATTTTTTGGTTTTTTTTTTTTTTTTTTTTTTTTTTTTTTTTTTTTTTAGAGAGAGAGCAAGCAGGGGGAGGAGCAGAGTAGAGGGAGAAAGACTCTCAAACAGATTCCCTACTAAGCAAAGAACCTGATACAGGGCTCCATCCCACGACCCCAAGATCATGACCCTAGCCGAAAACCAAGAGTCAGATGCTCAACCAAGTGAGCCACCCAGGCACTCCAAGCATGAAATGTAATTTTTAGAATTTTGTGCCCACGGTGCTATTGATAGCAACAGACTTTATTAAAATGGTTTTTTTCCCCCATGTTATTCAGGGTTTTTTTCTTCCACATATACAAAAATCTCAGTAAATACCATTCTTTGACATGTTTTCTCTAAGCATCTCTAGGCAGTCTGAATAAGAATGCATAGGTGAAATATTCTCTGGGGAAAATTTCCTTGAAAAATAAAATACCCAGAAATGGTATTATTGCCTTAGTTAGGTGTCTTAAGTGGCAGACTAGAATTTGAAATCTACTTTCATCCCTCCTATTAGGTCACTTGTTATTGACTTGGACTGGGTAAAGTTAAAAGCCCCCAGTTACCTCTGCCTCTAAATTCATGGAAACCTGTTTGACCACATGGTGAATAGTATACCTAATGTATACATATCTGAAGCTAATCATTTCAATTTCCTAACCCGGTCTTTTCTAATATTGTGGGATTTAGCTATGAAAGCACCACAGAGTACTTTGTTACTTTATTTATTAATTTAATAAATATAGTTGAGTGCTTACTGTATGCTGGGTGTCATAAGAGGAGATTTGAATATAAAAATGACCTAAAGGAATGGTTAATCAATTGAGGGAGACTGTGTTCTATACAGATAATGTTTGGAATTACACTGATGGAATTCACTGATTGAATGCTCCAGGGCTCACTCTCAAACCTCTTCTCTTTTCAGTACACCTACTCCCTATTCAGTTCCAGAACTTTAAATGCTATGTATATGCTGATTACTCCTAAATTTGTTTATCTCCAGCACTCACTTTCTGAACTTGGGCCCATATCCAGCCTGCTACTCTCTAAATCTTAATTGATTGTCTAAGGAGCATTTTACGCTTAGCATGTATAGCACTAAACTTTGCATTTCAGTTAATGGCACCCCAGACTAAAAGACTAGACCCCATCCTTGATTCTTTTCTTTCTCTCACATCCCCGCATCCAACCCATCAGAAAACCCTCTAGGCCAGCAATTCGCAAGGTGTGGTTTGGGACCTCCTAGCAGTTTCCAAGACCCTTTTAGAAGTTCTATGAGGTCAAAACTATCTTCATAATAATACAAAGACATTTTGCCTTGTTCACTCTTATTGTACATGAGTGTTCCATGGAGTTTTTCATTGTTGCACTACAACATGCAGTGGCATCATGGCTCTGATGGCTAATGAAATGTGCACTTGTATATTCGTAGGTTTTAAAAGTATCTCAGTTTTAGTTTTTAATATATTAAATATTTACAGATATGATTCTCATGAACAAAAACTTTTTAGTATTCTCAATAATTTTTAAGTGTGTAAAAGGGTCCTAAGATCAAAAAGTTTAAAAATTGTCTGCTAGTTTTCCTTTCAAAATATTTCTTGACTCAGGATCCCCTTACCATCTCTTCTCTGTCACTTTCCTATAAGCCATTAACATCTCTTGCCTGAACTTTTGAAAAAGCCTCTTACCCTGTTCCTGGCATTGACTGTTGTACCCTTATTGTCCTTTTGCAAACTGGCAGATAGACTTTTATAAATGAGATCTTGTTAACTCACCTGGCCAACCTTCCAATGTCTTCCCCTTTCACTCAGTGTAAAGGCATACAATGCCCAAAATAATTTGACTCTATTTAATCTCCTGATCTGTCTCCTACCATTCTCCACCTACTTCGTTTTATGCCACCCCGGCCATCTTGCCTGCATTACCTCAGATAAGCCAAAGAGTTTCTGCCTTAGGACTTTTTTGTACTCATCATTCACTTATCTGGAATGCCTTTCTCCCGGAGACTTCTTGGCTCATTATCTCCCTTTCTTCAGGTCATTCAGGTGACACCTTATAAGAGAGGCCTTCTCTGACCACTGAATATAAAGTAGCCATCGCTTTACTTTCTATCTCCTTTATAGCATTTTTCACTCCTGAATTAGTATTTGTGTGTTGGTTTGTTCGGTGTCTTTCTTCCCCATTTGAATGGATGTTCCATGTTGTTGTATTATGGTGATGATGATGATTAACTAATGCTTAATCCCAGCACCTAGAACAGCACCTGGTACATAATTGGTAGCCAATAGATATATCTGAGTAAAATGAGTATGGTTGGTAAAGGGCAGTGAAAACTATTTTAGGAAGGGGGTACTCAAGTTGAACTTACATTTGAATATGAATTTGTTAGATATAGTGGTAAATATACAGTCCCAGGATAAGGCTAGGAGGAGCAAGGTGTTTAGAATTTTTTGACTTAATACTATGCCAAATTCACCAGAATATTCTAATAAATTAAAAAGTCCTCACCAGATATTCTACCATTTTCCCCCTAATCATCAGGTCCTAATCTCTATGGAATACTCATTCTGAATCTTGGGGAAAAAAGTAGTTTCCATGGTTAAATATGTTGGGGAAGTACAGGGTTAAATACTTTTCTTCACTGAAGTTTCTCTATAGCTTTCCTCCACTATCACCCCTGGAAACCCATTAATATTTTTCACAACTAGTGATCCACGAAACACAATTTGGGAAACATGATCTAGGGCATTGGATATACTTCTTTATAACTGACCCTAGCAATTCCATTCTGGTTTTATTTTTCCACTCATTCCGCACAAATTCATACGGTTGAGAGAGGGAGCATGCTGACTCAGCAATAAATATGTCATTCATTTAGCATGTTCAGAGTGGTATCTATACACTCTCTACTTAATCCTCTGAGCAACCATGTGAGACAGTAGGACCAATGTGAATCCTATTTCATGTATGAGGAAAAGTAAAATAAGTATACTGTATTTTAAAGTAAAATAAGTGTACTGTATTTTTTCAATACATTTCATCTATATTTTTCAATATAGAATAACATATATTTTCATTCATACTATAATACAGTATTATTTTAACATCATTCTATTTTACATTGAATTCAATTCAGTAAGTTTGTTTCAGTCATTATACTGGGCACTGTGAGGTATAAAAAAGTTTACATAGTAGGTTTCGGGAGACAAATTAACTATACTTCTTTCTTTCTCTCCCGCATTCAGAACCAAGTGAGAGATGATTGCAGAAGATGGACAAATTAAAATCAAATGTCACAACTGTCTATTATTACTGGGTAGAACTGCTTGGACACTGAGATTCTAGATATGTGGCCAAGTGGGCTTGCCATAAATTCGGCCCTAAATTAAACATACGTCTGCCCCATCGCTGGTGATCTACAAGGTGATTTTGCCATAAAAGAGCAGATAATGTATATATTATGCTGATATATTAGGGGAAAGTAGTCTGAGATGAGGCTGAGGAAGATGGGAAACCAAGCAGGTCTTCGTTAAAATTGTAGCTTTTACTCCAAGTGCAACTAGAGGCCTATGAAGAACTTTAAGCAAGGATGTGACATGATTTGGTTTACATTTTAGAAAGATCACTCTGGCTAGAGAATACTTTATGGAGAGCAATCAAAAGCAGGGGAAATAAGTAGGGTTTTGTGGTTGTCTAGGAGAGAGAGTGCAGTTGTTTGAATCAGTGTGGTGAAGTGGAGGTATAGAGAAGTGAATGGTTTTGGAACACATTTTCAAAATAGAACCCATGTTGAGTTGAATTCAGGGGATATGGGATATGAATTAAACATGTCCAGGTTTATGGCTTTGAACCACTATAAAAATTATGATATTTACCGATATAGTGAGATCTAGTTGAAATCAAGGGGTTTTTGTATATTTTGTTATAATGTTGCTGGGGATGGGGAGCAAGGGTCAAAGTTGTGTTTGGGCTACATAAATTTTGAGATACCTTCTAGATGTGAAGTAGATGGTTAGATGTCAGCATTTCTAGCCCTTCCACTATGTTCCTTAAGCATTGTGTGTATACATCTATATTATTTTTATATGGATATTGTAAAAATCTATGCCTCAAAAAAGATGAGAAAATTTTATGGAAAGCATATTAATTAATTACTATTTATAAAAGCAGAAATTGAAAGTGGTCCCCAGCTAGTCTATAAAATTCCTCTCCTTTGTATCTTGATGTTTAGTAAAGAACTTGACAATAACTGTTTGTTCTGTGGACATAGGAATAACTAATATTTGACATGACTTCTTAGGGAAGTTGTATGAAACAGGAGGACATAAATACTAAATTGAATTGAGTCAGGTACCCAACCATATTGCTATTTTAATTGTGATTATTTTTCTCTCAAATGTTTCCTGAATATCAGAAAGACACTCTAAAACTGTCTTGCATCTTTCATTGTATTCCATAACAAAATGAAACAAAAATACCAATAAAAAAGGAATAATTACAATTATAAATGAAATAATAGATTAAGAGCATCATTAAGTTAATGAAAACATATGAGAGAAAAGACTATTTCAAATAAGTTAAATTATATAAACAAACATTAGTTAATGCACTATAACAAAATGTTGACAGTGATTAATAGCTCTAAGGAGATATTTTTTATCTTCTCATCCTTACACTTTTTTTTTCTCTTTCCTGTCAGAACAGTTACAAATGATTAGCTCAGCTGTCATTTCTTTATTAACTAACAAAATATTTGAAATGATAGAGACACCAACTGTCAATATTTCAAACTTAATTTTAGAGACATTAGCATTTACTTAACATAAAAGTTGTGAAAGTAATGCCAAAGGAAAAGATAAACAGCCTCGACTACATAAAACTTGAAAGCTATACTCCATCAAAAAATCCCAATTAAAATAGAAAGCAAGTAGCAAATAAGATAGAGGTATTTATAATAATATACAGTCAAACAATATAATATGCAAAGAGGTCTTGCAAGGCCATAAAGAAAGCTAATATGTCCATGGGGAGGAAAAAGACAAAAAATAGAGATAGATGACTCAAGAAAGAAAAAAAAAAAAAAGAATACTAAACAAGAGGAGAAATGTTTAGTAGCCCTGTATATCAAAGAAATTCAAAATAATATAACATTTTGGCTTAAGAAATGATTAAGACCTTTAAAAAATCTTTTTTTTATTAACATATATTATTTGCCCCAGGGGTGCATGTCTGTGAGTCATCAGGCTTACACATTTCACAGCACTTACCATAGCACACACCCTCCCCAATGTCCATAACCCAGCCACCCTATCCCTACTCCCCTACCCCTCAGCAACCCTCAGTTTGTTTCGTGAGTTTAAGAGTCTTTTATGGTTTTGGTAAGTGTATGATAAAGGCATGGTGATATAGGCATTCAATAGACTGAAGGTGGAAATATTTCTATAAATCTTTGTGGTGATGTGAATCAAGAGCCATACAAAATTTATACTATTGTAAGTCTAGTAATTTTTTTTTTTTTTAGTCTAGTAATTTCTTATCTATGCCAATGAAATGCTGAGAGAGAGGAAAAATATGTAAAATATGTTTGTTGCAGCACAATTTCTTTTAACTTTTTTTATTGAAGTATAGACGACATACAATGTTGTATTAGTTTCAGGTGTACAACATGGTGATTTGCAACTTTGTACAATGTTGCAATAACCATAATTACCATCAGTCATCATACAGCATTATTACGATATTATTGACTATATTTCTTATCGTATACTCTTTATCCCCATCCTTACTTATTTTATAACTGTAAGTGTGTACCTCTCAACCCCCTTCACTTATTTTGCTTATCCTATCACACCCATTCCTTCTGGCAACCTCCTGTTTATTCTCTGTATTTATGAATCTGTTACTGTTATTTATTTATTCATTTCTTTTTTTATATTCCACATATAAGTGAAATGAAATTATATTTGTCTTTCTCTCTGACATTTCACTTGGTATAATACCCTCTAGGTCCATCCATGTGTTGTAAATGGCAAGATTTCATTCTTTTTCATGGTTGAGTAATATTACATTATGTATATAGACATATTTTTTTTTTTTTTAGTTTATCAACAGATGGGCACTTAGGTTATCTTCATATCCTGACTATGGTAAATAATGCTATGATGAACATAGGGGTGCATATATCCATTTTACTTGGTGTTTTCATTTTTTTGGATAAATACCTTGAGGTAGAATTGTTGGATTGTATGATAGTTTTATTTTTAACATTTTGAGGAACTTCTGTACTGTTTTCCATTATAGTTGTACCAAATGACATTTCTACCAACACTGTACAAGAGTTCTCTTTTCTCCATATCTTTACAATGCTTGTTATTTTTTGTGTTTTTGGTAATAGCCATTCTGACTGGAGTGAGGTGATATCTCATGATGGTTTTGATTTGCATTTCCCTGATGATTAAGTGATTTTGAGCACCTTCTCAGGTGTCTTTTGGCTATCTGTATTTCTTTAGAGAAATGTCTACTCAAGACCTCTATCCATTTTTTAAAGCAGGTTGTTTGTTTTTTTTTTGTTTTTGTTTTAATTGTTGCCACCATTTCCATCCCTCACATCAGCTCCAGAGTCACTTACACTGAGCCCGGCCCCCTGGTAAGGGTGGTGCAATTCCACCTGAGCAAACACACCTGAGAATCAGTGCAATAGGCCCCTCCCTAAGAAGATCAGCAGGAACTTCATCTATACCAAGTTTACTGATCATATAGAACTGCAAAACTCCAGCTCGTGGAGAAAGAAGTATATAGCATTGGTGGTTTTTTCTTATAATTCTTTAGTCTTTCAGTTTTATATTTTATTTTCCTTTTCAGGTATTTTCTTATTTTATCAATTTTTAAATTCTTTTTTAATTTTCATTTTTATATTTACGTTTTATATATTTTTTAATTTTTAGCTACCTTTCATTGTATTCAACTGTATTTTTATATATATGTAAGGTTTTCTTTCTTTCCTATTTTGGGATCTAATTCCTTCTAACAAAAAGACCAAAATACACCCAGGAGCTAGTTTATTTTTCTGCTCTGTTCAACTTGTTTGATTTTACTCTCATTTTTTTTCTTTTCTTTTTGGTTTCTGTTCTCTTCTGATTTGTGTGGCGTATATTTTTCTGGTGTCATTGTTGCTATTTTTGTATTTTCTCTCTCTTTCATCTTTTCTTTTCTGAACACAATGACAAGAGGGAAGAATTCACCCACAAAAGGGAACAAGAGGCAGTACTCACTGCCAGGGATTTAATCAATATGGATATAAGTAAGATGTCAGAACTGGAATTCAAAACAATGATTATAAATTTATTAGCTGGTCTTGAAAAAAGAATAGATGACACTAGAGAATCCCTTACTGGAGAAGTAAAAGAACTAAAATCTAATCAGGTCAACATCAAAAAGGCTATTAACAAGATGCAATAAAAAATGGAGACTCTAACTGCTAAGAAAAAAGAGGCAGAAGAGAAAGTCAGTGAAGTAGAAAACAAAATGATGGAGAATAAGGAAGCCGAGAGAAAGAGAAATAAACAATTACAGAGTCACAAGGGAAGGATTTGAGAGATCAGTAATACCATAAAGTGAAACAATATAAGAATAACTGGAGTCCCAGAGGAAGAGGAAAACTAGAGAGGCAGAAGGTTTATTTGAACAAATTGTAGCTGAGAACTTCCCTAATCTAGGGAAGGAAACAGACATTCAACTCCAAGGGACACAGAGAACCCCCCTCAAAATCAATAAAAATAGGTCAACACGTTGACATAAAATAGTGAAGCTTGCAAATTTTAGAGATAAAGAGAAAATCCCGAAAGAAGCTCAGGACAAGAGGTCCATAACCAACAAGGGTAGAAACATATGGCTGGCAACAGACCTATCCCCAGAGACCTGGCAGGTCAGAAAGGACTGGCATGATAAATTCAAGGTGCTAAATAAGAAAAATATGCAGATAAGAATACTTTATCTAGCAAGATTGTCATTCAGAATAGAAGGAGAGATAAAGAGCTTCCAGGACAAACAGAAACAAAAAGAATCTGTGATCACTAAATTAGCCCTACAAGAAATATTAAAGGGGATCCTTTAAGCAAAGAGAGTGCCCAAAAGTAACAAAGACCAGAAAGGAACAGAGACAATATACAGAAACAGTGACTTTGCAGGTAATACAATGGCATTAAATTAATATCTTTCAGTAATTACTCTGTAAATGGGCTAAATGCTCCAATCAAAAGACACAAGTTATCGGATTTGCTAAACAAACAAACAAACAAACAAGATCTATTGATATGCTGTCTACAGAAGACTCATTTTAGACACAAAGACATTTCGAGATTGAATGTGAGGGGGTGAAGAAGAATTTATCATGCTAACAGACATCAAAAGAAAGCTGGGGTAGCAATCCTTACATCAAACAAATTAGACATTAAACCAAAGACTATAAGAAGAGACAAAGGACATTATATCATAATAAAAAGGTCTATCCAACAAGAAGATCTAACAATTGTAATTATTTATGTCCCTAACTTGGAAGCAGCCAATTATATAAGGCAATTAATAACAAAAATAAAGAAACCCCTTGATAATAATACAATAATAGCGGGGGACTTTAACATCCCACTCACAGCAATAGACAGATAATTTAAGCAGAAGATCAACAAGGAAAGAGGGCTTTCAATGACACAATGAACTGATGGACTTCACAGATATATTCAGAGCATTTGATTGTAAAGCAAGCAAATACACATTCTTCTCAAATGCACATAGAACACTCTCCAGAATAGATCACATACTGGGTCACAAATAAGGTCTCAAACAGTGAGATTATTCCCTGCATATTTTCAGATGACAATGCTTTAAAACAAATTCAATCACAAGAGAAAATTTGGAAGGAACACAAATACATGGAGGTTAAAGAGCATCCTACTAAAGAATGAATGAGTCAACCAAGAAATTAAAAGAGAAATTTAAAAATTCATGGAAACAAATGAAAATTGAAACATGACAGTCCAAAAGCTTTGGAATGCAGAAAGGTGGTCCTAAGAGGAAAGTATATAGTAATACAAACCTTTCTCAAGAAACAAGAAAAGCCTCAAATACACAACCTAACAGTACACCTAAAGGAGCTGGAGAAAGAAAAGCAAATAAAGCCTAAATCCAGCAGGACAAGAGAAATGATAAAGATTAGAGCAGAAATCAATGAAATAGAAATCAAAAGAACAGTAGAACAGATCAATAAATGTAGGAGCTGGTTCTTTGAAAGAATTAATAAGATTGATAAACCTCTGGCCAGACTGATCAAATAGAAAAGAGAAAGGACCCAAATTAATAAAATCATGAATGAAAGAGGAGAGATCACAACAAACACCAAAGAAATACAATTATAAGAGAATATTATGAACAATTATATGCCAAAAAATTAGGCAATTAGAAAGAAAGGGATGCATTGCTAGAAACATATAAACTACCAAAACTGGTCAGGAAGAAATAGAAAACTTGAACAAACCCATAACCAGTAAAGAAATTGAAGCAGTAATCAAAAATCTCCCCAAAAAACAAGAGTCCAGGGCCGGATGACTTCCTAGGGGAATTTTACCAAACACTTAAAGAAGAATTAATACCTATTCTGAAGCTATTCCAAAAATTAGAAATGGTAGGAAAATTTCTAAACTCTTTCTATGAGGCCAGCATTACCTCGATCCGAAAACCAGACAAAGACCCCACCAAAAAGAATTACAGACCAATATCCCTGATGAACATGGATGCAAAAATTCTCACCAAGATATTAGCCAATAGGATCTAACAGTACATGAAAAGGTTCTTCACCATGGCCAGGTGGGATTTATTCCTGGGCTTCAAGTTTGGTTCAACATCCACAAATCAATCAATGTGACACAACGCATCAATAAAAGAGAAGACAAGACTCATACGATCCTCTCAATAGATGATCAATAGATCCTCTCATTTTTGTCAAATGCTTTTCTTGATAAAAACCCTCCTTAGTGTAGGGATAGAGGGAAAAGACCTCAATATCATAAAAGCCATGTACGAAAAGCCCACAGTGAATATCATTCTCAATGGGGAAAATTGAGAGCATTTCTCCTGAGGTCAGGAACATGACAGGGGTGCCCAGTGTCACCACTTTTGTTCAACATAGTACTAGAAGTCCTAGCCTCAGAAATCAGACAACAAAAAAAAATAAAAGACATCAGAATCAGCAAAGAAGAAGTAAAATTTTCACTCTTTGCAGATGCCATGATACTCTATGTGAAAAACCCAAAAGACTCCACCCCAAAATTGCTAGAACTCATATAAGAACTCAGCAAATAAGCAGGATATAAAATCAGTGCACACGTGGAGGGTGGGGGAGGGAAATGAAACAAGATGGGATCAGGAAGGAGACAAACCATAAAAGACTCCTAAACTCACGAAAAAAACTGAGGGTGGCTGGGCTAAGGAGGGTAGGGATAGGGTAGCTGGGTTATGGACATTGGAGAGGGTATGTGCTATGGTAAGTGTGTGGAATGTGTAAGCCTGATGATTCACAGACATATACCCTGGGGCAAATAATACATTATATGTTAATAAAAAAAATCAAGGCACAGAAATCAGCTGCATTTCTATAACTAACAATGAGACAGAAGAAAGAGAAATCAAGGAATCAATCCCTTTTACAATTGCACCAAAAACCATAAAATACCTGGGAATAAACCTAACCAAAGAGGTAAAGGATCTCTACTCTGAAAACTATATAACACTTATGAAAGTAATTGAGGAAGACACAAAGAAATGGAAAAACATCCCATGTTCATAGATTGGAAGAACAAATATTGTTAAAATGTCTGTGGTACCCAGAGAATATTCAATGCAATCCCTATCAAATACCATCAACATTTTTCACAGAGTTAGAACAAACAATCCTAAAATGTGTATGGAACCAGAAAAGACACCGAATAGCCAGAGGAATGTTGAAAAAGAAAACCAAAGTTAGCGGCATCACAATTCCAGACTTCAAGCTGTATTACAAACCTGTAATCATCAAGCCAGCATGATACTGGCACAAAAACAGACACATAGATCAATGGAATAGAATAAAGAAACCAGAATTGGACCCACAACTTTATGATCAACTAATTTTGGACAAAGCAGGAAAGAATATCCGATGGACAAAAGACAGTCTCTTCAACAAATGATGTTGGGAAAATTGGACAGCCACATGCAGAAGAATGAAACTGGACTAATTTCCTTACATTACACACAAAAATAGACTCAAAATGGATGAAAGACCTCAATGTGAGACAGGAATCCATAAAAATCCTTAAAGAGAACACAGGCAGTAACCTCTTCAACATAGGCGACAGCAACTTCTTTCAAGACACGTCTCCAAAGGCAAGGGAAACAAAAGCAAAATGAACTTTTGGGGCTTCGTCAGGATAAAAAGCTTTGCACAGCAAAGGAGACAGTCAATAAAACTAAGAGGCAACCCATGGAATGGGAGAAGATATTTGCAAATGACACTACAGACAAAGGGCTGATATCCAAGATCTGTAAAAAACTTCTCAAACTCAACACCCAAAGAAATAGATAATCAAGTAAAAAAAATGGTCAGAAGACATGAACAGACACTTCTCCAATGAAGACATACAAATGGCTAACAGATACATGAAAAAATGTTCATTATCATTAGCCATCAGGGAAATTCAAATCAAAAACACATTGAGATACCACCTTATACCAGTTAGAATGGCAAAAATTAACAAGGCAAGAAACAACAAATGTTGGAGAGGATGCGGAGAAAGGGGAACCCTCTTACACTATTGATGGCAATGCAAGTTGGTGCAGCCACTTTGGAAAACAGTGTAGAGATTCCTCAAAAAATTAAAAATAGAGCTACCCTATGACCTGGCAATTGCACTACTAGATATTTACCCCAAAGATACAGATATAGTGAAAAGAAGGGCCATATTCACTCCGATGTTTATAGCAGCAACGTCCACAACAGCTAAAGTGTGGAAAGAGCCAAGATGCCCTTCAACAGACGAATGGATAAAGAAGATGTAGTCCATATATACAGTGGAATATTACTCAGCCTTCAGAAAGGATGAATACCCAACTTTTGCATCAACAAGGATGGGAGTGGAGGAGATTATGCTGAGTAAGTCAAGCAGAGAAAGTCAATTATCATATGGTTTCACTTACTTGTGGAACATAAGGAATACCATGGAGGACATTAGGAGAAGGAAGGGAAAAATGAAGGGGGTAGGGGGGGAATCAGAGGCGAAGATGAACCGTGAGAGACTGTGGATTCCAAGAAACAAACTGAGAGTTTTAGAAGGGACAGGGGTGGGGGGATGGGTTGGCCTTGTGATGGGTATTAAGCAGGGCACATATTGCATGGAGCACTGGGTGTTATATGTTAACAATGAATCTTGGAACACTACATAAAAAACTAACGATGTATGGTGACTAACATAACATAATAAAAAAAAAATGGGCAAAAGATATGAAGAGGCATTTCCCTGAAGAGGATATACAAATGGCAAATAAGCACATGAAAAGATTTTTGACATTATTAACAATTAGGGAAATGCAAATGAAAGCTGCAATGAGATACCACTACGCATCTATCAGAATGGCTAAAATAAAAAGTAATGATGACATAAAATGCTTGCAAGGATACGGAAAAGCTCATATATTGCTGGTAGAAATGTAAAATGGTATGGCAAATCTGAAAACAGTTGGCAGTTTCTTAAAACATTAAACACTTTACTATCATATCACCCAGCATTTGTATGCCTGAGAATTTATCCAAGCTAAATGAAAACCTAAGTTCCTCCAAAAACCTGTACACAAATATTTACAGCAGCATTGTTCATCAGCTGAGAAATGGAGACAACTGGATGTCCTTTAATGGATGAATAGTTTAAAAAAACTGTGCTACACTCATACACTTGAATATTACTCAGCATGAAAAGGAATAAAATATTGATACACAAAATGGCTTGGATGAATCTCCAGAGAATTATGCTGAGAAAAGCCAATTCCAAAACATTATATACTGTATGATTCTATTTATCATACATCTATTTACCTATATATAATTTTTGACATGACAAATTATGGAAATAAGAGAACAGATTAGTGGTTGACAAGAGTTAAGGAGAAGTGGGGCCAGAGAGAAGTAGGTGTAGCTATGGAAGGGCAATGAAGCAATGAGAGGGATCCCTGTGGGATGAAACCGTTGTTCCTTGGCTGTATCAATGTCAATACGCTGGTTGTGATGTTGTACTGTAGGTTTGCAAGATATTATGCCATTAGAGAAAACTATGAAAAGAGCACATGAGATTTCTCTGTATTATTTTTATAGCTGCATAGGAATCAACAATTATTTCCAAACAAAAAATGTAATTAAAAATATTATCTCATTTTAAAAAAAGGTGATGTGCACCTTTATTTGTAAAAATTTCTTTCTTTCACCCACACAGTGATACGAGCTTCCTGTTTTGGCCGCTCAGAACATATCTTCTGTAATCCTTTGTATAATTACTTCCTGCTTCTCTTAAACTGAAACAATTTTTTAAAAAGAACCTAAATGTGGGAAATAAAGCTGGTCTTCCTTTTAATTTTACACACACTTGCATTTGACTTGAGCATCTTTGAAATATCAATGCATAAATATTTGAAGTGTCTAATTTAAAAAATATTGTTTTCTAAGATAGTCACGAGTCTTTTAGTGTTGGGAGAAGTGTTTATAAGAACAAACTTTATAGTTTGGAAGTCAAAGCCTGTCCAGTTCTTCCAGAACTACTTAACATTTTCATCAAATAAAATTATATGTAGTCTTTCCAGTTCACATTTGAATAACTTATATGAAGAAACTATTTCATATGGAGAAATATGGATTTTCCATTTTAAAAGCTTTATATTCGTTCCTATATATGCTAACTACTAGGAATATACTAAGAGTTTTATAATTTTGTGTCTTTTAATAGAAGATGAATTTATGTGTTAATCGTCTGGCAAATATCTCCATCTAAAAATGATACAAATTGAAGAGATAAAGCGGAAAATAGAAAGATTTTTAACATTTCTTCCTTTCTTTTAATTAAACACCTAGTAACTGTAAGAGTTTAATATACAGCAGAATTATATTATATTTGTTCCTGTTTGTTCTATTTGTTCCTATTTTCCACCCATTGAATTTTCTTCAATATTCGTTAAAATGATGATTGTTTTAAAAAAAAAAATCAATGCTGCCAATGGATTGAAAATAGGAAAATTCTCATTGACGTAAAGATGAGAAATTCAAGAGCTATTAGGTTCTTGGCTTTACCTGTAACTTTATGCTCTTTTTGCTTTGTCTGTAGTGTGATGTCTTAGGGGAAAATGCAGTCAATTTGAAATTTCAGGACTGTGTTTTAATTTCAACTCTCTCATGTAAGTGTGAGACTATCTCTAAATCTCAGGTACACTGTGAAATGGAAAGAGTAATAGCTACTTCTAATACCAATGTTATAGGCTTAAATGAGATGACAAATCTCAAGTTCCTAGAAGAGGGTCTACTCCTCTTAAGCATCTGATATTTACTCACACCCTCTTTAACTTTCTTGTAATGGTCATACTTTTTTTCTATATATGTTTGGCCATAACTCTACAGCAAAGGAATGATATTGTGCTTACCCAAAGATGGGAAGTTCCACATCTTTAAAATAAGTCTTAATCACATTAACTATTATATTCATGAAAAAAATGTACCTCATTTAAAATTTTTTTCCTTCCACTGAAAGAAAAAAAATAGAAATTGTTTTCAATTTTATGATATCTGTAATAAAAAGTTTAACAATTTCTGTCCCTACTGAGTTGTCATCTGGACTCCTTCAGATCCTTTCTTTATACTTTTTTAAAAGTGATCAAGGCACAGAAGTATGAGAATTCTAACTCAAGAAGGTAAATTGATCCCAACTTTTTACATCCTCTCCCTCTGTATGTACAGTTAAAATTGTAAAGTAAATATAAAAATAAGTATAAATCCATAGTAGTGATGAACAGTGAGGGCTACTATGAGAAGCATTTGGGAACTTCTAAAAGGTAAAGACAAATGGCCTTGGATTTAGACAGAGATTAGTCAGGACAACTAAAGAACCTCAGCATCTTATACGTGGAGCAACTGGCTTTGTTTCCTACCAGATGGTAATAACTATCTCAGTAAGGGGAAGAGTCTGCTGAAGTTCCTACTGTGGGAATTGGAGCAAGTAAGAGAAATGGGGCAGTGTCCTAGGTAATTAAATATGGTTGACCAAAAATACCAGACATTTGAGGAAAATGAACAATTAAAAAGAGAGGAAACAAGATCAATGAACAAAGTAAATGACCTTCGAGAAAACAGAATTAAAGACAGAAAAAGATTGTAATCGATACCCTTAGATTTGAGAAGGTATTGAACTTCTAATGTTAAGAACAGGTTATTTTTAAAATAGAATAATTGGAAAACAAGAAAAGTTATTGAAAATTAAAAATACAATCATTATACCTAAAGTCATGATAAAATGACAAAGTTTTGTACCTTATTTGTTCACTGATATATCTCCAGAGCCTAGAGCAGTGTCTAACACATGATTGATCCGCAGTAGAATTTTTTTAAACAAATTGATGAAAGTGCTTTAGAATACCAAACTGTAGAATACTACCAGAATATAAAACAAGGAGGATCAAAGAAATCCAATGTCTATTAACTAGGAGCTCTAGAAGTAGGAAAAGGAGCCATAAGTGTAATTAAGAGAGTATGGTATTAGCATAGGAATAGACAAGTAGATCAACAGGGATATAGTTCAGTCCAAAAATGTAAATGCCGTTTATATTTGGAAATTTAGTGTATGATAAAGAGGATATTGCCAATCAGTGAGAGAATGATGGTATTGGGCAGTAGGCTATTATTTTGGGGGGAAAAATGCTTAGAACTAAATTTTTTTCACCATATACACAAAATATTCCAGTTGGATTAAAGTTCTGAAAGAAAATACTGCTGATCTAGCTTCTGATTTTTATCACCCACCTCATCTTCATTTTAAAAAGTATTTAAGAAGGCATCTTATTTTATTTCCACTGGCTTGACAGAACTTTGCTTCATATCGATATAATTTATCAATGGGCTAGTGTCTAGAAAGTCTGTCATTTCTACATATTCCTACTGATGTCACTAGCTAATT
The DNA here is from genome assembly GCA_028534135.1 of Potos flavus. Lineage (NCBI taxonomy): Eukaryota > Metazoa > Chordata > Mammalia > Carnivora > Procyonidae > Potos > Potos flavus. The sequence continues at coordinate 18,516,838 of CM052897.1, forward strand.
TTCTGACATTCAACTGTCTTTGGGAACTCATTTTGAAGGCTGCTTTTACTTGGAGATTTAATATCACCCTGACTTTTGCTAGCACTACCTTTTCTTTGTACTGACACCAGAGCATCCCTCTAGTTCTATATGACATTTTATTAGGAGCTTGATGAGGTCCCTTTATAATTAAGTCAATTCAAATGATTTAAAATCCACTTAAATCTAAGTAAGTAGATTTTTTAAATATCCAGTAGTTTAAATAACTTGAAAATAATAGAAGAGGAAACATAAAAGTGGATATTTGAAACTTAGATTCCAATCCAGAGAATATTTGGATGTAAATGTACATGTTACCTAAATCTCATCCCAGTCAGGAATTATGTGTTCTCATTTTATTCATATGTGAATCATATCTAACTGATTTGCAGAAATGCCATGAAATTTTTTAAGTTGCATCAGAATATATTTCATTTATATCTTTACAGAACATAAAGATAATTCTTAAAATAATGGGTTCTGATTGATTAAGAGAAACTACAGTAAGTATAGGAAATGCATGCCATCCCATAGGTTTTACCAGTAAATTTACACATTAGTCCCTTTTAGGGACTAATACAGCACTGGCTTTGTGGATGTGGGAACTAGTGCAGTCTCATTGGGCCCCACACTCTTAGAAGGGCCCCATGCTTGGGGTTTAATGCTTTTGGGTTGTTGTCTAAAATTCTTACTGATTTTTATCTCTGGGTTTGTATTTTGTAAGTGAAGTCTGTGAGAAAATGGAGCCTGAGCTCATCTGTGATCCCACCTCCTAACATGTCCCCACCTTCCTGGGTGGGTTTCTTGGCCATTTGCTCCCCCAATTATGGTGCTTCTGGCCAAGCCAGCAACTGTTGATGAAGCCGTGAGACCCTGAGTGTGGGGAGGATGAAGGTTGGGTGCATGCATGGATTTGCATGCATGGATTTGCAGGGCAGAGCACCTGTGTGCTTGTGAGTGTGCCCTCCCCCTGTGAGTGTCCCCATGTCCAAGGAAATAAGATATTAAGTAGCGAATAAGAACATGGAAGACAGGAAAATGTTGTGGTTTTTCCCTTGCTTTTAGGACAAAGGGCCCCACATTTTTATGTTGCCCCTGGTTCCAGCCACTCAGAGGAAATGCCTCTTTCAGTCATTCACATAGCTGTCCCAATTTAGCCCCTCAGAGACATTTCCTAATCAATCTATAGGGTCACCAACTTTTTCTGTAAAAGACGAGAGAATAAATTAATTCAGGCTTTGTGGGTCATACAGTCTCTGCTATAACTACTCAACTCTGCTGTGATAGTGTGGAAACAGCCATAGACCACATGTAAATGAATGGGTGTGTATATGTTCCAGTAAAACTTTATTTATGGACACAAATTTGAGCCTCATATAATTTTCACCTGTCACTATTGTTATTTTTGTTGTTCTTTTTAGCCATTAAAAAATATGAATACCATCCTTAGCTCACCAAGAATTAAAGCCTGGAATTGGCCCATGATCTATATAGTGTGCTGACTCTGTTAAGTAAATATGTGTGGGGAAAAAGTCCTTTAGAAAGTAGACATGTGAGTGTTGGGCCACAGGGGAGGGAGATGTTTTAGAGTAGCCAAAGTATATACAAGTGCAACGCATTTTACACATTGAAATTTGTCAAATTTTATATGTAATTTCATTGAATTTGTGAAAACACTTTCTTTTTGTACTCTATGGCTTGGCAAGATTCCATTACAATATTTAGAAAAATGGAATGTATTAAAATCAAAGTTTGAACAAATATTCCAGATTCATCTTCCTTAATCTTCACTTTAATATTGTTGCCATCTCTTTGTTCTTTTTTCCTTTTGTTGTTATTTAATTTCTCCACATAGATACCTTTTTTAAATTCCATCTCTGTCCTTTGTGCTTTGAGGCACTATCCACTTGTCTCTATATTTGAACACATGAACCTTCCTTCTAATCTAAGCCCCTCTGCTAGCTACTTATGTAATCTTGAGTAAATCCTTTAACCTCTCTAAGCCACTGCATTATGCTAGTTAAGGTAAGTAATGCTAGCTGCCACAACGGAGAAACCCAGAATCTCAGCAGTTTAACTTAAAGAAGGTTTATTTCAAGTTCTCATAAAGCCCAGTGTGGGTGGAATGACCCTTCTTCATCTTACAACTACATCTTTTGGAGAGTAAGAAGGGCACAGAGACTAACTAGCAGTCATTTGGTCAGGATTAATTACATGCCCCCAATCTAAATGCACATAGGATGGAAATAAATGAGAACCTATATTTATGATTTCATTAAGCACTAAAATGATGTGCAAAATGATCCCTTAGAACAAGGGTTTGCCAATGAATGTTTTCTCTAAAGGACAAGACAGTAAATATTTTAAGGTTGTGAATACTGTGGCCTCTGTCACAACTTCTCGACCTTGCCACTGTAACATGAGAACAGCCATAGATAATAAATAAATGAATGGACATACCTATGTCCCAATAAAACTTTATTTTCAGAAATAAGAGGCAGGTCAGATATGGGCCACAGATAGGGCCATAAGCCATAGTTTGCTGATCCCTTTCTTAAAGTATGACTAACATGTAATGACTCTCATTCTTCATCATCTCAGATACTCAGAGAGCTTTGGGCAATAAATCCCCCATCAATGTTCCTGGCTAATAAACAGACAGTTCTGAAAAAGCAAGTAAGAATAAGGTTAGATGATCGCCGAACCATGGTTTCTTCTGTTTGGAATTTCCATTAGCCTATGTCCCTTCCTCCATTTATTTTATTTGAAGCCATGTTACAGTGAGATCATAGCACTCTGCTCAAAGAAAGAAAGGAAAGTATCACATAGATTTGCATAATCATGTATTAAGCAGTCTATACTGAATCCCAGTAGTATATGAGCATACATCCTGTATACTTCGGGTATCGGAACGCATACATTTCTGTTTTTCACCAAAAACGAAACCAAACAAAAACCTATCCTCTGGCATCTACCCAAGCAAAAATCTGTGAGTCACCCTAGACTCCTTAAAATCAAGCTTAATGTCAAATCAGATGCCAAGACCTAAAGAGCTAAGCTTATAAGCATCTCCTAGAAACATCTGCTATCTCCAACCCTGTTGCCACTGCTTTACCTCAGGACCTCACTGTGTCTTGGTTGGAACTCTTTAACATCTTCCTGTTTGGTCTCCCTTCCTTTAAGCCAGCTTTGACCAATCCATTCTCTAAACTGTTAAAATGAGTTTATTAAATGCACATCCAACCATGAAATCCTCTTGCTTGGAAATCATTCTGGGGTTCCTTAAAATATTCACATTAAAGACAAAATACTTAACATGGCATTAGAACCTTTTATGATTTAGGCCCTGCAACTTGTAATATCTCATGGCTTGAAACCACCACTCCCTCACATTCTCTGCACTATAGCCATTATGAACTTTTTGCAGTTTTTACTTTTCTTCTCCCCCTCCTCTTTTGTCTGCCTACCATCTCTGCTTCACTGAGATTCAACTCAGCCATCAATCACCTGCTTGTGGAAGCCTTTCCTGATCCCCTCGCTAAAATAAAGGCTCACCTTTTATATTTTGTACCTCCCCTTATCATACCCCTATCACTGTATAATACTGCACTAATGCATAACCCTTGGATTCCTTGTTTCTTCCTTCATGCACCATCCGTTCTCCCTCTTCAAGTCTATAATAATTTGGAGAACAGGGACAATGTCTTATTAGTCTTATTCCTATCACACTGCTTACCATGGTATCTGCAATTTAGTATAAACTACACAAATATTTTTAGAATGAATCAATACAACAACAAAAAATAGCCTGTTTGCTTTCAGGATTGCATAACAAATTGTGATTTCAATATAATTAGAACTTTGGGTAGTCAAGTTCAGAAACATGTGTTTAAGAAACAGAAGTGGGGCGCCTGGGTGGCTCAGTTGGTTAAATGTCTGCCTTCTGCTTGGGTCATGATCCCAGGGTCCTGGGATCAAGCCTGCATAGGGCTCCCTGCTCAGCAGGGAGTCTGCTTCTCCTTCTCCCTCTGCACCTCCCCCGACTTGTGCTCTCTCTATCTCTCTAATAAATAAATAAAATCTTACAAAGAAACAAGTAAATGAGGGTTACAGAAGGGAGGGAGATGAGGGGAATGGGGTAACCGGTTATGGGTATTAAGGAAGGCATGTGTTGTGATGAGCACTTGGTTTTATATGCAACTAATGAATCTTTGAATTTTACATCAAAAACTAATGATGTACTATATGTTGGCTAACTGAACATAATAAAACAATTAAATTAAAAATTAGAAAAGTAAAATTAAATGCCTAAAAAATGTATCTTTAGGACTAAACTCTAAGCACAAAGAAATTAGGTCTAGTGAATTTTTTCTAATTTCCATTTATTTATAAAGTTTTCTTTACCTTCACATCCAACTTATTATTTTTTTAAAGATTTTATTTATTTATTTCACAGAGAGAGAGAGAGATCATAAGTAGGCAGAGAGGCAAGCAGAGAGAGAGGGGGAAGCAGGCTCCCTGCTGAGCAGAGAGCCCGATGCGGGGCTCGATCCCAGGACCCTGAGATCGTGACCTGAGCCGAAGGCAGAGGCTTTAACCCACTGAGCCACCCAGGTGCCCCCACATCCAACTTATTAAAAGAATTGTTCATAAAAAAAGAATCAAAAGTAAAGGAGTCGTATGTATCAGTTGGCTTGATCTTTATAAAGCTTATGAGAAGAAACATTATACAAATTTGGTCCATTCCTTATTTATGATGTGAAACAAAATCATAACATAATATGATAAAACAAAATGAAGATGATGGACATACTTGTGTTTCCATTGGATTCAGTGTCATAATTCATGCCTTTTATTTACTGTTATATCATCTAGTGGAAAAAACATGAATGTGAAATTGAGATTCATTAGCCTCAAGGACAGACATTTGATGAGAAACTAAGCCTGACATTGCACCCTGATCTTTCATACTTCAAAATCAACTGAGTCCTATGCAAGAACTAATTTCAATTCTACTATTGAGTTGATATGTCATAATAATAAATGACTTGCTTATATAGCAATGCCTCTAAACCTCTTTCATAAAAATATTGTAATAGTGAAATAGTAAAGCATAATGTGATAATTGGCACCCTTTATATAAAAAAAATAAAAGAGACCTTTTCATTATCATTGTATATTTTAGATTATAGACTAAATGATATCTACTTAAAAAAACCAGATGAACTGGAAGAGAGAGGGCAGCCTGAATATTTTGCAGAAAAATAATCTATGGAGTACAGTGGTTAAATTATCAAGTATTTGAGGGCAGTGAAAATGTTATAAACCAAAAGTTTATTGTACTTTGGGGATAATAAAGTACAGTAAATTTTATTGCAAAGAAATTAAAATTAATCCTTGTTAATTATTATAGGAGATTGTTAATATTTCAGTAATATGAGTAAAAATAATAAGTAAGAAAACTTGGGTTGATTCTTGGGAAATGCACACAATTCTGAGAGCCAAGAAGACTGCAGTTTTAAAGGACAATGTTAGAAGCTCTGCTAGGCAGGAAGAAAAGTGTATATAATTAAAACTATGGGGAAAAAAACCCAGAAAACTGCTATAGGGAACAATCCATTACTGGTGAAGGGTATAGATTATATCTGCTATTGCTCCATGATTTTAACTTTTATGTTTAAATTAACTTTTCTTGCTCTTTGGGGATTAATTAAAATCCTTAAAAAAGGAAATCAAAGTTCACAACAAATACCATGTAGATTCTTAAGTCCTGGGAAATGTTCTATATAACTTTACTTAATTCTGATTATCAAATTCCGGCATATGGTACTTGAGGACAATATCTAATGCTATCAATTTCTTGGACTATATAGAGAACAAAAAACAGAACTGCCTTAATTATGCTTCAGTGTTGTAAAAGCTCTTTTATTATTAGATTCTATATCCTCAGGGTTTGGCAAATGCCATATGCTTTTTTTTTTTTTTAATACCATATGCTTAATAAGTGTTAGTTAAATGAAAGGTGACTTAGAATTGCAAATTTATGAATTGATTATTAAGAGAAATTCTGTGTACTGTATTTGCACAGTCTTCTGGGGAAATCTAACAAAAAGTCTAAGTTATTTTACCCACTATGCCAAAATATTTTTTCATTGAATGATTTTTTCATTATTTAATTCATCAAGGGATTATTTAGTATCTCTCTGTGAAGCACAATATATTTTAAGTGTAAAAATCAGATAGATTAACTGATAAAAACATTACTTATATTAAATCAATTGGGAGATTGGGCTGAAGATGAACATGATCCTATTAATACTCTCATGACGCTCATTTATTTTAGCCTAAGCAACGAACATCTATTGTGTCTTCTCTGGATTTTCATCGAATGAATCACAACCAAGAATATTTCGAAATCAACACATCAGCAGGGTGTGCAAGCTTTCCTTCCAGCCCTCCCGTTAGTCCACCCACCTCTTCTGTGGGAACCACAGAAGTCAAGAACGAGGGAACTGGCCATACAGGTAAAGCAGTTTACTTTATGCAGCTCTATTTTTGAATTTTTAAACCTAAAGCCTTAATGAGATAGAGAGGGATTAGGAGGAATCTTCATATAAATTGCACTGTTTTTTGTTCACCTACATGTATAGCAATGTAGGGCATTATAATTTTCATCGGAGTGTGGATATAATATATTTTTGAATACATTAATGGCCTTTCAGGTGTTACATGTTAGAGATGATGATTTAATGCTATTATGGTAGTGAAATAACCAGAGACCTGGAAATGCTCTTCTTCCACTGCTATTTACCCCCTCTCCACACAGTGGTATCAGCTCATCAATATTATTGATATTTATTTATAGCTGCTTTGAGGCTACAGAACCTGTATCAACCTGGTAAGATTGAGTTGGACGCTATGGCCTAAGTGGGCTTTCAATCTACTCAAGCCAATGTGAACTTGGAGAAGAGAGGTGTGAGGAAATAGTGCTGGGAGTAAGGGGAAGATTAAGGAAAGTAACCACACCCACTAGTAACTCATATCTGGTTCCAACCAATCAGATTTGTAATGTCTCCTTTCTTTGGGGGCAAGAAGCTAATAACTGGTAAGGCCAAATGACAGAAATATGAGAAGTGAGACCTAAAGAATCTCCTCCTCTTATATTAATTTAAAGTAAGTGAACTATTCTATTACTTTCCTTTAAAGATATATGATTTTTAAATCCACTAGATATGATTACTAAGAATTTTAGAATCAGAAGGTATCATTTATATGGGTATTTCATGTAACCTTTGTTCAAAATAAGTATGTCTATAACTATATAAATATATGCACCATACTTAAGTCCGTTACTCTGACTGTACTTTTAAGAGCACTGATACAAATGTTCCAAAAATATGGCAAGAAAATCATTTTCCTCTAGGAAAACTAAGATTTTAAAAATAATGGTTAGTGGAAGTGGTGACATTGATATTCTATCGAAGCTATTATCTAACCTTTTCATGGCAACCAGAGTGATATTTATAAAATGCAAATCAAAGTCTGTCATTATCATGCTTAAAATAATCAGTGGCTTCTCACTGAACTTTGAGTAAAATCCAATTCCTTACTATGGCCAGTGAAGCTCAGTATAACCTAGCTCTGACCAGCTCTTTTTTTTTTTTTTTTTAAGATTTTATTTATTTATTTGAGAGAGATAGAGCATCCACAAGCAGGGAGAGTGGCAGGTAGAGGGAGAGGGAGAAGGAGGCTCCCCACTGAGTAGGGAGCCCAATATGGGATTTGATCCCAGGACCCTGGGATCATGATCTGAGCTGAAGGCAGACATTTAACTGACTGAGCCACCCAGGCATCCTTCTACTCAGCTCTTTAACCTAAACTTGAGCAAACTCATCCTGGCCCACACTGGCCTTCTTTTCTAGGCATTCTAGTCCTGGGGCTTTTGTACCTTGGTTCCTGCTGCCTGGAATCTCTGTCTTCGAATTTTTATGTGACTGAGTGTCATTTGGGTTTTGATGCAAATACACTTTCTCATAGAGGCCTAACCAGATCACCTTATCTTCAGTAAGGCCCTCAATATGATGACAATTATAATAACAAAGATGCAAAAAGAACAATCATAAATATTAATGATCAATAAGTTTTAAGCAAAAACTTTAACACTATACATCATATACTGTTTTAGGCATTTTATGTATATTAACTCATTTAAATCTCATAATGGATATATGAATTAGTTGTTCTTATTTGTAGACAAGGAAACTGAGAAAGAGGATAAACCATGTTTCAACATTGTTCTTGTCACTTCTGTCAAATTATCCTGTTTTCCTTTTTCCATATCCTTATTTATTATGTAAAATTACACTGTTCCCTTGTTTCCTTATTATCTTCTCTCCTCTTTCTAGAGCTGTAAGGTAGAATGGATGGATCCCTGACACTTTGTAGGCACTGAAGTCAGTCTACCTGAGTTTGTTTATTAACTATGGAACTAAACTTCTTACCAGCTAGCTGAGACTTAACCTCTTTATGCTATTGTTTTCTTAGCTATAGAATTAAACTAATAATTAATTATATTAACTTACCCTACAGAGTTGTAATGCATGTAAAGTAATTAGCACCATGTCTGGCACAGAGTTATTGCTCAATAAATGTTAGTAACTGTTAGTAGTAGTCATTATGATATTCAAGAAGCCTACCACTAGTTCATTGAGTACAAGCATTTATTGTATGTCTGCCATGCTCCAGACTCAGTAGGAGAGGAGGCAATGGGATATGATTTGTGAATAAAAATGGTGTATGGACCATTTAATAATGGACCATAATAATGGACCATAAAATGGTGTATGGACCAGAAAAGGTTCTGCGTATATAATTATTGCTCTGTTAATACTTATTTGAATGACTAGTTCCACATTTAAAATTCTAAAATGGGAGAAATGACAAATCCTCTGATACTTACTTTAAGAAAATCTCAGCTTTATTTTAGTTAGTACACTAAGTGGGTTTTTTTTGATGATTAATTTTTGAAAATTTTCAACTGTCCTTTGAGGTAGGTAGAAATTTTATTTCTTTATACAAAAATTAAGAGTAAAAGAAGCAATAGGTGTAGTCCCAAATCCCTGACCACTAGGGGGAGAGGATAGAAACACACACATTTTACTGCTGTCAGGACTTCAGTGGTACCATCCAAAATGTGTGAAGAAATCGTAATTTGCCACACATTCCAAAATTGGTATTTTCAGATCTGACCTTTGAACAGAAGCAAAATCTGACCTTTTAATGGCTGAAATGGTTTCAAACAGCATGTTACTATGGTTTCCTGATGTAATATGTCACCCCCATATTACATAAAAAATTATTTGGAGTTAGTTCTATCACTGATTTGCTGAATATTTTTCATCAACTAATTTATCTTCTCTGATATCCAATTTGTTCCTCTGAAAAAGGGAAATAATATCTACTCTTTGAGTACTTGTAGCAATAAATGAGCTTTATGTGAACGCATTTTGTAGACTATGGAAAATAACATTCTTCTTTAATATTATCATCGTTATTGTTTAATATTATTTTTCTTATTTAATATTACTATTTTATATGTACAGTAATTTTAAGATGGAAAAAGCCTAGATATGTACATAGGCCTGTACTTATAGGTAGCTGACCTTTTCTTAAATTAAAAATATAATCTAAATTATTAAATAAATCTACAGTTCATTTTATAAATGATTACATGCACAAAAGAATTAATCTTGACAATATGTTATTTACAGAATAAAGACTAATATACCCTCAAAAATTAATTACATACTGTAAAACACTTGGAATAAGTGACCCAATGAATTTACGATAACAGAGACATTTCAATAGCAGCCTGAATTATAATAAAACTTCCTACTTGTACGGCACTGTCATATATTCCAAGTATCAATTTGTGAATCATCAAAAAAGTTGTTAAATTGAAAGATATGTGGAGTTGGACACACTGCGGAATGATATGCATAGATTTGCATTTAACTAAAAAGATCACTCTGGTATTAAAATGTAGTAGATAGATTTGAGATGAGGTAAAATGGGAGGTGGGGAAAAACAATGTCATCAGCAATGGAAAGATGTAAATGGATTTGAGACACATAAGGAAATAATCAACAGGTTATGATAACTGGGTGGATGTATGATGGTAAAGGAGAAAAGTTCAAGGAAGCCTCTAAAGTTTTTGGTTTAAGCAGATTCATCAAATCAGACTGCCATTCCCTGAAATATGGAATATTTACAAGTAAGAAGGGAATGCAGATAGGTCATGTAGGAACTAATAGGCCATTATAAGGACTTTGGCTTTTACTCAGAGTGAAATGAGGAATAAATTCAGGTCTTTGAGAAGAAGAGTGACATGGTCTAACTTCTATTTATGAGGATCACTCTATTGTGTTGTGAATGGATTGAAGAAGGGAAACAGACTGGAAGAAGGAAGGCCAGTTAGGTTATTATAGCATTGCAGTAAGATGAAAGATGAAGGCAGCTCAGATCAAAGGTGATACAGTGGAGGTATAGAGAAATGGATGGATATTAGACATATTTTTAAGGTAGATCCAATAGGATTTCATGGTGGAGTGGATGTAGTGCATGAGAGAAAAAGAAATAAGGAAAAGTGCAAGATTTTTGTCCTGAATAACTGTCATAATGGATTCACTATGAACTGACATGTGAGAGGTTGTCGGAAGAGCAGGTTTGATGAGCAGGGAGAAATACCAGGAGTTCATTTTAAGTTTGAGAAGCCTACTTGAATAGATATGTTGAGTAGCACCTGAAGGTCCAGTCTGAAGATACAAATTGAATATCATCACTATATAGATGATATGGAGTATAGATAGAGGACCAAAAACTGAACTCAGTGGAAGAGGGGATAAAAGGCAATACCAGAAAAGGAGATTGAGAAGGAATAACCCGTTAGGTAGGAGGAAATCTTCTGGTGAGTGTTGTGTTCTGAATTCAGATGAAGAAAGTTATTAAGAGGGAAAGAATGATCAACTCTGTCAAATGTAGCTAACAAGTTGAGTAGGATGAGGACTGAGTCAGAATTGACTAGTGGATTTAACAATGTGGAGGTTACTGCTGAACTTGACAAGAGCAGTTTGGTCGAAATTGAAGGGGCAAAAAGCCCAACATAATGGGTTTAAGAGAGAATGGGAGGAGAGGACTTAAAACAAATATAAACTACCTTTTCAAGATATTTCTTCCAAAGAGAATTATAAAACTGTAATGAAGGAGGAGAAAGAGAGAATGCGTTCTATTAACCAAGAGGAGAGATTGGCTTTAGACAGGATCCTGGGAAACAGGCAAGAAAGATGTTTCCAGTGTGGGTACAAATGCTGGAAAGGGATCCATGTGGTGAGAATCTGAAGAATATCTGTTCTGATAATTTCTGTTTTCTCTATTAAGGAGAAAGCAGCAGCATCAGTTGAGATGAAGAAAGGAAGAGGAGATATGGAGGTTGAGGAAAGAGAAGAAGGAATGAGAGAGTTGTTTAGGAGAAAGAGATAGTGAATAGAAAAGGGAGATAGGATTTAATTGGCTGGCAGCATTAAGAACCTATTTGAGGTTCATGTTCCTGAACTTAAAGTTGGATTAGCCAATGTGGTTCTGTTTTTCTCCAGCTCAGTTCAGATGAAGGAACACAAGTGCATAGTTTTCAAAGAGTTGAATTTTACCTTGTGTTTTTGTCAAGTGGGTATATTGAAGAGCAAGGAAATATGAACACAAGAGAATGAGAGTTATGTTTGACCATAAAATTCAAGATGGAGAAATAGGAAAAAGAGGACAACAAGGGAACAAGTAACAGTGAAAAATCAGAAGGATCATTGGATTAGAGATTCTAGCCAGGTGAAAGAATTGCTGAAGTCAAGGTACTAAAGAAGTGGGGTGGAATGATAAAAGGTAGTTCAGAGGGGAGGATGCACGAGAAACCAGGAACAACTATAATTATTGGTAATTACAGAGTCTTAGAACTATGAAGGTGAGCAGCTGAGTTAGCTTCTCCCTCCACAAAATAGCCTTACATACTGTGGTTAAATCAGTGCAATTTTTTAGAAGAAATCTTTGATATAAAGAACAATGTTTATTTCTACATCGATCTCCATTCATAATATTTAAATTAGTCTTTCCATTTATTTAACAAACTATGAAACAGGTGAACTTTACCTAAGTTCATCTCTTCTGTACTTTGTCCGACCCTTCCCTGAGATGCTAAGACCTCTTTTGTTGTCCCCTGGCTGCCAAGGGCCCCCTGAGAGTGGTGATCCGTGGCAGATCACTCCTTCAGGGAACTTGTTTTCCTCTTGACCACCACGCATCTCCTTCTCATATGAAACTTTTGAATGACCAGAGAGCCCATCTGATAAGGTATTTCAGTTTTGGGGGTACCCCTAATAGTTGCCAATGTGTTCTTTTTGCTCAGGTAGTAGGTATTTTTTTTAAGATAGAGGCAGTGAGAGGTGGTAGAATTCTGCTTTTTTTTTCTTGTTTTTAGAGGGAGAGAGAGAGAGCATGAGCAAGGGGAGAGGCAAAGCAAAAGGGAAAGAGGGAGAATCATAAGCAGGCTCCATGCCCAACATGGAGCCCCATGCAGGGCTGGATCTCATGATCTTAAGATCATGACCTGAGCCAAAATAGACGCTTAACTGAGCCACCCAGGCACCCCTAGAATTCTGCATCTATTTTTTTTTAAGATTTATTTATTTATTATATATAGAGATAGCATGAGTGGGAGGGGCAGAGGGAGAGTGAGAGAGAATCTCAAGAGCATGGAGTCTGATGCCGGGCTTGGTCTCAAGACCCTGAGATCCGACCTGAGCTGAAACTAAGAGTTGGCTCCTTAATTGACTGCACCACCCATGGATCCCTTCTGTATCTATTTTAAAAGTAGAGGCAACATCTTTTTTTGGATGGACTGGATATAGAATGGGAGAAAATGAATGAGACCAAATGTGTGACTCAAGGATTTTGAGCCCTTCTGACCATTGGAAGAATGGAGTTTATATTAATTGAGATGAGGAAGCTCAGTTTAGAGCATTTAAATTTGAAGCACTATTGGATATCCAAGTAGATAGGCCAAGTAGATAGTTGAGACAGTGGGGTAGGGCAGGGTGGGAGGAAGCTACATGATAATTCTATTTTTATCAGAAGTAAAGGATATCAGTTTTAAAAGATTGAAAAACAGTGCTTACCCAAAATGAATGACCTGTGAGATCTGAATTCCTCAGTGAAGACAGGTGTGTTGCAAATTACTGGGGAAAAGGAAGCTGAGAACCACCAGTTGTAAGGATGCTTCCACTTTATGAAAAGTTGTATCCAGAAAGCTCTGCACATGAAGAATTTTGTGGCCTGTCCCCTTTGGGGACTTGCTAAGGAAGTTAACTACCCTAGATAATTAATGATCTACAATTTTGCTAGTAGTTTCACACCATCACCTCCTGCTGAAGAAAACTGATGGGAGGGAGGATATCTAAAAAGAGTAAGGTGGAAAAGTGCTTCTGCCCAAATGGAAGAAATAATAAAAACAAAAGCTTCTAAGTGCTTAGCAACATAGGATGCTTTTCTGCAAGAGAAAAGAAACATTAGAGGAGAACTAAAATTAGAACAGAGAGGGTGGCATGGACCTTTCACGCTGCTTGGGGATTGCCAGAAAGACAAATGAAGGTCTTCCTTTTAATTAGTTCACACAGACTGAAAATAGTCCTCCTGAAGCTGAGACAATGTTATTCCAGCAGCCACTGGACATGGGCAGCTGAGTGGGAATCTAGTTGGCATGAAGACCAAAGCCAGGCTGCTGAGATGATCGTTAAGCTCCATGGTGACACTTAGGGTGAGCTAAAGGAGGAGGTTAATGGCTAGTGAGAATGATGTGTAACTATACCTTCAATGTTTATTTTCTTGAAAATAGGCATTAAACAAAATATCTGGAGTATTGATTGTTAAATTCAATGATTTCCATAAACCACGATTTTAGGTAGCCAAAAGGAAAACTTTTTATCTCAAATATTATATATATGTAATAGCACAAATATATTATCCTTTTAAGTTATTTTATTTATTTGAGCGTGGGCGGGAAGGGCAAAGGAAGAGGGAGAGAGAGGAACACAAGCAGACTCCATGCTGAATATGGAGCCCAATGGGGAGTTTGATCTCACCACCCCGAGATCAGACCTTAGCTGAAAGCAGAAGTCAGATGCTCAACTGACTGTGCCACCAAGGTGCCCCTGTAATTGCAAAAATATATTCTTATCTGTTCTTGATAAATCATGAAATACCTCTTCTATAATTTCTCTTTTCCAGTTTCCCCTTTGGGATCTCATGACTTTTCTCCACTGCCTTTCTGCACATATTGCACAACACATAGAAGGCAAGATATAGGTTAGTAGATGCTTGACAAAAAAAAAGAAAAGAAAAGAAAAAGAAAATACTATTCTTTAGTACTTAAAACTATGAAAATATCTTCCATAGTTAGAGGTTGTGATAATATGGCTTAGTGCAAACAATCAGGTGAGAACTTATTATTCTCGGTGAAATTAGTTGAAATAAGACTATTGGTTTATTTGGGCAGCATAAAATAGATATATTAACTCAGAGTGTAGCTGTGAGACTATCTGAATGACTGATCTCATGCAGGGATCTGTAGAGCTTTGCCAGGAAGACTTGGACTCTGAGAGACAAAGAGGAATTAACTAGGCCAACGTAGGGTGGGAAGATTATACTCTAAAGGAAGACCAGCATATTGAAGAAAAAAAATCCCTGTGGTGGAAATTAACATGAAACTACAGGTTCCAGAGAAAGTGGAGAAATGGCAGGAGCTGAGTCCACGGAGGAAGTAAAAGGCCAATCATGCAGTTATGAACATTGCAAGCTATATTCAGGATTTTGGTCTTTATCTTAAGACCAAAAGAGACCTAGGAGGAATGACAAGTCACTGATAGGCTGATAAGCAAGGAGAAATTATCTAATTTGCATTTTATTGTCTGATGGCTCCTATTTTCTCTATGAACTAGAAGTAAAGTCATCCTTGGTGAGAGATCAATGAGGGCAAAGACTGAGGAGAGTGGAGAAAGTTTAAATTATCTTTTTGTCCAAATTCCTAACAAATGGTTAGTATGTGGGCCCTGAGGGCAACATAGGAGGAATAGTAGGGTGTGGGTATCCCTCTCAGTGTACCTACAGCTTGTGGGTAGTATATTTAAGTCAAGATCATTACCACCAGGTCCAGCTCTTTTTGGCTGCTCACCTCAGCTCATCTCTCACTGGTAAGGTGGACCCACTACACAGTCACGTCTGCCATCTGTCCACTCTGGCCTCTGTTGCAGTCACCTATTTCCTTGCCAAGCTGGCCCCATGGCAGCCTACTTGACTTTCAGCCCAGATGCCCCTGAGGCCCCCTCTTGGAGGCCATGGGAAACTCTGGGCCTCATTCATAAGGACAATAAGCAGGGCTCAGAAAAATTTATCAAGACTTTGCCAGTTCATACCATGCAGAACTACCAAGTTTACTCAGCAGTGGCCATAACCAGAATATAGATGGGATTTGAAGCCCAGGTCCCTCTGTCCTTATGTTCTTCCAATACCTATTATATTATAGGCTTTCCAGATAAAGCTTGGAAAGAAAAGTTTAGGACACACATGTGGAACTATTTTTCTATACTCCCTATTTCATTCAGCCTTTTCCTTCTTAAAATTTCTGACGCTTGTATGTGCTTCCTCTTCTGGGCTTTAAGTCTCCAGTCTAGGCCTGGGGGAAGAGAGGTGCCCAATGAACAAAATTGAAGAATGGAAATATATCAATATCTTCTTTGAAAAATACTATCCCTATTACATTGAGCTAGTGCCACTAAATGAAAAATACGTAAAAGTGACACATGCTTAATTAATATAGCTTCATAAATTTTTAATAACCATGACCATTATTATTATTCGTATTGCTGTTATTACCATAGGTTTAGGCAACGAACAGAGACCAGACTCTAAGAATTCAGTACAAATGCAGAACAGCTAGGTGCTAACAATCCAGGCAGGCAATGAGAATCTTAAATCCGCAAAGTTGCTTGGAACTGGCAGGTCAATCTGCTGATAAACAGAGTTGGAATTTCTGTTAGTTCTGTTTTACGTGTTCAGGGGTATGAGGGAAGCAAAAGCTGGAGTTGTGTTACTGCTGGGGAAAACCTAGACTTCTACAAGTGCTAATCTATCCAAAATTATAACAAAAGCAAGAGAGCAACTGTTCTGGAGAGTTTTTGTGTTGAAAATCTTTTTTTTTTTTTTTTAAGATTTTATTTATTTATTTGACAGAGAGAGAGAGATCACAAGTAGGCAGAGAGAGAGGGGGAAGCAGGCTTCCTGCTGAGCAGAGAGCCCGATGCGGGGCTCGATCCCAAGACTCTGAGATCATGACCTGAGCTGAAGGCAGAGGCTTTAACCCACTGAGCCACCCAGGCGCCTGAAAATCTTTTTTTTTTTTAATTAATCTTTTATTGACTCAATTTGCTCTTGCTTTTACCTCCTGTTAATTTGTGTGAAAATACAACTGCTTTGTTAGCTGGAATTTACTCTGCGAATCAGATTCAGTGCTGCATATATCTTCTCTCTAATTATCTTGTCTACTTTAGTTTGCTTGATAGATTTTCCCTACCACACTATTTATATTTCTTGAAAAATCTCCCTGCTATCAGTTATATTTGTGTGACATACATATGTATGATCATTATAATTAAATGTAATATGATAGAAGAAAAGGTAACCGTAATTTTTTTTTAATGGAAGGAAAAAGTTCTTTCCAGGTCTGTGCTATGGGCAAATCCCCTCTCTATCTTCAGTTGAAAACCATTTCCAAACTGCTAGAACTTTTTCTGAATTCACATCTCCTATCTCTGCAATCTTCTTTGGGAGAACATTTTTCCCTTTTTTTCTCTACACCTTGTCTATTTTGGGGTGGTGCCTTGTGTGGGGGTTACCTGGGCCCTAGCCCTTTAAATGCAGGCTTTTCTTTTATTCATCATGACATAAGTGAGCAAGCCCATGATGGAACTTGTTCCATATATTCTCCCAGGTAACTTCTTACCTACTTGCTGGACCAGTTGTTCCCTGCCTACCTGGCTCTAGGCTCTAGTAATTTCAGCTTTTGTACTTGATTCATGGCATCTGTTATTAGGCAGAATTCTAAGATGACCCCATGATTCCTGCCCCTCTTTGAGTATGTATGCAGCCCTGGCCAACACCTGGATTGCAGCCTGCTGAGACCCTTCTCAGAGGACTGATTAGGACATGCTCAGACTCCCGACTCATATAAACTGTGAGATAATAGATGCATGTTGTTGTAAGCCACTGCTTTTTGTGATTTGTTATACAGAGGCAGAAAATGAATACAATGTCCAATGTTCCCATGATTTGGGAGAAAAGAAGACTGTCTCCATCTTCTCTGGCCCCAAAGGAACCTCCCTGATCAGCACTCATCCTTTGCTCTCATTATGATTATAGACATGGTTGAGAGTGAAAATTTTCTCTTTTCAAAGTTGTCTCTTTTACCCCACAATCCCAAGCCCAGCTCAGTCAATGCACTTATGCATTATCTGAAATACCATTTTCCCCCAAAACAACAGTTTTTATTCTAATAGGTACTAAGTTGTGAAGCTGAAGCTCTAAAAGTGAAATCTTGCAACATAAGTCAGAGGGTGGGAGACTATATTAAGGATCATATGAACCTGAAGTTCTTAAATTATTGATGTTTCCTCCCAGATCTAGCTTTTGCTTAAAGTTAGAGTTGTTTTAAGAATATCTCTGATCATGCAACTTCATTGCTTAAGAACATCTTATATCTTGTCACTGCAAAAGAATGTCCAAATGCCTTAGCATGTCCAACAAAGTCCTTGATAACCTGGCTCTAATTTTCTATTTATTTGCCTCTACCCAAATACACAATGCACTCCTAAGTACATTGTTCTTAAAGCTCATGGTCCTTGATTCATAGAATACTCTCTGTCACCTTGGCATGCCTTCCCATCTAATTTGCCTGGTAAACCTTAACCCTAGTGAAGAATGGCTAAGGGTGACCTCCTTTATGAAGCCCAACTCCGATTCTTTCGTCCATATGCTCCCCTAACATTCTTCACACACCCCTGGTATTAGATAA
The DNA here is from genome assembly GCA_028534135.1 of Potos flavus. NCBI lineage: Eukaryota > Metazoa > Chordata > Mammalia > Carnivora > Procyonidae > Potos > Potos flavus. The sequence continues at coordinate 18,535,022 of CM052897.1, forward strand.
TTTTATATAGAAGTATTTGTTCAGATGTCTGTGGGCTCCCTAAAAGCAGAGATCATGTCTCAAATGAGATGTATGTATCTCCAGTGCCTAGCATAGTGACTGAATTACAATAGATGCTCAGTAAATGGTAAATGATTTAACAACTGAATGTTTGCTTTGTTGGAGTTCTACTACCTACTGCATACCTTATTTCTATCTACATAATAAGACTAGACCAGCTTTTCTTTTAACTACATTGCTTTCTTCTAAGCCATGGAGCTTAGCTTTCATTGGTTATTTTATAAAATGCCTTAGAGAGAAATGTCATTTTTAATGTAAATTTTTGTTACATAATAGATCTGATTTCACAGATGAAAAGATAGCAGTTATTTACATTGAGAGGCTATTCGGTTTTCTTATATAATTACAAAGTAGTTGACCCAGCATTGCCAAGATCATTAATATCACTCTAGAAAGCAATGTATCTGACAATGTGCACTAATTTATAATTTCCTTCACCTTTTTATTTTAGTAGACCAATGTCCAAGGCTTCATTTAAAAAATAACAGTAATAACTTTAGTGATCTCTCTTCTTTCACAAGGTCAAAGCCAGGCATAGCATGACTCTCTTTTTTCCCTTTTACAAAACTGAATTTTTCTTCACATCTGCTTGTCCTAGTTTATTTATTAGCCGTGTGTGAGATCGAGAATATTGTATTAGGACCTGGAGGCTTGAGAATTAGAACTTTCAACATATTAGTGATGATCACAATCCAATGTGCAGAATGAATACCTCTGACAGAATTCTAACGTCTGGCAAGAAGTTTCCAGGATCTAGAGGGAACTGTTATTTGTGTGTGTATACAGGTTTTCCATAGCATAGTTCTTCTTACTTAGAAAAACTAATATTAAAAAAAAAAGAAAAACTAATATAGTGGAAGGCAAATATGCTGCAAAGAATCAACATTTCTTCCAGAGCCAAAGATGTAATTTTTCTATTATCTACCCTTTTAGATATAAAACAGGCCTATTGTATGTCTGTGTTCTTTGTATTGGCACAGATGTCTGTGTTCTTTTTATTAACTCTAATAAGGAAGAGTTGACTATGTAAAGCTAATAATAGATTTCAGATTTCCTTCTGGAAAACACATAGCACATGTGGTAGGAAGCATTATTAACCAAACAAATCTTTCAGTTCCTAATGATTAGCATTTTGACAAGCTGTTGCCTTAGATGAAGGATTTAGATTATATATTACATAATTTCAAAGTATTGTGTATTTCTTCTTGATTTGAGTATCCAGTAAATACTACTCATCTTTGTGTCAACATAAAGGAGACCTTCAGCTCTGTTTTAGTCTCCTAGCCCACTGATATGCTATAGGCCATTAATTTGCAACTGTGTTTTGTTTCTACTATTAATTATAATGCTCTGGAACAGGGTAACATTACAATAAATAATATGTCAAATTCTCTAAGCTAAGTAGTTTCCTGTTTGCTAGCAATATACTTGTTCTCTGAAGTTGTCATATGGAAAATTAAAAATAGAATATCAAATTCAAAATAAACCTCGACCATTTCCCCATACCTCATATTTGATATATTCCCTTTTAGGCAATTATTAGCTGTTTTTAAAAATAATCTTAAATATATTTATCTAAAACCAGATCTTCATGATTTGATAAGAACCCATGTTGTATGTTCATTATACTATCTTAGCAACCTCAAGCATATGAGCAATTATGGTTGAGGCCTTAATTATTGGTTGTTTATATATAAAATGTAAAACTACATATAAATACTAAACAAAAATTAGTTATATTATCAAATTTATGAATAATACTAGATAGAGAAAGTTCATTTACTCATTTAACAAAATACTCATTTAGCACTTACAACGTACTAATGCCCAGTCAAGATCCTGGGTATATAACAATGGAAAGACATGGTCTCTTCTCTGAAAACCTTTATGGTATGCAAGTAACTAAAGTATAATGTTATTATATTAGCATAATGTGAACTTAGAGATAGGAGCATATAAATCTACCTAAGAGCGTTAGAGATGGTTTCACAGAACACATAATATTTGTCTTATGACTTGAAGAATATACCAAACAGAATTTGAAGGAACATGGTGAAGAAGGAAAGGAATAGAAAAAGAGGTAGAGAAAGCAGAATATTAGAACCAGAGAAATTTGGACCTAGATCCTTGTTTTGCCACTTAATATGATTTTTAGGTAATCGATAACCTTTCCGAGATTCATATTATCTCTTTTGAGATAATGTAGATGGCCATTAGCATAGGACTTTGCACACGGTAGGGACTCAGTAAATATTGTCCCTTTGCACCTACTATGAGCTTCTCGTAGGTAGATAGTATCAACATTTTGAAGATGAGTAAAGTAGGTTCACAATGGTTAAGGAAACTTACTTAAGGTCACACAACTAAGTAAGTTAGTGGCAGAGCCAGGATTAGAACCTGTATCTTCTGACAAAACTTTTCCCATTATGCTGCAAGAAGGATTCCAGGATTTTCCCATGCATTTAACTATTTATTCAGCCAATAAATATTTCTTAAGCGTCTATTAAGTGTCAGACATGTTACTATACACTGATGATACAGTGGGGAACAAATAGACAAAGTCTGCCCTCATTGAGCTGAGAGTCCATCAGAGAAGGTAGGCTTTATTTCAGCAATTTCAATAAATCCTAATGAATGCGATGTTGAGCACATTTACGTACTCAGGGAAAGTGTGTGGCAAGAAGACTTCTTCTAATTGCGGTGCTTTAGAAAGTCCTGTAAAGGGGGAGTAATATTTTTGTCAGGACCTAAAAATGAGCAGGAGTTATCCAGACAGACAGGGGAGATTTTTTCCAAATAGCGGAAGGTTTGGCAAAGATTAAATGAGAATATGGTATGTTCAAGGAACTGAAACTGATCCAGGATAGCAGGATCAGAGAGCATGAATAAAAGAATGGCAAGAGTGACTCTACAGAGATGAACAGAAACAAGGTTGTAGATTTTATTCTAAGGGTAATGAGTGACGTAATTTCTACACTGCATAAAAAGCCTGACCAGAGAAGAAAAGTGGGTCTAAAATCTGACACTTCTTATCCCAGAGAGGGAATGGTTCCTTTTTTTTTTCTTTTTTAAATTCATCACAAAGGCCCATACAATTTTGCCGTGGCCATAATGGGAAATCACCCAAGGTTATAAGCAGCAGAATGATACCTGATTTGCATTTTTCCTTGCTCATTCTAGCTGTGCTGAGACTTCTCTTAGAAGGGCAAGACAGGATAAGTGGGACTTGGCATAGGTGAGTCATAGCTCTGGGGAAGAAGAGAATTGAGAGATGTTTAAGACATAGAATTTACAGGACTTACTATTGACTATGGAAGCTAGAGGGCAAGGAGTCAGGAGGTGACAGGGATGTTCCTCACTCTCCTGGCTTGAGTGGAAAACCATAGGAACCCCAGGTACAATATCTAAGACTTCAGTGTGGAGAAAAAGCTATTGGAATTATTCCATGGTGGGAAGCTACCCAAAACAGCTGAAATAGAGGATACAATAAAAGCATTTAAAAGTCCTTTGGGGCCAGCAGGCATGACATTATACTTAAAGTAATGGTTCTTTTCCTTTCTTTGCTGGAAAACTGCATCCCTTTGATACTTTCATTTACTTCCTAGACCATTGTATATTTCTACTTGACAAAATTTGTTCTACAGGGACATTAGTTGTTACCTGACTTTAGTTTTAATTTAAAAGGGGGAAAGCTGTAATTATGAAGAAGATTGGGCATGTGGGCACCTGATTCATTTCCCTGGGTGGCATCATGACTCACCCTCATTAAAGTCGTTTTGCTATGTGATGCCTGATGCCTTATCAGTTTTGAATTTTCTCTGCTCTGTATGAACAATAAGATAAGTTTCTCCCATGGGTCATTCAGTGCTCTTCATCTCTACTATGAGTCAGATGTTTTGCATTTCAAAACATTATCCTGCCTACAACTTCCCTCTTTATAAATTATGCAGAAAACTTCTACCAACAACAGATTCTCATTTACTGAATTTTTAGATTTGTATCTATAAAACATGTTCTAGTTGTTATGCTATAACTTAGTGAGCAGTTTTATGGTCAACGATAAGACACCATTCTATTTGTTTTATCATCACTGTCTAAATATTAAGGTGCCTTATTAGATAAAAACACAAGCTTCTGTAAGTAAACTCTAATTCTGATGATTAAGTCATATGAAAAGCCTTGCCTTCATCCTGTGTCTTTATCTAGTTAAAGAAGATTTCCTCCCTTTCACATGCGACCTCTCAGAAAGAGTTGTTTACACTTCCTGGACTCACTTTCTCATCTCTCAGTGACTCTTCAATCACTACTCCACTTTTGCACTGAAATCTGGTAGGTCCCACAAGATTGTCTCTTCTTAAATATAATGGACAAAGCCTTTATCTTACTTGACCAATCTGCTTCACTTAGTTTGTGAAACACTCTCTGCATGTGGTTCTGTGATACCACACTCTCCTGGTCTTCCTTTTACTGCTCTAGTCTCCATCTTGGTCTCCCTTTGTGAGTACCTCTATCTCCACCCACTCATACAATACTCTTCTACAGAGTTCTAGACTAGCTTCTCTTCCCTTACTCTACAGACTGCCTCTGGATGATTTCAGTCACTTACATGGCTTTATTGCTCAATCATATGCTGATGTTCCTTATAGTTTTATCTCCAGCCCAAACTTGAGTTCCAAACTCCTAAATTCATCTTTCTCCTTGTCCTCTGTGCTTAGATGTTCCACAGATACTTCAAAGTCAACCTATCTGTGTTAGTTTCCCAGGGCTGCTGAAAAACAGCATCATAAACTGGGTGGCTTAAAACAATAGAACTTTATTTTCTCATGGTTCTGAATGCTAGACGTTTGAAATCAAGTTGTCAGCAGGGTCATGCTACCTCTGAAGGCTCTAAGGAAGATCCTTCCTTTCCTCTGCAGCTTCCAGGTGTTGTTTGGCTTGTGGCAGCATGACTCCAGTCTCTGTCCTCATCTCCTCATGGCCTTTCCTGTGTTTCTATGCCTTTTCCTCTTCTTGTGAATACACCAGCCATTGGATTGGGGGCCCACCATAAGTGTCTTTATTTATTTGTTCTGTTTGTATTATATCATAAGCTTCATGATTGCAGAGATTATGCCTTTCCACTGTAATCTCTGGCACCTGGTACAGTGTCAGTAAATGAATTGTTGCCTAATAAATATTTATTAAAGAGTAGGATGAAGGAAAGAGGTAAAGCAATTAATCAATAAGAACTAATCCAAAAAAATTATAAGCAAACCAAAGTAAGTTTAGGTGTGAATTTTTAAAACATGGCCAAATGTAATTTTTTCTAGTCAATGTACTAACAACGTACATTAAGAATTAGTCAAACCTTATTTTAAGCTCATTCAAAACTTTCTTCTATATCTAGCAAAAATTCTGTGGTTCCCACAGATGCTGGAAAATGCAATTATATTTCCCACTGCCTATTTTTATAACTGAATCCTTTCACCCTTCTTTATTAATGAAAAACTATCACAGGATGTGATACTGTTTCCCAAATATTTCTTGAACACATCTCCAAAAAGGACAAGGTTAAGCAATCACTAGCAGTCTAATTACAAAAAAAGAAAAATTAAAAGAAAGAAAAAACTATTTTCTATTCTAACAAAATGTCTCCAGACATAAGCCTGAAAGAGTGAAAGAAAGCACCATTTGTAATTTATATCTGCTTACTTTTACAACATTTAGGCCTCTATACATATATAACTGGTATAAGCCCTGACTGAATATTTAGGCAACCAAGAAGTTAAAATGGGTCAGACATGCAGCGTTATATCTACTTTACCTACATTAATAAATTTTCTCCCATGGGAGAATCTGTGGTAGACGCTGTGCTTGTAATTATTGAAAATGCCCTAGGTTCAACTAAATCAGGCTAGGCTGTATAGGTATTGATGAGAAGAAATGCGGAAAGTGCCTTATTCTCCCACAGCATTCATTATGTAGGCAAATAAGGATTACTCTAGGGAGTTAATTGTATTCTTTACAAGAAGGCAAGTCCTCAAAAGAAATTCTGTCTTGGTATTTTGCTCTACTTTGTTTTAGTGCTACGTGATGTTATTAAATTCACATAACTTTCAGAGCACATAATTATAATATTCACTGCTTAAACAGAACAAGTCAACCAAATGAGATTTAGTTAGGAAAATGTCTTGGCATAACCCAGTGGGTCTGCTTAGATTTATTGTCACTAAATTATCCCAAGTAGAAACTAACATTCACAGCTTAGTATTTATTATTATACTTCTATTTTTTTACTTCATTTTGACAAATTCAAGGCATGGGATTCTAGCTTTACTGTAATGTGTGGGGGCCTCTAGGTATACTTATATAACCACTTCTAAGGCCTTATGTAGCAATTTTCTTCATTCAACAAGATTCGTTTTTGAATTCTGAGTAATTTTAGAGTAGTTAAAACAGTTTCCTTCATTTTAGCAATAAAAGTTGTCATTTTCAATTAGATTTTTATATGTAAGATAATCACTATTATTACAAAGAAATGTTCTACATATTTTGCATAAATTAACTATTTAATCCTTACAACAGTAGTATCTAGGTAGGTACTATTGTCACCTGTGATTTACAGATGGGGAACTAAAGCGCAGAGCCTTTAACTGATTTGCCTACATTTATATGGCTAGAAGAGAGTAGAGCAGGGATTTGCTTCCATACATTCTGACTCAGGGTTTGTACTCTTAACCACCATGTTATCCTGCCTATCGATAATTTTATTATATCATATTTGTATTACACTTTAAAAAACATATACTACTTTTGCTAATTATAATTGTTATTAATTCATATAAACTTGATCCTGTATTTCAGCATTCTTGAGAGTTTAAGTAGATCTAGAGAAACAGACCTTTTCTTTCAGATTACCCCAATGCTGGCAGTATCTGACTATATTTAGGAAGAAGCTGCTAGTTATAGAACTCGTTTTTTTCCTTTATTCAGTCAGTATTTATGGAGCACTTCTTTTGCTTTAGTTACTGTTAGGCACTGGGATACAGACATAAAGGTCTTAGTCCTTACCTAAAGGGAATTCAAAGTCCAAAAAGTTTTGCTTAATGGAGAGATAAAATAGTATCTTTCAGCTTGTTGCTGAAAGGGTGAAGGGAAGAAATGTCTGATACTTTAAAGAAAGGGATAAGATAATATGACAGCTCTCTGATGAAATGTCATTACTTCTATCCATCTCCCTACATGGCATATACCATCTTGATGACACGTGTCTTTCGCTTAAAGCTATCCTAATGGATTGTCACCAAGTAGACCCTAGAACTGAGTCAGGTATTTATGTGTCAGACACCATGTAGGGGTCTTTCCCATATAACTCATTTAATTTAATCTATATGCTAATTCTCTCTTATAGGTGTTATCAACAATTAGTAGATGGGAAAACAAAAAGATTAAGTAACTTTCTGTGGTCCATGGTATAAATGATAATAATGAAAAAGAGGATTCGAACCTATTTTGACCTGAAATTTAGAGCTCCTGAGGCCAGAGAGTTAATTTTTTTAAATCTTATGTACAGGCTCAAATAAAGCTGTGTAATGAAGGCCCAGAATCTACAAATGTGTTCTCTTATTTAAAAAAAAGGTGAGTGGTGCTTGGGTGGCTCAGTTGGTTGGCATCCGACTCTTGTTTTCGGCTGAGGTCATGATCTCAGGTCATGAAATTGAGCAGAGTTTCAGCCTCCAGCTGGATGTGTAGCCTCTTTGAGATTCTCCCTCTTTCCCTCTGCTTTGGCTCCTCCCCCTGCTCACAAATCCTCTCTCTAAAATAAATAAAACCTTTTAAAAAATGAAATTAAACTTAAAATCTTTTAATTTAGAAGAAGTATTTCAGTTACCATTGCTGTATAACAAATCACACCAAAACTAAATAGATTAAAACTACAGGAATTATTATATTATAGTTTCAGGACAGGTTCTCTGGTTGGGATTATTTCAGAGCTCTTATGCAGTTGTAGTCAGACGGTAACTGAAACTAAGTGTGGGGCTGGAGAAGCTAGGAAGTGGCCATATATCTCTCTCTTTTAGGTAGTCCCTGGGCTTCTCCATGAGGTCTCTCTGCATTGGCTAACTTGAGTTTCCTCAAGTCATGTTGGTCTCAGGGCAGTTGGACTGCTTACATGGTGATGCAGGGTTCCATCGCTAATGTTCCAGATGCAAGGTGGAGGTACTATTGCCTTTCTGACTTAACCTCAGAAGTCATATAGCATCAATTCCGTCACATTCTGTTGGTTACAAGTGAAGCTCAAATCTATCCAGATTCTTTGGTAGGGAAATTAGACTCTACTTCATGATGGGGGAGTGGCAAGATTCTAGATGAACATGTGAGGTTAGGGATATAGCTATGGCTATCTCTATAAAATACAGTCTTACACAGTCTACTCTCTAACCCAACAATTCTCATCCCTTCCACAGGCAAAAAATGCTCAGCTCTTCCCAAGATCCCTCAAAAGTTGCATCCCATTTAGCATTAGTCTCAGGCTGAGGTTTATCATCTAAATTAGGTCTAGCTACAGTTGAGTCTCCTTAGGTAAGATATCTTAAACAAAGCACTTAAGTACCATTCCTCTTGGTCAGAAGTCCTGTGAACTAAAGAGACAGGTTATCTACCACCCACATATCTATCATATAATGATCAGACAAGCATAGATTAGCCACAGTAGACATTTCTATTTAAAAAAGATGGAAAAGTCATCAGTCCATAGAAATACTGAATTCCAGCCAGGTACATGTTGCCTGTTCTGTGAATAGGGCTCAGTTCTGCTCCCTGAGAGTTATTCTCCACGGCTCTTGGCTCTGCCCTCAAGGTTCTTATCCCCTCTGAGTCATTCATTCTTTTTATTTTTATTTTTTTCATTCTTTTTAATAAGTGACCTCTGTATAAAACTAATCTCAGTTTGATTCTTGCCTGTAATAGTTCTAGGGTCCAAAAGCTTCCTTACATTTTGTACAGTCCCTGTTCCTTTTATTTTTAAAATGACAATGGGTATCTGAAAAGAAATACATTTTTACTTCTATGAGACTATTGTCAATCTTTAGATATTCATAGAAACACAAAGGGAAAATGTCAATGACAAGCTACTTTATTGATTTAGTTTATTAGTTTACTAGTTAGAATAACTATGCAATACCAGCAGAGAAAAGAAAACTTTTTAAAAGTTGTATCATATTTTCAAGGTTGGTCTTTAAGGAATTTCAGGACAATTATTATCATGGTACATTAAGAGAAGGTGAGTTTTCTGTCAAATAGGTACTTGTGACTGACATACACGAGAGCAGACTTTTCTGATTGCTCTAAAAACTGTATGTAAAAAGAAATGAAGCAGGTGTTTTAAAATTTACTCTTTTATGAAAATGTCATAATGCTCATACTCAAACCTTCTGTGGTTTTTAAAAATCAGTATTGACCTTTTTGCCTCGTTGTATCCGAGAGAGCAAGATGGGTCACCAGCAGCTCTACTGGAGCCATCCCAGGAAATTGGGCCAGGGTTCTCATTTTTGGCACGTCTGCTCAAACCGGCATGGTATGATCCGGAAATATGGCCTCAATATGTGCTCCCGGTGTCTCCGTCAGTATGCAAAGGATATAGGCTTCATTAAGTTGAATTAAGTGAACTTCCTTGAATGGGTCATCCAAGATACCTACCTGCAGATATCCAAGATACCTACTTTAATGTCAACTCATTGTACATAGAATAAAAGTACTCAAATTATGAGTGCTTTAAAGTGGAAAAAAAAATCAGAATTGAATCAACATGCTAATATTATTCCAAATAAAAAATTACTTATTGGAAATACTTTTTAAAATTTCGATCAATCCTAATAAGCTTTATTATAGAGAAACTGGCTTGCTTTGCCCAGGATTTTCTTAGTTTCAAACTGAAAATTCCGTTTTCTGGGAATGTCACCCCAGTCACAGGTCACTTAAATACATGTTGCCATAAATACACAAAATACAAAACAAAGCCAAAAATAAGACTATGAATATGACTCATAAAATTTCAAATTTAAGTTAAAGGGGGAAGAATTGAATTAATTATACTGGTTATAAGAGTACAGTGTTTATACAAAGTGTCTTTAAAAGAAAAAATTCAGTGCTGCTTAATAATATTTTTGATATAACAATTACCAAAATTTACCTAAATAATAAAAAGGTACCTCTAAAAATTCCTCATAGCCATATATACTTAGAAGATGGTCTTTAGGGAATACTGGTCATTTGTACAAAAACAAAGAGTTTATGCAATTAGATTATTTTATTGAACTCACCTGTTTTTACAAGAGCAACTAAAGTAATATAAAGTCCTAAAAGGGGGGAAATGTAAATAAGTATGAAAATACATAAATAGGCACAAATTACACATATATTTAAATTTATATTGATGGTAAACAGTGTTCTCAAACTTTAATGTGTATACAAGTCACTTGAATATCTAATTAAAAAATATTCTGATTTATTTGGTCTGGGCTGGGCCTGAGACTGCATTTATAACAATCTTCTGGGTGATGCTGATACTGATGGTCCATAGTTCACATTTCAAGTGGCAAAATATTAGAGGCCAGAGATATTAATGGCCTAATAATTTAACCTAGGAGAAATGGATAAATTCCTAGAAACATACAATCTTCCAAAATGAAATCAGGAAGAAATAGGAAATTAGGACAGACCTATTACTAGTAATGAAATTGAATTGGTAATCAGAAAACTACCAGCAAATGAAAGTCCTAGACCAGATGGCTTCACAGGTGAAGGTAAACCACACATTTAAAAAAGAATTAATACTGGAGCACCTGGGTGGCTCAGCTGGTTAAGCATCCGACTTTTAATTTCAGCTCAGATCATGATCTCAGCGTCATGAGACTGAGCCCCAGCAATAGGTTCTGTGCTGGTCAAGGAGCCTGCTTGGGATTCTCCCTCTCTCTCTCCCTCTGCCCCTCTTCCCTGCCACTTACCATCTTCCTTTCTGGAAAGAAAGTAGGGGGGAGGAAGGAAGGAAGGAAAAGAAAGAGAGAAGAAAAGAGTTAATACCAAGCCAGCTCTCTGAGGGTCACTAGCATGAAGATCTCCCCCATGACAATGTCTTCATTAAGATTGAATGTGTTTTCCCAGAGAACTGCCAGTGCCCCAAGTCTCCAGTGTAGGAAGAGGTGTCCAACTCTCTGCTCTTTGTAGATATTCCTGCAAAAAAGGTTTACCAGTAGGAATTGCTCAGCAAGCAGTAAGAAGGAATTGCTCAGGGGTGGAGTAAGTGACCATGGATGCCCCTGTCATCTCTGTGACCCTTTGCCTGGCAGGAGGCTATGTCGCCACCATTGGAACAAAGTTCTGTGCTTTGAACTGGGAAGATTAGTCAACAGTTGTCCTGGCTACAGTAGATAAAGACAAGAAAAACAATCAGTTCAATAATGGGAAGGTGGATCCCCCTGGGAGATACTTTGCTGGCAGCATGGCTGAGGAAATGGCCCCAGTAGTTCTGGAGTGGTGCCAGGGGTCCCTGTACTCTCTTTTCCTGACCATCACATGGAAAAGTACCTTACCAGGTAGACATTTACAATGGTTTGGATTGATCCCTAGACCACAAAATCTATTGCATTGACAGCCTATCCTATTCTGTGGATGCCTTTGATTGTGACCTGCAAACAGGAAAGATCTGTTTAGTGTTTACAAACCGGAGAAAGAAGAATAAATTCCAGATGGAAGGTGTATTGATGCTGAAGGGGAGCTCTGGGTGGCCTGTTACAATAGTGGAAGAGTGACTCTTTTAGTTCCTAAGACAAGGAAAAGACTCCACACTGTGATGTTGCCTGTTGATAAAACAACTTCATGCTGCTTCAAAGGGAAGGACTACTCTGAAATGTACGTGACCTGTGCCCAGGGTTGAATGGACCCAAAGGGTATTCTGCAGCAGCCTGAAGCTTGTGGAATTTTTAAGATAACTGGCCTGGGGTCAAAGGAATTCCTCCCTATTCCTATGCAGGATGAAGCCTTCTTTCCTACTGGAGGAACTTTTGAAGACATGTAGAAAATTCTAGAGCTGAAATTTCAGTCTAGTTACCAAAAAATTAAAGAAATTATATTATTAACAGGGTTAAATTTTTATTTACTATTTTTGAAAGGTAGAGCATTTTAGTAAGGGGGTGTGGGTAGTTTTAATAATACACTACAAGGCCTTCTGCAAAGGTAGTATAGAAATGTAAAGAATTGTTCAATCAGCCTCTTGATTCTTTGCAAATTGCTAGAAAGGGAAGGGTGGGGACCATATCTGTTCTGCATTCCATACTTATCATACCTAAAGCTTCAAAAAACCTAATAAATAATGACCTAGCAGTGAAAAAAATAATAAAAAACTTAAAAAGAGTTAATGCCTATCTTCTCAAACTACTCCAAAAAATAGAAGAGGAAGGAAAACTTCTAAGTACATTCTAAGTGAAGCCAGCATTATCCTGATACCAAAACCAGACAAACACTACAAAAAAGAAAACTATAGGCCAGTATCTCTGATGAACATTGATGCACAAATTCTCAACAAAATAGCAACCAAATTCAGCAATATCTTAATAAAATCATTCACCAAGATGAAGTGGAATTTCTTCCAGGGATGCAAGGGTGGTTCAATATTTGCAAATCAACCAGTGTGATACATCACATTAAAAAGAGGAATGATTAAAAAAAAAAAAAAAAAAAGAGGAATGATAAAAACCATATGATCACCCCAACAGATGCAGAGAAAGCATCTGACAAAATACAACATCCATTCATGATAAAAAGTTTCAACAAAGTGGATTTAGAGAGAACATACTTCAACTAACAAAGGCCATATATAAAAAACCCACAACTAACATTATCTTCAATAGTGAAAAACTCAAAGTTTTTCCTCTAAGATCAAGAACAAGACAAGGATGTTCATTCTCATTACTTTTATGCAATACAGTACTGGAAATCCCAGCTGCAGCAATCTGACAAGAAAAAGTAATAAAAGGCACCCAAATTGGTAAGGAAGAAGTAAAACTGAATATTAAAGGAGATCCTTTGAGTAGACAGAGAGCCCCAAAATAACAAACACCAGAAAGGAACAGAGGCAATCTATAGGAACAATGCCTTTACAGATAGTACAATGACACTAACTTCATATCTTTCAAAAATTCCTCTGAATGTAAATTACTAAATGCACCTATCAAAAGACAATAGGGTATAAGACAAGACCCATCAATATGTTGCTTACAAGAGATTCAAAGACACCTCCAGATTGAAAGTGAGGGGGTGGAGAACCATTTATCATGCCAATGGGCATCAAAAGAAAGTTGGAGTAGCCATCCTTATATCAGAAAAACTAGATTTTATTTATATTATTTTATTTTTATTTTTTTGCAGATTTATTTATTTGACAAAGAGAGAGAGAGTGTGCACACAGCAGGGAGAGTGGCAGGCAGAGGGAGAAGCAGACTCCTCACTGAGCAGGGAGCCTGATGTTGGACTGGGTCCCAGAACCCTGGGATCATGACCTGAGTCAAAGGCAGACGTTTAACCCACTGAGCCACCCAGGTGCCCCAGAAAAACTAGATTTTAAACCAAAGACTGTAAGAAGAAATGAAGGAGGACACTATATCATAATAAAAGGGTCTATTCAACAAGAAGATCTAACAATTATAAATTTATGCCCCTAACTTGGGAGCAGCCAATTATATAAACCAATTAATAACAAAACTAAAAAAACTCATTGATAATAATATAAAATAGTAAGGGACTTTAACACTCCATTCACAGCAGTGGACAGATCATCCAAGCAGAAGATCAACAAGAAACAAGGGATCGAATGACACATTGGACCAAATGGACTTCACAGATACATTCAGAGCATTTCATCCTGAAGCAACAAAATGCACATGGAGCATTCGCCAGAATAGATCACATCACAAATCAGGTCTCAACTGGAACAAAAAGATTCAGATTGTAGCATTTCAGACCACAGTGCTTTAAAACTAGCTTGTAGTTTTTAGCTACAAGAAAAAATTTGGAAGGATGACAAATACATGAAGGTTAAAGAGCATCCTAGTAAAGAGTGAATGGGTCAACCAGGAAATTACAGAAGAATGTTAAAAAAGACATGGAAACAAATGAAAAACACATTAGTTCAGAACCTTTGGGATGCAGTAAAGGTGCCCCAAGAGGGAAATATACAGCAACGCAGGACTTTCTCAAGGAACAAAGATGTCTCAGGGCACCTGGGTGGCTCAGTCAGTTAAGCATCTGCCTTCGACTCAGGTCATAATCCCATGATCCTGGGATCGAGCCCCATATTGGGCTCCCTGCTCAGCTGGGAACCTGCTTCTCCCGCCCCCTCTGCCCCTCCTGCTTTCTCTCTCTCTTACTCTCTCTCAAATAAATAAAATATTTAAAAAAAAAAAAAAAGCGTGGCTGTACCAGTTTTCATTCCCACCAACAGTGTAAGAGAGTTCCTGTTTCTCCACATTCTCACCAATATTTGTTGTTTCCTGTCTTGTTAATTTTAACTGGGGTAAGGTCGCATCTCATTGTGGTTTTGATTTGTATTTATCTGATAGCTAGTGATGTTGAAAATTTTCTCATGTGTCTGTTAGCCATTTGTATGGAACAAGAAAGAAAGAAGAAAGAAAGAAAAGAAAGAAAGAAAAGAGGAAAGCCTCAAATACACAACCTAACACTACACTTAAAGGAGCTGGAAAAAGAACAGCAAATAAAGCCTAAATCCAGCAGGAGAAGAGAAATAATAAAGATTAGAGCAGAAATCAATGAAATAGAAATAAATTTTTAAAAAAGAATAAATCAATGAAACTAAGAGCTTGTTCCTTGAAAGAATTAACAAGATTGAGAAACCCCTGGCCAGACTTAACAAAAACAAAAGAGAAAGGATCCAAACAAATAGAATCATGAATGGAAGAGGAGAGATCACAACAAACACCAAAAAAATACAATTATAAGACATACTAACAATTATATGCCAACAAATTAGGCAATCTGGAAGAAATGGATGAATTCCTAGAAACGTAAACTCCCAAAATTGAAAAAGTAAGAAATAGAAAACCTAAACAGACCCAGAACCAGCAAGGAAATTAAAGCAATAATCAAAAATCTCCCAACGAACAAGAGTCTAGGGCTAGATGGCTTCCCAGGGGAATTCTACCAAACATTTAAAGAGGAATTAATATCTGTTCTTCTGAAATTGTTTCAAAAAATAGAAATGAAAGGAAAACTTCCTACCTGTTTCTATGAGGCCAGCATTACATTGATCCCAAAATGAAACAAGGACCCCACCAAAAAGGAGAATTACAGAATTACATCCCTGATGAACATGGATGCCAAAATTCTCACCAAAAAGCTAGCCAATAGGATCCAACAGAATATTAAAAGGATTCTTTACCACGGCCAAGTGGGATTTATTCCTGGGCTGCAAGTGTGGTTCAACATTTGTGAATCAATCAGTGTGATACATCACATTAATAAAAGAAAGGACAAGAACCGTATGATCCTCTAAATGCAGGAAAAGCATTTGACAAAATACAGCATCCTTTCTTGGTAAAAACTCTCCTTAGTGTAGGGATAGAGGGAATAGATCTTTTTTTTTTTTTTTTTTGAGGGAATAGATCTTAATATCATAAAAGCCATGTACAAAAAGCCCACAGTGAATATCATTTTCAATGGGGAAAAACAGAGCTTTTCTCCTGAGGTCAGGAACATGACAAGAATGCCCAGTCTCACCACTGTTGTTCAACATAGTACTAGAAGTCCTAGCCTCAGAAATCAGACAACAAAAAGAAATAAAAGGCATCAGAATCAGCAAAGAAGAAGTCAAGTTTTCATTCTTCACAGATGCCATGATACTATATGTGGAAAACCCAAAAGACTCCACCCAAAAATTGCTAGAACTCAAACAGGAATTCAGCAGTGGCAGGATATAAAATCAATGCACAGAAATCAGCTGCATTTCTATACACTAACAATGAGACAGAAGAAAGAGAAATCAAGGAATTGACCACATTTACAATTGCACCAAAAACCATAAGATATTTAGGAATAAACCTAGCCAAAGGAGTAAAGAATCTCTACTCTGAAAACTATAGAACACTTATGAAAGATTGTGGAAGACACAAAGAAATGGAAAAACATTCCATCCTCATGGATTGGAAGAACAAATATTGTTAAAAAGTCCATGTTACCCAAAGCAATCTACACATTCAACGCAATCCCTGTCAAAATACTATCATCATTTTTCACAAAGCTAGAACAACAATCCTAAAATTTGTATGGAAAAGACCCTTAGTAGCCAAAGGAATGTTGAAAAAAGAAAACCAAAGCTGGAGGCATCACTTCAAGCTGTATTACAAAGCTATAATCATCAAGACAGTATGATACTGGCACAAAAACAGACACATAGATCGATGGAACAGAATAGAGAACCCAGAAATGGACCCTCAACTCTATGGTCAACAAATCTTCAACAAAGTGGGAAAGAATATCCAATGGAGAAAAGACAGTCTCTTCAACAAATGGTGTTGGTAAAATTGGACAGCCACATGAAGAATAAACCAGGCCCACTTTCTTACACCATACACAAAAATAAATTCAACATGGATGAAAGACCTAAATGTGAGACAAGAATCTGTCAAAGTCCTGGAGGAGACCACAGGTAGCAACCTCTTTGACCCAGGCCACAGTGACTTCTTGTTAGATAACATCTCCAAAGGCAAGGGAAACAAAAGCAAAAATGAACTGTTGGAACTTCATCAAGATAAAAAGCTCTTGTACAGCAAAAGAAATAGTCAACAAAACTAAAAGGCAGTCTATGAATGGGAGAAGATATTTGCAAATGTCTTATCAGATAAAGGGCTAGTAATCAAAATCTATAAAGAACTTACCAAACCAACACCCAAAAAAACAAATAATCCAGTTAAGAAATGGGCAGAAGACATGAACAGACATTTCTCCAAAGAAGACAGACAAATGGCCAACAGAGACCTGAAAAAATGCTTAACATCATCCAACATCGGGGAAATACAAATCAAAACTACAATGAGATACCACCTGACACCAGTCAGAATGGCTAAAATTAACAACTCAGGAAACAACAGATGTTGGGGAGGATGCAGAGAAAGGGGAACCCTCTTATGTTGTTGGTAGGAATGCAAACTGGTAGACCCACTCTGGAAAATAGTATGGAGGTTCCTCAAAAAGTTAAAAATAGAGCTACTCTATGACCCAGCAATTGTACTACTAGCTATTTATCCAAAGGATACAAACGTAGTGATTCAAAGGGACACCTGCACCCCAATGTTTTAGCAGCAATGTCCACAATAACCAAAATATAGAAAGAGGCCAGATGTCCATCAACAGATGAATGGGTAAAGAAGATGTGGAGAGATATATATATCTCCACATATATCGACATATATCCATATATATATATATATATATATATATATATCCACACACACATATATAATACATATATATATACATATATATGCATATATATACACATACATATCACACATATATAATGGAATATTACTCAGCCATCAAAAAGAATGAAATGTTGCCATTAGCAATGATGTTGATGGAACTAGAGGGTATTATGCTAAGTGAAATAAGTAAGTCAAAGAAAAATACCATATGATTTCATTTCATTCATGTGTGGAATTTAAGAAGGAAGGCAGATGAACATATGGGAAGGGAAGGAAAAGTAAAATAGGAGGAAAACAGAGGAAGCCAAACCATAAGAGACATTTAACAATGGGAAACCAACTGAGGGTTGCTGGAGGGGAGGTGGGGGGGGGATGGGGTAATCGGGTGATGGGCATTAATGAGGGCACTTGAAGGAATGAGAACTGGGTGTTGTATGTAACTGATGAATCATTAAATTCTACCTCTGAAACTTGTAATACAGTATATGTTAAATTTTAACTAAATTAAATTTTAATTTTAAAAAGTGTCAAAAAAGTTAAAAAATTTAAAAAGAAGTAAAACTGTCACTATTTACAGATGAATTAATACTATATATGGAAAATCCTAAAGACTCCACCAACAAACTATTAGAACTGATAATTGAACTATTAGAACTGATAATTGAACTATTAGAACTGATAATTGAATTAAGTAAAGTTACAGGATATTAAATTAATATACATAAATCTATTATGTTTCTATGCACTAAGAACAAAGTTGCAGAAATAGAAATTAAGAAAGCAATCCCATTTACAATTATACCAAAAAGAATAAAATATCTAGGAATAAACTTAGTCAGTGAAATGAAACACCTGTATTCTGAAAACTATAAGACATTGAAGAAAGAAATTGAAGATGACACAAAGGTAAAGGTATTCCATGCTCATGGATGGAAGAATTATTATCATTAAAATGACCATACTACCCAGAGCAATCTATGGATTCAATGCAATCCCTATCAAAATGCCAACAACATTTTTCACAGAACTAGAACAAATAAGCCTAAGTATGTATGGAATCACACAAGACCATGATTAGCCAAAGTAATCTTGAGAAAGAAGAACAAAGCTGTAGGTATCAGAATCTCAGATTTCAAGATATACTACAAAAAAATTTATGTAACTCAACATCAAAACAAATAATCTGATTAAAATGGCAGAGAGCTTGAATAGACATTTTCCAAAGAAGATATATAGATGGCAGACATATGAAAAGGTGTTCGACATCACTAATCATCAATAAAATGCAAATCAAACTCACAATGAAATATCACTACACACCAGGTAGTATCAAAAAGATAAGAAAAAACAAGTGTTGGTGAGGATATAGAGAAAAGAGAATTCTCATGCACTATTATTGGGAATGTAAATTGGTGCAGCCACTATGGAAAACATTATGGAATCTCCTCAAAAATTTAAAAATAGAATTATATGAGCCAGTAATTCCACTATTGGGTATTTACCTAAAGAAAACAAGGCATTAATTCAAAAAGATATCTTCACCCTTATGTTTATTGCAGCATTATTTCCAAGATATGGTAGCAACCCCAATGTCCATCAATAGATCAATGAATGAAGAAGATGTGATGCACATGTGTGCACACACACACACAGACAGGAATATTATTCAGCCATAAAAAATGATATCTTACCATTTGCTACAACATGGATGTATCTAGAAGATATAATGCTAAGTGAAAAAAGTCAGAGAACGACAAATACCATATAATATCACTTATATATTTTTTATATGAGATCTAAAAGCAAAACAAATGAACAAACAAAAAAACAAGTATACTTATTTTTTGTTTAAAGATTTTATTTATTTATTTGAGAGAGAGAGAGAGAGAGAAAGAAGATAGACTGAGACAGTAAGAGAGAGCACGAGTGGGGAGGAGAGGGTGAATCAGGCTTCCAGCTGAGCAAGAAGCCCAATGCGGGGCTCCATCCCAGGACCCTGGAATCATTACCTGGGCCCAAGGCAGTGGCTTAGCCAACTGAACTACCCAGGTGCCCCACAAATGTACTCTTAAATACAGAGAACAAACTAACAGTTCCCAGAGAGGAGGTGTGTGGAGAGGAGGGTAAAATAAAGGGGATTAAAGGGTATGAACTTCCAGTTATAAAATAAACTAGGCAGAAGATGAAAAGTACGGTATAGGGAATATTGTCAGTAATATTGTAATAACGCTGTATTGTGACAGATGGTGAATACCCTTATGGTGGTTAGCATTGTCAAATCAGTGTTATACACATGAAACTAATAGCACACGGTACATCAATTATACTTCAATTTTAAAAAAGAAAGATATAAAGAACAATGGCCAAGTGCTTTAACCATTTGACACTTTAGCTAATTGAAAAGTTTAAATATCACTAAATTGCACACCTGAAACTAATGTAACATTGTGTCAACTATAATCAAATTTTTAAAAAGTTAAAGATATATGTGTAGATCGTATATGTTAGGTGAGGGATGTCCTAGATTAGATGGACAGATAAACTTTTCCAACAAAACAATCTGTGTCTGTGATTTAATCACCCAACCCAGAGCTGGAGTGGGATACCGGAGTGTGTTTTCTAGATAAACTCTGCAATTAGGTAGCTGTGTGACTTCTTTAAAGCTTTTGCAACTCATTTTAATTTGCTGAATTGAGGGGGGATAAGACTGTCATCAAGAATTATTTGTTGAATATCTTCTATTTATAAGTCATCCTTATGTAATTTAGTGTTTTAGTGTAAAGCAATTTTAATCATGGCATAACTCATAGTAAGAGAGTAACACATTACTTGGACCATGCAATTTACTTTCATAGAGAATATTTCTAAGATTACTGACTGTGATCTGAAGTCTCAGGTGACTTGGTATACTTGCAAGTATAAGGCAACGATTAGGATTCCTCTTCTCAGCAGAATCTTCTTTTTTTTTTTTTTTTTTTAATTTTTTTTTTTTAAGATTTTATTTATTTGACAGGGAGAGAGATCACAAGTAGGCAGAGAGACAGGCAGAGGGGGGGGGGGGAAGCAGGCTCCCTGCTGAGCAGAGAGCCCGATGCGGGGCTTGATCCCAGGACCCTGAGATCATGACCTGAGCCGAAGGCAGAGGCTTTAACCCACTGAGCCACCCAGGCGCCCCTCAGCAGAATCTTCTAACAAAATATTTAAGCTTTTCATATCTTACCCTTTCCACAGACTCCCAAATGAAAGCACTGTCTGAACATCCCTAGAAAACATGAACTTGGAGTTAAAAAGGGTACACAATCATCCCTTCAGAATAATCATTTGTTTATGGTTAACAGGTGTACTCACCTGAGTGTGCACCAGAATCCAGGAGGAATGTATATAAAATTCCCAGATGGGTTCAATTTTATAGTAAGGGATTTAAATCGCAATTTAAATGTTATTCTACTGGGGATTTTTTTTTTTTTTCATAGCCTCAAATCTTAGCATGGAATTGTTTTTTCATGTGCTTTGTTTCGGTGAACATCTGAGGTCATAATTGAGTCAAGAAAGGATTATCTATTAAGCAAAACACTAAAGTTCAAACGTTTATTTTTGTACAGCAAGTGGTTTGACAATCCATGGATTCATCTGTCATTTCTCTAATTCTGTGGCTGAGAGCATTTGAGATGTACGTGTACAAAATTTCTTCATTTAAATTTTGTCTTTGGTTGTACTTCTTACGTTAGTTCCATGTAACAATATTCTATGTTCTAATTCTTCATTTTCTTGGTATCTTTCACTGCTAACACTTAAGGATTTAGAGGAAGAGGGAGAAAGTCAAGGTTTTCTTCTCAGGTCCTAGAGCTTAATTCAGTTTTCTCTCTCCTAGCTACACTTTCCCTCAACAGTCATATATGGAAAGCAACATTACTACAGTCATTTCTCTGGAAATGGTTTCTTTCTTTTTTTTTTTAAACTCAGGACCCTGAGATCAAGACCTGAGCTGAGATCAAGAGTCAGATACTTAACCAACTGAGCCACCCAGGTGCCCCAATGGAAATGGTTTCAAGTTCAAAGAGTTAACTACAAAGGAGGTCTCTGTGTCCTGTTTAGGAATTATTTGTATTTATTGCTTAGTTTACTTATATTAGAATTTTAGTTAATTATATCTTTATAAAAACAACACATTTGGAAATGTGATAAGTCATTATTTTGCAAATTTGAGTCAGGGAATTTGCATTTAGGATTAAGAATTATGATACAGTTACTATTAACAAAAATGATTGTTTTTATTGCATTTTTATTATGAGTGAGTCACTAAGCTAAGTGCATTGCCTTATCTCATCTCTCCAAGAATCCTAGGAGGTGGCCATATCATAATCAACACTTCACAAATATGAACAATTAGTGATTTCCTAGGTCAACAGTGAATGAGTAGCAAACCTGAGAGTGGAGCTCAGATCTGTCAGATTCTAAAACCAAGGGCCTTAACCACCAGTGGTTCTCAGCTGGGGGTGATTTTGTCCTCTCCACCCAGGGAACATTTGGCAACTGAGGTTGCTACTGGCATCTAGTGGGTACAGGACCAGGGATGCTGAAAAACATCCTATAATGCACAAGACAGCCACTCATAGCAAAGAATTATCCAGCTCCCAAAGTCATTAGTGTCAAGGTTGAGAAACCCTTATATATCCAAATACTTTTCTAAATCAACTAATGGATTATCCTGAAACTTTCACTTTGCTTGCCATGTGGCATTCAAGGTAAAACCTATCTAAATTTATAGGCTCCAGGTGAATTTGAATTCTTTGACTCTGGAAAACAGAGTATGTTCCATTGTGAAGTAGCCATCTTTATTGTTTGACAACAGAAAACATACTTTTAAATATAAACATATGAGCTACAATTTAATCAAGGACAAGAACCCAAGTTAAATTTGTGTTAAATTTACATTCAAAACCCATAAAAAACAAAACTGAAAATAGCAAAAAGACAAAGCAGGTATGTGAATTTAGATCTTTTAAGACGAAGTTAGGAAAGTTTCCATTGCTATAATTTTTTCAACTAGAAAATTGCTTCCCTCCCCCTTGATTTATATATTTTTCCAAGATGATTATGTAAATCATATGATTAGTTCTAGATATTCCAACAAATTTCTCAATAGCATATTCTTTGGATTAAAAGAATATACTCTATATCAGAGTTACTTGAACAAAAAAGATATAAGGAACTGACAGGATAATGTAAACCCAAACACCTCACTAAGCATAGTTTGTGCAGCTTGCATATGACATTCTCAAAGAAGGAAGAAAAGCATTGATTTATATTCTGGCTTAGTTTTCTTATCTCAAGCTGGACTAGAGGTCTACTTCATTTCTGGACAAAGTCCTTCTCTACCAATTTAGCAGAAGTCCCCATTCTTTCATTTAGTCCATGCTTTATCAAAGTTAAAGTTTTCTTTCTAACTTCTCCAAATCACTAAAGAGAGTTAATTCCTCAGTCTAGATGTATCAGTTAGAGTTGTAACATTGCAAGCAACAGGCAGCAGTCGGATCAAAAAACAAGGCTTCAGAAAGAACTGTAACTAGAACAACAAGGGATATCTATGGAACAGACACTGATGAGAAAGTCTGCTCAAAATACCAGTGTTGAGATAAATGAGCTTGAAAAATCTTCCTTCTTTGTGTCCCTCAATTAAAGATTCACATCCCAAACCCTGATTTGCCTGGGTTGGGCCAAATCTGTACTCTTTGCCAGGGGTGACAGGGCACTGTAATTGGGACCCTCACACATCTCATAGGGAAGGCGTAGTTTCTCAGTGAAAAATCATGATGTCATTGAAGAAGGACTCTAGTCAAGCAAAAATAGTAGCTGTCCGTTATACTGGCATTCTTTTTTCCCCCTCTCCTGATTATCTTAAAACTCTGAGAAGTATATTTCTGGATCTTCCAATTTTCATACTACACTTCTTGATGGTTCTACCAATCCTTTCCTATCACGTGCACATAATGATCTATTCCTGCCCTCTCCTTATATTACCATGCTTCCTCCTTTTTTCTCGCTAGTGAGAAAGCCCAAAACCACCTCCTCTGTGGAAATCCAAGGGTGGAAATTGGGTATATGTAATAGCTAACTAACATAATAAAAAAAAGGGTGGGAGAAAGAAATTGGGTATATGTTGGGGTGCCTGGGTGAATCAGTTGGGTAAGTGTTTGCCTTTGGCTCAGGTCATGATCTCAGGGTCCTATTGAGCCCCATGTCAGGCTCCCCGCTCAGCAAGGAGTCTGCTTCTCCTTCTCCCTTTGCTCCTCTCCACTCTCTCCCTGCTTGTGCTTTCTGCTCTCTTTCTCTCTGAAATAAATAAAATCTTAAAAAAAAAAGAAATTGGGTATATGTAAAACTTATAAAATAAGAGTGAAACTACAGCTGAAATTTAATAATTGTCTTTCCAGATATTCAAGTAGGTATTTTTCACACCATGATTCATGGTACTTCAAAATTCCATGCTAGATATAATAGAAGGATTATATTTGATTTTAATACAGATCCTCACTGCGATATCCATGTCTGATTCCAGTATCACCCAGAAATTAGAGACTTAAAGCAGGAAAAAAGAATGCTTCCTACAGTAATCTAAAAGGCACACATCATGAAGGAATGCAGACATTTAAATATTCTGCTGAGACATGATCCATAACTTCAAAATAACGACTAAAGTGAAAAAACTAAAGGAAGTAATAGCGCACCTGAAACCCTGGCCATGGTACCAAAGTAGATGCAAAACTGAGAAAACCTGAGACAGTGTACTTTTGCAGTAACATAAAGAGCCAGAAAGTGTGTGTATAAAACTAATGTGTGTAAATGCTGTGTATGCATGTATGGAACTAGGGGAAGATGTAGGGAAGAAAATTAATAGGTAGCAATTTTTCTATGTATGATAAAACCCTATTTAACAACCTTGTTTAAGATTTGAAATGATGGGAAAACATATTGTAAAATACCATTTACAAAGAAATTTCACAAAGTAAAGATAATGAAACATTTTCTCTATATAAACATCTTATTCTTCCTTGAAATCACAAACAGCTGCAGTATATTCTGACTAATTACAACTGAATCATAAGGAACACAGCATGATAAGAACTCTAAGTAATATCAGTATGGTGCAAGTTGATTTTAAACCCTGAAGTTCTATGTAATTCAGGTTTTATTCATACTTGGGTCATCAATTTTAAAGGAAAAATACTGATGTTAATTTGAGTCATTTCCTAATGTGGCTAAATGTCTTTAGCACTGTGGAATATTTTAACAAATGGTAAAGCATTATTTGGTAAGATGCCACTTCATAAGAATTTATGGTTATTATATACTGGCGGAGTTTACCTTTGCATTATCAATGGAAATGGAAAAATTTTTCAGAGAAATGCTTAATACCTTAATAATGAGGGCTGTTTTCAAGTGCCGATTTAGCATCAAAGATCTGTTCTTTACTTATGAAAGTATAAAACTGAAGGATTTGGAGGGTCCTTACAGATGAGAAAGCATTCCAAGAGGGTAAATGTACTTATCTAATAAGTAGACTAGTAACTAATTTATTTAATCCATAATCCTTGCCTTTGCAAATACACCTCTTCTAATGAATCTTACCTCTTAAATTGTGAATTTACGGGGATCTCTAAGGTTCAGGGACTAGAGAACATTTATTCCTGCTCTCCCCTATTCATCAGGCTATCACCAAGACTCCAGAACTTCCTATGAGCCCAATCGTGTGATGAAATGTCGAGACAACACACCATACAATATGTTATCCTGAACACATATGGTGCCAGACAAAAACAACTAAGTTAAATCCTGGAAAACAATCCAAAGTCCTATATAACTAAGAGGTAAAGTAGGACAGACAGACTCCAAATGTCATAAAGAGCCAGCTACTTGGAAAAAGAAGCCAGGGTAATTTCACAAAGAACAACTTCATCCACCTTCAGATTTTCCCTAGGCTCCAAAACCAGAAACTAGACTGTGAAACATGAAGGCAGTAGAGAAATCTGAAGCTCAGTTCATTCTTATCACTTAAGCAGAACCTTCCTTTTCACCTAAACTTCAACAGTGTGCATCTAAGTGCTTTTAAGTTTCTCCTTCAATCTTATAATTAGTTGTATTCCAATACTTATGTTATTTCAATACAGCTTTCCACCAATATTTTGATAGATTATGGTCATTTTAAAAAGGCACTAAGATGTTATGAGATTGTGATAGCTTACCTACAGTTCTATCAGATAATTAAATTCCAGACATGAAATTTTTGACTTGTCAATTAAAGTAATATTTCCTTTTCACCCTGAAACTAGTGTGTGATGAGGCCAGGTACTTATTAACAAACCATTGCCTTTTACCCAGAGGGGGAAAACCATCTGAGACTAGGAAAGTGAAGGTGTTAACTATATAATTTTAAATGAATTCATTGCCTGTCTTTTAAAGAGATTCTTAGAACTTATCTGGCTTCATCAACCTTCCTAGGTTTTTATCTAGTTCGTTTATACCCTTTGTTTAAATCTCAGCTGAAATCCCTCCTATGGGTTTCCCCAATGATAGTTGCTCCCCTTTGGATTTCTCAGTGTTGTGGAACATGTCCCACCATGTTCCATTAACCATAACGATCATAACTGAGGTAGACTCTCCCTTGCCAGCATCACCACTTACTGTTACCTGTTTTTGTAAGTCATTATCAGATGCTCTAGATCCGTAGATACCTGTCCAATCGGCTTCATTGTCAGGACCAAGAGCTGAGACAGCTCCCCAGTGCCTTTGTGGCTCTAGATGCTGAATCCAGTGCCATTTTAGCATCTCCATACCATCAGCTATCTCAGATTAAGTAATGTTTTGTGCCTCTTTAAATAGTCTAAGTGTAGAATAATCATGTCACACTAACCCCCTACATATTTGAGCCTTCTTTATGTTCAGCCACATTTCATACTTGAGCAATGTTTTAGCCATATTTTTATTACAAAAATTTTTTAAACAGAAAAGCTAAAAAAATAGTGCAAAAACATATGCCCACCATCCAACAACCTAAATTCAATGGTTAACATTTGTCATATTTGTTTTATCTATCTGTCATCTATCTATATCTATCTTACTGAATTATTTGAGAATAAATTTCAGCAATAATGTTACTCCTAAATATTTCAGCATGTGTACAGAAGAGGGGAATTTTCCTACATAACCATAATACTATTTAACACATAACACATAACACAACTGATATATAATCAGTTTACCTAACCAGCCAGTCTATCTAACTTACCCAATTTCCCCCAATATACCTTGCAACTGCTTTTTCAAGCCAGGATTCAGTCAAAATTCACATATTTCATTTGGCATCACTAGTTTCTTTCAGTCTAAAACAATTCCCCAACATTATTTTTTTAATGATTTTGACATTTTCATGAGATTAGGCCAATTGTCTTGTAAAATATCTCATATTCTACACCTGTCTGATTGTTTTCTTCTTGGATTTTTAACTTTTCCTTTACACTCTATATTCCTTATAACTGGTAAGTTAGATCGGCAGTCTCGGTTATATTCAAGTTAAGCATTTCTTTCAAGAATATTTTCTAGGTGATCCTGAGTAATTATATTACAACACATCAGGAGGCATATAATTTCAGGTTTCCCTTCTCTTGGTTATGAAAAATTGATCACCAGATCTCTCCATTGCTAAGATCTACTTTTCCCTTTGTAATTAGCAAGTAAATTGTGGGGGTGAATGCACTGTTGAGAACAATACCATGCATTTCCCAATGACAATTTCTCATTTATCATTCTTTGATGATCCTTTATTGGAACAATCATTTCATTGGGATTGCAAAATTGTGGTTCTCTTACAATATATAAATATATATTTTTTTACATTTATTGGCTGTTCGTCTTCCATAATAAAGTGGGCATGGTAGTTGTACACTGAGAACTATCATAACATTGTACATCAACTATACTCAAGCAAAAATTTCCCTGTCATTTTCCCTCTCTTGGGCATCCCTGAGACACAATATTATCGAAAGTAAGCCAATTAATAACCTTAATGGCCTTTAAGTATTTAAGCAAAAGGAAGAATCCTGCATCTGTCACTTTAAGTCAAAAGCTAGAAATGATTAAACTTAGTGAGAAAAATATGTCAAAACCCAACATGGGTAAAAAACTAGGCCTCTTGCTTCAAATAGTTAGCCAGTTGTGAATGCAAAGGAAAAGTTCTTAAAGAAAATTTAAAGTGCTACACCAGCGTACACATGAATGATAAGAAAGTAAAACAGTCTTATTGCTGATATGGAGAAAGTTTTAGTGTTCTGAATAGAAGGTCAAACCCATCACAACATTCCCTCAAGCCAAAACCTAACCCAGAGGAAGGCCTTAACTCTCTCCAACTATACGAAGGCTGAGAGAGGTGAGGAAGCTGCAGAAGAAAAGTTTGAAGCTAAGAGAGAGGTTGGTTTATAGAATTTAAGGAAACAAGTTGTCTCTATAACATAAAGCACAAGGTGAATAAGCAGGTGCTGATATAAAAGCTGCAACAAGTTATCCAGAAGATCTAGCTAAGATAATTAATGACGGTAGCTACACTAAACAATAGATTTTCAACATAGATGAAACAGCCTTTAATTGGAAAAAGATAACATCTAGGACTTTCGTAGCTAGAGAGAAGTCAATGGCTGGCTTCAAAGCTTCAAAGGACATGCTGACTCTCTTGTCAGGGGCTAATGCAACTGGTGATTTTAAGTAGAAACCAATAGTCATCTACTATTACAAAACTCCTAGGATCTTAAGAATTATGCTAAATCTATTCTCCCTGTGCTCAATCAGTAGAATAACAAGGCCAGGATGACAGCATATCTGTTTAGAACATGGCTTGCTGGATATTTTAAGCCCACTATTGACACCTACTGCTCAGAAAAAAGGGATTCTTTTCAAATTATTACTGCTCATTGACAAGGCACCTGGTTACCCAAGAGTTCTGACAGAGATGGGCGAGATTAATACTGTTTTCATGCCTGTTAACACAACATCCATTCTGCAGCCCATGGATCAAGAAACAATTTTGACTTTCAGGTCTTATTATTTAAGAAATACATTTTGCAAAGCTGAAGCTGCCATAAATAGAATTCCTCTGACGGATCTGCAGAGTAAATTAAAATACCTTCTGCAAAGGATTCACCATCTACATGTCTTTAAGAATATGCATGATTCATGGGAAGAAGTGAAAAAAATCAGCATTAACAGAAGTTTGAAAGAAGTTAATTCCAACCTTTATGGATAACTTTGAGGGGTTCAAGACTTTAGTGGAGGAAGTAACTACAGATGTGGTGGAAATAGCAAGAGAACTAGAATTAGAAGTGGCACCTGAAGATGTAACTGAGTTATTGCAATCTCATGGTAAAACTTTAATGGACGAGGAGTTGCTTCTTATGGATGAGCAAAGAAAGTGGTTTCTTGAGATAACATCTATTCTTGGTGTTAAGTTTGTTGAAATGACAACAAAAGATTTTAGCAAATTACATAAACTTAGTAGATAAAGCAGTGGCAGGGTTTGAGAGAATTGACTGCAATTTTGAAAGTTCTGCTATGGGTAAAGAAGATTTTAAATAGCATTGCATGCTACGGAGAAATTGTTCCTGAAAGGAAGAGTCAGTCAATATGGCAAGCTTCAGTGTTGTCTTATTTTAAGAAATTGCTACAGCCTGGTCGGTCAGCAGCCATCACCTACATCAACCAACACTCTGGTCAGCCAGCAGCCATCAACAACGAGGCAAATCCCCATCAGCAAAAAAATTATGATTCATGGAAAGCCCAGATGATGGTTCGAATTTTTTAGCAATAGAGTTTGTTTGTTGGTTTGTTTGTTTGTTTTGAGAGAAGGGGGGGAAAGGAAGAGGGAAAGAGAGAGAGAATGTTAAGCAGGCTCCACGCCCAGCATGGAGCTTTTTGCAGGGCTCCATCTCACAACCCTGAGACCATGACCCTTATCATGACCTGAGCTGAAATCAAGAATCAGGCCCTTAACAGACTGAGTCACTCAGGTGCCCCAGCAATTGAGTATTTTTTAAACAAATTATGTACATAAATTTTTAGACATAATGCTATTGCACACTTAATAGACCACAATATAGTACCAAGATAAGTTTTATACACACCGAGAAACCAAAAATTCATTTGAATTGCTTTCTTGCAATATTTGTTTTATTAGAGTGGTCTGGGATGAAATCCACAGTATCTCCCAGGTATGCTTGTACTGTGGCAAAGGTTACTTGAAACAATTTTTTTCTCTGAATTATATCACTAATTTAAAATAGAGCCACATATATTTATTTTGGTTTCTCTCCAATTTCAGAGTTTAACTTTTCCAGTTTTTTAAATCTTTTAATATATTTGATATTTATGCAGTTCAAAATTTGAAAAATTATATAAAAAGAAAGATGTACTTAATAAATTCTTGCTTCCTTCCATCTACTCCTACTTCGTTCTTCCCATTCATCTGCTGGAGGGTACCATTTTTAAGTTTTATTTTTGCAACACAACACATTTACTGTTCTGCACCTTGTTTTTTCCACTGAACCTTATTACATAACAATACATAGAGATAGTCTTCATTTCCTTTAAGGTCTGCAGAGTACTTCATTGGGTGTATGTGTCATAGTTTATAACACCACCCCTGTGGATGAACATCTAAATTATTTTTAACCTTCTGATATTATAAGACAGCATCAATAAATAACCTTGTGCATATGTTGTTTTGTATTTGTGGAGCTATATCTCTTTGGAGATTGTTGGAAGTGAGGTACTTAGGTCAAAGGAAAATGTAAAGATAATTTTGTTAGATATTGTTAACTTCTGCTTCAGAGGGGTTTTGCTGTTTTGCACTTCTATCAGTAATGTATGCCTCATTGAGTTGTTAGCAATGTTTGGATAAGCACCAATCTGATAAGTAAGAAATATTTCAGTGTAGTTTTAATTTGTACTTTTCTTTTTTTTTTTTTTTAAGATTTTATTTATTTATCTGACAGAGAGAGATCACAAGTAGGCAGAGAGGCAGCCAGAGAGAGAGGGGTAAGCAGACTCCCCACTGAGCAGAGAGCCTGATGCGGGGCTCGATCCCAGGACCCTGAGACCATGACCTGAGCTGAAGGCAGAGGCTTTAACCCACTGAGCCACCCAGGCGCCCTAATTTGTACTTTTCTTAATATGAAAGAGATTAAGTATACTTTCAGGTGCTCAAGAGCCTTTTGTCTCTTTTTATCAATTGTCTATGTCTTTTGTCCAATTTTCTATTAGAGTTTTGAACATTTCCTTCACTATTTTAAGATCTTTTTCATATTAGAACAGAGTAGTGATTCTCGAGTGGAAATGATTTGCTTCCTTTCTTGCTCCCCTCCCCAGGATATTTGGCAATGTCTGGAAGCATGTTTGGGTGTTACAGCTGGGGAGTGGGTACTATTGGCCTCTAGAAGGTAGAGTCCAAAGATGCTGCTAAGCATTCTACAATGCACAGGACACCCACACAACAAAGACTTATCTCGCCCCAAATGTCAAAAGTGCTGAGGTTGACAAACAGTGGGTTAGATCTTTGTGAATTGCAAATATTTCCTCTTGATTTGTCCTCTGATTTTGCTTCTAATAGCATGTTTTATCTTTTTTTAAAGTAGTTTATTTTCTCATTCTTTTCTCTTTTTGCTTCATATTTTAAGTCGATAGTTAGACTTTCCCAACTCTCAGGTAATAATAGAATTCACTGTTTTCTTCTTGAACTTGTGTGATTTTATTTTTTATATTTATGTAAAATTAATCTTGAGATAATATGTGAAGTAGGATTCAGTTGTTTTTGCTTTTTTTAAATGGCTATCAAGCCTTACTAATATCATTTGTTTTAAAGATCATCCTTTTCAACAGTGATTTGAGATGACAACTTTATCACATCCCAATTTCCATATATACCTGAGTCTATTTCTGGACTTTTCATTTGTGTCATTGTCCTTCTGTCTACTCGTGAAGCAATACCACACTGTTTTAATTATAGAGGCTTTACAACAGAGGGAAGATGTAGCAGAGGATTTTACAGATGATGGAAGAGTAGAAAAGCCAAACAGAGGGCACTGAGCTATTAGAATCCCTAGGCTGAGACAAAAAAGGAGGTGGTAGTGTTATCAGAGCCCAGACCAACAAAACCAAGGATGTAATAATGGAACCTTGGAAAAGAAACAGTCCTAGTGGAGATGGTTCCCAAGACAGAAAGAGAAGGAGAGAAATACTCCTGGCTTCTCCCTTCCTAACCTTTCTAGTCTCTCATAAGAGCTTCCCATTGGCTATTCGAGGCCACCCAGAAACCAGCTGAATTGGAATTCTGGGAAAGACAACCCACAGGGATCTGCCTCATGTAATGCAGAACAGAAGAGCAAAGGCAGGTAAATCCAGGCCCAGCAATACTGGCTTTCTTAGTTCAGAGGCTACTTCTGTGGATATGTGAAGGAATTTTTTTTTTTTTTTTTTAGTCTGTTTTGTTTTTATTTTGTTGATTTTTCTGCTTGTCTTTTGTTAATTTTTTTGGCCATTTTTGTTTCATATGCCCCTTATTTTAAGCTTTTCTTTGTCCCCCTTAATAGCAAATCTTCAAGAAACACCTGAACTACCTAGAGTGCCTCTTTCTGCATCAGAAGTACCTGATAGAGACGACTTCCAATCTTGTCTGCTGCCTAAGTTCCTTTCTTCTAATGCCCCAGTATTCAGTACTCTGATCTACCAGACCTTAGGATTGTTCTGAATATTTCACTTAGAATTGGATACCTACCAACCTTAAACTCAGGGAAGTATGGCTCTTGTCTCAGGCCCTTTGACTTCAGGGTTCCCAATCTTTAGAGTGCCTTCTTGAAAGCCCTGGTCCCCATTGCTTGCCTTTGAGGCACTCTGTAACTCTCTACTCTGTACATGGAATCATCAGATGCCCCCAAGGAGCTCTGGGACTGACACATTTCTGTGGCCAGTCCCAGTACTAGGAGGGTGGCCTGGTGAGTGGACCATTGCTGCTGGCCACTACAGTATTTCTTTTGTGAAGTCACATGAAACTGATACACCAAAATAGTGCTGACATGATGATTTGGATGACTGTCACTCACATCAGGCACGACACATTTCAGGCTCTGGCTACCAGCCATCTGTCACTCACCCTTGGGCATGAACCATGGGTCTGTGCATCAGCTATCACTAGTCTCTATTTGACCATTGTACTGCCTCCAGTCTGTAGCACTTGGGGGCAGGAGAGACTGCTGGAGGCATCCTTGATCCTAGGTAGTCCCAACCACTCCCACCCAGGATGCTTATCCCAACTCTACAAGCTCCATGCCACATGTCAGGTAGTACTCTGGGGTTGGCCATGCTGCTCTCCCCCAAGACCTTTCCAGATTTCCATGGGCCCTTCTGACCAGTGTTCTCCAATTGATGCAGTGATGTGGTCTTCAGGGGCAAGTCTATGCCATGCTGAGTGAAGGATGGACATTCCTTTTGCACAAATAGAACTTCTCTTCTCACACTGTCCATAGACCTCTTGTCTATTTTCCCTACTGGTGGCAGTTTGTGGAAGGTGAGAGTTTGTGGAAGGTGGGGGTATCGACAATATTGAAAGCAATACCATTTTGAGGAATGCAGTGATGTTAGCCTGAACAGTTCAAGAGAAGCATAGTTGGAATATACATCGAGTTTATCCTATAAAATTGTAGTCAGTAAATTTAATATAATCAGAAAACAAACTATCATTCTCATTTTCTGGAACACTCTGGGAATAGCTTATATTCCATGGTCATCATCAATGAAGCATAGCAACAACTTTGAGAGTGTCACTGAAGTCAGAATTCACAGGTAGCATGATAAATGATGCAGTGTATTGGGTAATGGTGTAACCCACATCAAGTAAATGGTATTAGAACTGCACGTGCAAAAGGATATGTGTTGTTTAAATATACACAGGCTCTGAAGAGCCATTACAGTAACAAGCATATTGTTACCTTTTTCTCATGGTGTGAGGTATGAAATTAGCTAGGAATGGCACATATAGCAATAAAGAACATGAAGAAATGGTTCCTGGAGCTAAACAGGAAGAAGCAGTGACCAGACCCTTCATGTGCACTGTTTGTACAATAAAAAGGATGTAAGTAGTTCTTCTCTATCCACCATTCTAAATCTTCATTGATAAATCACTGTACTTTACATGGATCCATGCGTTTTGTAACATATTTAAATTAAACCCTTTATATAGGCAAGAGTCCCTTCAAGTCCAAAATATTTGCTTGGGATCTTGCATACCTTATGGATGATTCTGGTTGGACCTTCTTTGAGGTAAATGCTTATTGGTCTCTTGTGTTATACTACTATGGGAAATCTTTCTTATTTCTCTTTTGTAAGTGCAAATTCCCACCAAAGTGAGGGCTCTGGAGCTAACATGGTTGGTTTCAGATGGCTATTTCTCCCACTTTATGTAAGTTCACTCTGTGCCCAAATTATGCTCTTGCATGAATTATGGTGATTTTATTTACTCTCCTTGGTTTGATCTAAAAGATTTGTTGAGTAACAGTGGAGTGATTCAGTTAGGCAGCTTATATTATCCTTTGAGAAAAGAAACTCAAGAGTAAATTCAGATTGCGTGAGGACTGGAGCTTATATAATTTTGAAGATCCTCTTTAAGAAGAAAAATATATAAGGAACTTCGTATGGGGCTCTGGCAGGTTTTGGTATAAATCAGAGGCTCTGAATCTTAAGCATCATGAGCTTCACAGTAAATCTGCCTTTGCTGGAATGACAATTTTTTAAAATTCTCAATCAGTGCAAAATGTTGTCTATCTCTTTGAAATTGCATCTTGTTAAATTTCTACTTCTTGAAATCCTGTATCTGTTATACACTATATTATTTATTCCTCTTGGTTTCATGTCGTTTGTAAACTAGTGTTCCGTCTATGATTTCATCTAAGTCACTGTAAAATAATAAGTCAGTTGAAGGTTTTATTAAATAAATTTTATAAAAATATTTGTTACTAAGGGAAATAATTTCCTCCCTTTTTTCCTACCCAGTTTTTATTTTCTCCTTTTTTTTGAAAATCATGTGCTAGTAAAAGCTTTATTTTTTAATTTTTATTTATTTGTTTGTTTATATTTATTTATTTATTGTGTTATGTTAGTCACCATACAGTACATCATTAGCTGTTGATGTAGTGTTCCGTGATTCATTGTTTGCATGTAACAGCCAGTGCTCCATGCAAACCAAGCCCTCCTTAATAACCATCACCAGGCTCACACACTCCCTCACCCCCCTCCCTTCTAAAACCCTCAGTTTGTTTCCCAGAGTCCATAGTCTCTCATGGTTCTTCTTCCACTCTGATTTCTCTCCCCCCCCGCTTTATTTTTCCCTTCTCCTAATGTCCTCCATGCTATTCCTTATGTTCCACAAATAAGTGAAACCATATAATTGACTTTCTCTGTTTGACTTATTTCACTTAGCATAATCTCCTCCAGTCCCATCCATGTTGATGTAAAAGTTGGGTATTTATCTTTTCTGATGGCTGACTAATATTCTGTTGTGTATATGGACCACATCTTTATCCGTTTATCTGTTGAAGGGCATCTTGGCTCTTTCCACATTTTGGCTATTGTGGACAATGCTGCTATGAACAGTGGGGTGCTTATGGCCTTTCTTTTCACTACATTTGTATCTTTGGGGTAAATACCCAGTAGTGCAATTGCTGAATTATAGGGCATCTCTACTTTTAATTTTTTGAGGAACCTCTACACTATTTTCCAAAGTGGCTGCGCCAACTTGCATTCTCTTCCTTCTTTAACATTGACCTTCCTACCCTATTATACTCATCTTTTTTACTAAAAGTAGAAATTTTGAAAGTCTGCCAAAGATTTATTTATAAGCAAATTAAAGGAATCTGTCTTTTATCTGCAATGGCCATAGGGAAGGAGGGGGAAGATTCTCTTAATCTTTATAAAATATTTGGTGATATCAGAGGAGATTTGTAACAATTTTCCAGGTCCTAATAATTCTCAGACATTATCAAAATTGTACAATTTGACTCTACTGAAATGCATAATTATTTAACCTGAGATCAACTTACTTTGGACATGTATCTCACAATTCCCTTTATTTAATAATCAAATATGAGTAAAATAACAAAGACATCTTAAGAATTCATTATTTTCATACTCTTAGGCCCCTACTGGGG
Organism: Potos flavus; assembly: GCA_028534135.1. Lineage (NCBI taxonomy): Eukaryota > Metazoa > Chordata > Mammalia > Carnivora > Procyonidae > Potos > Potos flavus. Next base: position 18,570,792 of record CM052897.1, read on the forward strand.
TAAAATGTATCTTTTAGAGATTATCAAACTCTTCAGAGGATAAATTGTATAAATTAGCAGATAAATTGACTCTATTAAGATATGTGACTATAAAAATTATCCAAAGCCTGGTAGATAAAATACATATTTGACAATAAACTTGCAAGAACTTTATAGAAGATATTTTCATAAATATGTGATATAATGTGTTAGCAGACCTTGAGTAGGGGAAATCCTCATGTTCTTGTTTATTTCTGCTTCTAGTTACCTGTGTAATTTTGGATATGATACTTAGTAGTTCTGAGTTTTAGGCTTATGACCTTAAAGGACATTTTTATTCCATTCATTAGGATGTACTTTAACGAAGAGTTTGAATTCTGAAATTATATTTCCTACTCTGTAGCCACTTACCTTGGGCAAAGTATTTTATGTCTCTAAGCTTCAGTTGCCTTATCTGTGAAGTAAGGATCTACTTTGTAGATGTTTTTTGTACAGATTATATGAGATAATATATGTAAAGTATTTAGCAGAAAGACTGGCAAATAATTAGAAATCATCCAATGTTGCCAATTATAATAAGGTTTTATTGTGTGAGGTTATTTCCTAGGCATAAATAAAATTGCTAAGGCTATAGATGCCATAAAATGCTCTCTACTTTTGAATATGCTAGTAATTTTAGCAATATGTCATTTCATTTCACTGAGCTATGCAATTGATATCTTTGTAATTCTTTAGGATATTGTCTACAGTGATGTTGATTATTAGATTTTCCTTGAAATTATTTCAGATTTATAACATTCTTAGAAAATGTCTAATTATTATCTTCCCTACATAGTATATGTGTTTTATTTCGCCTATTTTTCCTGGCATTTGGAATTTATATAGAAGCTTTCATGTATTGACATAGGTACTTAGTCATCTCCTTGGTTACATATGCAAATATAAAGGAAATGTGAAGATAAAATATAGAACACACAATTTAATATTAATTTTTTTGAAATTAAGTGAAGTCAAATGCTTAGCATTTCTCTTACTCGCAATGCTGTTATAAAGAATAAATAGATCACCAATTATCCCAAAGATTATATAATTTTAGCGGTTTTAATAATGAACTTAATCCAATTAATTAGAAAACACCATATAGATGTTCAAATTTGGCCATTCAGACGGACAAATTTCACTAAACTATATTAAAGCTAATTTTCCAATCAAATCATATTCGTAACAGTGCTAGATTATTGATCCCAAACTTTCCGTTTGTCCCGTTAACACTTAAATTTTTAAACACTTAATTCTAAGAAATAGTTTCAAATACATCTGTTAACTTTCCTACCAGTATACCTTCCTTCCCTTCTTTCGTATGTCTTATTTTAGCTGATACAGTACAATACCAGTCATCAAGGAAGGAACAAAAGCCTTGATAATAAGGAATTGCTTAATAAAGTGTTAGGAATGAGACTTTCAAAAATAGTTTCTTTTTATTAGTTTAATAAAAAGTACACTTAGTACTTGATTAGTCAGATTTTGATGTGACAACAAACCACAAAACCTTGACTTAAAACATGAAGATTTCTTTCTTGCTCACAGGTTTGCAAGTTGGCTGGACTCATTGGACAAGGCTAGATTCAGATGGGTTTGGGTCAGTTGTTCTGTTCCATGTGTCTTTTGACTCAGGGACGTAGGCTCAAGAAGCAGCCACTCTTTGAGACATGGTTGGCTTATAGCAGAGGGCATAATCTTTTTTTTTTTTAAATGACATTCATTTATTAACTCACAGTTTTATAAGTCAGAAGTCTGGCACAACATATCTGGATTCTCTCTTTAAGATCTCACAAGGCTGAAATCAAGGTATTGACTGGGAATTAGGTTCTCATCTGAGGCTTAGCATCCATTTCCAAGCTTGCTGGTTGTTGACAAAATTCATTTTCTTGAACTTATAGAATTGAGGTCCCTATTTCCTATAGCTGCCTCTCAGCTCATAGCTGGTTTTATGAAATAGAGACTGCCCACATTTCTTTCAGACTATATAGTCTCCTCCATTGTCAAGCCAATAACAGTGCTTTGAATACTTTTCTTGCTTTGATCTGTAACTTCCCTTCTGTGATCAGCCAGAGAAACTCTCTGCTTTCAAAAAACCCATGTGCTTAAGTCAGGCCTGCATGGATAATCTCTCTTTCTTAAGATCACCTGTGTCATATAACATAATCACCAAGTGAAATTTATCATATTCATAGTCATGTGGATTATGTGGGGTTTGTATACCAGGGGCATGAAATCTTGGGAGTACATTTTAGAATTAGCAGAGGGTATAATCCTAAGAGAGTGAGGAGAGGCCTATAGTGCTTCTTAAAGCCTCTCCTTGGATCACTAGAGTGGCCCTTCCAACAAACCCCATGGTTCAAAGCAAGTCACATGGGTGAGCCCCAAGTCAGTGGTACAGAGAATTATGCTTTGTCCACAGGGAAGCTATGCCGAAGGAGGAGATAAAGAATTATGGAACAAATAATGCAATCTTCTGTAGTATCTATATTATTTCATGTAAGACATTTGGTCTTAGAAACCCCTAGATTCAAACTTGAATCATTAGGTCTTTTCATGTATAAGGTAGGGTCATAGAATTTCAACATTTTGAAGGTGAAGAAACTTGAAGAGTATAATCCTATTGTTTCATTTTATAGATAAAATAGTTGACCTGGAGACATTAAAGGACTTTTGTCCATGATTAGATTATGTTCATGACAAAGATGGATGTAAAACCCAGCTTACCATTATTCACAGTTAATGCATTATGCTGCCAGTTGGTTAATTATTTAGTCTAGACCTAAGTCTTGGAGAAGTGAAAAAGAGTGAAACTTAAAATTCAAAGTAGAAAAGCTACGAGTTTACCAGAGTTCTCTTCTCAGGCTAGCATGATTTAATAATTCAATTTCAGTTCTGCTAATATTAATTGACCACTTAGAGTGAGCTGGATTCTGCACAAAGCTATACAAGTCGAAAATATAATGAAACATTAACACTTCAAAACTACTGGAAGAAGAGAAAGATTAAGACAGGATAAAGTACAATTGATATTTATATGACTATCAGGGTTATAACATAAAAAATAATTAAAAGTTGTTTACACCAAGATTAACTATTATACTGCTTGAAATAAATACATGAAAAGCAGAGTCTATTAAATCTTGACTGACACCTGAAGAATTAATTTTCTTTTGGAAAATTTGGTCAGAGTGGTAAAAACATCGTTATGTACATTCCCATTAAATAAATTGAGTGGTAACTCTGTAAAAGCAAAAGATTTTCAAAGGTACCAGAAAATTGAGTATATATAAGGAAAAGATTCATTTATAAACCTTTTTAATCTCTTTTAATAGTAAGAAGCCATTTTCACAATCTCAGAATTTCTATAGCAATAATAATCATATCATTCCGATTGACTTAATTTTCATGCTCCTGGCACACTTGTGTACAAATATTTTTTCAATATTGTAAAGAATTATTATCTGTGATTTCACACAAGTCGCATGGGAAGCAAGCAATAGACTCTGGAGAATAGCAAGGAGTGCTAGATTGCCTACCTGAATAGCTCTCTAGGTTAAATACCGCAAGAGAAAGATACAGAAAGGGGAGCAAGCACGTAGATACCATACATAGAAGTAGTAGATGAGTTCACTCCAAGTGCCTGAATTGTAGAGGGAATGGATAAAGTTGAATAACACAGAGGGATATTTCATTCTTAGCCTCCAAAACAAAATAAGAAACTGGATCATCAAAGCATCCTGAATGAATGCATGAATGAATATATTTAAGAAAAGTTTTTAAAAGAACAGAGTGGAAAGATCCCAGATCATTTGCTGAATGAATGAAGTGTGATGGAGTGGAATTCTGCATATGTGTGCACACACTGGCAGGTGCATAAATGCATACACACATGCATGATGCGAGTTAGGAAATTTCCTACAAGATATTAGAATGAATCAAACTTACCACATTAAAAACTATAGTACTAGTAGAGTCTAGAAATCTGTGGAATTTAATAGAATTCAAAAATCCTAATAAATATAAAAATATAATGAATTAAACTTATCACTTTAAAAATTATGGTACCGGGTGCCTGGGTGGCTCAGTCGTTAAGCATCTGTCTTCCGCTCAGGTCATGATCCTGGAGTCCCCGGTATCGAATCCCGCATCGGGCTCCCAGCTCTGCTGGGAGTCTGCTTCTCCCTCTGACCTTCTCCTCTCATGCTCTCTTCCTCTCTCTCTCTCAAATAAATAAATAAAATCTTAAAAAAAAAAAAATTATGGTACCAGTAAATTGTAGAAATCCATGAAACTTAAGAGACTCCAAAGAATTCATTAAATACAAAACATAATATTTTACAAAGAAAATGTCAACATGCCATGAGAAGGATGAATTACTATGCAAATAATATTCAGAATAGTCACAAGTTAGAGGATTAAAATTGTATTGGCTCAAAGATTTATGTTCAAAATAACATTGAATAAAGTGTGGATGATGTTTTTGACTTTTACATGGGGAAAAATTTCTCATAACAAAAGCAGTGGAGTTAATCACAAATAAAATGATCAATATGTTAACCACTACAAAAACTTAAGATCATCTGAATGCCACAAAGCAGCATATGAAAATTAAGAGGCAAATGTTTACACTATAAAAAATTTTAACAAATGGTTACCGTCTTAATAAAAGGAATTCTTAAAACTCATAAGAAAAAATACCTATATGTCAGTAGGAAATTAGATTTTTAAAAATAGACAATTCAAATAATATATTCAGTTGGACAAACATACTCCACTTCACTAGTAATTAAATAATTAATAAATACAAATTAATGCAGCAATGTAATTGGAGATGGGATTTAAACCCAGGAGTGTCATTAAACCCACACTGTTAACCACTATGCAGGGATGGATATAATGCAGAGTGCATTATTTAAAATGCTACAAAGTTATGCAACAATAGGAAAAAAGTTAATCTATATTTAAATAATATAATTTTATTCAGTCATGGTAAAAAAATAACTTTCTAAAATCTTTTAGTGACATGAGAAATATTTATAATATTAAATTAAGTTGAATACAAATCTACATAGATATGATGAATCTGATTCTATTACTAAAAAATATTATACATAGATGTATGTATTATATATATTTGTATGTTCACAAATAACATTTCTGTATACATATTCATTTAACATTTGTTTTCCATACTAGATCTGAGTTGATAAGATTAGGTTCTTGGCTGGTTTACCACTGTATACCTAACAATTACCACTGTGCCTGGACCTAATAAATAATAAGTAAGTTTTAATTGAATGAATGAATGGCAAAAAAAAAAAAAAAAAAGCCTAAAAGAATATCCACCTTAAAATGCTAGCAGTAATTCTTTCTCAACTCTGAAATTCAGACTATTATATTTTTCTTTATTATACTTCTTAGTATAAGTTTACAAATTAGTATAAGTTTAGTATACAATAAAAACTGGTGAACATATATAGATTTAACTGACGTAGATTTTTAGAGTGAAACAGGTTCTAAAGGGAACCTGTATTTAAACAGAATTAACAACCACCGGTCTTAGAGGGCTTAGGCATCAATCTGCTAGAAGAAGGGAGATTGAACTAGATGAATATCTGAGATTTCTGTTAGATACAGGTTGCCTGGTGTGCCAGGCATTAATTTATCATCTCCTAGCTGCAAATTTATATACCATTGCCTGTTCTGCAAAAATGGAGATAAGCCCTTTAAATATTTTTTCCTTTGCCAGCCTGCACAGTGTTAAGCTTTGTCCGTTTAGGGCACTGGAGACAGATAATAAGAGAAAGGGGTGGGGGGTTTCTCTCCTTCCTGGTTTTGTAGGGCTTGCTGAGCAGACTCCCGCAGTGTGATGATGCTCTAGCATTAGGCTCCTGCAGTGCATGGTGGTCCGCAGCACCCAGCAGCCTACAGTTTATTCCAGCACCCATCTTGGACAGTTTCATGGTGGAGTGACTCCAGCAAGATACCTCCCTATGAACACTTTTGCCTGGCATCCTAGAGAGCAGATTTCCAGCAAGTGCTGGAGCATAGATCTTCAGCAACTTACTCTGGCATGGCACCCTATTCAGTGCGTGTTATTCAGTGAGCTGTGGCTATGCCCTTCCTGACAGGTCTGGATCAGCCTTGGGTGTGGGGGGCATCTTCTTTGGGCACTCCATCTCAGCCCTAGGTTAATGACTATTCCTTAAAGCTGCTTTTCCTATATTCTTTAGAGTTTCCTTACTCTTTACTAGCCAGTCCTTCAATATGCCAATCTCCTGTTATTGTTCTTTATATATTAAACTTTTCCTGTGTAGTTTCTGCCTCCTGATTGGACCATGACTGATACACCTGCATTTTGTGAATTTTGATAATCTTACTGTAATTTTCATTTTCCTCTCTTTGCTAAGAAATAGGTAAAGGATATTACTAAAATATTGCAAAGGGTATGTTTATCACAGATATCTAGAACCATAATTATTCAAATATAGAAAAGAAAATATAAAGAAATCTCCTCAAAATATATAAAATTCCAAATGAGCAGGTATATGATATAAGCTAGGTAAATACCTCTTAGGCAGGGAAGGAGGAAATATAAGGTGTTAAAGAAAAATATTCCCTTCTGCAATGGTAAGCAGCATGAAAGCAGAGCTACTAGCAAACAAGGTATTAAAGGGAAGAAACTATCAGAAGACAAAATGAAATATGCAAATAAGAAATAAAATCTGATTCTCCATGTAGAGGCCACCAAATCAGAATGCCAAGCAAACAAAAGGGAGCTCCTTTCTTGCAGGGCAGTGGTGCTCATCTAATTCTGAATATGATTCTCTCAAATTAGTATTGCTCACCTTTTATTTAAAGGACAACTAAAAAAGAACAGAATGAACCTGAACTTTTGTTAAGGAATAAATTTGCCACAGGAGAAATAAATAAATAAAACTGCAAATGCAGATCTGATGTAATTATTGAAATGAATTACACAGAGAAATTTGCATAAAAACTAAGGAAATAATTCTAGCACTGTCCTGATCTGTGGTTACCAATTGTGAAACCTGAAGGACATTTACCTTTTTTCAGGGGATTTATATGATAATGTAGAAATTCCACTGGATTAGGCCTCATATGGCCTGGGTTTAAAATTGGGATTCAAAGAAATGATTACGTACACAGATTTTGAGATAAAATATTTATCAATCAAAGTAAAGAATATATGTGGAACAGTTAACATATTACATTGCATGAAATGTGCACACAATAATTTTAAATATCATACTATTGGCTACTAATAGTAATAGAGCCAAAGATCTTATTGACCTTTTATTGGCATCACACATTAGTATTTACTTGTTCAAAATGCCTTTGAGGGTTTTTTTCTATACATAAACTATTATATTAGGAGTGGTGGAAGATATAAAGATTGTTGAATATGCTAGTTCCCTTCTAACTTTTTTTTAAGTTTTTATTTTAATTCCATTTAACATACAGTGTTATATTAGTTTCAGATGTACAATAGAGTGATTCAACACTTGCATACATCATCTGATGCTCATCACAACAAGTGCATTTCTTAATCCCCATCACCTATTTAATGCATACCCCTACCTTATTTCTCTATCATTAAGAGTCTGTTTCTTGATTTCTCTCTCTCTTTTTTCTCCCCTTGCTCATTTATTTTGTTTCTTAAATTCCACATGAGTGAAGTTATATGATATTTGTCTTTCTCTGACTGACTTATTTCACTTAGTATTATACTCTCGGGATCTATCCATGTCCTTGCAAATGACAAGATTTCATTCACTCTTTTTTATGGCTGAATAATATTCCACTGTATATGTACATATACCTACACACACACACACCCACACACCCCACATCTTCTTTATCCATTCATCAATCGATGGACACTTGGGCTGCTCCCATGTCTTGGCTGTTGCATAGGGCTATTGCTTGGCTCTTGCTGCAATAAACATAAGGGTGCATGTATCCCTTTGAATTAGTGTTTTTTTAATTCTTTGGGTAAATATCCAGTAGCACGATTGCTGGATTGTAGGGTAGTTCTATTTTTAACTTTTTGAGGAAACTTCTACTGTTTTCCATAGTGGTTGCATCAATTTTTATTCCCACAACAATGCAAGAGGGTTCCTTTTTTCCACATCCTCACCAACATCTATTGTTTCTTGTGTTGTTGATTTTAGCCATTCTGACAGGTGTGAAGTGGTGAGTATCTCACCATGGTTTTGATTTGCACATCCCTGATGGTAAGTGATGGTGAACATCTTTTCATGTGTCTGTTAGGCATCTGTATGTCTTCTTTGGAAAAATGTCTGTTCATGTCTTTTGTTCATTTTTTAATTGGATTATTTGTTATTTGGTGTTGAGTTTTATAAGTTCTTTATATATTTTGGATACTAATCCTTTATTGGATATGTAATTTGCAAACATCTTCCCCCGTTCAGTAGGTTGCCTTTTAATTTTATGGATCGTTTCCTTTACTGTGCAGAAGGTTTTTATTATGATATAGTCCCAATAGTTGATTTTTACTTTTGCTTCTCTTGCCTCAGGGGACATATCTAGAAAAATGTTGCTAAGGCTGATGTTAAAGAGGTACTGCCTGTGTTCTCTTCTAGGATGTTTATGATTTCAGGTCTCACATTTAGGTCTTTAATCCATTTTGATTTTGTTTTTATGTGTGGTGTAATAAAGTGGTCCAGTTTCTTTCTTTTGAATGTTGCTGTCCAGTTTTCCAACATTATTTGTTAAAGATTAATTGACCATATAGTTCTGGGTTTTCTTTTTTTTTCTTCTAGATTTTCTATTCTGTTCTATTGATCTATATGTTTATTTTCATGCCAGTACCATACTGTCTTGATCGCTACAGCTTTGTAATAGAACTTGAAGTCTGGAATTTCAATGCCTCCAGCTTTGCTTTTCTTTTTCAAGATTGCTTTGGTTATTTGGGGTCTTTTGTGGTTCCATACAAATTTTAGAATTGTTTGTTCTAGTTCTGTGAAAAATGCTCTTGGTATTTTGATAGGTATTGCATTGAATGTGTAGATTGCTTTGAGTAGTATAGACATTTTAACAATATTATTCTTCCGACCCATGATCATGGAATGTCTTTCTGTTTCTTTGTGTTGTCTTTAATTTCTTTCATGATCGTTCTATAGTTTTCAGAGTATAGGTCTTTCACCTCTTTACTTAGAGTATTCCTAGGTATCTTACTATTTTTGATGCAATCGTAAATGGGATTGATACCTTAATTTCTCTTTCTGCTGTTTCATTATTGGTGTATAGAAATGCAACAGATTTCTATACATCGATTTTGTATCCTACAACTTTACTGAATTCGTTTATTAGTTTTAGCAGTTTTTTGGTGGAGTCTTTTAAGTTTTCTATGTATAGTATCATGTTATCTGTAAATAGTGAAAGTTTTACTTCTTCCTTACTGATTTGGATGCCTTTATTTCTTTTTGTTGTCTAATTGCTGTGGCTGGTACTTACAGCACTATGTTGGTTAAAGGTGGTGACAGTGTACATCCTTGCTTTGTTCCTGACGTTAGGGAAAAAGCTCTCAGTTTTTTCCCATTGAGGATGTTGTTAGTTGTGGGTTTTTCATGTATGGCCTTTATTATGTTGAGGTACATTCTCTCTAAACCTACTATGTTGAAGGTTTTAATCATGAATGGATATTGTACTTTGTCAAATGCTTTGGGGTTTATTGAAATGTTCATATGGTTCTTATACTTTCCCTTATAGCTGTGATTTATCATGTTGATTGGTTTACATATATTAGACCATCCTTGCATCCTGTAATAAATCCCTCTTGATCATGGTGAATGATTTTTTTAATGTACTGTTGACTTCGATTTCCTAATATTTTGTTCAGGACTTTTGCATCTATGTCCATCAGGGATATCGGCCTGTAGTTCTCTTTTTTAGTGGAGATTGTATCTGGCTTCCCCCCAAATTATTAATTCTATATCCCAGATTGTTTGAATCTTACACATATCTTTCATTCAACTTGAAGTCAACAAAAACACAAGTTCTTGGGGGTTTTTTCTGTCAACTATTTTTACCTCACAGGTCCCCTGTCTTCTAACTTGTATAATTGATTTTGTAGCGCAAATACACTGAATAATCTTATCCATGTTAATACTGTGGGCATTTGGCCCAGTGGTCCAGGAATTAAGTTCATTTTGTCATTTGTTGCATTAGCTCTCCTTCCCAATGTTGTGACAACCATGAATTTGATAAGTGTTTCTTTAGAGTATTCATCCAAATTAGACATGAATAGTTCCTATTTGATAAGTACCTATTATATGCCAGACACTATACATATGTTACCTTACTTAATGTTCAGCATGAAGAAATATTGAGGCTGAGAGAGGTCTGACATCACATAGAAAGAAACAGAGAAAAACTTTGAATCTAGAATTTTGATTTTGAAGCATATGCTTTCACTGTTATATTTATGGTTTGTAGTCTATCAGAAATCACATGAGAAACAATTTTGTTTCCTAGGATTAACCCAAGAGTGTCTGATTCATTAGGTCTGGAGTAGAACCCAGGAATCTGTATTTGGGAATTACTATATTACTTCATGATATCACTAATGAACAGGAAAAGTTCTGTGGCTCACATCAGACCCCTGTAGTACAGTACTAAAGATTTCCTTCCTGGCTGTTTAGGTCCATTTATTAATACACTCCTGATGGAGTACATCACATTATGCTATTATAAATTTATATTTACTATTTAGTTCATAAGATTTTGGGACTACTTCTTTTATCTTGCATGAAGCAGAGGAGAAACCTGTGTGTCAATAAGGAGCTTAGCTGAAATCAAGATAATCTACATAAACAAATTCATCCTTTCATTGGACTATAATCATAGTAACCTCAACACAAAAGAAAATTATTTTGGTATTCAACTAGTGGTCTCCTAGTTGATGGATACCTGAAGTAGTATGAGTACACAGAAAGAAGAGGAGGCTCTGATAAGGAAAATGAGAGTACATTACAGACAAATGACATCCTTTTCCCAGTTCCTTGGAGAGCTGGACCTGGGAGCTAGAGAAGAAAGCAGCAGACTAGTGCCATCAAGGGACTGTTCTATGGAGGAAGTGGGTGGGACATGAGCTGAAACCTTAAGGAATAGGCAGGTCCTGGCACAAGGATGGAGGACATAGCAAGAAAAATGAAGGAAAAGAACAATGACAACCTCCAGGAATTGACATGCTGAATGAAAGAGATCGAAAGGAAGCTAGGCTGATCAGAGTTATGGTATGCTCTGGAATCCTGGGAAAGGAGATGAAATTGGGCCAGAATATAGAAAGCATTAAAAGCACAATAGGAGAGATTAAATTAAATTTTATATGGCCAGAGGGACTCACAGGTTTTTGAGTGTGAAGTGACATGAGAAAGCAGTGTAATATGAGGTGATAATAGTAACGGTCACTACCATTTATTGTGTGCCTACCATATGCCAGGATTTTTATAGGCAATACATGCATTTACTCTCCATAAATTTATGAGATTGGTATTATCTCAATTTTGCAGATAAGGAAACAGATTTAAGGGAGATAGATTCATCTAAGAGTTCACAGTAAAATAGAGTGAAATCAGCATTTCACCCATATTTATCTGACTCTGAAGACTATATCACTCTGTGCTGCCTCAGATGAGATTGGTCTGGTGTCCTTGTAAGATTTACACTAGGGAGAAGCAAAGATTCCAGTTAAGAGAAGGTAAACTAGGCTTGGGTAGTGTGATTCCATTTTGTATACATTGAACTTGAGAGGATAATACCCCTGTTTGGGGGGAAAAAAAAAAAAAGACCCCTGTTTGGGAGTGGGAGTCTATTTAAAATTGAATTATAATACAAGCAAATTACAGGGTCAAAATTACCCTTCATATGAATGTATCAGAAAGTAAGTTTTTAAGAAGTATTGGGAATCTTTTGCAATAGCTATAATACTCTATAAATTAAATATTTAGAAAAAAATCAGATTCTTAAGAGAAATAGCCTTCATAAATATCAGGAAAAGTTTAGGGAACAAATATACAAAAAAAATTGCCATTGATAGTTGAGGAACTCAAAAATAATTTCTAGGTGCTTAATCTTTTAAGTGAATCATTAATGGACTTGTGAGATCTCTCTGAGGTTGTTATGGTTTGATTTTTATTTCCAGGTGAGTGTTTTGGCTGATGGCAGTGGCATCTTAAGACATCTTGCTTTCTTGATAATTCATACTTTTATATTATATACAAGATAAATTATAGGAGATAATGGAAATAAGAAAGTGAGTTTCCTCACATTCATTAAAGATAAAGCAGAATTTTTGGTGGTTGCAAGAAACTACTTATGGTAGGACTCAGTTTACGTGGTTTTTCTGAAGTCTTTCTGTAGTTCACTGTTCAGGTAAGATTTCTCCTTTCAGATATTCACCAGAATGTTTGATATTTATTTCATTCTTATTTATGCTTTTGTTTTAAGCACATTTCTCATGACTACATGAAGCCTTTTCCACCCAGAGATTAAGACAGGTGTGAAGTAATTTAAAAACAAGCATGAACTAATTTTATGAAGGTTATTCATATACAAAAAGAAATTTCACAAAGCACATTTTTCTGGCCTAACCTGGGTACTAACCATAGAATTTGGTTCAGCTCTGCAGGTAATGCCAGTTGTTTTTTAAAAAGGTCTGCATACCCTTTTAAAGGATTTGCGTTTTTGGATCAGAATGAAAAGAGACCCATTTCCTTTCTTCCCTTGTATGTTCTTCCTCATCCCCACCGTAGGAACCCACAGACACTATTTTCACTAACTCTCTGTGCAACCTGGGTCAAGTGATTTAACCTTTTTAAAGGTCAGTTTCCTCCTCTTTAAAATGAAAGAGTTGAGCTAAAATGCTATCTCTTTAAAGTCTTTTTTACTCTTCAAGTTCCATGATTCCTTCTGACAGAGATTGGAATCTTTATATTCTTCTGTTCTCTTTATATATATTTAGCAACTTAAACCTCTAACTATACTAACATCACTTTCCATTGTTCCACCAAGCTATTTCTTGCATTACAACCCACTTGCCAAACTGTTTTGTCTCCCTTCCAATTAATATGATCTCTTCTAAAAGAAGTAGCCTACATTTCCTTCTGCTATCAAGTGTCCAGCTTAGAGAAGGCTGGGGAGGAAGAAAGGAGTTATTCCTCAGATCCTAGATCATTTTTTTTTTATGTTATGTTAGTCACCATATAGTACGTCATTAGTTTTTGATGTAGTGTTCCAAGATTCATTGTTTATGTATAACACCCAGTGCCCATGCAATACATGCCCTCCTTAATACGCATCACAGGGCCAACCCATCTGTCCACCCCTCTAAAACCCTTTGATAGTTTCTTGGAGTCCATAGTCTCTCATGGTTCATCTACCCCACTGATTTTCCCCCCTTCATTTTTTCCTTCCTTCTCCTAATGTCCTCCATGCTATTCCTTATGTTCCACAAGTAAGTGAAACCATATGATAATTTACTTTCTCTGCTTATTTCACTCAGCATAATCTCCTCCCCTCCCACCCATGCTGATGCAATAGTTGGGTATTCATCCTTTCTGATGGCTAAGTAATATTGCATTGTATATATGGACCACATCTTCTTTATCCATTTGTCTGTTGAAGGGCATCTCGGCTCTTTCCACAGTTTGGCTATTGTGGACATTGCTACTGTGAACATTGGGGGTGCATATAGCCCTTCTTTTCACCACATCTAGATCTTACCCATCTGACTCTTCAGACTGCTTTATTGAGCCATTGACACAGTAACAATTTGACAATACCCCACCCAATGTCACTGGCCAGTACCTTTGAGAGAAGATGAATTAAGATCATTTTATCTGACATCTAAAAGTGGTTCCATTTTTAGACACCTCTAAAGTTATTAAAATTATTTGTTCTTAACACAGAAGTTTCCAGGTTGTCTTTTTCAGAATTGGAAAGGACAATGTCCATAGCCAACAAATGTCAAAATAAAGTTTTATCTTTTCTAAGAATTAGGTTAAATGCTTTTCTTCTTTTTAAGCCATTTGAAAACAGCAGTGATTACCATGAGAAAAGTGTTGCCTATTTAAGAGATAATTATAAGGATATGAAATTGACAACAAAATTAGTGCTCTTAGTTGTTTTTTAAAATCATATTAACACTCCCAGAGCAGACTGGATAAATCTCTTTTCTATTGCTTATAGCAAATTAAAATATTAATACATTTGGAATATAAAAAATGTGACTGATCATATGCAAATATTATTTTGTGCATAGAAAATCACCTCTTATTTTTATCCGTAAACACGAACCATTAAAACTGTTTATGAAAAAAAAAAAAAAAAGAAAATCACCTCTTAAGAAAATTAGATACAAAGGATACATAATCATGTGGTTGTTGCCAAAACTAAACCAGTGGTAGGTAAGAGTTTATTTTTTAGAAAGTTATACATCTTAAATAGCTACGGTTTAAGGAAAATAAAATATAAAGCCATGAATGTTTTTTCTTTGCCAGAATCTAATGTTCATGTAAAATTTTATTTATGGGTCCAGTATTTATCATTTGAACCTTGTTTAGCAAAACATACCTACAATTCTTATAATTCCTGTATTCCACAAACCTGCGAACCTCTTATCAAGTGGCAGACAATGCTATAGGCATTGAGAACACAGCTGAGAATACATGGTGTCTGCCCTCAAAATGTTCACTTAAGAATGGAGAACAATTATGATACAATGTTATGAGTGCTACAACAGAGAAATGTCTTAGCTCAGGCTGCTATAAAAAATATAAGCTGAGGGGGCTTATAAGAAAAAAAAATTTTTTTTCTCATGGTGCTGGAGGCTGAGAAGTCCAAGATCAAGACATCAGCAGATATGGTATCTGGTGAGTGTCCTTCTCCTGGTTCATAGATGGCAGTCTTTTTTTTTTTTTTTTTTTTAAAGATTTTATTTATTTATTTGAGAGAGAAAGAGAGAACACAAGCAGGGAGAGGGGCAAAAAGGGAAGGAGAGGGAGAGAATCTCAAACTGACTCCATGTTGAGTGCAGAGCCAGACAAGGGCTCAATCCCATGACCTGAGATCCAAAAAAGAGTTGGAAGATCAATAGACTGAGCCACCTAGGTGCCCCTTGTTGGCAGTCTTCATACTATGT
The DNA here is from genome assembly GCA_028534135.1 of Potos flavus. Lineage (NCBI taxonomy): Eukaryota > Metazoa > Chordata > Mammalia > Carnivora > Procyonidae > Potos > Potos flavus. The sequence continues at coordinate 18,586,000 of CM052897.1, forward strand.
CCTCACATGGCAGAAGGGGTGAAGGAGCTCTCTAGGATTTTTATTATTAGGGCACTAATTTCACTCATGAAGACTCTACCCTCACGACTTAAATACCACCCAAATGGTCTACCTCCAAATACCATCACATTGGGGGAATTGTTTCAATTGGGGGAATAATTTTAAATATATGAATTCTGGGGAGACATAAACATTTAGTTAACCCATAGCAGGGGTATATGAGGTGTAGTGGGAATAAGTATGCTTGTCAGGAACAGGGAAACTTTCTCAGATGCTATAAGTAAGGTTAAAAGGATAAGTGTCTCAACAGATAGTATGGAGAATTAAGAATAGCATGGGCAATAGCACACACACACATGCACGTAAAGTGTTTTGTGTAGCTGAGGCATTGAGTTCATATGGAAAATGATGATAGGTGAGGCTAGTCAGGGAGATCAGATGAGGGTAACCTAATAATAATAATATGTATGTCAGGGTAAATAATACCAGATGCTATAATGGTTCATAAATCTTAGTGGCTTAATACAACATAAGTTTATTTCTTGCACACGCAATAGTTCAATTGAGTGTAAGGTGGGTACACTCAATTGAGTGTAAGGTGGTGAGTCTGGGAACCTGGCTTGTTTCTCCTCTTGGTGCCATCAGCTTCCAGAAGTATCTAGTTAATAATATCAAATGCTGCCTAGAGGTCAACCCCAAAAGACCTGAAAAATGCCCACTGAGTATGGCAACAAGGATGTCACTAGTAATACTTTCAGAGACAATTTCATTGGAGCATAGGAGCAGAAGCCACAATGCAGTTGAGGGATGCCAGTAAACACTAACTAATCTTTAAAAATCTTGGATGTGAAGGAAAAGAGAAAACAAGAATTATAGATCTACGGGAAACATATTTGAGGAGTTATTTTATTATTTTTTTGTCCATTTTTACCATAAGAAAGAATTGAACATGATTATATGCTGAGACCTATGTTCTTTTGAACTGGGTTAGAGTAAGAGGTTGCAGATGCCGAGAAGAGTGATAATTGAGTAAGTGAAATCCAGAATAGGCAGAAGGCATTGAGATTCAGAGGACAGATAAAGGGATTAACCTTACACTAGAGGTCTTATGCTTTGTTCATTGACCTTGAAGAAAAGCATATGAGAAAAAGAAAAGTAACTAAGGCTTTGTCATGAATGTCAAGGATACCATTTGAGGTCCAAGTATATATCTATGATAACAAACTTCAAATAATAAAGAAATAAACCATCTATTTTAAAACAATTATGAATGAAGAGAAGAAAGGAACTATCTGCTTCATTTTAATTATACTAACTTATTCTGTTAGTTTTACCATTTCACTTTCAGGTATTAGATAATTGGGTTCATTTTACTTTTCTCCTTGTAGAATCCACAGTATCCACAAAAGTGATTAATTCTAAAGTGCTAAGGTAGACTATCAGTATATTCTAATGAGATTAGGACAGTTTGCCACTCTAGCTTCACTTTTCCTTTTCTAAAAATGCAGAGATTTACTAACTCTTGTGGAATCATAGGATGTCAGTATAAAAAGTAAACTTAAAAGGCTTCACAGATACCCCCTGCTGGTGCATGCACACATTCATTCATTTAGTGAACATTTAATGAGTCCCTGCCCCTTTAGACTTATCCCAAGTCAGTCTCTTCCTTATTTGTATTTCAGGCACACTGGCCTTCTTTCAATACCCTAACCTCCTTTCAACCTCAAGGGCTTCTCCTACCGTATTTATTCTATATGTGTACAGTACTCTCTACCTCAACCTGTCCCTTACTCTGGCTGATATCTACCCATCTTACAAGTCTCTGTAATTCAAGCCACTTCCCTAGAGAAAACTTTTTTTGCCTGACTTCCAAATTTAGCTTAAACACCCCCCCCCATTTAAATGCTCTTATTTTCACATATCTTTCTGCCATATTACATATAATCTAAGTTGTGTTTAATTATTGTGTAATTTTTTATCTAATGACTTTGTCCTACTAAACACTCTTTATGAGTTCAGGAACCATACCTGTTTTGCTCACCTCATGTTCCTAAGTCCCTAGAAGAGTGCTTAGAACATAGTAGCTATTCAATAAAAAGTTGAATGAATGAAGGAATAATGATACCCAGTGTTTGACTCTGAAAAATAGTGAATCAGAAAGAATCCTTGTTCCTCAGAAACTCATACCCTATTAGAGAAAGAAGTTATGTAAACATGTAATCATTAAACATCATAGTGGCTAGGAAGGCTTATGTTGGATCAGAATGCTAAGTTGAAATCCTGGCCTTCCTCCCATACAAACTATTTATCATTAAGCAAAGAACATAAACTACCTAAGGCCCAGTTTCCTCATCCATAAAATGGTGGAAATTATAGAACCAATCCGTGGCAGATAATGCAGTTGGCTTTACTCCTTACCAATTTCAGTTCCATTATATCTTACCTCTTTACCACAGAGCCTGAAAAACAAAAACAAAAAACAAAACAAAAAAAATTCATTTCTAAATTCCCTTGAAGATAAGTTCCACTTGGAACTTGGATCAAATGAGAAAGTTAGAGGCAGAAGGGAGCTAAGAAGGCAGTGGCCACATGTGACAAGCATTGTGGTAGAGACATATGGTTCTTCTGGGACAGTTCCAGTAGAATGTCTTAAATCTAGGTTTAGGTACTGATCCTCATGGGTGACACCAATGAGCAGGTCTTCTAGGATGGCCAAGTAGTGTGAAGAGTGGGTATTTCTTCTGCTGGCTTTAACCCTGGGTGCCTTGTTTCTGATTGTGAAATTTCAAGCTTGATTCTCTAGCCCTCCAAATATTCTATGAGTTACTTAATTCCTATGATAAACTCATTTATGCTTCAAATAGCTAAATGGGATTTTGTAGTCTACAACAATGAAATCTAGAAGATCTAGTCAAACTAATAGTTTGTTGAAAAGGTTAAATATAAATGGAAGATTTGTCCCTGGGTTCTGAATGTAAAGACTGTAGCAAATCAAACTAAGACAACAAATACTACATTTATGCTACTTTCTCTGATTTTGTATCAATAGTCTCCCCCAAATTCCGTGAGGACTGAGTTTCTTGACTGATAACATGTATATGTGGGTATAGGTAAAATTTGACAAGTGCTCAATTAAGTTGCAACTTTAAAAATGTAAATATAGATATAAATAAATCTGGAAGAATACACTGCTTAGTTATGTTATTTTTTCTTCATATTCATCCATATTTTATGATTTCTCAGAAATAAATACATATTACTTATATATCTGTAAAAATATAAGTCTTTTAGCTATTAATCTGTCTACATTTGTATTGTCCTTTCATTTTTTAAAAAAGTTCTCTATATGCTCAACGAATCATCAATAAAACAGGAAAGAATATCTAATGGAAAAAAGACAGTCTCTTCTTCAAATGGTGTTGGGAAAACTGGACAGCAACATGCAGAATAATGAAAGTGGACCACCTTCTTACACCATACACAAAAATAAATTCACAATGGATAAAAGACCTAAATGTGAGATAGGAAACCATATAAATCCTAGAGAAGAACACAGGCAGAAACCTCTTTGACCTCAATCATAGCAACTTCTTATTAGCCAAATCACCAGAGATGAGGGAAACAAAAGCAAAAATGAACTATTGGGACTTTATCAAGATAAAAAGCTTCTGCACAGTGAAGGAAACCATCAACAAAACTAAAAGGCAACCTATGGAATGGGAGAAGATATTTGCAAATGACATATCTGATAAAGGGTTAGTATCCAAAACCTATAAAGAACTTACCAAACTTAACACCCAAAAAACAAATGACCCAGTAAAGAGATGAGCAGAAGACATGAATAGACACTTTACCGAAGAAGATATATGGCTAACAGACACATGATGTGGAGGATGTGGAGAAAGGGGAACCCTCTCGCACTTTTGGGAATGCAAACTGGTGTAGCCACTCTGGAGAACATTTTGGAGGTTCCTCAAAAAGTTGAAAATAGAACTACCTTACAATCCAGTAATTGCACTGCTAGGTATTTACCCAAAGGATATAAAAATGCAGATTCAAAGGGGGTACATGCACCCCGATGTTTATAGCAGCATTATCAACAATAGCCAAACTATGGAGAGAGCCCAAATGTCCACCGACTGATGAATGGTTAAAGAAGATGAGGTATATATATCCAATGAAATATTCAGCCATCAAAAAGAATGAAATCTTGCCATTTGCAACAAATAGATAGAGCTAGAGTATATTATGTATGCTAAGTGAAATAAGTCAGTCAGAGAAAGACAAATACCATATGATCTCACTCATATGTGGAATTTAAGAAAGAAAAGAGATGAGCATATGAGAAAGGGGGAAAGAAAAAAAGAAGAGAGGGAAACAAGCCATAAGTGACTCTTAATGACAGAGAACAAACTGAGGGTTAATGGAGGGACGAGGGTGGGAGGATGGGCTAAATGAGTGATGGGTATTAATGAGGGAACTTGTTGTGATGAGCACTGGGTGTTGTATGTAAGTGATGAATCACTGAATTCTACTCCAGAAACCAATATTGCTCTATATGTTATCTAACAACAACAAAAAAAGTTGTCATATGCACTAATCTCATGACAGCCTTGTTAGGCATTTAGTAATATTGCCATCATACAATATGCAAGCAAAAGGCAAGAGATACTAATAATTGTCCTAGTCAAAATTTGAATGCAGTTCTTCTGATTCTAAGTCATGTGCTTTCTCGCTTTACTCTAGCCGATCAGCAGTTCATTGCGAGCAGCTCTCTAAAATGAAATAAGTTTCGATTATCAGAGCCAAATGAAAGACTTGAACTGCAGGCCAGACAGTACCATTGGTTAGGCTTGCAATTTGGGGTGAGGTAATAAGTCTTTATTAGTTCAATTCTATCTATAAAATGAGGATACCACAAACTTCTGGTCAAGATGGCCCCATGAGTTCACAGTACATACCAGTGAGTAATAAAATATAAGACTAAATATCAAAAAGACAAGGCCAAGTTCAACAATCAGGTGAACACTTCAGTGAACCATAAATGGAATAGAAATCCATGTAGTACACAGACTTAAGGACTGGGGACTCTTAACTCTGATCTAGTAGCTCAGTTTCTGTATGGCGGAGGGACTAAAAGTGTTCTGTGCAAAACTGGAGATGAAATTCAAGTTTACTCTTAAAAGTCAGGGTTTGGGGAAAAACAAGGAGCAGGAGATGCCTGAAAACCAAAATTCAAAAATAAAGAAAAAATTACATAAACCTAAGAAGTACAGCCAACAAAAACCAACCAAACCTGATTCATTTCAGATAAGTTAATGTCCTGGAACATATAACAGATATATTTAAAAGCTTGAGAGATTTTAAAAATTCATTTAAAAAAAGCAAGAAATTATTAATAAACAGAAAGAAACACAACTATAAGAGCTAAAGAGTAAAAAGGAATTAGAGCTGCTAGAAGTGAAAAATAACATTTGGCGAAACGTATGTAACAATATGTACTCTCTTAGTTTATAAAATTACAAGACTATTGTGAGGACTGCACAGGATTATGCGAGCCTCTTTTTTGTGAATTAACCTTTTAATACCATGGGACGGGGAGTGGTGAGAATAGTCTCGGAGATCTCTGTGTGGGAGGTCGTGAGCGATGGCGCTGGCAAGGAATCGGAGTAACTTTAAGAAAAGGAAAGACTATCATAAAAGAGAGACTATATTGACAAATTCCACTTTATCCTAGAATTTGCCTAAAGAACCAGTCTTCTGAGACACTATGAACTATATGTTAAGGAAGAAAGAATTTATGCTTTTTTAAAGTTTCCTATAAAACAGCACACTTCTATTTCTTGTAGAGAAAAGAGAATAGAAAAAAGTACTACATAAATTAAGACCATCATTATCTTTCCCTTTTAAGGGAAAAAAAAAAAATCACCATCTGGGGAGGAAATGTCTGGACATTGAGAATTTATGCTTTTTCTAATGTGCATTTCTAAGGAGATATACATTTGAAATTGGGCATGCAAACCTGAATTTATGTATGGTACATTTTCATGCAAATGTGCACATGCATATCGTAATGCTTGTTCTGTTCTACTCAAAAGTGGGTGGAGATATGAATATTATTGAGCAAGTATAATTTTCATATAAGTATTGTGTGGGCAGCTTCCATTCTGGCTAAGCATCTTAGCAAAAATGAAAAGCTCAGATAAGAACAGTGGGATTTTGTAAACATTAATATTACAGTATGAATGTTTCTAATCACTTTCTAAGCCTATTTGGCCTTGAATTAAAAAGAATAGAACCATCAAGCCAGAGGGCAAATTGTCACCGAGGGAAAATTGATAGGTTAGAAACAGGATATAGTACTTAATCCTATATTTTTAAAAATACACATATATATATATTTTTGAATAAAATACATATATATATTTTAAGGAAGTAAGTGGTCATTTGAAGTTCTATATTTTGGAAGTCAGGCCAAGCATGATGTTTGACCTAAGTTATAAATATTCTATATTGTGAAATTGAAACACTTGTAAAAATTTTCTGAAGGAATTCAGAATATCTAACAGCAGCAAAAACCTCCATAGCCCCAAATCGTATGAAGACTAAGCATGGCAGTGGTTGGGGTTTACGAAGTATGATTGAGTTGTACCTTCCCCACCACTCTGTTTTAAAGAAGCTGGGAACTGGAAAGGTGACTTTGCTCTCCCTGTAGTCTAGTGGAATCAATGATTCTGAGGTGTAAAATAAAACAGAGGGAATAGGAAGGGGCTGGAACTTAGATGAGGGAAGGACATTTTCTTGACAGTGAATAAGGAATAACCTAGAAGCCTCCCTAAAAACATAATCAGGGCTGGGAAACAACAAAAAGTGGCAAACAGAGAACAATCCTGTAACAAGATTCCAGTTCTGAGTTTGGGTAACTTTGGGGTATGCAATTCCCATTTAGAGCTGAGCTATGGACCTAGAGCTAAGTCAACAAGAGCTTTTTTGATCAGTGACCCAAAGAACTTTAAAAGCATCTCACCCAGTGATCAGTGCAAAAGTAAAGGCTATATTAGGATGCAAAAATGAAGACATTTATAAAGATCTGATTTATGTATAAAACTGTGCCATCCTAAAATGAGTAATGAAACTGCTTATAATTATGCACCTGCTTCCGTTTCTATTCTTGGAATCATCAGATTCTTATTACCTCTTGCCTCAATTATTGCAGTAACCTTCTAACTGGTCTTTAGCCTTCAGTCTGTTCCCCATCTAAAGCATTCTACCACTTAGAACAGCTCAGTGGCTCCCCGCTGCCTTTTAAGTGCAAAACATGGCAGTCATATTTTCTGTGATCTGGAGCCACACTTACATGTCCAGCTTTTTTTGCCATTATTTTTCTTAAAAATTTAAATTCGATTTAATTAACATATAGTATATTAATTTCCAAGGTAGAATTTAGTGACTCATCAGTTCCATATAACACCCACTGCTCTTTCCATCAAGTGCCCTACTTAATACCCATCACCCAGTTACCCCCACCCACCTCCCCTCCAGCAACCCTCAGTTTGTTCCCTATAGTTAAGAGCCTCCATGTACTTTATGCTACGACCAACGTGTCTAATCATCATTCCCCAAACATCCTCCAGAGTGGTGTTTCTAAAACACATGCATGATCCTGTTACTGCATAACTGAAAACCCTTCAGTGACTTTCTATATAGCTGCTCTGTAGGATTAACTTCAGTGTTATTAACTCTCTAAATCTGGCTCATGTCAAGCTCTCCAGCCTTTCCTCTGACCACCAGACCCCAATTTACACACTTCCAAACCTATAATCAAATCATTTGGAGCTACTTAAAACTGTCTGTATAGGCTTGAATAGGCCAACCAAAGAAATAGGCTTTCTTGCCCTGAAGCCTTTGTTAAAGTTGTTCCTTCTGCCTTGTATACTCTTCCTACTCCTACCATCTTCCTGCCTTCAATGCCCCATGGTGCACCTGGAAAAAGGAAAAAAAGAAACCCTTATTTTTTCCAAGATTCAGCTCAAGTTCATCTTCTTTGTAAAACGCCTTTACATTTCTATAAAACTTGATTACCACCTTCCTCACAAACATACACTTCTCTTTTTCCTATAACCCCAGTGCCACGTGCATATTTTTATCATTAAAACTGTAATTTTTCTTTTTCATTAACCATTTCCTAACATGTCTACAACTTCATTTAGGGCAGGGACAATGTCCTATTTACCTTTGTAACCCTAGGACAGCACCCAATGCAGAGAACAGAAGAGAGTTCAACAAATGGCAGCAAAGTGCTAACTCCTTGAGAATAGGGCCTGTGGTATGCCCATTGTGCTTAATGAATATCTATTGAGCAAATAAATAAATAGACACTTATAATCTTTATGCCGTCTTTGTATGCAATAATAAAGTCTCTCTTGCAGAAACAGTACACTGTGTCTATTATAGAGCAGTGCTTCTCAAACGTCAATGTGCATGCAAATCACTTGCAGATCTAGGTACTCTGTTTCAGTAGATCTGAGTTGGGGGATCACGATTCTACATTTATAAGGCAGAATCCATTAGGAGATGCCAGTGCTGCTGGTCCTCAGACCACACGTCGAATAACAAAACTATAAAGGACACCAGGGGAGGGGATTTCACACTAGAGGTTCAGGGGAGGGACAAGTAGCAGAAGGAACTCAGCAAAGAGAATACTATTTAGTGGTGCCACAGGGTTTACTCTGCTATGAACATATCCAGGAAGACTTTTTGGGAGGTTGTCCTAGGGCCTGAGGTTTTATCTTTACTTTCTTTATTTCTCTATCAATGTATCTCTGAGAGTCAGGCTTTTCCTTCATTCACTCCCCCACTATGATTCAGCCTATATGATTTTCTCTGCAGAAGAGCTCCCCGGGTTCCATTTTCAAACTAACCTGAAGCTGTTCTCCTATTTGCTTTTCATAAATTTAAGTTCTCTCTGCTTCATTGTCCAAGCCCTGGAAATCCAATCTTTCCAGTTTTGAGAAGCCCTTCCAGCTGCCTGAATTGTTTTACCTCCATTTTAATCAGAAACAGCTTTTCCTTTCCCAGTATACGAACCATCTTCACCTCTGCAAATGCCGATTTCTCAGCTGTGGCTGCTGTGATTGATAAGCACAGATATCATTCTGAAAGACTTGCTGCTCTCTCCACCCCACCATCAGAAGAACATGAAATAGTCAGGATTTTAAACTGTAGAGTGGCTTAGGAGAATACCAGAATTCTTACTGTTGACTGATCAAAGCAAATGTCATAAAGGAAAAGCAAATGTGGAGAGAAACTGGAGGTTTGGCTGGCAGTTGCAGGAGCTTGTGAATGTATGTAATATGAAAACTGCCAATGCTTTGCTAGTGTCAATTTATAATTAGAGATGCCATTTTAAGGTGAATTTTGACATTTACTGCTACTACTTGACTTTTTCAGTAATATCTAGCTCCATATGATAGCATTGTCTCTTTCTTTGAGAAATTAAATAAATCCAGAGGCTTCAGATTCAATTCAGGAAACCATGAACATCTTATAAAACCATTTTACACCTTAAATTATAAGCCATTATCGTCAGAAACACACACACAAACACAAGTATATATGTGATTATAATTTAGTTTGATTATAGAATTTATAAATGTGAGATTATAAAATTGTATCATTTGGAAGAAAGTTAAGTGATTACAAAGCTTTCTCCCCCCCCAAAAAAAATCCAGTGGATCCATCAACACATGGTTTACATAATCCCATTCAAATGCATAAAAATAATGTATTTGAAATCTAAGTCATAGACTTTAACATTCCCCTTAACCTAGGCAATAGAACCTAGATCCTAAGTTAATACTAAGTAAATGTTAGTTAGTACTGAGCAATACGAAGTTAAATGGTTTACGTGCCATTTGAAAATAGCCTTGTTTGATTAATTTTGCACTGATGGGATGAAAATTGGCCCAATTTTTCTATTGGTATTAAGCTGGTACATGCTTTAGCAGAGTTTAGATCTTCCACTGACTTCAAAGGAGGCAGAGATTTCTTTCTAGCATCTTGAAGCATTAAAGACCAGATTCACTAATGAATGCCGGAAACTTGTACATATAAATTTACTTGCTGGAGATTTCAAACCCAGCATCAGCACAATGTACCTTTAACATTTGTAAAACATCTGCAGCCATTAAAAATTGATCCCTCCCCTCCCCACTCCCACTCTTTTCTAAAATAGATACACACACTCTGAGAAGATAATTCTTCCAGGGGGAAATGTTATCTTTGTTTTAGAAAACAATCATAAGTTGTAGAACTTCAGAGCTGAAATGAATTTTTTTTTTTTTAAAGATTTTATTTATTTGACAGAGAGAAACACAGCGAGAGAGGGAACACAAGCAGGGAGAGTGGGAGAGGGAGAAGCAGGTTTCCCGCCGAGCAGGAAGCCTGATGCGGGGCTCGATCCCAGGACCCTGAGATCATGACCTGAGCCGAAGGCAGATGCTTAACGACTGAGCCACCCAGGCGCCCCCTGAAATGAATTCTAAAGCTCATTTAGTTTGGCTCCCGTTTTATAGCTGGGAAAGAAGTGGAGTTCTGGAAGGTGACAGAGCCACATGGAAACGGTGTTTCCTGGCAGTCAGGCCACAAATCTTTTCATTACCATTGTTTACTGGATATGGGTATTAAATAAATCTAACAGAATTTAATTAGATCTCCAGTAGACATATTTTAGAAATAAAGCACTAACTTTTGCAAAAATAGATACAAGTGTAACTGATAGCTCTCTGTGTGAAGGAAAATTCCCTTCCATTAAGCCGTTCCACAGATTTTCCCCTAGTAGTTAGCCATTGGATTGAATCTTAATTACCTTTATTTCTTTTATGAGGTGAAAGAGATCTCTTAGATAAGGTAAACTGAGAGGTTAAATAGAGCAGGATTCTGTTATAAATGAAAGGACTGCACCTTGATTCTTAGGTTATTCTACAACTAAAATACCAATACCAGTTTAAAGGAGAAGTAAACATAAGCTTGGGACTTATGAACAATGATAAATGTGAAAGCATTTTTTAAAGATCTTATTTATTTATTTGAGAGAGAGAGAGTGAGAGCATGAGCAGAGGGAGGGGCAGAGGGAGAAGGAGAAGCAGGCTCCCCACTGAGTAGGGAGCCCAACACAGGGTTCCATCCCAGAACCCAGGAACTGAGCCTAAGGCAGAGGCTAAACTGTCTGAGCCACCCACGCACCCCAATAGGAATGCATTTTAAAGAAGGTGATAACTCTGGAAATTATGTTATATAAAGTATAAATGGAGGCTTAGACAAATGTTTGAAAAATGTTCATCACAAATATGATAAAGGGTTATATTCTTAACGTATAAAGAATTCATATAAACTGATCTAAGAAAAACACTTCAAACTAATAGAAAAATTGTCTAAGACATGAACTAGCTTTTACTGTGAACACGAAACATATTTAAACTATTGATACTAGAAATGCAGATTTTAAAGGGCTTATATTTCTTTACCTATAAAAATAACTAAATTTCTCTCACTTTTTTCATTGATACCTTTTTTCTCTTCTAATGACATCTATTGGCTATAATGTGGTAAATATAATTTAAAATATATATACTATATATATAATCTTCATATATACATATATATAATCTTCCTATATATACATAAGCTTTTGAGTATATATCAAGAACCTAAAATCTATGCAGATCCTATTACCGAGTGAATCCACTTTAGAGAATGTATATCAAGGATCAGATGTAAATCAATTATTTGTGGAGGAAGAGGTTAATTATAGCATCATTTATAATAATGAAAAATTACAATAAATAAAAATGTGCAAACATAATTAAAGAACTAGATCAATCATAAAATATCTGTGGGAAAGAATATAATCTTTAAGAACCATGTTTTCACATGATATGTAGGGACCAAAAAAAATTTGGCAACATAATGTTACATGAAAAAAAAATAAGAATAGTTTTTCCTCAAATTTGGAAAGATTTAGCCATTATTTCTTCAAATATTTATTTTGTCCTTTTTGTGTTTTATTTTGGGTAGTTTCAGTTGCTGTCTTCAAGTTTACCAATATTTTCTCTACAATGTCTATTTTTCCCTATATCCTATCTAATGTATTTTTTATCTCAGACTTTGAGTTCTATCTCTAGAAGTTTGAAGGTGTGTGTGTGTGTGTGTGTGTGTGTGTGTGTGTACACATATCTTTTAGGTATCTACTTACGTTTTTAAATACATGGAATGGAGTTCATATAGGATATTTTAATATTTTATTCTTCTCATCTGCTAGTTCTGACATCTGTCAGTTCTGGGTCAGTTTTGATTGATTAATTTATCTCCTCATCAAGTCATATTTCCTGCTCATTTTCATGCCTGCTAACTTTTTTTTTTTATCAGATGCTAGACATTGTGAATTTTTCCTTGTTTGATGCTGGATGTTTTTCTGTTCCAAAAATATTCTTAAGCTTTTTCTGGGTGCAGTCAAATTACTTGGAAACAGTTTGATCCTTTTGGATATTACTTTTAGATTATATTAAGTCAGAACATAGCAGTACTACATCTAAGGCTAATTATTCTGTACTACTAAGCAATATCCTTCTGTTTACCTAATTTTAATATGACTGATGGGAATAGACATTATTCTTCTCCCTGTGAGCATTGGTTACTCTTACTACTAATTCTTTCAAGTAGTTCTTTCCCAGCATTGGGTTATTTTCACATATGCCTCTGCTGGTCATTATTCAGTTGAATACTCAAAATAGTCCCTCTAGAGATCTTTGACATTTTGTCTCTGTGCAGCTCTCTCCTTTATATATTCTACCTGACAACTCTAGTCACCATTGTCTTCCCACCCTCTCAGCTTCATCTCTTCCTACCCTGCAGTCTACCACTTTGCCTAGATTCCCTTTTCTTGTACCACAGCCTGGAAATCCTCTCAAGGCAATAAACTGGGCAATCATAGGACTTACCTTGTTTGTTTGCTATCGCTCAGAGATTTCTGTCCTTCATGCTTCATGTCTAATGTCTTGCAAACCATAATTTCATATATTCTACCTTTTTTTCTTCTTATTTTAGGCAGGAGGTAAAATCTGGTCTCTTGTATGGAAGTGGAAGCCCTTATGATTTTTGATGTCCTTTTTTCCAAAATACTGTTGAAATTAATTTATCTGTATGTAGTAGAGTATAAGAAATCTCACTACACATAGAAAATTTGAGAGTACAAATAATCCCCGAGTTAGTTCAAAACAAGTATATACCAGCATTTGACAAAATTCAACATATATTCATTTAAAAAACTCTCAACAAAGTAGGTTTAAAGGGAACATAACTCAACATGATAAAGAATAACGGCCATATGACAAACCCACATCTCATACCATCACCAAGTCTATTATTACTGATAAATGAATTCAGTAAAGTTGAAGGATACACAATTAATGCACAGAAATCAGTTACATTTCTATACACTAATAACAAAGTAGCGCAAAGAGAAATTAAGAAAGCAGTCCTTTTTACAATTCACTAAAAAATAAAATACCTGGGAATAAACTTAACCAAGGCAGTGAAAGATCTATACTCTGAAAACTATAAAACACTGATGAAAGAAATTAAAGATGATACAAACAAATGGAAAGATATTCCATGTTCATTGATTGGAAGAATTAATATCATTAAAATGTCATTCTACCCAAAGCAATTTACAGATTCAATGCAATCTCTACCAGAATTCCAACATTTTTCAAAAACTAGAAAAATAAAACTAAAATTTGTATGGAACCACAAAAGACCCCAAATAGCCAAAGAAATCATGAGAAAGAACAAAGCTGGAAGTATCAGGAATCCATTTCAAAATAGACTATAAGGCAGTGGTAATCAAAACAGTATTGTACTGCCACAAAAATAGACACATAGATCAATGGAACAGAATAGAGAGCCCATAAATAGATCCATGCTTATGTGGTCAATTAATCTGTGATAAAGGAGGTAAGAATATACAAGGGAAAAAGAAAATCTCTTCCAATGGGCGCTAGGAAAACTGGACAATTACATGCAAAAGAATGAAACTGGACCACTTTCTTACACCATATATAAAAATATACTCAAAATGCATTGAAGATCTATATGTGAGACCTGAAACATAAAACTACTAAAAGAAAACATAAGCAGTAATTTTTTTTTATATATAGGCTGTAGCAACATTTTTCTAAATACATCTCCTTAAGGCAAGGGAAACGGAAGCAAGAATAAACCATTGGAACTACACCAAAATAAAAAGCTTTTGTACAGCAAGGGAAAGCATCAACAAAACAAAAAGACAACCTACAGAATGGGAGAAGATATTTGTAAATGACATATCCAACAAAGGGTTAGTATCCAAACTATATAAAGAACTTACACAACTCAATGCCAAAAAAAACCCCACAAGTAGTATGATTAAAAATGAGCAGAGGACCTGAATAGACATTTTTTCAAAGAAGATGTATAGATGGCCAATGGACACATGAAAAGGTGTTCAGCATCACTAATCATCAGGAAAATGCAAATAAACATCACACTGAGATCACCTGACATCTGCCAGAATGGCTAAAAAAAAAATACAAGAAATAACAAGTGTTGGTGAGGATATGGAGAAAAAGGAACCCTCATGCATTGTTGATGGGAATATAATTTGGCCCAGCCACTGTGGAAAACAATATAGAGATTCCTTAAAAAGTTAAAAATAAAAATACTGTATGATCCAGTAATCCACTATTATTACCCAATGGAAATGAAAACACTAATTTGAAAAGATACACGAACCTTTATGTTTATTGCAGAATTATTTATAATAGCCAATATATGGAAGTAACCCTCATGTTCACTGATAGATGAATGGATAAAGTAGATGTGGTATGTATATGTATACAATGAAGAATTGTTCAGCCATAAAAAAGAATGAGATGTTGCTTTCTGCAACAGCATAGACAGACCTACAGTGTATTATGCTAAATGAAATAAATCAGAGAAAGACAAATACTGTGTGATTTCGCTTATTATGAAATCTAAAAAACAAAAATGAATCAACAAAAAGTATAAACAGACCCATAAATGCAGAGAACAAACTAGTGGTTGCCAGAAGGGCACAATTTGGGTCATGGGCAAAAATGGGTGGAAGGGAGTACAAGACATAGGCTTCCAGTTTTGGAATGATTAAGTCATGGGAATAAAAGCTGTAGCATCATGAACAGTCAGTAGAATTGTAGTAGTATTGTATGGTGACAGATGGTAGCTACATTTGTGGTGAGCTGAGCATAAGGGATAAACATGTCCAATTACTATGTTTTACACTTGAAACTAATGTAACATCATGTGTCAACTATATTTCAATAAAATAATAAGAAATAAGAAATCTATGCAAAAAAACTACCAAATGTATGCACAAAATTAGCACATGTTCATACATTCACATTGAGAAGAGAATATTAGCAACAGTACTGATCCCAGGGATTGTGTCTGATTTATATTCATTTTCATACATTTTTAATTGTCTTCAAGTATTATAATATGTAAATTTTACTAAAAATGAATGTTACAACTAATATAAGTATATATAACTTTTGGTAAAAGAAATCAAACTTGTATATTGAAAAAAATAACACACTAAAACCAATAAGTGGTGTGTATGTGTGTGTGCCATATCTGATTTTATGAGGGGAATGGGGTCTACTTACCAGTGAAGGACATACACAATGATGTAGATAGTGGGTTCTGCTATTAGAAACCTTTTGCCAAAAACTTAATGTCCAGCATTCAGTGAGGCTGGGAAAGCATATGTCACTGCTTGATTTTGGGATCAGATAATATCTAAGTTTTTTCCAACTGGGAATTTTTGTGCTTGCTCTTGTTTTTGAGAATATCTAAATGGTGGTTAAATTTGAAGGACAGACTGATTTCCTTGGAGAGCCAAACATTTTTTTTTTATTAACATATAATGTATTATTTGCCCCAGGGGTACAGGTCTGTGAATCATCAGGCTTACACATTTCATAACACTCACCATAGTACATACCCTCCCCAATGTCCATAACCCAGCCATCCTATCCCTACCCCCAAACCCCCAGCAACCCTCAGTTTGTTTCGTGAGTTTAGGAGTCTCTTATGGTTTGTCTCCCTCCCAATCCCATCTTGTTTCACTTTTTCCTTCCCAACTCCTCACAACCCCCCACCCTGCCTCTCAAATTCCTCATATCAGAGAGATCATATGATAACTGTCTTTCTCTGACTGACTTATTTTGCTCAGCATAATACCCTCTAGTTCCATCCATGTCGTTGCAAATCGCAAGATTTCATTCCTTTTGATGGCTGCATAGTATTCCATTGTGTGTGTGTGTGTGTGTGTGTGTGTGTGTGTGTCTATATATATATATATATATATATATATATATATATATATATATATATACCACATCTTCTTTATCCATTCATCTGTTGATGGACACCTAGATTCTTTCCATAGTTTAGCTATTGTGGACATTGCTGCTATATGCTATAAATATTTGGGTGCACGTACCCCTTCAGATCACTACATTTGTAGGAAAGAGGCAAACTTATACAGCCTCTTCATAGTCAAGAACGAATGTTCCTATGGAAATGTTAAATAAAATGATTTCTGGGAGTGCAATGAAATTTGACTTTTGCATTTGTTCATAACTGGCTAAGTGAGCAATTTTAACTAATTGTGAAGAGATAAAAGATAGTGAAAAGGCTAAAAATCAAATACATAGACTGTATTTGAAAGAAACTTATTAAACTAAGTAGATACGTAAGTATATTCTTAAGAATTCAGAAGATTGTGCCCTAGGGAAAAAAAAATCAAAAGCAGAGGGGCATAGTGTTGGAAAGGACCATAGATGTCTTCCAGTCCGTTATTTTCCAAGTGTAGCTGGAAACTTCCTGGGTCTGAATCCTGACTCTGTCACTTACAAGCTGCATGATTTGGAGCAAGTTATTAACTCTTCTGTACCACAACTTCCCCTCTGTAAAATCAGAATTAAAATAAGTTAATGTAAATATAGAGCTTAGAATACCTAGTACACAGAAACTTTAAACAAATATTAGCTGTTATTATTCTACGTGTATATGGATGAACTTTATTTTTTTTTTAATTTTTTTAAAGATTTTTATTTTTTTAAAAGATTTTATTTTTTATTTGACAGAGAGACACAGAGAGAGAGGGAACATAGCATGGGGAGTGAGAGAGGGAGAAGCAGGCTTCCCTCTGAGCAGGGAGGCCGATGTGGGGCTGATCCCAGGACGCTGGGATCATGACCTGAGCTGAAGGCAGATGCTTAACAATTGAGCTACCCAGGCACCCTGGATGAACTTTAAAAACATTAATGTCCTGGGGCACCTGGGTGGCTCAGTAGGTGAAGTGTCTGCCTTCGGCTCAGGTCACGATCCCAGGGTCCTGAGATGGAGTCCCGCATCGAGCTCCCTGCTCAGTGGAGCCTCTTTCTCCCTCTTCCTCTGCCTGCCACTCTTGTGCTTTTCTCTCTCTGTCAAATAAATAAATAAGATTTTTTTAAATTAATGTCCATGCATTTAATGGGTATTTGAAAATATATAACTATCTCATTAAATCTGAAATTATATAGATAGTATTCCTTGAGATCATTTATGGTATGACATAAAGTTAAAAATACCAATTTTTTCAGGCTCTAGACACTTAAATTTAATCATGGCAGTTAGAAAGAAAAATGCTGTATTCTTCCTCATCAAACCATTTTGAGAAGCAAATGCATATGAAATAAATGTAGATACACTATTAGATGGTATCCAGCTTTTGAAAAAAGGACCGAGATTATTTGTACAATCAAGAGAAACCTTCTGTTAGAGTGACTCTGAACAATATGCAGAATTAAGAAATTTGAGTTCTGTCACTTATATTAAAAAATTAATTTTTAATTAAGCAAATACTTGTTTGCTTATATAGTTGCAGGTATATATTGCAAAAATCGTGCTGGTGGTACACAAAAGACTTAGGTATAATCATCTCACTTAACAAATGAGGAAAATTAGGCCCAAAGACAAAAAAAGTGATTATATAGGAAGTTAGAAGCAAAGAAGGTGAGGGTCTAAATCAATTGATTCCCATTTCACTGCTTTTGCAACCTATTCTTCTAAGCTTTCATTCCCCTTCTTACCCACACTTTGACTTTAACTCTCATACAAACACAGTTAATAGCTCACTTTCTTCAGAGTTCCCTTTCTCCTCATTCCATGTCACTCATGCTATAATGAAAATTTACTTGCATGGCTTTAATAACTAGCCCTAAGCTTTAACTCTGGAAGACAAAATGAAATTTTTTATTTAATCTAAATGTGACAAATAAGGCAAGTGTCATTAATTAAAGGCTTAAAAAAAAGCAAGTAGTACGTTTAAGTAAAATGTGAAAGCAAGAAATAGCTTTACTCAACACATTTCAAGCATGAGAAGCATTCAAGTCAATGCTGGATTTGAGCCTCTGTTGGGGATAGAAAGAAATCATGTCAGGAATTTATGTTGGTTAAAGGAGTAGAGCTGCAAGAAATGAAAATCCTTGGCCATTAAAACTCAGTTTTGGATAGTGAGATGATAGAAAAGAAATGTGACTACATGAATGTCATGCAAAGGTTGATTATTCATAAAGGTTACATATTTTTCATTCAAGCAGCTACTATCTAGTGGAGTTAAGTAAATAATTATAGTACAGTGAGGAGGTAAATAAAGAATTGCAATATAGTGACATTGATATAATAGAAATAGTTAACACTGAAGGAGATAATTAACTTTGTCCAGAGGTTAATAGAGGTTATATAGGTGAGCTGACACTTGAGTTGAATCTTAAAGGATAAGTAGCATCTTCTTGGTGGATAACCCAAAGGAAGAGCAACCTAAGCTGAGGGGAGGATTAGTGAAAGTTGGATGCAATTAGGACACTGCAAATCATTTGATATGGTTGAGTCATAGGGTGCTTGTAATAGTAAATAGCGTTATTTACTAAAACATTAAAACATTAAAAAAAATTAAGAAGTAAAAGTAGATGAAGATACTTATCCATGCATTCATTAGGTTAACCATTATTCTTCTGCCTAGTGTATAATCTGCTAGTTCACTCAATGTTGAAAAGAGATAGGAAAGATCCTCGGTGAAGGTTACAGGAATATAAATGTAGTTTATGTACTAATTGGAATAGCACCTCATGAAAAGTTGGACAAGCTGGTTTACTGGTTTCACTATAGCTTGGAACAGACTCATCAAAAGCAACAGATGGAAATAAACATTTATTTCACCATTTTTCCATGTAGGTACCATATAGGGCTTCTTGTTACGATTTACTATTTGAGAACAGCAGGTAGTAGGAGTGAGCACTTTTATATTATAAAACAAAAGGAACAATGTGGTCCACTGCCTAAAAGAGTCACTAGATGTTGCCTATGTACTTTGTTGATTAGGCTACATTTGTGACATCAATTCTTTTAAGATTAAGACTCTTATTTGCTGGTCCTAAGAGATAGTCCTTGGTGCGAACAGGTATATCACAGAAAGGCAGAGCTAATGGCTAAAAAAAATGACTCATTTAACCCACAGTCTTCTGCCTAAAAAATTGTCGAAATCATTCCTAAGATTTATTTCCATGATATTATCAAAATCAATTCCTTGAATTCTACCAAATACTTCAAATATTGCTTTCTAATAACTCATTATCATACCTTTTTCTTTTTTGTGTGAAGGGGAGTCAAATAGTATAATTTTCTTTGAGGGAAAAATGATGTTTTAAAATTTTCACCCACCAAGAGGGAATCATTCATTTTTATCTTACTATTCATGCATAAGACGCTTCAACACTCAAAAAAATGTAGTCTATATAACAATAAAAGTACTGTTTCTCTTTCCCACTCACCCTACTCTTATCTTTGGTATGGTTCTGATTTGTACATTGCATGTACTTTTAAAATATTTTATGATTATAAAATCTAAAAAAAGTTTCTGAATATTAAAAAAATTAATTCCTGTATGATTAACATACTGTGTTATATTAGTTTCAGGTGTACAATATAGTGATTCAACAATTCTATACATTACTCAGTTCTCATCATGATAAGTGTGCTCTTAATCCCCTTCACCTGTTTCACCCATCCCTGAACCCACCTCCCTTCTAGTAACCATCAGTTTATACTCTTTTAGAGTCTGTTTTTTTTTTTTGTCTGTTTCATTTTGTTCACTTGTTTTGTTTCTTAAATTATACATATGAATGAAGTCATATGATAATTGTCTTTCTTTGACTGACTTATTTTACTTAGCACTATACCCTCTTGATCCACCTATGTTGTTCCAAATGGCAAAATTTCATGCTTTTTTATGGCTGAGTTATACTCCATTGTATATATTTGCCACATCTTTATTATCCACTTATGGATAAATTGACATGGGTTGCTTCTATACTTTGGTTATTGTAAATAATGCTGCAAGTAAACATAGGGATGCATATATCTTTTCAAATTACCGTTTTTGTATTCCTTGAGTAAATACCCAGTAGTGGAAATACTAGATCGTATGGTAATTCTATTTTTAATATTTTAAGGAATCTCTATACTGCTTTCCACAGTGGCTGTGGAATTTGCATTCCTACCAACGTGCATGTCATGTCTTCTGCCCATTTTTTAATTAGATCATTTGTTTTTATGGTGTTGAGTTGTAAAAGTTCTTTATATGTTTTGGATAGTAACCACTTAATCAGTTGTGTCATCTGTAAATATCTTCCCCCATTCTGTAGGTTCTCTTAGTTTTGTTGGTTGTCCCTTTTGCTGTGCAGAAGCTTTTTATTTTGATGTAGTCCCAATAGTTTATTTTTGCTTTTGTTTCTTCTGCCTCAGGAGATGTATCTAGAAAAATGTTGTTATGACCAATGTCAGAGAAATTACTGCCTGTGCTCTTTTCTAGGACTTTTATGATTTCTGGTCTCATATTTAGATCTTTAATTTATTTTGAGGTTATTTTTGTGTGTTATAAGAAAGTGGCCCAGACGTATGTGGTGTCTTCATCTGGTTATGGTACCAGGGTAATGATGGCTGCATAGAATGAATTTGGAAGCTTTACTTCCTCTTCTAGTTTTTGGAATAGTTTGACAATAGATATTATATCTTCTTTAAATGTTTGGCAGAATTCACCTATGAAGCTGTCTGGTCCTGGACTTTTGTTTGTTTTTTTTATTATGCTTTAATTTCATTGCTGGTAATCAGTCTGTTCAAATTTTCTATTTCTTTCTGTTTCAGTTTTGGGAGGTTATCTGTCTCTAGGGCTTTATCAGTTTCTTCTAGGTTGTCCAGTTTGTTGGACTAAAGTTTTTCATAATATTCTTTTATGATCCTTTGTATTTCTGTGGTGTCAGTTGTTACTTCTCTTTCATTTCTCATTTTGTTTATTTGAATCTTCTCTTTTTCTCTTTTATGAGTTTGGCTAAAGGTTTATCAAATTTGATCTTTTTGAAAAAATGAGCTCCTGGTTTTGCTGATCTGTTCTATTTTTTTTTCAGTTTCTATTTCTTTTATTTCTTCTCTAATCTTTATTATTTCCTTCTTTCTACTGGTTTGGGTTTTTTGTTGTTGTTCTTTTTCTAGCTCCTTTAGCTGTAAGGTTAGGTTGTTTGAGGATTTCTTGTTTCTTGAGTTAGGCTAATAATGCTATACATTTTTATTTTAGAATAGCTTTTGCTGTATCTGAAAGATTTTGGACTGTTGTGTTTTCATTTTTTTTTAACTTCCTCTTTGACGCTTTTTTTTTTTTTCCTCTTTAATTTCTTGGTTGGGCCATTCATTGTTTAGTAGCATGTTATTTAAACTCCATATATTTGTGTTCTTTCCAGATATTTTCTTGTGGTTCATTTTTAGTTTCATAGTGTGTGGTCAGAAAAGACACATTGTATGACTTTGATCTTTTTGAATTTCTTGAGACTTGTTTTCTGACCTAACATGTGACCTACTCTAGAGAATGTTCTATGTACACTTGAAAAGAATGTGTATCCTGCTGTTTTAGGATGGAATGTTCTGAACATATCTGTTAGATCCATCTATTCCAAATTATCATTCAAAGCAACTGTTTCCTTGTTGATTTTGTTTGCATGATCTATCCACTAATGTAAGTGGGGTGTTAAAGTCCTCTACTATTATTGTATTACTATCAATTACTTCCTTTATGTTTGTTAGTAGGTGCTTTATGCATTAGGATGCTCCCATAATATCTTGGAACATGGAAAAAATGAAATAAAAAAAAAAAAGGATGCTCCCATATTGGGTCCATAAATATTTGCAATTGTTATATATTCCGATTGGATTGTTCCTATTATGATTAGATAGTGTTCTTTGTCCCTTTTTACAGTTTTTGTTTTAAAGTCTTTTTGTCCAATGTAAATATTGCTACCCTGTCTTTCTTTTCACTTCCATTTGCCTAATGAATGCTTTTTCCATCTCTTCAGTTTAAATCTGCATGTGTCTTTAGGTCTGAAATAAGTCTCCTGTAGGCAGCATATACATGGATCTTGCTTTTTTATCCATTCCACCACCCTCTGACTTTTGATTGGAGTGTTTAGTTTATTTACATTTAAGGTAATTATTGATAGGTAGGTATTTATTGCCATTTTCTTACTAGTTTAATGGTTATTTTTGTAGTTCTTCTCTGTTCCTTTCTTCTCTTGTTCTCTCCTCTCTAGTGGTTTTCTGGCTTTCTTTAGTGGTATACTTGGATTCCTTTCTCTTTATTTTGTATATCTATTACTGGTTTTTGATTAGTGGTTACCATTAGGTTTATATGTAACATCTTATACATATATCAGTCTATATTAAGTTGATGGTCACTTAAATTTAAACCCATTCCAAAAGCACTAAATTTATTCCTCTCCCCTACTGACATTTTAGGTATATGGAGTAATATTTTACATTCTTTTATTTTATGAGTCCTTTGGTTTTTATATATATATTTAATTTTACTGCTTCGTGCTTCCTACTTTCCTTAAATCTGCTTATGGTCTTTCCTTTCCACTCAAAGAGCCCCTTTAACATTTCTTGTAGGGCTGGTTTAGCGGTCATGAACTCCTTTAACTTTTGTTTGTCTGGGAAACTCTTTATCTCTCTTATGCTGAATGATAGCCTTGCTGGTTAGAGTATTCTTGGTTGCAGGCTTTTTCCTTTCAGCACTTTGAATATATCATGCCATTTCTTCTAGCCTGTAAAGTTTTTGCTGAAAAATCAGCTAATAGCCTTATGTGGTTTCCCTTGTATGTGACTGCTTTCTTCTCTCTTGCTGCTTTTAAAATTCTCCCTTTATCACCTCTTTTTGCCATTTTAATTACTGTGTATCTTGGGGTGGACCTCCTTGGGTTGATTTTGTTGGGGGCTTTCTATGTCTCCTGGATCTGGGTTTCTGTTTCTTTCCCCAGATTCAGGATGTTTTCAGCTATTATTTCTTCAAATACATTTCCTGCCCCCTTTTCTCTTTATTCTCCTTCCGTGATCTCTATAATGTTAATGTTATTACACTTGATGATGTCACTGAGTTCCTTAAGTCTATTTTCATTTTTTGTTACTATTTTTTCTCTCTTTTGTTCAGTTTGATTGCTTTCCATTACTCTTTCTTCCAGGTCACTGATTCATTTTTCTGCCTTCCCTAGCCTACTATTTATTTCATCTAGGATGTTTTAATTTCAGTTACTGGGTTTTTTTTTTTTTTATCTCTGATTGGTTCTTTTTTATGTTTTCTATCTCTTTGTTAAGGGTCTCACTGAGATCCTCTACTATTTTCTCAAGTCCAATGAGTATCTTTATGACTGTTACTTTAAATTCTCTATAAGGAATATCATCTCTGTTTTGTTTAGCTCTCTTGCTGTGATTTTTGTCATGTTTGCATGACATACCGCTCTGTCAATATGTTTGCAACATATCGCTCTGTCTCCTCATTTTGTCTAACTCTCTGTGTCTGTTTCTATGTGTTAAGAAAGTCAGCTATGTCTCCTGCTCTTGAAAGTAGTGACCTTATGAAGAAGAGGTTCTGTAGTGCCTTGTGGTGCAATTTCCCCTGTTCATCGGAACCTGGTGCTTAAGAGATGTCTCCTGTGTGTGTTGCATGCCCCTTTGTGTTGTGGCTAAGCCACTTTTGCCTTCAGTCCAATTGTCTGCAATGGCTCTCTTTGTCTGTTGTGGGCAAGGTTTGGTTGCTGTGTTATAAGTAGACCAATCTGGGGTTGCCTTGCATTTGAGTTGAGTCATATCAGCATTTACCAGAGATGCAGTAGCATGGAATTGCAAGGCACTTTCCCTGTGTTGCTCTGAGAAGCATTCATTGGTGGGTGGAGGCTGCAGTCAGACCCAATATCTGTCCCCTACCCACAGCTGAGGCCACAGCCCAAATTATGTGTATGGTTCTCTTCCCCTCTCTTCAGAGCAGGAGTCACTCTGGAGTGGTGATGACTCCTGTTGGGGCTGCTTGCACACTGCTAGGCTTGTGCCACCACTTTAGATGGACTCCTGTTAAGGGCATGTTGGAAAACGGGTGTCCTTAGGTGAGTGTGGGAGTGGGGCACAAGGAGCCAGGAAGGTTCAATATGGTCCACTGCAGGAGGGGACCTGCTGCCTCCTGGGAAAACTTCTGCCCAGGCAGAGATGTAGGGGGCAGGTCCACTAAAGAGTGCTGGGGTAGGGTGTGCTATTAGTAAGCCAGGTGAAAAGTGTTCATGCTGCACTGGTTCCCACAGTTTTCCTTGTATCTAGACTGGGGGGTGGGGGAGGAAAATGGTTCCCATCAGCTCTTTTGTTCTTAGAGAAGTCCCTCAAAGATCCCTGACCCTTCAGTACCTGCTCTTAGATTAGTAAAAATATCTTCCCATATATTCCAGGCATTTTTGCACTGCAGTTTCCATGCTGCATCTCAGTGAGGCTGTTTCTTGTGCTGTATCTTTAAGGGTGGGGACTCAGTTTCTTATCACCCCCACAGCTCTTCCAGAGCTAGACCTACTTATTTTTAAAGTTCCAGGTGTTAAGCCCTACTGATTGTAAGAACTCATGAAGTTAGGCCCCTCTGGTTTTCAAAGCCAAATCTTATGGTGACTCATCTTACCAGTGAGGCACCTGGGGTGCCTACTCTGAAGTCTGTTCCTCTCCCCTCTTTGTGCCTGCGGCATCACTCTCTCCTGTACACAGTCGTGCAGGCCCATTTAGCTCCCTCCCAACTGTATCTCCACCCTTTCTACTCTCTTCAATGTGACCTCTTCTTTATATTTAGCTATGGAGAGTCTGTTCTGCCAGTTTTCAGGCCATTTTCTGGGTTATTTACACTGCTATAAGTGTTATCTAAGTGTATCCACGGTATAAAGTGACCCTAGGATCTTCCAACTCTGCCATCTTCCCCCATTTCTGAACATTTTTTGACCATTCAAAAATGCCTGGCTATTTTTTAAAATGTGGGCAGATTATTAGTCCAGTACCCTGAGCACTTATACGTTGAGTAATTATATGCTACCTACCTAGGTTCCCATGAGTATTTTCAATTTGCACACAAAACTGTTCTTCATTTTCAGTTCCAAATTCTGGTGGTATTTACTTCTATATTGATACCTGACTATGACATTAGTCTCTCTGCATACCCAGCAGTTTTTATGAGGCTAAGGACTATAATACATACTTTATACCTTCATATGTAAAGCCTTTCTAAAATATACAAACATATTTAAGAGGTATATCCAGTGGCCTCATTTACAATGATTCCCTTTTCTTTTTAACTCCATAGATGCCCGTACTTACCCACAGACTCTACATTTGTTTCTTACTTTTTATATTTATAGTTTTCAATTTGCTAGGTTCCTGGCAATGTTATATGAAACCCATTTAGCAGGGTGTTATAAATTCCTCACTGGGCTATCTATCTCTAGATTAACATTGGCAAGAATATATTTGCTTAAGAAGCAGTAAGAACACAAGAAAAGATGGAATTTATGATGATGCTACCTAAAAATACATTCTTTAATTTTTAAAAAATGATAACAGGGGTGATTGGGTACCTCATTTGGTTACGTGTCTAGCTCTTGGTTTTGGATCAGGCCATGATTTCAAGTTTCTGAGATCAAGCCCCATGTTGGGCTTTGTGCTCAGTGGGGAATCTGCTTGGTATTCTCTCTCTCCCTCTGCCCCTCCTCCCTTTAAAATAAATAGATGAAATCTTTTTTAAAAAAATAACAACTATCATAACCACAACACAATTAGTTGATAATGTTCATTGAATGCTTACTATGGGGTAAGGCATTCTTCTAGGTGTCTTAAATTTAAAAACTCATTTCAAAAAAACAAAACAAAACAAAAACACTTCATTTTATTCTCACAAAGCCCCATTAGGTAGATGCTACTGTTTTTCCTTTTTTAAAGATGAGTGCACTTATTTCAATGAGTGTTGAGAAATGTATAGAATTGTTGAATCATTATATTGTATACCTGAAACTAATATAAAACTGTATTTTAATTATACTTGAATAAAAAAATAAAGATGAGTAAACTGAGGCGCATAGATTTTAAGTAAATTGCTGAGAGTCGCATAGGAAGTAAGCAACACAGCTGTGATTCAAACCTACATAATCTGGCTATAGAGTTTGTTCTTGTATTAGGGTTCTCCAGAAAAAATTGAGAAAAGGAGAGAAGGAGGGAGAGGGAGGGTCGGGGCAGAGAAAGTGTTATAATTAATTGGCCCACAGGATTATGGAGGCGGGCAAGTCCCAAGATCTGCAGGGTGAGTTGGCAAGCTAGAGACTCAGGAAAATTAATGTCTTAGTTCTAGTGTAAGTCTGAAGGCCTGAGAACCAGAAGAGTCAATGGTGCAGTTCCCATCTAAAGGCTGGCAGGCTCAAGACCCAAGAAGAATCAATATTTCAGTTGCAGTCTGAAGGCAGGAAAAGAGCTAACTTCCCAATTTGAAAGTGTCCAGGCAGGAATAATTCTCCCTACCAGAGGAAGGGTTAGCCTTTTCTTTTTCTTTTTCTTTTTTTTTTCTATTCAAGCCTTCAATTGATTGGATGAGGCCTATCCACATTAGGGAGGGCAGTCTGCTTTACTCAGTTAATCAATTTAAATGTTAATCTCATCCACAAACAAGCTTACAGAAACATTCTGAAAAATGTTTGACCAAATATCTGGGCAACCTATGGCTCAGCCAAGTTGACACATAAAATCAACCATCACAATACTCTTAACTACTATTCTGATATTTCATAGTTATGTGGTATCCCAATAATGAAAGCTAATAGATTATATATTATCCCATTGCAAAGCATTAGTTGAAAATAAGTAGTTATTTCTTAAGGGATAGTTGATCATAAAACAAATATCCAAATATTTTGAAGCTAGTTCATCTCCAAACTATCTTAAATCAGATTCCTGACATAAAAATCATGGCCAAAGCAGTGAGGTTTGGTGTTGTAGGTTTTCAGATGCTAAGAATCCATGTTCCCTAGCAACACTATTTAGATCCACATAAAGAAACTTTCCAATACCATTTATAGCAAGTTTTTTCCCCTTACATTACTACTTACTCTAAACTCATGATTACTAAAGAAAAAATGAGCTTTAAAATTTTAAGTAATGTTCCTGAGAGGACATCATGATGTTCAGCCAAAATGAATGTTCATAATATTGCTTAGACTTATTTAATATTCTGTAGAGCCTCAGCCAATTTTTCTCTCACAGCTACACTGGTTATATATATGGTTATTATAAATGGTTATTAGAATTCAGTGTTACTAACAATGAGAACTTTAGTGATTTTCTTGAAATAAAATGAACAAAGTATAAGTCCCTTTATCTATATTCTACTCTGTATGTGTGTGTGTAAATATGTAGGTACATATTTGTTTATATGTAAGTGACTAGATACATATATGTGTGTTTATGTAAATTTGTACATATATATGCACACATATACATACATTAAGATGTACTACTTGATCCCTAATGGCAAGATTCATAATTTGTAGTAGTTTCTACTTTGAAAATCCTGTCCCAACCAAGACTTTCAGCTAATATCAGATTTCATAGGGCCGTAAAGATTAACGGGTTGTTATCATAGGAATACACGAATGTTTCAATATGTGGAAACTCTTAATGTCAACAGAATAAAGAAGAAAAGCATATAATTATCCTAATAGGTGTTTAAGGTGCATTTGATAAAATTCCACACTCATAAGATTAAAAAGTAGATGTTTAACAAACTATAAATAGAAGATAATGTCTTTAAACTGATACGAATTTGTCTAAAACATACAGCAAATATATGTCACTGCTTCTATTAAAAAATACTAGGTCCTGACCAATGCAATAAGATAAGAAGAAATAAGAGGCATAATGTTTGAAAAGGAAGACATAAACTGACTGACATTGTATGTGGTCTATAAGGTTATATTCATATAAAAGCCAAAAGACACTACAAACTGTTAATTTCAGCAAAGTTGCTAGATATAAGACTGTTATACAAAACCAGTGGCATTCTTAATGTACCATCTCACATATATTCTTTCACAATAGTAACAAATCTATAAATTACCTAGGCATAAATCTAATAAAAGATATACAAGAGCTTTGTGGGGGGAAAAAAACTAGAACACATTTCTTTAATATTAAAGATGTGAATGAATGAAGCAGTAGACCACATCCAAAGTGGGCTGACTCACTATCATGGAGATGGTATTTATCTCCCAATATAAACTCCAAAGTAGTTATATTACAAGAGTTTTTTATGGGATTTGACAAGCATATTCTAAAATTAATGAGGTATAACAAAGAACCAAAATAAGTCAAAATGATTTTGAAAAATATGAGATTTTTCTTGCCAGATACCAGATATTATCATGAAACTACAGTAATTAGGATGATGTGGAATTAATGCAGAAATAGACAAAGTGATGATGACATGGAAAAAGGAGCCTAGAAGCATAAATAGAAATTTAATGATAAACACCTGTGTAGCATATACTCAGCATAAGAAAACAGTATTTTAAAATATTTGCTTAATTAAAAAAATAAAGCCCCTTATAAACCTCTTCACCAGTCCAGTCCATGGAAAATGATAAACAACAAATTTAGGGTGGAGGTAGGGGAAATAAATTAGAGAGTAATGCATAGGGAGCTTCAAATGTATCTTTAATGTATTATTTCTTAATCATCTGAAGAAAATTCATAAAGCTGTGTAGGGAGTGTCTTGATTCTTATTCTCTATACTTTTCTATAGAATTTTAATATTTAAATCTGTTTTTAAGATGTTAATGTAAAAATGAGTTAAACCATCACCTCCAAGCGCAAATATGGTTAAACACACCATAGTCAGTCAATCATTTGTTTAATGAATTGCCAGCAGAAGGTAGACTAGGTTGATAAAGAGTGATAGTTAATTGATGTTGAACTGTTTGAAATACTAATCTTAGAATTCTTCCATAGGAAAAAGTACTGAACCAGCGATTGAGAGGCATGAGTTCTCTAGTCTCAACTCTTCAGTAAGGTGGCTGTGGGACCTGGGGCAAGAATTAGCCTCTTGAGAATTTGCCTTCCATTAGAGTTAAACAGAAAGGTTGGGCTAGATCATCTTTGATGTAACAACCCCACTTGCACTTGAGATTGTTGAGGAGCAGTACACAAGAAATAACAACACAGTGAAAATTTAAGAACCACTTTATCAACAGCTCCACATGAATCTCTATAACTTTTGGTGAAGAACTTCAGGAAATTTTGTATTGGAGTGCAAGACTAAGGCTTCTTACTCTTCCTGCTTTGCCTCCACAATGCCCTCCAAAAATATGAATTATGGGTCTAAAAATCTAAATTATGGCTCCAGCATATCCTTGTGTGTTGTCAAAATGTTCATAAAAATAGAGTCCCCTGGAGTATGGTTCAATTTAAGTTTTGGAAATAGAAGCTAAAGAGAAATAGATTGTAACTTGACAAAGGAAGGTGTTTTACCAGCTATTTAGGCTTTCATTAAAAGAATTCACTTCTTGGGTGCCTGGGTGGCTCAGTTGTTAAGCGTATGCCTTCAGCTCCAGTCATGATCCCAGGGTCCTGGGATTAAGCCCCGCATCAGGCTCCCTACTCAGCGGGAAGCCTGCTTCTCCCTCTCCCACTCCCCCTGCTTGTGTTCCTTCTCACTGTCTCTCTCTCTGTCAAGTAAATAAATAAAATCTTAAAAAAAAAAAAAAAAGAATTCTTTAGGAAAAAATGAGTTCTCCATTACTGGAGTCTGAATATTGTATGGCAGGAAAATTGCCCAATGATTCAAGTCTTCAGTGGAGAACTGGACTAGTGATTTTTTTTTTTATCAGATCCATATGGCTTTTTACTTTTTTTTAAATTGTTATTAACATATAACGTATTATTTGTTTCAGGGGTACAAGTCTGTTATTCATCAGTCTTACACAATTCACAGCACTCACCATAGCATATACCTTCCCCAATGACCATCACACAGCCACCCCATCCCTCCCACACTCCTCCTAGCAACCCTCCGTTTGTTTCCTGAGATTAAGAGTCTTTTATGGTTTGTCTCCCTTTCTGGTTTCCTCTTGGACTAGTGATTTTTAGGATCCATTCCTGCTTGATTCCAGGAAATTTGTCTTGATTTTTCAAACTTTCTTCAGTACTACTATATGTAGAGAGAATCTCCTAAGGTAGAGATTTGACTTTTGATTTTAGCTGTAGAATATAACTTAGTTTCCCAAGAAAAATTTTGATAAACAAGAATTCCTTTTTGGGTTCGTATTTCTAAGGACTCTAAGAGTCTGGACCTCTATATTGCATCTCTTTCTCTCTAGAAATTTGAAAGCAGTTTTTCTCTGCCCTTACAACTGCAAGGAACTATTTCTTTTAGATCTAAGATATCCCCACAGGACTTCATCTATTGGTAGGAGGCACCACCATCCTAGGTAAACAGTAATTTGAGACGGTCATGTCATCCAAGGCTTTTGCAATCAATCTAGAGATAATCCTTCTTACATGAGTTAAGGAAATAGGAAACAATTTAAATTCATTTAAATTAATATCAGCAGAAAATATACAATATGTAAAGTAGATACATTCATCGTTTTTATTAATTCAAGTGAATCTGAAACTACAAATTCACTGATAAAGATTCAAGATGACTTCTTAGCAAATTTAGAGATGAACGAATTAAAACAAACTAAACCAAAATATTTCATGTATTATAAGTGACCAGTGCCAGACATATCCCCAGAGTCTAGGATAGACTGAGATCACTCAGAAAATCAGGCAACTCTCAATTATCTATTGATATATGAGCTCAGGGTAGCATAGAAAAAGTATATTGTTAGAATCCAAAAATATCTCATTTCATCCATTCTTGTCCGTCTGCTTTTGAACCAAACCTCTGTCAGCAATAACAACATCGTGACACTGAAGTTTCACCTCCTATCTCATTCTCTCTGAGAGGCAAAAATGAGTAAAAAATAATAGTAAGAGGGAGAGAGAAGAGCCAAGAATCAGCACTGCACAGGAAGTGCTCAGAAGAGCAAGAAATAACCTTCTGCTCAAATGAAACCTACCCACCTAAGAAGGCCTTCCCTGGATCCTATATTTACAGTAGTCTCTGTCTTCTACTTTGCTTTACTTTTCTTCATACAACTTATCAATACTGAAATTATTTGTTTGAATACTTTTGTATTGTCTATTTACCCCTCTAAACTAAGTACAGGCACCTGTGTGATTAATTACTGGAACCCCAGAGTTTAAAACAATGTTAGCATGTTCACAAGAGAAGAGTGTATAAAACACATTTTAGAAAATAGTTTTATGTCTTTAATACATAAAGGGAGCTTACTTAAATAACACTGTGGCAAATTTCCTGGTAAAGCAAACAATTCTTTTGTTATGCAAATAACCAGTACTACATTTGTTCTAAAAAATCTGATTTTTACATATGAAATCTCTTCACAGTGGAATAAATCTGGATTGTCGTCCCATTGGAAAGAGAATCTCTGCATCAGTAAACACCATGTGACTCTCTTTTGTGCATAGAAACTGACACAGAGTTAAATACTAATGACATTCCTCACAACCATTCTCTGTCTGACAAAAAAAAACATTTTCATTGCACATGTTTCTCAGACCCAAAACTGGCCTGCCTGATATGCTCTTCCTACTCCACTTTAGATTCTGCCTTTCCCCATCTTTTATTTATTTATTTATTTATTTATTTATTTATTTATTTATTTATTTATGAGAGAGAAGGAGTTTGGGAGGGACAGCGGGAGAAGGGAGAGAGAATCACAAGCAGGTTCCATGTTCAGTGTAGAGCCCAACGTAGGGATCAATCTCACAGCCCTGAGATCATGACCTGAGTGGAAATCAAGAGTTGGTGGCTTAACTGACTAGCCACCCAGGTGTCCCTTTTCCCATCTTTTCAGTGCAATCTCCTATTTGGTCTCCTCAAACTAACTTCATTTGATTCTGGTCTTTCCCGTGCCTTGCCATTGGTTTATATCTTTTTCACATACAACAGTAAACACTTTATTCAAGTACTATTGAACAATTGTCATCGTTTTTATGAATTTTGGTATTTCCTATTGACTGTAATGATTATTTACAGTTTTTGTATTTATTTTTTCCCAAGAGCTTATCTTTTTCTCTATTTGATTTAAAACTCCATCAGGGTAAAACCAAGTCTCTTCTGTTCACTCAGTGGCTAGCTCACACTATATACGGAATGTATTTGAATAAACCAATGAATAAGTGAACATGTACATTTAATACATAAATGTATTTTGTTTTTAAAAGATTTATTTATTTTAGAGAGAGAATGCATGGAGAGAGGGGCAGAGCGAGAGAGAGAGTGAGTCTCAAGCATAGTCCCTACTGAACAGGGAGCCTGTCATGGGGCTCAATCTCATGACCCTGAGGTCATGATCTGAGCCAAATCAAGAGTTGGATGCTCAACTGACTGAGCCACCCATGGCTCAACTGGCTGAGCCCCCCAGCCACCCATAAATGTATTTTAATAAATAAATGGGAAAATCTCTTTTATCAGAGGATAAAATTCTCTATAATTCTGAAATGGTACACCAAATGCATTACAATACATAATTTCTGATCAGTATCCTTTTGTTTCTATATTGTGTGGGTGGTGATTCTACCCATGCATTGAGAAGAGAACTCAGCTTTTCAATGATTTTTTTTCTGGTCACCAAGTAGCACTTACTTTTTCATTTTTCCAGTCTTAACATCCATATCAAATTGTCAACTAAACTGCATAACTAATCTATACATTTAAACTTTTACATTTGTGCATCAACCCAGAACAAGACTCACTCACAGAGAGAAAACAAAAGTAAAGCTATGTCATTTCATCTCCATCCTACACCTACTAAGTTTTTTTTTTCCTTCTGAGTCTTAAACACAATATTTTTCTTACTAAAATTCTCCAGTACAGGTGGGCATGAGACTTTATATTTGTCTCTAGCTTCCTTTTAATGGGAAAGTGATTTCTAAATATGTAAACAAAACAATATTGTACTGCAACCAAATGTACATGTGTCAAGGAGTTTATTATAATAGGCTTTGATATATGCTTTTTTCATATGCAAATCTGAATTTCTGTGATATTCTAATTTCAGTAGATGTTCGATAAGTGGAGAAAACAGAAGGCCTCATGTAATGTGTCATCCACATCACGTTTAGTATTGGAATGATAGTTTACCTGTAATTATTTATAATTTGTGTCTTTGAAACAATAATGAGCTGTGTTTATCATATTTAGCAACCACTCATTAGATGATCTATAGGTCTGTATGAAATCATTTGGGCATCTTATAGGGATCCTTTGCTCAGGTCTAATACCTCTGGGATTTTAATACTCTTGATTAGATTTTTAATTTTACTCCTTTTAACATAGATTTCTTTCTCTCTTAGTAAATCAACAAAGACATTTTTATTTTCCTAAAGCATACTAATTGACTGGCTAATGCATAGATTTCATTGTCTGTTATGCTGAATCATTCAAATCAGACTTTCAGCATTCAATATGGGTTGTCTCAAAATTGATTTGATTATAGCCATCTGTATTGACCATAAAGACAGACTCAATAAACAGATTGGAGGAACTGTGATTTGCTCACCTAGGATGGGAACAGCAATGTGTTCAGTTCATTAACTGTCCTTCTCTAGAAGAAGCAAGAAATCAATAAAGCAAGTTCTCATCACTGGAACTATGTAGCCAGGGGGATGTCAACATTTAATATCCAAAGGATAATATAATGTGCTTTAAAAAAGGGGGGGGGAAGAAAGAGATTTTTTAAAAGTAGTGATTAGGATAACTTGTTTTATTAGTGAATTAATCCTTTCTTCCTGAATATGGGCATGCATATAGATATATCCTAAATACAATCGTCAGAGTATGATCTTTAGAAAATGGGGAAGCTCTTTACTCTGAAAGTTAGATAACTTGAAGTTAAGTTTATACAGTTAACAACAACAAACAATTATTCAAAAGCATTCAAAAACAAGCAATTTTATTCTTACTGCCTGGTTATTAAGAGCCTGGAAAATGGACTTGCAAAGGACTTGCAAAGGATATAGAAACCATTCTTAGTTTTTAATACTAGTATTTTCTAACCTTAAAATATACCTTCATGTTAATATAGTGACTGACTATATAGGTTGTGACTAGACAGACAGGGTTAAGTTAAAATCCTATTCTGTGCTCGCTATTGTAATCTAGGTGAAATTTTTCATCTTATCTGAGCCAGTTTGATAAAATGGAGAAATAAGAGTCCTGACCCCACGAGATTAATGCAAAGATAAAATGAGAGCAGGCACGTTGCCCAGTGCCTTATACATAAGAAACATTCAATAAATGTTAGCTGCTATAATTAGTTATGAGTTGTTATACAAACATGCTATTAGCTCTCATCCTGACAACTTTAACTCTAAAACATCCGGAAGATGCAGGGGAAGTATGGGGGAATGGAAAGACCACCAAGAAGAGCCAAGGATCTTTCTTCAAAGAGTCCCTAACATTTTTGTGTAAAAGGATAGAGGCTCTCTCTCTCTCTCTCTCACTTTCTCTCTCTCTCTCTCTCTCTCTCTCTCTCTCTCTCTCACACACACACATACATACACACACAACTCTTACCTATTAAAGTAATGTAGGATCATAAAAATGTGGATTAATAACAATAATAATAAAAGCAGAGTCTCTGAGCCACAGGGAAACGAAACTTGCTTAAAAATCTGGAGATTTAGATTGATCATGGAGAGTTATATTTAAACATGATTACCATGTTGCCAGTGGGAAGTGCTTCTTAGAATAATCAGATTTGAGAAGGCTATTAATAGAACACTAGATCTGTAGTTGCTTCTGAGTCACTTGGCTGAGGAAGGGGAAAGCTAAGCCCACCATGAAACGTAAGTATCGAATGAAGGCCACTTAAGGAGCACAATGGAAAGAAATCACCATTTTCATGATTTCCAGTCTTTTCAGTTGTGTTTTTTTTTCCATCAAGCAATCAAATTATAAAATCTGTGATTTCTAGAAGATTTAGGACTCTCGTTTTATTATCACCATGGCTCACCACAGTTCCTAGCACATAGTTGGTGCTTAGTATAAGTTAGTGGATTAAATGAATGATAGTTCTGAGTGAGGGAAATAGTGAAGTGAGGAAAATTCAATGTTTATGCTGCCACAAGAGATTGTGAGACACCTTTAGGTTTTATACTCATGTTGTATGAGCTTCTTAAGGATAGAATCCTGTTCATATATTTGAAACATGGATAAGATTCCATAAATATACTTTCTTGTTGTTTGTTTCTTTAAAAAATCAAGCACGTTAATAAAATGCTTTCTAATTACTTTTTCTGTTATATCAAAATTGTGGCTAGTGTCTTCTTTTTAAATCAAATATTACTTGGGAAATACCTATAATTGTCATGGACCTGAAACCTTCTACTCTTTATTTGTATAATGGTTGGGGAAAGATTTTATTTTTTCAAATGTATTCATTTTCTTAGCACTATGTGCACATTATCTCCCTCATGTGAGATCTCTTTTAAACTCTACTAAAAAGCTAATGAGCCAAATTAAAGTGTGGTTTAAAAAAATCTGTATTTCTGAAATTCCATAATCTAGCCCAAAAAGCACAATTGGCAACCTTAAAGCGAACTAAAGCTTTAAGTAGCATAATCTGTCCAGAGAAACATTTCATAAATAAATATTATGATATTTCCACACTAGTTGAATCTTAGAAGCATATTTCTCAAATAGTCAATTACTTATTTGACAAATATTTAGTGTCTGCTTGTCAAAGACACTTTTCAGCTTTGGGGATACAAACTGAATAAGAGAAGCAAGATCTCTACTCCTAAAATTTATATTCCAAAGTTGGATAGTCAGATAATAAGCAATTAAACAAATGGAAGAAATTCATTTCAGCTGGTAATTACTGTTGTGAAGTCTTATAAAACAGAATGCTTTGATATAAAGAGATGAGGAGTATTCATCTAAATTGAGTAGTCAGGGAAAATTATCTCTGAGGATATTACTTTTGAGCTGAAACCTGAATGGTGCAAAGGACCCGGCCATGGGGAAATCTGTTTAAAAAGAAAACAACAAAAAAAATGTAAAGGTCTTAAAGTGAAAATAACATTAATTTTCAAAGAGCAGAAAGATGCCACTTTAATCAGAAACCCAGCAGGCTTTTTTGTGAAATTACCATACTGATCTTCAAATTCATATGTAAATGTAAAGGATGTGGAATAGTCCAAAACAACTTTGGAAAAAGTTGAAGTTGCGAGACTCATACTAATTTCAAGACATAAAATCATGATCTCTGATATTGGTATCAGTCTAAAGTTAAATAAATAGATCAGTGGGACAGAATGCAGAGTCCAGAAAGAGATCCACATTTATATGGCCAATTGATTTTTATCAAAGATACTATTTACTGAAGAAAAGAAAGTCTTTTCAATAAATATTCCTGGTAATATTGGAGTCATTTTAAAAAATTAATCCATACCTTACTCCATATAAAAATTAAATGAGTTATAAACACAAATGTAAAGCCTAAAACTCTAAAATTTCTAGAGGAAAAAAAATTTCTAAGAGAAAATTTTTGTGACCTTGGGTCAGGCAAAGATGTGTCTAAAAATGACACCAAGAGTATAGTACATAAATGAAAAATTTGATAAATTTGGACTTGATCAAAATTAGAATTTCTACCTTCAGAAAGACATTACTAAGAGAACAATAAGACAAACCACAGACTGGGAGAGTATATTTCCAAATATTATATATGATAAAGGACTGGATCCAAAATATGTAAAGAATTCTCAAGTCCCTTAATGGGGAAACAAATGGTTCAATTTAAGTGAGAAAAAGATTTCAACAGACTCTCCACAGAAGATATGTAGATGTAAGGATGACAAATAAGCATATGAAAAGATACTAAATGTCATTAGTCATTAGTCTAATATACCTATTATAAAGTTTAAAATTAGAAAGACTGATCATACCAAGTGTTGGTGAGAATGTGGAGCAACTGGAACTCTCATACATTGAAGGGAATATAAAATGGTATAACCACTTTGGAAAGAAGTTTGGCAGTTTTTATAAAAGTTAAACATATACTAACCATGTGGCCTCGCCATTTTCCTAGATATTTACCCAAGAGAAATGAAAGCTTATGTCTATACAAAAACCCATAATGAATGTTCATAGCAGTTTATTTCTAACAGCCCAACTGGAAATAACCCAAATGTTCACCAAAGGTGAATGGATAAACAAATTGCACTACATCCATACACCAGAATACTATTTGGCAGTAAAAAGGAATGAACTATTGATAGTGGTATATGTATAGGGGCACCAGGCACGCCATCCCAAAATGTGCCACATTGGCATACTGATTATTTTGAATTGAAGCTACCTGGGAAGAAGCCAGTACAAAGACACTCAGACCATCCTCTGTTCCCCTGAAAGCAGGAAATAAATCTCCCATATGAAAGGTACCCTCCTGTAGTTAAAAATAAAAACACATCCTTCTCACTAGAGATCAGGACTTTAAAACCAAGAAATCTGTAGAAACAGATGTTGTTACTTTTTGTTAATCTACTACCCCAGCCCATATTCTGCTTAGAATTCCTTACGAATTAGAGCTACTGTCAATTCCTCACAAATTTATTGTCTCTGTCTAAAATGTATAACAACTACCTGCCATGGTCATTTCTTTGGGCTCTCAATTCCATTATTAAGCCTCCATGTGCACATAATAACCTTTGGTTTTTCTCCTCTCAATTTGTCTCATGTCAACTTAATTCCTAAACCAACTGGAAGAACGTTGGATGTAAGAAGTAAATTTTTCCCTCCCCCACAGATGTAACAACATGGATGAATCTCAAAATGATTATGCTGAATAAAAGAAGCTAGACAAAAGATGACACACTGTATTATTTCATTACATAAAATTCTAGAAAGAGTAAACCTATCTATACTGACAGAAAGCAGTTCATTTGATGCCTGGGGGATTAGAGGACAAAAAGGGACGTGAATGAGAAACTACAAAAGGGCAAGAGAAAATTGGGGACGATAGATATATCTATTATCTTGATTGTGATTATAGTTTCATACATGCATAAAAATGTTAAAACTTATCAAATGGTACACTTTAAAAGTGTTCAATCTGTTATATGCTAATTATATCTTTTTTTAAGTTCAATAAGCCAACATGTAATACATCATTAGTTTTTTATATAGAGTTCAATGATTCATTAGTTGCATATAACACCCAGTGCTCATCACCACACCTACCCATCACCTGGTTACCCCATCCCCCCTCCCTTCTGTAACCCTCAGTTTGTTCCCAGATTCTAAAGTCTCTCATGGTTTGTTTCCCTCTCTGATTTCTTCCCACTCAGTTTTTCTTCCTTTCCCCTGTGGTCCTCCTCACTATTCCTTATGTTGCACATGCGAGTGAAACCATATGCTAATTGTCTTTCTCTGATTGTCATTGACTTATTTCACTTAGCATAATGCCCTCCAGTTCCATCTATGTTGATGCAAATTGTAGGTGTTCATCCTTTTTGATGGCTGAGTAATATTCCATTGTATATATGGGCCACATCTTCTTTATCCATTCATCTGTTGGAGGACATCTCAGCTCCTTCCACAGTTTGGCTATTGTGGACATTGCTGCTATGAACATTGGGGTGCATGTGCCCCTTCTTTTTACTACATCTATATCTTTGGGGTAAATACCTAGTAGTGCAATTGCTGGGTTATAAGGTAGCTCTATTTTTAATGTCTTGAGGAACCTCCATACTGTTTTCCAGATTGACTGTACCAGCTTGCAATCCCACCAACAGTGTAATAGGGTTCCCCTTTCTCTACATCCTCACCAACATTTGTTGTTTCCTGTCTTGTTAATTTTTGCCATTCTAACTGATGTAAGGTAGTATCTCAATGTGGTTTTGTTTGTATTTCCCTGATGACTAGTGATGTTGAACATTTTTTCATGTGTCTGTTTGCCATTTGTATGTCTTCTTTGTATGCCATTTTTTCATGTGTCTGTTTGCCATTTGTATGTCAGATACAGGAGAAGTATCTGTTCCTGTCTTCTGCCCATTTATGGCTGGATTATTTGTTTTTTGGGTGTTGAGTTTAAGAAGCCCTTTATAAAGGGCTTAGATACTAGCCCTTTATACATAATGTCATTTGCAAATATCTTCTCCCATTCCATGGGTTGCCTCTTAGTTTTATTGACTATTTCTTTTGCTGTGCAAAAGCTTTTTTATCTTGATAAAGTACCAAAAATCCATTATTGCTTTTGTTTCCCTTGCCTTTAGAGACATGTCTTGAAAGAAGTTGCTGCGGCTAATGTTGAAGAGGTCACTGCCTATGTTCTCCTCTAGGATTTTGATGGATTTCTGTCTCACATTTAGGTCTTTCACCCATTTAGGTCTTTCACCCATTTAGGTCCTTCAACCACTGCCTTGTGTATGGTGTAAGAGAATGATCCAGTTTTATTCTTCTGCATGTGGCTTTCTGGTTTTCCCAGAACCATTTATTGAAGAGACTGTCTTCTTTCTGTTGGACATTCTTTCCTGATGTGTTGAAGATTAGTTGACCATAGAGTTGAGGGTCCATTTCTGGGTTCTGTATTCTGTTCCATTGATCCGTGTGTTTGTTTTTGTGCCAATACGATGCTATTTTGATGATCACAGCTTTGCGATAAAGCTTGAAGTCAGACATTGCGATGCCCCCATCTTTGGTTTTCTTTTTCGACAATCCCCTTGTGATTCAGGATCTTTTCTGGTTCCATACAAATTTTAGGGTTGTTTGTTCCAGCTGTATGAAAAATGTCAATGATATTTTCATAGGGATTGCCCTGAAAGTATAGATTGCTCTGGGCAGCTTGGACATTTTCACAATGTTTATTCTTCCAATCCATGAACATGGAATGTTATTCCACCTCTTTGTGTCTTTATAAGTGTTCTGTATTTTCTAGAGTATAGACATTTACCTCTTTGATTAGGTTTATTCCTAAGTATCTTATCATTTTCAGTGCTATTTAAATGGAATCGATTCCTTAATTTCTCTTTCTTCAGTCACATTGTTAATGTATAGAAATGCAACTGATTTCTGTGCATTGATTTTTGTATCCTGCCACATTGCTGAATTGCTGTATGAGTTCTAGTAATTTGGGGGTGGAGTCTTTTGGGTTTTCCACATAAAGTATCTCGCCTTTCGCGAAGAGAGGGCGTTTGACTTCTTTGCCAATGTGAATGCATTTTATTTCTTTTTGTTGTCTGATTGCTGAGGCTAGGACTTTTAGTACTATGTTGAACAAAAGTGGTGAGAGTGGGCATCCTTGACATGTTCCTGATTTTAAGGGAAAAGCTCTCAGTTTTTCCCCATTGAGAATGATATTCACTGTGGGCTTTTCATAGATGACTTTTATGATATTGAGGTATGTTCCCTCTATCCCTATATTTTGAAGAGTTTTAATCAGGAAAGGATGCTGTATTTTGTCAAATGTTTTTCTGCATCAATTGAGAAGATCATATGGTTCTTGTCTCTTCTTCTGTTAATGTGATCTATCATGTTGATTGATTTGCAAATGTTGAACCACTCTTGTATCCCAGCAATAAACTCCACCTCCTCATGGTTAATAATCCTTTTAATGTACTGTTGGAACCTGTTGGCTAGGATCTCGTTGAGTATTTTGGCATCCATGTTCATCAGGGATATTGGTCTGTAATTTTCCTTTTTGATGGGGTCTTTGGTTTTGGGATCAGGGTAATGCTGGCCTCATAGGATGAGTTTGGAAGTTTTCCTTCCATTTTTATTTTTTGGAACAGCTTCAGTAGAATAGGTATGATTTCTTCATTAAGTGTTTGGTAGAATTCTCCTGGGAAGCATCTGGCCCTGGACTCTTGGTTTTTTTTTTGGGGGGGAGGGGGGGTTTTTGATTACTGTTTCAATTTTTTCCTTGCTGGCTATTGGTCTGTTGAGATTGTCTATTTTCTTCTGTTTCAGTCTTGGTAGTTTATAAGTGTCCAGGAATGCATTCATTTCTTCCAGATTGCCTAGTTTGTTGGCATGTAGCTGCTGGTACTAAGTTCTAATAAGTGTCTCCATTTCCTTGGTATTGATCATGATTTCTCCCCTTTCGCTCATGATTTTATTAATTTGGATCCTTTCTCTTTTCTTTTGGGTAAGTCTAGCCAGAGGCTTGTCGATCTTATTAATTCTTTTAAAGAACCAGCTTCTAGTTTCGTTGATCTGTTCTACTGTTCTAGTTTCTATTTCATTGATTTCTGCTCTAATCTTTATTTTTCTCTTCTGCTTGATTTTGGTTTTATTTGCTATTTTTTCTCTAGATCCTTTAGGTGTAAGGTTAGCTTGTGTGTTTGGGATTTTTCTAATTTTTTGAGAGAGGCTTGGATGGCTATGTACTTCTCTCTAAGGACTACCTTTGTAGTATCCCATAGGTTCTGAACTGATGTGTTTTCATTTTCATTGGTTTGCACGAACTGTTATTATATGCTAATTATATCTTACGTATACATATATATACTATGTAACTGGAGAAGTAGTGAAGGGGAGAATGGCTCCAGAAGAAGTCAGAAAGGTGGCAGGGGCTGGGTCACATAGAACCTTTAAGACCGTGTGGAGGAATTTGGGCTTCATTCCAAGTACTATGGGAAACCATAAGTGGAAACCATTAAGTGGAAACCATTAAGTGTGTGTATGTGTGTTGGGGGTGGGGATGATTTGATTTGATTTATATTTTAGAAGGGTCATTCTGGGGCACCTGGGTGGCTCAGTCAATTAAGCGTCTGCCTTCAGCTCAGGTTATGATCCCAGAGTTCTGGGATCGAACCCCACATTAGGCTCCCTGCTTGGCTACTGCCCCTCCCCCTGCTTGTGCTCTCTCACTCTCTCTCAAATAAATAAATAAATATATTTTTTTAAAAAAAGAATGATCATTTCAACTGATACATGAAGAATGAATTAGAGATGGCCAGCAAAAACACTGATAAAAAAAGGCTTTGCAGTAGTCCTGGCAAGAGAAAACTAAGGTGGCAGATGTGGAAATGAAGAGAAAGACATAGGGAAATACAAAATCTTACTAATATTAATAGCTTTTTGGATTTCTAAAATTTTAAGGATGCATAGTTTGGAGCATTCTTCAGAAAGCACTGTTACAGTCTGAGCCTCAGCTTACCTGACAAATCAGTTCCATTGTCCTGTAGTCCATCTTACTAGTAGCCTGTTTTCTAGTTGTTCTACATTGGGCACTCATGTATTAACACTGGGTTAAAGCACCCAGGCCTTACTTTTCTCTTTATGGCTACCCAATCCTCCCTTCCAAAGAGGCTGTATAGAATTTGAATCTGATCCTAGGGGGGTGAAGGAAGAGAAGAAGGATAGGAACTTTCAAAAGAATCTGTTTAACCTGATGCTGGGATCAGACGGTGCCCTGAGATGTCTTACAGACTACTTACTACCATACTCATAAGTTTTGGTATTACT
The DNA here is from genome assembly GCA_028534135.1 of Potos flavus. Taxonomy (NCBI): domain Eukaryota; kingdom Metazoa; phylum Chordata; class Mammalia; order Carnivora; family Procyonidae; genus Potos; species Potos flavus. The sequence goes on from CM052897.1 coordinate 18,629,105, forward strand.
CTGGGGTTTTTTTTCTTTTCTTTTCTTTATGAAAAGTATCTCTACTTAGAGATTCTTGTTTTGAAGGATAGACACCAGGGTAATGCAGAACTTATCTATAATTATTCAGGAGGATTCTGACAAGAGAAAAACAGAAAATCTATTCATATATGAATCAACTGATTCATTAGCTTTCCCATTCATTCTTGCAATCAGCATTTAGTGGTATATGTTGAAAGCAGAGAAATGAAATAAAAGCAAAAGATTGTGGCTGAGTATTATTTCAGCTACCCCTGATTTATTCAGTAAACACTTTCTTTACTCATCCTAAGTAAAGCTTCTTTTTTTTCAGAGCTAAAAGAACCCACATTTGCATCAAAGAAAGGATAGATTTTCTTCAAAGACAGATGATCTTGAATCACTACAAGGTGTCTAGCTACAACAATAGGTTTTAACAGCTGCAGCAAAAGGTCTACTTAACCCAGCTATTTATATACAGATAGTTTTTCCATAGCACTGAACAAATCCTCTGAAATTATTTGGTGAGCAGTTAAATGTTGAAGTAATGGTACACTAATACCACCTGATAAAGAACCCGTCACCACTTCTATTCTCTGAATCCACTCCTCCTCCCATTCTAGTGATTACAACCTCCTTTAACCCTAAGTCCACTTAGGTTAAGAAGACTCTCTTTTTTTCTAAAACAAAAGAAGAGAGAGGAAAGCAACAACAAGTATCTAATAATAGTGAGCTCTTTGAAAAAATTGTAATGAATAATTAAAGAATAATGAAGCTCTTGCTTCCATGGCCAACACTGTTGAAATACAGGATTTGTATTTGAGGATCTTACTGCAAGGCAAAAAAATGGAGGGAAACATGAGAAAGCTGGCATTTATCCAGAATTTCACCAAAGGTCCGGAACAACCTAGGTCTTGTATATGTTTTCCTGTGCTTCCTCTTTTCAGTCTTTGCAATTCTATGACATAGGGGTTATTATCTGCATTTTTTACTAGTGAAACTGAAATTTGGAGGTTACATAAGACTGGAGACTTGCATTCAAAACAATATGGCTCACCCATTACCTCATCAGCTGTTCCTTTCATTCCCTCAGGCTGGTTCTTTGACCTCTAAACATCAGAGTGCCCAAGGCTTAGTTCTTGACTGTCCTCTCTTTCACTAAATTGCAATCAGCCTGAAAATTTTATTGCCTTAAACATACTTAGGACTCCAAAGTTTGTATCTCTAATCTGACTCTCTCTCTACTTTTGGTATTTAGCTGCCTACCTGGCATTTCTACTTGAATGTCTAATAAGCATCTCAACATTTTACATGTCCAGAACTAGACTCCTAATTCTCACAAGTCCCCAAACCTGTTCCTCTTATAGTTTTCCCCATCTTAAGTTAATGACAACTCCATTCTTTTCACTTGCTCATAACGTCTTTGGAACTTCTTTTTCTTTCAACTTCCACATCTAATACATTAGCAAACCTTGTTATTTTCATCTTCATAATATAACAAAATCTAACCACTTCTCAGAAGCTGTACAATTAATATCCTAGACCAAGCCACAGGTTTCTCCCACCTGGATTATGGTAATAGCCTTTTAACTGGTCTCCTGCTTCCACCTTGTCTTTCCTACAATCTGTTCTCTATAGAGTAGCCAGAGTGATTGTTTGAAAACAGATTTTCCCTCTCTCCACAAAAGTCTCCAAGGGTTTTCATCTCATATATCAATGAAAACCAAAGTCCTTATAAAGTAGTATAAGGTTTATATAGGCTGGGCCTACTATCTTGTTGACCTCACCACTCTTTCCTTTGCCCACTTTGCTTTAGTCGCATTGGCCTTTTTGTCTCTTAAACATACCAAAGATATTTATGCCCCAGGGACTTTGTACCTGCTATTTCTTCTGTTTAGAATGCTCCTCCGTCTGGTAGCCATATGGTTTACTCTCACTTCCTACAGTTTTCTGCTGAAATACTACTTTACCAAAGATTCTTTCCTTGACCACCCACCATAAAGTAGCAACTTCCTCCCAATACCCCCATCCTTCTATCGTCTTTATTTTTCTTCATTGCATTTATACTAAACATAACTATATATTTGACTTGTTTTCTTTCTCTCTCTTACCACTAAAGCATAAGCTCCATGAGAATGAGGACTTTGTTTTATTCTTACTCAATGCCTAGCACATAATGGTGTCTGGCATGTATTAGGTTAAACCATATGAAATCATAATTTTGCATAGTTCAGTTAGGGTTAAATATTGGTAATCTCATACTGTAATTTAAACATTAGGTTCTCAATAAAGACTTGTTTAATCGATGAATGGATTAAACCTATGATGGCCTAAATCCAAAACTCATCTTCTGCCTAGTATAAAATTCTTCTCTGTTATTGAGGTTGCTTTATGACAAATATTTCCTATTTTTCAGAAGCTCTTTTATTTATTCAAGGTCATGACATTTGATACATTAGGTATAGGCATTTGTATAGCTAGAAAAAATAACAGAAGTATTTTTGTGCTTGGTAACTGTTGTGGAATTACCTACCAACAGATATGGTTTGTTCTTTGTCTCTTACGAAAAGCCAGACTGAATGAGTCAGGTCTGAACTCCAAGCAGTGCCCTTGAATCCATTTGCTTGGGCTAATCTCATGACCTTCATGTGAGCCCATAGCTGGCCATGGCAAAGAACTCCTCTACTATCAGTTTATGACTCAGATTTTCTTCATGTGGTAACTTTGAAAATTCACAAGCAAAAAAGGTATTCATTCAAATGAGATAGTTAATTTTTAGTTACACTTTGACTTGGAATGGATTTGCCTTCAGTTCCATAAAAATCTATCATGCAGTATGTGCTACAGTGAATAATGCTAGCTGCTATAGCAGATAAACTCCTGAATCTCAGGAAATCAACACTAGAAATGTTTACTTTTCATTCATGTTGCAGTATAATGCAGGCTGATCGATTTGCTCTCCTCTCATTCTGTATTCGGGGACACAGACACTGTCCATTTTGTGGTCCTGTCTTCCCCTAGGTCCTTAGAATCCTCTCCATTCATTTGGTAGATGAAAGAAGGGAGCAAGGATCCTCTTGGGGGAGGGGTATTTCTGGGCCAATGTATTAGTCTGGATTCTCCAAAAAAGTAAAACCAATAGGATGAAGGTATATATACATATATATATATATATATATATATATATATATATATATATATAGAGAGAGAGAGAGAGAGAGAGAGAGAGAGAGAGAGAGAAGGATAGGAGAGAGGAGAGAATGTACAATACGATATATATGGATATATATATATAAATATATATATTTATATATATATATCTGGAAAGAGATTTATTGTAAGGAATTGGCTCTTGAGATTATGGAAGCTAACAAGTTCTCACGGTCTGCAGTTGGCAAATATACACTGAAGAACCATGTATAGTTCCCTTCTGAAAGCAGAAGGGCTTGAGACCCAGGAAGAGGTGATATTTCAGTTGAGTCCAAAGGCAAGAGAAAAAAAACCAACGTCCCAACTCAAGGCAGTCAAGTAGCAGGAGTTCCCTCTTACTTAGTCTTACTTAGTCTTTTTGTTCTGTTCAGTCCTTCAACTGATTAGATGAGACTCACAACATTAGGGTAAGTAGATTTTATGTAGAGTATATCTCAATAGACTTTTTTCTTATTGTAAAGCTAATCTAGTTCACTTAACTTTTCTTACTGATGAGGACTTTGAGATTACCTCTTAAACTATCGGTTAGCCAATCACCTAGACAGAAAGTCAGTCAATAGACATCGATGAGGGCCTACACTATTTCAGGAACCTGCTGGGGCCTGGAAATAGAAATATAAATAAGACCACGATCTCTGTCTTCAAGAAGTTCACGATCTAGTGAAAGAGTCAGATTCGTTTGAAGCACAATGTGCTACATTTTAGGTGCTATATTTTGGTTAATATAAGGTAATATAAAGCAGGAGAGAAGCTGATAATACATAAGTATTTTTTAATATTTAGGGCAATTGCACTTTCCACAGCCGGTAGTGCTTTTTACTTCCTTAATTTCAAGAGAGCTTATACTTTCCACACTTGTGTTTAAGTCAAAGAATTTCTATTTCTCCATTTATTTCATTAATTTATGTATTAATTCAACAATTATATGCCAGTTAAGTTGTTAGGTATCCTGAGATGGTCACATACACAAAAGATTATAGCCCATCACACTAAGTCCATATTTAAGTCTCAAAAACATTTTAGGGGAGGTGATACCTCTCCTTGGACTTGAAGGTAAGTAATAATCAAAGAAAGCAGTAAAGGACAGAAGAGGGTGCACAAAAGTATAAGGAAACAAACTATACTTGGAAAACTTCCTTCTTTCTATGCCTCCTTCCATATTAGTTAAGATACACAGTAGCTATGGGAGCAGATGCACCCCCAAAATTTTAGTGGCTTAACATAACAGCAATTTTTTTCTTGCTCACGTAAAGTCCAAATAATAGTGCCTAGATGCAGGCATTTATTCAGAGAGTTTGCAGTATTTAACATATAGTTGCCAAGGTCACCCTGGGTATTGATATCTATTCAATGGATAGGAAAAAGAGTGGAGATTTACCTGGACCAGGTCTGGATATAGTCTGCATCACTTCTGCCTGCCTATTCTTGGCCATATCTCAATTGCTTAGTCCTGTCTAAATGCATAGGGGCTGGGTAAATGTAAATTCTGGATAGGCAGCTGCTTCCTAGCAAGATAACCACACTATTCCATGGAAGAAAATAGAAATCTTTGGAGGACAGCTTGATTTCTGACATTCTCGCTTGAATAGTTTTATCTTTTATGTCAAAAAGTGTACAATTACATCAATGGGTTATTATTGCTCTCTTCAGTATGCTTGAGGATCAAATGAATTTGTTGAGAATGACCCACAAAGCATGCTTAGGTTATCTCTTGAGTAAAAGAGACAAATATCCATTGTGCAGGCTACTAGATGAGACTTGTTTGGAAGTAGTTTCTAGGGAAAAACTTCATAATGGTCTATTCTACTCCATAAAATTTGTGCAGTCTTACAGTGATCCAGAACTCACTTCTTTATCCATCTGAGTTCATATAAGAACCTGTGCCAGTAAGTGACAAGCCAGTTTTAAGCCACTGTCATAAACTAGATCTTGCTTGTCTAGGGTCTAGTTGTGGTTTGTAAGCAAGCTTTTGAACAACACTGAGAACTAGGATCTTCTGTATAAGCTGCTGACTTCAAAAGTAAAGGGAAGAAACTCATTACTAAGCTGTAAATGCATCTTTGGTTCTATCTCCCATGTTCAATGTATGCATGTAGCGTTACACGCCCCCATTTTATGACCTTATATTTCTCTCCAATAAACAATATTTTTTAAATTTCTTCAGGCTTTTTTCTGCTGGTAAAATTAGTATTTCCTTGGATTCTCAGTTGCTATTTTGTTCGGTGGCATCAAAATTGCTTTAATAATGCAATTCTTATGTGGTCTATCAAAAAATCCAGTGATTCTGGTTTTGTCTTTGCTTTTGTGTTTAATTCTGATCAGAGGAAGGGATAGTAGGAGTGAACTTCCTTTCACTGGGTGCTCTCGTGGGAAATAAACAGACTCCAATTTAAAATAAGACTGTCGTTTACCAAGAACCACTTGGCAGTTAGGAATGAAGGAGAGGGCGTGCTCAGACAGAGCCCGGAGATCATCACAACCCTATTTCTTAACATGCCAAAATTACAGGTTCTTTTTTATATATGAATATATATCAAGACCCTTCCCAAGAATTCCCTGTGGTCATCAAGGGAGGAAGGTCTTCATGACGGGTTGGAGAGAAGGGACCTAATAATATTCATCAGGGAAGGGGAATATGGACATAGCTAACCAACTTCAAAAAGGAATCATAGTGTTTATCAATAAAATATGAAGGAACTGTAAAGAGATCACATAACTGGTAAGAGAGGTAAAGCATTCAAGAACTGTAAAAGGGTCTCAGTATTTGTTGAGACTTCAACTTTATTCCTCTAATTACAGATCTGTAGCACAATCTTATCAGGCACTATTTGATGTTTTATAAATGTCTGATTCAATCATCAGAGCAACCTTATGAAGTAGGAATTATTATCCTCATGTTAAAGATGGTGTATCAGTTTGATAGGGCTACCATAACAAAATGCTACAGACTGGGTGCCTTAACAGAATTAGTTTTCTCACAGTTCTGGAAGCAGAAGTCCAAGATCAAGATAAGGCAAGGTTGCTTTCTTCAAAGGCCTCTATGCTTGGCATAGAGATGCAGATGGCAGCCCTCTTATTGCCTCTACATCTGGTCATCCCTGTATGTATGTGTGCCCCTGGTGTCACTTAGTGTGTCCCAGGTTCCTCTTCTTATAAGAGCAGCAATCAGATTGGATTAATCTAAATCATATTAGATCCTAATAGCCTCATTTTTATGCAGTCAGATTTATAAAGGCCCTAACTCCAAATATAGTCAACAGGACTTAGGTACTGGGAGTTAGGGCTTCTGCATATGAATTTATGGGGAGTAGGGTGCCTGGGTGGCTCAGTCAGTTAAGCGTCTGCCTTTGGCTCAGGTAATGATCTTGGGTCTTGGGGTCCTGAGATCGGCTGTGTCGGGCTCCCTGCTTAGCAGGGAGTCTGCTTCTCCCTCCGCCTCTCTCTCTCTCTCTCTCTCTCTAAAATAAATAAATAAATAATCTTAAAAAAAAAAACCCTCTGAATTTGGGGGAACATAACTCAGCCCATAACTGATGAGGAAACTGAGGTTCAAATAAATTAATTTTCTTACCTATGGATAATAACTTATAAGTGGCAGAACTGAGATTCCAGCTCAAGTACATTGTTCTTCAGGCCTCTTTCCACTCTACTGCTTACAGTCCAACACATTATATCCAGTATGTAGATAGGTGATTTAATGCCCCAAACCTCCTAATGAAATTAAATATTCACTCTGAGCTTCTCTAAACTTCATCTTTTGTTTACCAAGGACGGACCCATTATGATATAATAGGGCAAGCATGCTACATATTTACGGCATAGAGACCAGGCATTATTTTTTAAAATTTTATTTATTTATTTATTTGTTTATTTATTTATTTATTTGAGAGAGAGAACAGGGGGAGGAGGGGAGGGAGAGGGACAAGTAGACTCCACACTGAGTATATAGCTGAATGCAGAGCTTGACCATGGGGTTTAATCTCATGACCCTGAGATCATGACCTCAGCCGAAATCAAGAGTTGGTGGCTTAACTGACTGAGGCACCCAGGTGCCCTGAGAGAGCAAGCATTATTTGTATTCTTGTTTTGCATCCAGGACAGATTTATCTCTTTAAAAGTTTATTTCTTAATAAACTGGTTCTAGCACTCAAGAAAGCATCATCAAATTCATTTTCATTTTTAAAATGTGTTATTGAGGGGCGTCTGGGTGGCTCAGCTGGTTAAGCAACTGCCTTCAGCTCAGGTCATCCTGGAGTCCCGGGATCATATCCCACATCAGGCTCCCTGCTCGGTGGGGAATCTGCTTCTCTCTCTGAACTCTCCCCTCTCACACTCTCTCTCTTTCATTCTCTCTCTCAAATAAATAAATAAAATCTTTAAAAAAAATAATAAAAAATAAAAAAATAAAATGTGTTATTGACATAGAATTCAATGTCACACAAAATGATTTCTTTTCTTGTCATGAAAAATTGAAATTAAAGATGAATTTAGCAAGTTAGCCAAGTCAGCCTGTGACAGATCGTATTTTATTTTATTTTTTTGTGATAGATTATATTTTAGATGACACAAGAAATCTTTCCATCTACATACTCTGCTCACAATGTGATATTGACATTTCTCCCATCAAGAGATAGGATTTATATTTCATATATTTGAATGGGGTATGGCCGGTGATGATAGCAGAGGTAGCTCTAAGTGACCTCCAAAGCTAGGTCATTAAGATGCAGTGTAGATTCTTTCTGGTTCCTTGGGAGGCTCACTCTTAGAACCCAGCCACCAAGCTATGAGGAAGCCAAAAAGCCTTGTGGAAAAGCCACAATACTCTAGCTGATAGCCCAGGTGAATTTCCAGTTGGAAGCCAGCATCACCGCTAGACATGTGAGTGAAAAAAAAACCCTGAAGTGACTCCACTCTACCCAGCGTCCTACAGGATTTTAAAGATATTATTATATATACCATACACAACTAGAAAAGATTTTAGTATCTGGAAATATGGTGCTTTCATCACAAAATCCTAAAATATATGGCATTAGCCTTTGAACTAACTAGCAAGCAGAAACTGGAAGAGTATTGAAAAACTGTTCATGAAAGTCTGAAGGGCCTCTGGAAAAGTGACTGCGAAAGTCTAAAAGGACAAGTGTTAGAAGAAGTCTGAAACCCCTTGAGTAGGCTGTCAATGGGAATTTAAGGGAAAGTAAAATAAATGTGATTGTAAGCTGGAGGAAAGGAGACCTTTGTAATAGAGTGGAAGAATATCTGGCAACACTGTTGCCTGCAGTAACATGAAAAATAGTTAAGTGTACCCTACGGTGATTTTACTAAGATTTCCAGATAGAATATTAAAAACGTCACTGGTTCCTTCTTGCTATCTATGATAAAATGCAGAAGGATGGAGATAAGTGAAAGAATGAACTGTTAAATATAAAAGAGGCAAGACTTTCTGTGTTAAAAAATAAAACTAGTTTTCATTCTCAGTCTCTCCAGATGTCAAATAGATCTAAATTTAATAAATGGCTTCTGGGAAGAGTTCAAATGTAGAGCGCAATTAAGGTAGTATAGGAAGGATGAATCCCAGGGTGTGATTATAAAACCCTTTATTAAGTCCTCCAACAGATCAAAGACAGTACCTCATAGAAATTTTCAGACAAGAGGCCAGGATCTCAAGGGCATGGCTTGAGGCTCCTTCCCACTAAATAGTAGTACTTCTAAGAATCTTAAGGGCGTCACGGGGAGTCACACAGTAGCCTCACAGGAAGAGAAGAGAAAGGCTATTTCGAAGAGATTTGTGGATATGGATTTTATCTAATGGTGTGGGTTGTAAATTGATAAATGCAAAGTCCACGATTTTTTGAAATAATTATTCTGGTGGAAGCATCGCTACCTTGAACTAAAAGAGAGAGAATACCATATGCAAAGGGCCCTTTGGGCCCCTAAGATTTTATGGACAGAAAAAAGTCATAAGAAATTTTCTTATGTGAAAAGAAGGATCATTCAGAGGGAGGTGAACCAAGAGCAGAACCAAGAGCAACAGTGAACAAGTCCAGTGCAATAAGACTGAGCCCTAATAAAGAACTCGGCAAATTCTGTCTGGTGGGATTTCAGAATTTCTATGGACCAGAAACTGCTTCGCACTTTCCATTTTCCCTCTTTTTGAATGTAAGTGTCGATAGTGGTTATCCTACACCTGTGTAAAGATAAAGGTTTTCATAGGATATTAAGACAGCAAAAAGTACCTAATTAAGACTGAGAAAGTCAAGTTTAATAAAGTTGGTGACCCATGAACTAAGTCATAAGGATGAGAAGAGTCACCCAGGTGATAGATAGTGGAGTAGAAAGGAGCAAACCAAGGGTGTTCCAGGCCCAGGAGACAGCTGAACTAAAGGCAGAGAGGAAATAAATAGTGTGATAAGTGGGGGGAAGTGGTGGATATTATGCCAGAGGAGTAAGCAGGTTTGAAATGATAGTAGGCCTTTAGATCAGAATATTCAAAACTCATTTGAGGACACATTTTTTATTTTGTCCATGCCTGTAAATGGATTTATACTTTTCTTTTTTTTCTCATCTTCAGTAATAGTATCTGTGAAGTCATGAGTTTAATATGCTATTTAATTGGTTTGTTGGAACTCACATTAAAATAAATTTTTTAAAAATATTAAATTTAAGTGTTCTTTTATGAACTATTTAAAATGATACCACATACCACTCACTTTGTATGTTTTGGGGGCACTCATCCGGATAATGAAGAATCACCAAAGAGCTTTGAGTAGTGGAGTGATAGGATTAGATTTGCATTATAGGGAACAACTCAGCAGTATTGCAGAAAATGGATTTAATCATGAGGCTGATGTCAAGGAGACCAGTTAGGGAACTTCTGCTGTTATCCAGGCAGGATAGTATGTGGGTCTGATTTAGGACATCCAAAGTAGGTGTTATTTCAAGTACTTGTCAGATACTATACGAATCTAGGGACTAGGAATTCAACAGTTGACAAGGTTGACAAAGTCTCGCCCACAGAAAGCTTGTATTCTAATCAAGGGAGTGGGAGGAGACAATTAGCAAGAAAACAAAGGTAAGTAATCTCAAGTAAATAAAACAGGAAGATGATGCGTTGGAGAGTAGCTGACTGGAGGAAGTAGGGGGCATTGAGGGAGGGTAGGGTCAAGGCTGGAGAGTTTGATTATTTCAAATTAGAGACCAGAATTGGCCTTTCTGAGGAGGTGACATTTGGGCTGAGGCCTCAGTAATACAAAGGAGCCAACCATGAGTAGGAGAGAGTGAGACTACTGGACTTTAGAAATATTTAGGAGATAAAGTCAGATGCTCTAAGATACCTAGGTAAGAGAAAAGGAGGAGTCAAGGATTACCTAATTTTAAAGTTATATTATTTATCAGAACTCCTTTGATCGACATATGCAGGGCTTTCTCTAAGTTCTATATCACTTTACCTTACTTTCACTTCAGTTCTCCATTAATCAACTTGATAATCTGTTACATATTGGAAAATTGAAGCTATCTTTTTTGAAAATTTTACTATTCATCACACTTCGGTTTAATGCCAAAAATTCTTATTGGAAATGTCGTCATATTTTTATCTCACATGAAACAATGGCCCATTCGGTTATCAAGTCCACCCTGGTATCAACTGTGAAAAATATGCTTTTAAAAACCATGAACAAAGCTTTTGAATTAGTGAATTTAAATGAAAACTTTTGACCAAAAAACAAATCTGCAGATTTCATTCCAAATAAATTAATAAAATCCCCAAGGTTTTGTTTAATGCAATTTTATGCTAAATATATTCAATATTATGTTGGAGTGATGGCTTTCTTTAGCAGTGTTGGAGCCTGCATACAAAAAGCATTTAATTATGAATGCCGTAATTTACTCAATTGATGCCTCTCTTTTATCTGCAAACCATAGATAATTTTCCCTAAATAAATGCAACCATGAAAATAATATTTAAACAGGAAAATAAAAATGTATTTGCTTGTTATAAACCGAACACTGTATAGTCAAAATTAACTGCTCTAGTGGCAAATAAACATCTTGTAAAATCAAATTGCAAAGGTATCATCTGTTCATTTAGGAGCTATGTCCCAGATAAGAATTAGAGGATGAGTTTTTATAAATAACTTGGGGATTTTATTTTCAATGTGAAGCTGATTTTAAAGTAATATTAAAATTCTACTCATCTGTGTATTTTTAATACTTTTCAGCAAGCCTTTACATAACCACCAATGGCACCTGATTTTATGAACCATAAATTAATAATGAGTATAAATTTCATTCTCCTCCCCAAGGTGGGTTTTATTCCAAAGACAGAGCTCATTGTCTCAAAAAGAGCTCCCCAATGGAAAAGATAATTAAAGTGGAGAATATTTGGAAATTTCATTCCTCCCTTCTTTTTGTCTTGAATGAATCCATACCCTTGACTCTCATATTTGTTGAAGTTTGCACTTCTAAATTTTTCTACTAGTTATTTTAGCTATAGCATAAAACTGGAAACTTTTTTTTATTTAGAATAAAAAATGGATGTTTTTCTATTACCTTTCTCACTGTATACCACTACTGTATTGGGCATTTTATGACCATAATCTTTGCCTCCACTGCTTCAAAGATCTGTGTCAGCCATTGAATACTGATAGGGTCACACACCACAAGGGGCTAAATGCTGTGTTATGGCCATCACAAAAGAGGTCAAGGTGGCACAAAGCAGCTAAACCAATTGCATGCCTTAAACATTAACAGAACTGAGAATGAATGTGGTTTGATTTTCACTCAACCAAGATACTCATTTCCACCCACAATAAAGTAAACAAGATATACCCCAGGATAAGCAACTGCTTAAGAACTCAGGACTTCCTGGCCCTCTTGTCAAAGCTCAAAACATTTACCTAGTGGTTCTGCTCTGAATTCTAATAGTGTTCAGAAAAACTAGTTACTTTTAATATGACATCTACTGAGGTTGCTGTCTCTAGAAATTCTCCAACAGTTGCCTTAAAATATACACCTGTCTAGTTCTTAAGTGAAAGATTTACATAGGCAGGTTTCAAAAGTAAGTCAAGAGTTATTTTCGTATTTCTATACATATTATTCAAGCTCATTGAGCTATAATGTGTTAATAAATTTGAAATATAGTACCAGGAAGGTAACTGGAAATGAGAGAAAGACCTCAAAACTCAAGAGTAAAAGAACCTGGGATCGAGTCCTATTCCTGCTGGCTCCTTTGGTTAGATTATTTGCACCCCCATGGGGCATCTGGGGGGCTCAATCGGTTAAGCATCTGCCTTCAGCTCTGGTCATGGTCCTAGGGTCCTGGGCGCAGGTCATGATCCCAGGTCCTGGGATTGAGCCGTGTGTGGGGCTCCTTGCTCAGCAGGGATCCTGCTTCTCCCTCTGCCTGCTGCTCCCCCTGTTTGTGTGCGCTCTCTCTGTCAAATAAATAAAATATTTTAAAGAAAAACAAAGATTACTGACACCCCCAAACATTTCAACCTACCATTGCACCTTATTTTCCTCCTTTTTCCTCCAGGTAGTTTTCCCAGCAATCCAAGGATAATTACTGTTTTCCCATGCCATCTGGACTTTCTCTGTATCTTCGCTTATGCTTGTTTCCTCAGCTTTGCAATATCCATCACTCATTTCTACATATCTAAGTTCTACCTTTTCTCCAAGTCTCAAATCTTTTCTCAAAAAGAGTTTATTTCTTCTTCCCCTGAATCCCACCATACTTCTTTAATAGTAGATATAATATGTCTGGTTACATGTTTCTTGACTAAAATCTCTTCAGTGGGATAGACCTTATTTGATTAATTTTTGTTACTTCAGTGCCTTGGTGTGATATATGTATTTGTTGAAAGATTGAATGAATGAATGAATGAATGGTCAAAGAAATCTTTATTTTCTTAATGGTAAAGTGGGAGAAATAGTACCTACCTCACAGATTGTCCTGAATATATTATATTGACTTAGACATTGTAAATGAATATCTTCTTTAAACAATAATGTACTAGCAAAATGTAAGATATTTTAATACTATCTTATAAAAGGAACTAAAGTAGAACTGACTTATCCTAACACAGAGTCAATAGAGGAAATAAATATTAGGAATAAAATTATTCCTCTGTGTCCTAAGTCAGACTGTGGTAAATATTCCTTTGATCATCATGGCTATGGGAAGGTGAATTATATGGAAAATTCACTGCTTGGTCAAATAAAAGCAGCTTTTCCCCTCTGAATCCATTCATATCAAACTAGTCTGGATAGTAAGGGTTGACACTGGTCCTTAATAGTGATGTACATATCTAAATGTCACTAATTTGAAGATGGAGTTCTCTGTTTTAAATTTGCAACTGTGAAGCACAGAGATCCTCATAGGTGTCCTCAAAATGCCTATTTGCTTCAAATACTCTGATACTTAAAGTGCTGGTGGCTTTGAGTGAATCTATTAATGGTAGTGGTAACAAAGGGCAGGAGAGTTTAGTCATAGGGAGTCAATTCCCCAAGTCTTTTTTCAGGGGCTATTGCTCTGTAACCCAGCAAACATCAGAAACATAGCACTTAGCATAGCAACTGGCATGCAACATTATGCAATAAACATTTAGAATTAATAGAACATAGAAGTCAGGACTCATATCTTTTTAGGGATTCTAGTCAAAATAGAAAATAAGTAATATATTAAAATTAGAGCAGATTATGTGTTTTTGCCTACTAACTACTAACCACATGACTCTGAGCTTGGTAGTAGTATAGAAAATAAATAATAAAACTTCCCACTGTGTGATAAATGATGATATGAAGAAGCTTTCTGAAAATGTAATATTCTTTACACTGCTCATGCCATTTGATTAGTCTCCAGGTTAAGAAAACAGTGTAGCATAGCCCATCAGAGCACAGACTCTAAAGTCAGACCAGGGCCTAAAAATGGCAATTTTACTGATTGGTTGTATAAATTGAACAAGTAATTTAACCTCCCTAGGCTTACCCATTATCTGTAAAGTGGAAATAATAATAACATAGATCTCATAAGGTTGTCATCAGGCTTAAATAAGGTACTGGATATGAGGCACTTAATATAATATTTGGTCCATAATAAAGATCCAATAAATGTTAGCCATCACTTTCTGCATATTGGTGACCCTTACAAAGTAGATACTCTACCCATTCTTCTTGTATGGATCACTGAAACCATCTAAGCCTGTTTCTTTATCCGTAAAATAAGAATAATAAGGCCCATACCAGACAATGTTTTGGGGATTAAATGAGATGATACATTTGAGTGAGCACTCTATAATTATATGAACAAGTGAGGTTTTAATAGGGATACAGGAGACTTCTTTGAAAAGCAGGAGCTTGAATGCACTATTCTGGTTCACCTCCTTTCATATTCCTTCAGAAATGACCAACAGATATAAAAATAAGAAGGAATAAACATATATCAGCAAGGGAAACAGGTCATGGGTGACTTACATATCAGTACTTCAAGAGCTTGTCAAGATAGAAGGCAAAGTGAACAAGACTGAAGACATGATATATACATGCTTCCTCATATGTGAAGAAACAACTCACGAAGGTAGTAAAAGGAGAAGACTTATGAAATTAAGGGTAAGAATAAAAAACATACATGAGGAGGTATCATTGGATCCTAGCAAGTGCCGCTGGGAGCACACTAACTGCCAAAAATCAACAAGCAAGGATCAGATGACAAGCTCACTCCAGACTTACACTTAGGGGAGACATTGTCACAGTTGGTTCCTAATGAGGACAACTGTCACAGGTAAAGAACGAGGACACTGTCCCAGTTAATTCCTGGCTGCTAACCTCAAATACAGAAAAGAAACACTGGAACAGAGAGAAAACTCCCTGGTTTCACTCCTATTAGTTCTGATTCTCTCCTAACTCATGTTCTATAGACCAGTGGTTCTTAATTATTAATGTGCATCGGAATCACATGGAGGGTTTGTTAAAACTGATTAAGTCTCACACCTATGATGTTTTAGAGCAGAGCCTGAGAACTTGAATTTCTAATAAGTTACCAGGAGATGTTAATATTGTTGATCTGGGGACCACATTTTGAAAACCACTGTTCTAGACCTGCTTTGCCCTTAACAATAGCCACTACTACATGTGACTGTTAAAATTAAATTTAGGGGCACCTCAGTGGCTCAGTCAGTTAATCGTCTGCCTTTGGCTCAGGTCATTATCTCTGGGTCCTGGGATTGAGACCCACATTGGGCTCTGGGCTCAACAGAGAGTCTGCTCTTCCCTCTGCTGCTCCCCCCAGCTCTCATTCTCTCCCTCTCCCTCTCTCTCTCTCTCAAATGAATAAATAAAATCTTTTTTTAAAAAATAAAATTATAGGGACGCCTGGGTGGCTCAGTTGGTTAAGCAGCTGCCTTCGGCTCAGGTCATGATCCCAGGGTCCTGGGATCAAGTCCCACATCGGGCTCCTTGCTCGACAGGGAGCCTGCATCTCCCTCTGCCTCTGCCTGCCACTCTGCCTGCTTGTATTCTCTCTCTCTCTCTCTGACAAATAAATAAATAAAATCTTAAAATATATATATATTTAAATAAAATTAAATGAAATTGAAAATTCAATTCTTAATTTTTATCAACTACATTTCAAATGCATAACAGCTCTATGTGACTAGTAGCTACCATATTGGACAAGACAGACATAGAATATTTCTATCATGGGAAATTCTATTGGACAGCCCTGCTCTAGATTAAAAAGTAACACTTCACTAAAGAGGGCCACCAACATGCACAGCTGTAGGAGGTATATTTGCGCCATGTGAATGGTGGTCCCAGAGTTGTGCCATATGGCACTCCTGGCAGTTGATCTAAGATTTTCCATTCTCCCTTCCTCTGGATCCTAAAGATGGAAAAAAGGACTTCCTCAATCTCTGACGAAACCCATCTCAATTCTCCAAAGTAGACAAGTCAGGACTTTCTTCTGCAAGCATGAGTAAGTAGAAAAATAACTAGATATATTAAAATATACCTCAAAAAAGGAAGCTTATTCTGAAGAAACAAAACACTGCTATCCTATAAAATAAAATTACTCTTAAGAAAAAAGAGTTTTCTAAACTACTAATGTCAAAATGGATCTCAGTATTATTCAGCAGACTCAGCAGACTAATGTTATATGAAACCAAAATAAGCAGTTATATATGATGAGTCAAAATTATAAAGTCATAAAGGCTGTAGTTGAATAATATTCTTGTCAAATTAAAACTATAATGGAGATAAAAATACATGGATCATGGGAAACCTAACCGAGTGGAGAAGAATAACTCAAGATATTCAGTAGATATAAGACATTTATAGAGAAAGAAAAATTATAAGAAAAAAAGAAAAATTATAAGAGAAAAGACAAAATATAGAAGAAAAATCCAAGAGATTCAATATGCATATGATATAGAGATTTCAGAAAAGCATAACAATAAAAAAAATTAATTAAAGAAAATAGAAGAAACTTTCCTGAGCTAAAGAAACTTGAATATTAAATTGCAGATTTAATGAATATAGTTAAAATTTCTGAAAAAATCAGATTTATACTGGGAAATTTTGAAATTTTATAATTTTAAAAATAAGGGAAAATTCCTAGAAGAATCTAGATAGACATTACCAAAACAAAGCAGGCTACCTACAAAGGAATAAAACTTAATCTGATATCAGACATTCTTTAATTCTAAGCATCCAGAAGGTAGTAGAAAAGGATCTATAGAGTTTTTAGAGAAATGGGTTAGAACTCTAGATTTAAGAATTATGTGTCGGCCAAGGTGTGCAAAATCATAAGAGGTAAGTCATTTTCAGATATGTACTTTAGAAAACACCCTACCCTTTTGAAATAATTGCTCACAGATATACTTTAGTTGCTTAAGAGCTGAATAATATAAATCTCATTAATGAGCAAGGCAAATATCAATATAAAAGATTTTGGGATATAAAATTAAACTTGTAAGATATAGAATATATTTTCAAATAATGATTCTCAATATGATTTTAAAACAATATAAATGTTAAAATTTTTGAAAAAAGAAAGATACAAAATAGAAAATAATAAAGTGTAGACATTTTATCTAAAACCCCAGATTATTTTGATATAAATTGGGCAGGTGGAGACTTTGGAAAAATGAGATAAGTTTTCTAATTTTCTTATTTTAGGGATGCAAAATGGCTTAGCAGTCAAGAAAATAATTACCTGGTTCATATGCTGCTCCACCAACTAGTGGCTGTGTAACCTTAGGGAGTTATTTAACATTTCTAAATATTAGGCTCCTCACCTACAAAATGGGAATACCATAATACTCCAGAGTTGTATGGCAGTGTAATCAGATAACACATGTAAAGTACTTAGCACCTATAAGCATTCAGTGAATACTAGCTATTAACTGAGAAAGAGAAAAATCAAAAGATATTCTTGATAAAAGGAGGAAATAGATCTGAAGATAAGTTTTGTAACATTAAAAGTAATAACTAGGGGCGCCTGGGTGGCTCAGTGGGTTAAAGCCTCTGCCTTCGGCTCAGGTCATGATCTCAGGGTCCTGGGATCGAGCCCCACATCGGGCTCTCTGCTCGGCGGGGAGCCTGCTTTCCCCTCTCTCTCTGCCTGCCTCTCTGCCTACTTGTGATCTCTCTCTCTCTGTGTCAAATAAATAAATAAAATCTTTAAAAAAAAAAAAAAAAGTAATAACTAAAAGAACATACACATACACCCTCCAAACCATTAAAAAAACCAAATGTACCCTATAAAAAGAAACAAGGTCAAATATATTATTTATTTTAATATTTCAAGGATTAATACTATAGGACCAATAAAATAAACATGTTCTCATTGTTTAGGTGATATTTAACTTTAAAAAAAATTACAAAAATATACAGAGTGATCACAGTTTTGTTGGGGGAACATATATAAGCGTAGAAAAAAAGACTGAAAATCTATGTATACATGCACATAAATGGTAATAATGATCTTTGCTAAATTCTGGAATTATGGGTTTTTTTTCTTCTCTTCTTTATTTTCACTATTTTCACATTATTTATCATATATTATTTATTATGTATTATATATATTCACTTTATTTTCACATCTATAATGAATCATTTTTATAAAAAGAAAAGATTATTTTATTTTAAATAGTTTTATTTTTAAACACATTTTTTTAAAGATTTATTTATTTATTTGAGGGGTGAGGGGCAAAGGGAGAGGGAGAGAAATCCTCAAGCAGACTCCCCATTGAATGCAGAACCTGATACGGGGCTCAATCCTAGGACCCTCAGATCATGACCTGAGCTGAAACCAAGAGCTGGATGCTTAACCAACTGAGCCCCCCAGGCACCGCTGTTATTAACCACTATTAACACTGAGGTGAATATTACTCTAGAATTGTTATTCACATGCAAATATATATATTATTTTACATATATATGTAATATATATATATTTCATTATGTATATTTCATTATATATTTAATTCATTCATTCATTCAGAGAATATTTATTGATTAACTACTATGTTCCAATCTTTTTTCTAACCTCTGGATACAGCAGTTAAAAAAAGAAGAAGAAGAAAAAGAATCTCTGCCCTCCTGGAGCTTAGTTGGGGGAGACTAGCATAAATAGTAAAATACCTGTTTTTTATATTGATAAGTGGCATGAAGAAAGTATATATCAGGGTATGGGATAAGGATAAGTTACCATTCTAAATAGAGTGGTCTATGGAGGTCTCATTGAGAAGATAATGAAGTAAGGCCTCATAGTGGTAGACACTTAAAGAGCATGTTAGGGCCATGTGGCTTCCTAAGGGAAGACAGTCCCAGGCAGAGGGAACTGTGACAAATACAAAGACAGTGACACAGAAGAATGCCTAATATGTTGAAGTAATAGAAGGGAAACGAGATGGCTAGATATGTCAGTGAAAAGCAGCATACTAGAAGCTTAGGTTACAGAATTGGGGTGAGGTCGTGTATGGCCTCATAGACTAGTGTGAAGTGTTTTGACTCTTAGAGTGAATCAAGGTTCCAGCGGAGAGTCTTGAGGGGAGGGGTTTTGAGCTGACTTGGTTTTACTAGGATTACTCTGACTTCTGTGTTGAGAATTGTCTGTAGAGGTACAAGTGTGGAACCTGGGAAGCCAGCTAGGGGACTACGGCAGCAACCCAGGGTAAAGATGAGTGAAAAGTGGAAAGGTTACAGGTGTACTGTAATGGTAGAGCCACCAGGATTCACTGTATAATTGGGTGTGGGGTATGAAAGAAAATGAGGCATGAGAATGACTCCAAAGCATCTAGATATTCAAGTTTGGAGTTAAGGGGAGAAATCAGGTAGAAAATACAAATGTAGGAGTTGTCATTGTTTAGGTGATATTTTAAGCCCTGAAACTGGATGAAACTGAAACTGCAAGGGAATAAATGTACACAGGGGGGAAGAAGGTCAACTGTGCCATGCCCTGGGGGACTTCAGTGCTTAGCCACTAGGGAGATGAGGAGGAACGAGCAAAGGGAACAAGAGGAGTAGCCAGTGAGGTAGGATGAAAAACAAGAGTATGGCATCTTAAGAGCTAAATGAAACTGTTTTAAACAGGAAGGGTGATTATCTGTTTTAATTGTATAGCTGGCAGATCAAGTAGGATGAGGATTAAGAAATGTTCATTTTAGCAATGTGGAGATTTTGCTGACATTGATAAGGGACGTTTCAATGGAGAAATATGGAACAAAAGCCTATTTGGAATGGGTTTAAGAGGCTAGGAAGAGAGAAATTAGAATTGCCTTCTTTTCTGCAGAGTTGGAACACTGCTTTCCATATTTTCTTATTTTAAGTTAATATTTCTCTTTCTGTGTTTAAGTGGTAGTAGAAATTGCAATGTGATTGCATTTCATTTTTTCTTATTCGTGGAAAATTACATGATGCCCCCCTGAAAACTGTGATATGTTTTGCTATTGAATATGCTATTTACCAAAACTTCAGCTATAATGGAACTCTCCAGCTTCCATGACCACAAGAAACTCAAAAAAGCATAGTTCCTTTGTTTAGGCTTTCTGCTATTTTTGCAATGTTTCAAACGGGAACATTTCTTTAGTCAGTTGTGGGATCACGTGAAAAATAGCAATAAATGATTGATTTTCTAGGCCATTTTACATGCATTTAATGCACATCTAGTTCTTCTGAGTCAGATGGAAACATTAGCAGAGTTGAACAGTACTTCAGTCATCATCCCATCGTTGCCATGGCTATAGCACCAAACCCTTATAGAGGATTTTTATTTTACATGAAATATTTCTTGCCATAGCAACAGCAGTGTTGATTTAAAACATAACTTGCTAGATATAATTTATCTTTAACATTTCTGTATATTTTCTGTGGTGTGTCTTGTTAATAGGATTACACTTTTGATGACTCTCCTGCTCTTTTGAAATGAGACATTTCTTGGGATGCATGTGAGAAAAATCAAGGATGCTCATTGCTTGCAGGAATAGAAACTCACAGGATACATATGAATGCATTACATTCCAGAGCTTTTACTGAGGATGTTTGGGTGACTTTGAGTTCAAATTCAGGATAGGGCTTTTGAAAATCAAATCAGAGTGATTATTCATTTTAGAACAATTAAAAATAATGTCTACCCTTTTTATATTATGAAATTTCTTTTCTAATTTAAAGATTATAAAGCTATTTTTTTTTATTGTTTGTTTCATTTCTCCAGGGCAGTTCATTGTTTCACTTTCCACAACCGGTTGGGAGAGTATTAAAAACAGAAATCATTTTTAAAATAAGTTAAATTCAGGACCTACACACTTCAAAACAATAGACTTGGGTTAAAGGGGTTCCTTCCTCTCTTCCCTCAATACAGTCTCTTCTGTTTAGGAAAATACATGGTTACAGTGACTTCAGTATTACAAAGAAATACATTTTGGTAAGAGAGAAACAAAACCTCTTGGTTCCAAATGTAGTTATTCACTACAAGCCATTTATTCATCTGGCTCTAGGCTATGGGAATTACTCCTAGCACAGAACTCCCTTTGAAATCCCTAACTCCCTAGGGGGTCAGAGATAGATGAGAAACTGCCCCTATGAACTTCGTTTATACACAGGAAACAAAGAAGTTAGTGGTTGAGGGTAACAGAGGAAAGGCGTGTGGGAAGGGTGAATGTAGCTAGCTTCCTTTGCTTGCAACAGGAGCTTCTTTCAATGCAAAGTGCATGCCAAGACAGATCAGGCACTCTACCAAAAAGATACAATAATTTAGTAATACAGTCTGCCCTGGCAGCTTAGCAGCTGGAAACGAGGGAGCCTTGGGATTTGCTATAAACGGTGGGGAAATTGGCTGATAGCCTCTCTCCTATGTTCAGCAAAGGGAGCAAGAGAAACGATTATAAATGTTTGAAATCAGAGCCAAACAGCCTGGTCTGTCCTGGACCAGGAGCGCCAGAACTCCAGCAGCCGCTGGCTTCTGCATTAAATACTGAGTTTGGCAGAGTCTGGGACTAAGAGGCCAGGAAAGAACAGAGTTTACCTGAATGCATTTTCAGAAAGGCAGTTGCTGATCTTAAGCTGTTTAGAGGAGGGAATTTTATTGCATGCTGGATCGGATGTCATATAGCAGTTAAACATAGCAATGATCTTTGAGCTAATTTTGCAATCAGAATAAATACCCAAAGGTCACGGCTGATACCTGAAGAGGGAACCACTGGGTGGTTTTCCAACTCCAATAATACTAAGTGTTACCGGAACCCCAAACCAGGTTCTTGAGTCCCAGTGTTATAGAAATGAACACTGAATTCAAGAGAAAGAAAACAGGTGGACTTATTAGATATAGCTTGTATACAAGGGAGCCGACAAGAAAGAAATGTCAGTCCGTGAAGGGGTAGCATGCAAAGCTATAAAAGCACTTTTCCAAAGGGTGAGGGGCAGGGAGTGGGGAAGTGTCGTTCAGTCCCATGGTCATTATCTTCTGGTCATTACTTTTTAGTGGACACAGACCGTCACAGGATGCCCTTGTTCATGGTCAACATTCTTTTAGGGCTCCTGGAAAATAGAAATACCTGTGCAAGCAGGCTTTAAATTTGTTACTTCCAATTTTGCCCAGACAATCATTACTCCCTGGTGGCTCTTATCTCTCACTTGTTCTCTTTCTCAGAAGGAGGTAGGTCTCTGAGTATAGAAACTGTTAACCCTTGCCTGCGACCAGTGGTTTTATAGGAGTTAAGTCCCTCTTGCTTTCCCTATACTGCCTCAGTAGGACACGGGCTGATGCCATAGGAAATTCTGGGGTAAACCATAAGCACAAAACCTTGTAATGGAATAGAAAGAGGCTGGTTTTGGACTAGCTAGATTTATATCCTATACTGTCTCATATATTTACTAGCTATTCCTTTATCAGTTTATAGGTGATAATAATACCTACTTCAGAGATTTATGTGAGGATTGACCTAATGAGATAGAATGACCATGAACATAGAAGAGGCATAAATGTTGGTTCCCCTTACCTAGTATGAAATCTTAATCTTAGCCTTTGTAATTTTTGAAATAAGCATGGAATTTGTATTTATTTAAATTCATTTCACGTATCTTTGGAAACTTCAATCGATTTTTAACCTTAGGGAATTAAGAGAATATGAACTCTATATAGTTGTCTCTGTAGCTCATTTTTATTTGTTTGGGTCATACTTGTATCTTAGTATATATGTAACCTGAAAAGACATTCTTAATATTTGGATATAAATGAACATACCAGACAAAGCGTGTGAGCTCTATAACTAAGAAAACAAGGCAGATAAATAAACTACCACAAGGTTCATATAATTGCATTATAAATGAACAAAAAAATAGTTAACATTTCTTCCAAATATTTCTGATAAGACCCAGTACCCTTTTAAAAGCTTGTTGAGTCATGTTGACCACATATATTACCAAAGTTTAGCTCCTTGTTCTCTTTAGGTGTTTAGGATTTAAATACAAAATACAGTCTATGATTATTTTTGCATGATTATCATTTTTACTGAATATCATACAGTAATTAGAATGCTTAAAAATTACCAAAACTCCACAAATTTCTTTTGTGTTCTTTATAAATATAAATCTGAGGGGAATCTTATTTTTAAAAGGATTTGCTTTATTTGAGCTCATAATTATAGTAAGCTTGTTCTTCATTTATATAATACTCAGGATTATTTATTGATTTCTATATTGTGTCATATATTACAAAGTGCTAACATGCATGACAAAGCAATTTATTATTAACTCTACCTATTTAGTAGGGTAAAATCATTTAAAGAGTCACAATAAGCTGGATTTTTTATTTTATTATATTTTTTGAGAGAGAGAGCATATACAAGTGGGGGTGGGAGTGGTGGGGGAAAGGGGCAGAAGGGGAGAATCTTAAGGAGACTCCAGGCTGAGTGTGGAGCCCAATACAGGGTTCAGTCTCACAACCCTGAAATCTTACCTCAGCTGAAATCAAGAGTTGGACGCTTAACTGACTAAGCCACCCAGGTGCCCCTTAACTGGATTTTTTTAACTGAGATCTTTATGAATACACTTTTATAATAAAAACATTTTGCTACAGAGTATTATGGCAGATTAAGTGCTCTAAGATATCTTTCTGTAACAGAACAAATATTTTCTGAATAGGACATTCTTTTAGATGTCGCCTGCTCTAACAAGCTTTGTTCTCCAAAATGTGTATTAGAAGACAAGAAAGTCAATGTTTCTCTGAGTGCAGATGTCAAAATAGCACTGCTATTTGGACACTGTGCCCTGGTTTGGTGGTTAAAGTTAGGAGGCTGAGTCAAGGGAAACTGAAGGCAAATATAAAGTCTCTCTGGAGGGAAATGACAGGCTTTGCCTGTCAAACACATGCATACCCAACAATTAGAGCATACATGTTATTCTCATGAAACATTGATAAAAATCTATCTTAACTTGGCTATAAGCAAGTTTCAATACATGTCAAAGACTTAGATCCATATATACTACATTTTCTGACAAGAATTCAATTAAGTTAAAGACTCCCATATATATCCCCATCACAATATGAATTTAAATACACACTTCCAAATAACTCATGAAAAATGAGTTGAGACATCAAATTCTAACTTAAAAATGTTTATATTTAAACAAAAATGTAAATATAAATATCAAACGTGGTGAAAGCAGCATAGAAATTTTAAATCCTTATATTAGAAAGGAAGAAATGCTGAGGACTAATGAGCTAAATGCAAATTTAAGAAACGTTATAAGAAATGATAGAAAAAAAAACCAGGAAAATAGGAAAAAGGAAATGGTAATGAACAGAAATGAATGAAATAGAAATAAAAACTAATATACAAAATCAGAAGCAGAATATTTTATACACTTTAAAGTAGATGTAATTTCTAGTAAGAACCGTAAAGAAGAAAGGGAGACTGTACCAACAAACTATATTAGGAATGAGAAGGGCTGTAACAACAGTTACATAAAAAGATTAAAAAGATAATAAGAAAAAATTATGAATAACTTTGTGCCAACAAATTTTAAAACTGAGAGATGGATAAATTCTAGATAATTATAACCTTCCAAAATTTCAAAAAGATATAGAAACCCCAAATAGTCCTACAGTTATTAAAGAAATTGAATGAATAATTAAAAATCTTTCCACATGGGACATCTGGGTGGCTCAGTTGGTTAAGCGTCTACCTTTGGCTAAGGTCATGATCCCAGGGACCTGGGATGGGGTCCCACATCAGGCTCCTTGCTCAGCAGGTAGCCTGTTTCTCCCTCTGCCTGCTGCTCCCCTTGCTTGTGCTCTCTCTCTTTCTCTCTGACAAATAAATTAAAAAAAAAAAAAAGATTAAAAAAAAGATTTAAAAAAATCTTTCCACAAAGAATATGCTGAGTCCAGATTATTTAATTTTATTTTTTTATTAACATATAATGTATTATTTGTTACAGGGGGACAGGTCTGTGATTCATCAGTCTTTTATTTATTTATTTATTTATTTTTTAAAGATTTTATTTATTTTTTTGACAGAGAGAGAGATCACAAGTAGACAGAGAGGCAGACAGAGAGAGAGGGGGAAGCAGGCTCCCTGCTGAGCAGAGAGCCCGATGCGGGGCTCGATCCCAGGATCCTGAGATCATGACCTGAACCGAAGGCAGAGGCTTTAACCCACTGAGCCACCCAGGTGCCCCTGTGATTCATCAGTCTTAACACAATTCATAGCACTCACCATAGCACATACCCTCCCCAATGTCCGTCACCCAGCCACCCCATCCCTCCCACCCCTGTCCCCTCCAGCAACCCTCCGTTTGTTTTCTGAGATTAAGAGTCTCTTATGGTTTGTCTCCCTCTCTGGTTTCATCTTGTTTCATTTTTCCCTCTCTTCCCCTATGATCCTCTGTCTGAGTCCAGATTATTTTAAAGGAAAATTCAATATAGCTGTTAAGAAACAGACCATTGTAATCTTATACAAACCACTGTAGAAAATTGAAGAACTGGGAATTTTCTCCAACTAGTTCACATGATACTAGTAAGATTCATATCAAAACTAGACAGTAGAAGAAAGGAAAGATTACAGGCTTGTTTCATTCATGAACATAGATGTAAAAGTCGTAAACAAAGTACTAGCAAACCAAATCTAGTGGGACATTAAAAGGAAAATTCATTTTGGCCAGTTCATCCCATTAATATCCAGTGTGTTTAATGTAAGAAAATATGTTCTTTACACTAATGGATTAAAGGGGGAAAACTACATAACCAACTCAATAGATGAAGAAAACCATTTGATATAAACTCAATATTCACTCATAATTAAAATTCTCAGCGAAGTTGGAATACGAAAGAACATATTTAACTTAGTAAATGATATCTATCCAAAAAATTAGAGAAAGCATCATTTTTAAAAGGGAAACATTAGAAGTATTCTGTGGTAGATGTGATTACTGCTCTCAATTCTTCACTCCCTCTTCCGCCGTGTTGCACTGTAGTGCAGTACAGTAGGTGGCATTTACATTCCCACTCTATTTACTTTAGGTTCAGACACATGACTATTCTGTCAGTGGATGTGAGAAGTGATAGTGTGCCAGTTCCTACAGCAAGACCTGAGGAGTCATCACCCATTTCCACTGTGGAAAGATACATCATGGAACCTCTGAACAACTCCACTGCACACTCATGAGATAATGAGAGTGAAAAGGGCAAATAAATGTCTTAGTATTAGTCTGAAAATTGTTTCGATCTCATGGGACCCCTGAGAAGATCTTGGGGACCCCGAGCATCCCCGGACAACACTTAGAAAAATACTACTTTAGCATGGCATTTCCTACGCCACGCTAGAACATACATTCTTCCACAACCACAGTGGAAACAAATAAGAAAATTAACAATACGCTGCTACCATCTGTGCTTCAGACCTCGCTCATGTTTTCCTACTTTCCCCAGTAATAATTTCTGTGATAAAAAGAATCTAGCTGAGGATCCCACGTTGCATTTAGTTGTCATGTCTCTTTAGTCTCAAAAATTAGGTTTATCTGATATTTCTGCCTGAGTAGATTTAGGTTATGCATCTTTGGCAGGAAAATCCAAAAGTGATTCTGTTTTTCTCATTGCATCCTATCAGGTGGGCCAAGATTTTTATTTGCTCTATTACTGGTGATGTTCCCCTTGATCATTTAATCAAGATAGCGCCTTGCAGAATTCTTCGCTGCAGAGTTACTCTTTTTCACTTTGTAGTTAATAAGTATTTTATGGGGAGGTCATTTGAAATTATTTAAACTTCTCATTCCTAATCAAAATTTTAAATCATTCATTTATTTATATCTTTTTATGGGCTCATGTGTTCCTATTTTATCTGATAGGTTATAACCCATTAGCTGTCATAACCTATTTTGTTCCTAAAATTGTCCTCAGTTTAAACAGTTGGAGCCAAGTCAAGCTGGCTTCTCTATCCTCCTAACATGCCGCATCACTCTGAGTACTTCTTTGCTTTCTGGCACAAGGTTCCAGGTTCATCTTGCACCTTCCCTGCATTGGCCCTGATATCAGTAATTTCTCAATGGGCCATTGTTGATTTGACTGGAAAATATATTTAGAAGCCAAAATGTAGGCTTTACTTACGGGTACTGGGATTTCAATTTCCCACACCTTCTTAGTTAACAGAGGTAGGTAATCTATATTTGTAAGTACATACACACACAAATACATATTTACATCTCTCTTTATCTATATATCTTGAAAACATTGATATCTCCAATTCCAATCCAACATCACAAGGTTCACTCTAGTTTTCTTCCTCTTCATATTTAAAAATTCCCCCTTAAACAGTTTGGCGAGAAATCTGGCTCCCATTATCCTTAATGTAGTTGCTTATTTGATCAACCCCTCTGTAATAACAAATCTCCCAGATCCACATCCTCACCACTCAGGCAGCTTTCTGCCTTTGACTGAAATCTGATTCTCCATGCCACTTTATCTCTCCATGTAAACACCCTGCTCATCCTCCTGGGGCTGCACCTTAAACAGCAAGCCATTGCTGCACATGCTCCTTTCCCTTAGCGGGCTTTGACATCCCATGCCACGCCACTCCATGCATGAACATTTTTCTCTTCTGGATGAGGACATTTTCCTTGCCCTGTTTCAGGGTTTTGACAACCCTAGACCACCTCTTTGCAGGGATATCCTCCTTGCTTTGCTGACTCCTTCTGCTAAACCACTCCCCATCCATAGGTTCCTTCCTACCCCACTTGGACCCTGACACTCATACTGGGTTACTCCACATGTGGATACCCTCCTAACCCTGCATGGACCCCAACATGCCATCTTGGGTTGCCCCAAACATGGACACCACCATTACCCATCTTGAGCCCTAATTCTCAACTCTGGGTCACTGCAAATTCCCATTCTTCACTGAAGGTATGGATGCCATCTCACTTTTCCTCATCTAATGATGACTTTAGGACCAAATTGTATGGAGTGAATGGGAAAGGGAAAAGGAAATGACCAGACATCTCATATCTGAGCTCCTCTCCTTATGGTATAGGTTTTTCCTTCAGATCTTAGATGATTTTCTTAATTTATTAAAAATGCTTTTTAATTTTAGGTTACGGTTTTCAAATTCCTTGGGGCCACATTTTTTATTTGTTTTCATTGGCTCTTCAACATTCATTTTTATTTCTTTTCCTTGTAATGTCTTTAAATGGGGTTCTATTAAAATCCTTTTTTATTTCTCATGTTTAATGAGAAGAGGTGTCCTGGATTATTTATTCAGAAGAGGTTGCTATATGAGAATAGGCATGAGCCATACCATATGAGAATAATTTTACCCATTTCACTGCTCAAGGACTTTCTCCTTTGTTATTACCATGAAGTATTAAGAAATAAGGGAGTTTCTCTGCTTGATTCAGAAAGACTTCTTACCATTACTTCGGTGTTCTCCAGAACTCCATTCACTTTGCTTTCCAAAGTAGTCTCACAGTTGAATATTGTATTTTGCTACTATTATGTCCAAGGTCTCCCTTCTCTGGCCACTGCCTCCCATGCCACTCCCACTTGCCCATTATATAAAATATTTTTTTCTCCTTGAGGTCTCTGGTATTTTTACCCTGTCCAATTTGGATTCTGCTCCTGAAAGTTTTTCTTCAGACTAAATCTCTAGCCCTACTGAAAGCACGTCTTTATTGGATATCCCTAAGATTCTCAAGGGTTTAAGCTGCTTCCTGTTGTCTTTTTGCAGAATTTTTCAAGTTCTGCTAGTTGTTCTCAGATTCTATTTCTTAGCATCCTGCTTAGTGCTGGGTCCTTTCCTTTGGTTAATCAGAATCTAATGGCAATTTCATGGCTTGCAGGGTCCATCCAATTTCATTTTCTTTTCACCACTGCACCTACATAGCTGCAGATCCAGTTCTGGATCTTGCTGCTATCACCTGATTTGGTTTTGCCCATCTGTTTTCCAGGTCCACAGGGATTCCTTCACACCTGCTTTATTGAAGTTATCACGTAGCTGGTGTTTTTTTTTTTTTGTTATCATGTGCTCATTTTATTCTTTCATTATTATATGTTTTTTTAAAAATCTGTTAATTTATTTGAGGGAGAGAGCAAGCAGGGGGAAGGGCAAATGGGGAGGGAGAGAGAAAATCTCGAGCAGAATCCTCACTAAGCACAGAGCCTGACAAGGGGCTCAATCCCACAACCCTAAAATTGTGACCTGAGATTGACAAGAGTCAAATGCCTACCCAACTAAGCCACCCAGGTGCCCCCCATTATTATGTTTTTATTTAAATTCCAGTTAGTTGACATACAATATAATATTAGCTTCAGGTATACAATATAGTGATTCAGCACTTCCATACAACACCCAGTGCTCACCACAAGTGCACTCCTTAATCCCCGTCACCTATTTAACCCATCTCCCCACCCCCTTCCTGTCTGATAACCATCAAGTTGTTCTCTACAGTTAAGAGTCTGTTTCCTGGTTTGCCTCTCTCTCTTCTTTTTCATCCCTTGCTCATTTGTTTTGTTTCTTAAATTCCACATGAATGAAATCATATGGTATTTGTCTTTCTCTGACTGACTTGTTCCACTTAGTGTAATACTCTCTAGCTCTATCTGTGTCATTGCAAATGGCAAGATTTCATTCTTTTTTATGGCTGAATATTATTCCAATATTCCATTCCATTCCATTCCAGTAAGATTCTATTCATGGCTGAATAATATTCCATTCTATAATATACCACATCTTCTTCATCCATTCATCAGTCAATGGACACTTGGGCTGTTTCCGTAATTTGGCTGTTGTAGATAATCTGCCATAAACATTGGGGTACATGTATTCTTTTGAATTAGTACTTTTGTATTCTTTGGGTAAATACCTATCATAGGGTAGTTCTATTTTTAACTTTTTGCAGAAATGCCATACTGTTTTCCACAGTGCCTGCACCAGTGTGCATTCCCTCCAACAGTGCAAGAGGGTTTTTTTCTCTCCACATCCTCACCAACACCTGTTGTTTCTTCTGTTGTCAATGTTAGCCATTTTGACAGGTGTGAGGTAATATCTCATTGTAGTTTTGATTTGTATTTCCCTGATGATCAGTGATGTTGAGCATCTTTTCATGTGTCTGTTGGCCATCTTTATGTCTTCTTTGGAAAAATGTCTATTCATGTCTTCTGCCCATTTTTTTAGTTGGATTATTCATTTTTGGTGTATTGAGTTTTATAAGTTCTTTATATATCCTGGATACTAAACTTTTATTGGATATATCATTTGCAAATATTTTCTCCCATTTTGTAGGTTGCCTTTTAGTTTTGTTGATTGTTGCCTTCACTGTGCTTTTTATTTTGATTTATTTTGATTTAGTCCCAATAGTTTATTTTTGCTTTTGTTTCCCTTGCTTCAGGAGACATATCTAGAAAAAAGTTATTATGGCCAATGTCAAAGAGGTTACTGCCTGTGTTCTTCTCTAGGATTTTTGTGGTTTCAGGTCTCACATGTAGGTCTTTCATCCATTATGAATTTATTTTTCGTATGGTATAAGAAAGTGGTCCTATTTCATTCTTTTGTATGTTTTTGCCCAGTTTTCCTAATACCATTTGTGGAAGAGACTATCTTTTTCCTACTGTATATTCTTTCTTGCTTTATTGAAGATTAATTAACCATATAGTTGTGGGTTCATTTCTGGGTTTTCTATTTTGTTCTATCGATTTATGTGTCTGTTTTTGTGCCAGTACCATACTGTTTTGATCACTACAGCTTTGTAATATAACTTAAAGTCTAGATTTGTGATGCCTCTAGCTTTGCTTTTCTTTTTCATAAACGACACATTAGACCGGATAGACTTAATACATGTACTTAGAACATTCCATCCTAAAACAGAAAAATACACATTCTTTTCAAGTACACACGGATCATTCTTCAGAATAGATCACATATAAGGTCACAAAACAGACCTCAACAAATACAAAAAGATCGAAGTCATACCATGCATCTTTTCTGACCACAATGCTATGAAACTAGAAGTTAACCACAAGAAAAAATTTGGAAAGACTACAAATATGTAGGGGTTAAACAATATGCTACTAAACAATGAATGGGTTAACCAGGAAATCAAAGAAGAAATTTAAAAAATGCATGAAAATGAAAACACAATGGTCCAGATCCTTTGGGATGCAGCAAAAGCAGTCCTAAGAGGGAAGTATATAGCAATACAGGCCTACCTCAAGGAGTAAGAAAATTCTCAAATAAAAACCTAGCCTTACATCAAAAGGAGCTAGAAAAAAGAACAACAAATAAAGTCTAAAGCCAGCAGAAGGAAGGAAATAATAAAGATTAGAGCAGAAATAAATGATGTAAAAACTAAAAAAATAATAGGTCAATGAAACCAGGAGCTGGTTCTTTGAAAAAATTAATAAAATTGATAAATCTCCAGCCTGACTTATCAAAAAGAAAAGAGAAAAGCCCCAAATAAATAAAATCACAAATGAGAGGAAAAACAATAACGAACACCACAGGATTTCTGCTAATATCAATATCAGCACCCAAATCCCTAGAAATGGAGAAATTTTTTATTTTCTAAAGAGGAATAAAATGACCCAGTAGACAAAAGTTATGATTTATACTACAAGAAGAAATCACTCATTTTCCATAATTTGTTTTTATCTTGACATGAAATTTGGGATTTTATTGTTATTCAGGTATTTATATGATAAAGATCAGGGGCAAAGATGGGTAAAAAGAGATTGAAATGCTTACTTATTGGATACTTTCTCTGACATTTCTTTGAAATGCTAATGATGCTTTGAGTAACTATCAGATTGGAATTCACACATATTTAGTTCTGTACCTTGGCATGAAATATCCACTTATCAAAAGAGAAGTGTGAAATTAAATGAGACAAGTTATGAAAACAGTTTAATCTATATACTTTACCTCAGTTACATTAAAAAAAATAGTAAGAAAGTGCAAAAATCCTTTCCAAAGTATATTTTAAAAACATATAAGCAAAAACAAAGGAGTTAATCCCATATATTTACTATGTCAAAATAACAATCTTTATTGAGTATCTAATACAATCACTACTACATTTATTTGTAAAAATGAAACCCTTTAGATTAAAAATTGTTGTAATAGCTGAAACATATATTTAATGTGTTCTATGCCACTGGCATTGTTCTAACTGCTTTACTTCTATTATTTTATTAAGTCTTCACAGCACTTATAGGTGTATACTATTACTATCTTTGTTTGCAGAAGTGAAAATATAAACATTGCCAGAATATATTTTGAACAATGTATCAATTCTTCTCTGAAAACTGGGATACAGTCTCAGTCATTTGTCTATCATGGTATATCAACCACTCCAAAACTTAATGGATTAAAATAATAGCCATTTATATAGCTCATGCTTCTGGTGAGTGTCTTCTTCTGGTCTGGGCCAGCTTCAGCTAATCGTGGCTAGGTTTTCTCATTCATGAGTGGTCAGTTGGCATATTGGCCTGGGATTGGTAGGTCATGGATGACCTCACTCAAATGTAAGAAAGTTAGCTATTGTCTAAGGTGACAGAGATGGCTGATGTATAAACCATGCCTTTTTACTTTAGGTTTGTTTTGTTTTGTTTTTTGTTTTTGATTCTTTAATATCTTGGGACCTTTTTGACCCTGGAGGAACTGCCCACCTAGGGCTAGCTAAATCTTAGAGATAGTAAACATGCCTTTCATATGCAAACCGACCAATGCAGAGTCATACCCCAACCACACTCTGGGCCACCTATCACCAGGACTAATCACACCAGGGCCAGGTATCAAACACCTACGGACAGTCCCTATCCATGCTCTAGAAGCTGCTGAAATGATTCAGACTAGCCAATCCTAAACCCAATTACCTGTTTCTCCCATTCTTTCACAGAGAAATCACAATAAAGGCTCCGGCCCCACCTTATCCCTCACTCATTCTGCCTCCTAACTAACCACTGTGTTTCCCCCATTTCCCCTGCCCCAGGGCATGGCATCCTCCCTCCTCTTGGAATCTATAACAGTTTATCTTTTCAATGGCAATTGCCTCCTGATCTGTTAACCTCATCATACTTGAAAAACAATAAAACCTACAATTTCAAACAATGGGGTAATGTAGTTCATCATCTCTCAGGCAAATCTGGGCTTGTTCACCTGGCAGCAAGTTTGCAAGAGCAACCAGAGAACAAGCCCCCAGTGCACAAGTGCTTTTCAAGTCTCTGCTTCTATTATGTTGGCTCTTGTCCTATCGTCCAAAGCAAGGCACACGGCCATCCCCAGAGACATATGGGAGGAATAGATACAGAGTAGGGTGTGGCTACAGGGACCTTGCCTAGTGGGGCCATACCTGCCATCAATCCACCAAATAAGCATTTTGGGAGCTTTTATATCGACTTGTCATTCTCTTTGATATGAGTAATCTTTAGAGCTTGGCCACTGAAACAAGCAAGTAATAGTTGCCTTTTGACAACTCTTAACAAAAATGTTACCAAGTATCATGATGCTAAGAACTATTATTCAAAAGACAAAGCTTATATG
Source organism: Potos flavus (assembly GCA_028534135.1). Classification (NCBI taxonomy): domain Eukaryota; kingdom Metazoa; phylum Chordata; class Mammalia; order Carnivora; family Procyonidae; genus Potos; species Potos flavus. The sequence continues at coordinate 18,662,833 of CM052897.1, forward strand.
CTAATACCTAAATTTTCTTTTACTTAGGGAAGTGATTGCTTATCACTAGAGGACTTGGACAATATAAAGCATTTTGAGGTTTTGATTATTGTCATTTTGGTGAATCCACAGAGGGGATAAGAACCTAATAATAATATTCACAGAAAACTTTAAATAAAATTATGCCCCTAAAACTCATTTATCATGATTATGGTCAAAAACCTCTTGACTGAGATTTACAGTATCTTTTTCCCACAACAGGCTGATTATTTTCAATTTTCTTTTCATAACCAAACACTTTGGCCTTCTTTAGTAACTTTCAAAATAAAATTCTAAACATCCTTATTTCTGAATTCCTCCTTCCTGTTACATTACTTACCCGTTACTATCATCCATACCAACCTATTATGTTGTAAAGCACTATGGATCCAAGTAGCATAAGAAGAAAAAAGAGAAAATTCATTGGAACAGAATGCCAGGTTTTATTTCCTTTTGGTATTATCTTGCTTCCATGGAAGTGAAAAAAAAAAAAAAAAACTTTTTTAGTTCACTTATCCCAAATTCCAGGAATAGTCATAAATAGGAGAAACATGTCCCCTACCACAGAGTCTACTTGCTTGCCTTTGAACCTTAGATTGTTCTTCTATCTAAATAGTAAAAATCTTCCAGGCTAGTGGATATGGGAATCTGATAGATCTTAGTTCAAATCTCAGCTTAACCTCTTACTACCTAGGATAACTTCAATAACTTAAGTTGTTTAAATGTTCATTTTTACTTTCAAAAAATGTATATAATAGGCCATAAACTCCAGCTTTAGAGAGAGTTCAGAGCTGCATTCACTCACTCTCCACTCACTATTCTACCCCAGGAAGGGTCTCTGTCTTGAGGGAAGGACAAAAGAAGTTATTATCAAGGACATAGTATTGCTACATTGGAAAGGGATGCAGTTTTTCTGGGAAGACAGAGAGATTATTATAGTACTGGGTGGGCTCAGTGTTCCTCCTTTAGATTGTTGTCTTTTGGACCTCTCTTCCTAGCACTCTTCTCTCTTCCAACTCAGGATATCATTTTGACAAGGCCAGAGCCAGGGACATCTGCTTGGAAAGCCAAACAGGAACCAGGGTTAGGTATAAGGATATGCAAGGTCAGGAACAAACCTGCCTCAGTCAGCAACTAGGGAGAGAACAGTGCAGGGACTTGTGACCAAGGAGTAATAAGGAACCTTGGTTTGTCTGTAGCATCCTCTGGGCAAATATCTCTTGAGATTTATTATGGTTGCCAATTTGTTTAAATATGTGAATCCCATATTCTGGCTATATCTCTATGCAATAATCATAATTATTATTAATGATTTCACAGGATTGTTATGCAGATCAAATGAGATCTTGTTAATATGACCCCTAATTGGGTGCCTATAAAATAGTACATACCTGTTAAATGTTACTTGTTAATTTATGAAAACTTTGGTGTTTGGAATTTATAATAATAACTAACGTGCTTAAAGTGCAAGTCAGCAAGTCAACTTTGGATTTGTTATTATCCACCACGTTGGCTATTTTTGGCTCTTTCACAAGATTAGGTTATGAGCTTATCAGGTAATTTAACTTCTGATTATGGCAAATATTCAGCTATATGAACTAAATGACCAATCAAAAAATTATACTGACATCCCTTGCTAAGTTCTTTGGCCAGGGTTTTACACAGTATATCTTTAAAAGACAAATTAGGTCATAAAAAAGCATGGTATATTTTGTCTCAGAGAACATTTATGTTTTATCTTAGAAAAAATTACAAAACCATAAATTTTCTTTTTTCTTTTCTGCATTACTCTTTCAAAGATCTGAAGAAATTAAAAAATAACTAATGCTATTTCAGAGAAGAAAAAGATAGCTTTGTGTTAATAGCTCAACATCAGTTTCTTGTAAAAGAATCTCACTTTTTAGTGATATTATGGATTGCATTGTTTGCCTACATTAAGCCTGAACAAATCCTTTTTGTCTAAATTATGTAACTTACAGAATTCTTAATTTTATATTTTATATTTATTTTTTATTTTATTTTTTTTTTTAAGATTTTATTTATTTATTTGACAGAGAGAGAGAGAGGCAGAGAGGAAGGCAGAGAGGGAAGCAGGCTCCCCGCTGAACAGAGAGCCCGATGCGGGGCTCGATCCCAGGACCCTGAGATCATGACCCGAGCTGAAGGCAGAGGCTTTAACCCACTGAGCCACCCAAGCACCCCTATATTTTATATTTAAAGTAATATTCTCAGTATTATTAAATTACTCCTTAATTTAAACCTTAAATTACTTCTAATTATACTTCTTTCAAAGATTTTGTTTCTGAATTTATTTGCTGGAAGAAGGGCAAAGGGGTGTTATTATGATCTGATTTACCTGCCCAATGTCCTACTACACAATGATTCATTTATTGTGAGGGTTTGCACATGGATGTTTCAGTTTAAGAAAACCCAGTTTTGTTATTCAATATAAAATATATGCTCTGGAGACAAAGAAGAACAACATACAATTATTCAATTAATAGTTCATATCTTTGAAATGCACCCTAAGCTATCTCAGGAAGATCCAGTTCATACACACACACAAATCCATTTTATACATGGTACTGTAGGGTCATGAGTGTTTCATACATTGAAGATATCATTGTACCAACAAATAAAATGTCTGGGTATCGCACAAGTTTGAAAAGGCACTGCTATTGTAACAGGGCTTTTGGAGTCCTTATAAACAACCATCCTGGTGTCCTTTCTCTCTTTTGCAGATGACCCTTCTCAACAGGAAGACAACGATCCTCCAAAAGAATATGATCCTGGGCAATTTGAAGGCCTTCTCCATGGATCCTCTCCAGCCTGTGAGTCCCCTGAAAACCCATTTCATCTCTATGGGAAAAGAGATGAACGTGAGCAAGGACAAGATGAAGTCAGTTTGGCAAATAGTCCTTTGCCTTTGAAGAAGTCTCCAATAGCAAATAATTCAGAAACTTTGGTGAAGAAAATTAAACCCAAAGTGGTCAGTCGAACAATTTTTCACAAAAAAAGCAACCAACTTGAAAACCATACCATTGTTGGCACAAGAACAACTAGGAGTGGATCCCGGAATGGGGACCAGTGGATTATGAACACAGGAGGATTTGTGGAGAGAGCCTGTACCTTGGGGAGAATAAGGTCATTGCCCAAAGCCCTGATTGACATGCATTTGTCAAAAAGTGTCTCTAAATCGGATTCTGATCTCATTGCATGCCCTTCAAATGAGAAAACATCAAGAGTTAACAGGAGTGAATCTTCAACTGCTGATCATAGTTCTAAAGCGAATTCTGAAAGAACACCATCCTTCACTTCTGAATGGGAAGAAGTAAGACTTGTTTTTCTTATTGTTCTTTATATAAGATTTTGGAGCAAGGGAAGTTTGGGGGAAGCGTTTTCAGTTTTTTAAGCCTTTCAGAGGCAAAAAAAAAAAAAACACACAACAACCCAATAACAACAGCAGCAACAACTAACAGACATATACAGTTCCAAGTGGAAGGGCAGGATTCTAAGGGTAATACATAATTTTACCACTAGTGTAAAAACAAACACAATTCCACACATGTGGAGAAATCTATTGTTTCCATAGAAATTGATGTCAAGCAGAAGTAATAACTAGCTATGAGGTACAAGAGAATGTTCACATTATGTCCTACCAAGCACTGTAGCTGACAAATTGAGAAAAATCTTCATATTTCTTCAGCCCTGTATCATTCTGCTTGTTGCTAAATTCTTTGTTAGCTGTCTCCCGTCTTTAAAGTACCATATATTTTCATCAAGCTCCTTATAATCTTAACCTTAATGGTAAACGGAATAGTCCTGGCTTGGGGTGCCTACGTGACTCAGTTGTTTAAACATCCAACTCTTGATCTGGCTCAGGTCATGATCTTAGGGTTGTGAGATTATGCCCCGTGCCGTGCTTGGCACTGGGCATGGAGCCTGCTTAAGATTCTCTCTCTCTGCCCCTCAACCACCACTCATGCTCTCTCTCTCAAAAAAAAATTAAAAAGAAGAAAATGAATAGTTCTGGCTGTTCTCCAAGTGCCATACAATAAACCCAAATTACTTAATATTTCCATTTTACAGTTATCAGAGAGACATTAAAGAAAAATATGTTGAGGTCATATATCACCAATTTAAGCTATACTTAAAGACAAAGTCTTTCATTTTATAAAATTAGTCAGAAAATAAGTGCCCTTTCAAGGTTATGAAATATCATCCTTTGTCTCTAAGGAGGACTACATCATAAAATAATGCAGTTCCTTACTTTTTCTTGAATTTCTTCAAAGAATCGACCACACTCTCCCTTAGCATTTCATTCTAACATGTCACATTTTCTCCCTCAAAAAACTGTGCCAGGTGGATTGGGTTTTGAAGCACAATAGGTCACTGTAGTATTCTGAGAACTAGAAATGTCTGATATTGACATTCTGAATTGAGCTATTTAGGAAAATCACTTAATCTCTCTGCATCTGTTTCAGGGTGAACAAAATGGGACATTTAAGTAATGCTTATTGTCCTCTCTGAAACCTGCTGTCTTACTCAGGTTGCTAGGATGATGAGGAAGGGATTAAACCATAAACGGCTAAAGCTTAGTCATATCTTCCTGTAAATACTGTACTACTAGATTGATAGTCTATTCAAATCTCTCCATTTCTTATATTTATTAACTCTGTGAATAACATCTGAAATCCTTTTTGGAATGCAGCAGGATTAATTAACATTTAACCTATCTCTTAGAATTAAGGTGTTTCCCCATGCCTGGATTCTTGTGATTCTGTGTCACAAATCAGTTTGTGGCTAGTCAAGCCATTTAGTAAGACCTTGGTTCCAATGGCCACACCCACAGACTGAAACCCACCCCTTCACCAGTCAGAGAGATGCAAGCTCTCAGAACAGGAAGAATGCCTGACAGAATGGATGTGTTCCCATGAATTTACCTCAGCCCATCCCTTTCTGAGTTTAAAGATTACATAATTCCTAACTTACTGACCCATGTAGGTCCAAACAAAGTTCATTTTAAGAAATATAAAGAAAAGGGGATATGATTTTGAACATTTAAGAAAGGGAAACATAATCCATATTTTTAAAAGCGATTCAGAAGATGCCTGCTTCCTTTTAAACCTTTCTCAGTCTCTTAATTGTGGTATTGCAATAGTAATAATATCAAGAATATATGCTGCTGGCGTTTGGAAATTATTTTAAAATACAATGCTAAAAGTGAATTAATAATTTATTTATATGGCTTTTGTTTCTCACAGATTGACAAAATAATGAATTCCATAGATGTTGGAATCAACAGTGAACTTAAAGAAATGAACGGTGAGACCACAAGTAAGGAACACTTTCTTTTATGTTGTAATTAGTAAATGTGCTCAAGAACTAGCTAGAAAATTATAGGAGGCTTTAGATAATTTCATGTTTTTATCATAATAACAGCAGCTACAAATTATTTCCTTCCACCCATATCAAACAACCACGACCTCTAAATATCAATTCTAAGTACACTGATTCAGCACAGGGAGAGATTTTTTTCCCCATGTGCTCAGCCAGTTAACATTAATGGAGTTTCAACTTTGTGTAGAGCTAAGTATGAAGCACTTCAATGTGTTGTAAAATATGATGACCTGATACACTACAATTTCCCATTCAGTAAAATGTCCCAATCATCTTGGCGATAGTGATTATCACCTTATCCTCAGGTTGTGGGCTCCAGTATGGCAAGAACTGTGGTTACTAATCTTCATGTAACCCAGAATGCCTAGCAGAGTGTCTCACAAATAGTTCATTTTGCAATCACTATTTAATATATTGCCCTTATGAAGTATTATTTTTTCTCTATAATTAAAGCTCAGAGTGGAATTCCATTTGCAACTTTCTTTGAAGACTTCTTGCTTCATATTAATGGATGATGTCAAATACCGATAGCTAAACCTAAAAATAACAGTCCAATTCATGCTAGAGAAACTACTATTTTGGAAAGAATCAAAAGATCTGGCTTCATTTCCACCCAGCCACTAAGTAGTGATATAACCGTAGATTATCACATAGATCTATACAATTTGGAGTTAAAACAAGTGATTGCTGAGCTCTCTGAAGAACTCATGTTTAGGTTGGTAGTGATAGTTGATGGTTTTGTAGAGATGGTAAGATTAAGGTCTGTGAGAGAGAAGTCTAAATATATCATAGAATAAACAGCTGTGGGATTTTGTGGCCCTTTATCTAGTCACTGGAGCTTTTTAGACAGCACCCCATGTGACTCCTAAGCACAAGAAAGTTGGAAAATGGCTCTCTTATGATGCACTGGGACTGGGTGGATAAGAAGTGACATGGAAATCTGGGGTTGCAGTCACTGAAGGGGATATTCAGGCCTAAATGAACACCTCACTCATTTCTCCTATACTGGGGCAGATAAGGAATTACTCTAATATGACTGGACCCCATTTTAATTAAGTGATAATTATTTAAAAGGTTACATAATTTTTTTCTGAAATGCATATTTATTTTAGATTTTTAAAATTGAAAAATTATGAAAAAAAGTACCAAAATTGTGTGCATATATCTAATGACACAAATATGACATTAGCTCTTTGATAATATGTATAGCCAGGTCTCTCATACAGAAATGCTGATAAACACTGAAGATTTTTCTAATATTCAAAGAACTAGCCTAGGAATATATGTTGCTACATAGTTCTTCCAGACATGCTTCTAGAATAATTTCAAAAAAGTGTAGGAATGCATATTTTTAATTGATACGAAGATAAACATTTATTTTTTTTATCGATAAGAAATTCCCTGATACTGAGAATGTTCAGGCAGGCACATAGTGCTTCTCTGTTGGAAGACTTAGGTGACATTGAACATTAATGCTCTAAAACTCTTCAAACAGATAATACTACAGAATTATAAAAAATATAAATATGATTATAATGAAAGGGTAATGTTATAATAAGGGTAAATATTAAAAATGCAAGTCAGGCAAAGCTGCCTTTGAAGGGCACTTTAGTAGTAAATAAATCCACAGATTATCTCCCCTAATTCTCTTTCTACCACTTATACCACCATCCTACCCCCTGCCTTTATTTATTATTTTTCTACAGTGATAATGAAAATGAAAGTAGAGACTCAGTCCTCACAGATTCATTACTATTAACAAAGTCTGGTTCTGTATGTCCCTTAATTTTTGCCTCTTAATTACATAATTACATATTAATTATACACTAAGTGTTCATAACCCAGCCACCCTATCCCTACCCTCCCTACCCCCCAGCAATCCTCAGTTTGTTTCAGGAGTTTAGGAGTCTCTTACAGTTTTTCTCCTTCCTGATCCCATCTTATTTCATTCCCCCCCCATCTCCCACGACCCTCCGCTCTGCCTCTCAAATTCTTCATATCAGAGAGATCATTTAATAATTGTCTTTCTTTGATTGACTTATTTTGCTTAGCATAATACCCTCTAGTTCCATCCACATCGTTGCAAATGGCAAGATTTCATTTCTCTTGATGGCTACATAGTATTCCATTGTATAGAACCACATCTTCTTTATCCATTCATCTGTTGATGGACATCTAGGTTCTTTCCATAGTTTGACTATTGTGGACATTGCTGCTATAAACATTGGGGCGCAGGTGCCCCTTCAGATCACTACATTTGTATCTTTAGGGTAAATACCTACTAGTGCGATTGCTGGGTCATAGGGTAGCTCTATTTTCAACTTTTTGAGGAACCTCCATACTGTTTTCCAGAGTGGCTGTACCAGCTTGCATTCCCACCAACGCTGTAGGAGTGTTCCCTTTTCTCTGCATCCTCGCGAGAACTTTTTTTTTTTTTAAACTATACAATTTTCCAGAGTTGTCCTATTATGGAAATAACAAAAAGGAAAAAAGCTGAAATGTATTCCTTTCTTACTGTGTGTCAGATACTGTGCACTTTTCTCCTGTGAATGTTTTTCATTCAATTCTCAAAATAACTAAGTGAGGTATTATTATACCCATTTTACAGATAAAGAAAGGCTCAGAAAAAGTAAGTAATTTGTCAAAATCAACTTTTTCATAAGTAGGTTTGTTTCTTCTTGAAATCCATTATCCTTTCAATCAAATACACTACCTACCCAGAACAACAGAATCTAGCCCTTTGCTTCTTTCTCTTTAGCTCAAATCATACTCATATGCATGAAAGGGAGCCAACAGAGAGTGTTTAAGTGTAGAACCAGCCACTTCCTCTTAGCAAAGCCTAACTATTGGTATATAGAAAGCTTTAGCTCCAACTACAAAACCCTCCCAAAGTATAGGTCACATGGTCATGTATTTAAATGAGTCACAGCTCTGAATATCTCCTGTGTCCCGAAGTGAATGCTTAAATGCTGATAAAGACCTGAGTTTCACTTATTTTCAGTGGAAGACTCTTCCTTGCCTCCAGCAATATTCCTTTTTACCATGAACTGTTAAATTGCACATTAAAAACCTCTCTGTGAGATGCTTTGCAACAGGCATAATTTATTTTTGATTTTTATTCTTTTTACAGCACTATTTTTAATAGAACCAACTGGGGAAGGTGGGTAGTAGAATACGTTAGCATACAAGCACCCTATTTTGTCCAAATTAAGAGAAGACTTATTTTTATTATATTTTATATAACACTTCACTGAGTAACTTTTTGTTCAGATAGATTAAATCTAAGCAATCCTTAATAATAGAATAGCTATGTAAAAATGTGAGCTACAGTAATTGTTAGGCTAGCATGAGTTAATCCTTATCACGAGATAGTGTTTAATCAACCAAACAGTTGTGTTCTTAGCACAATAGCCACTAAAATCTATTTAACACCATTCATTCCAAATAGTCATTAAAAACTAAAATAACCTACACAATATAGATTTTGATCTTTAAGATAGAGCTGAGGTTTTCTGGTTTTGAAATTATAAGTAATATTCACATGTGAAATTAGGTTTCTCTTAAAAATGAAATAGTTGAGTATTAATCCATGGCCTAATATTTGCCTATGATGTATCAATAGTTAGATCTGGTACATTGTTTTTAATTCAACTAAATATTTAAGCTTTCTATAAGAGGCCTAGAGCAGTGAGCAAGTACAGTCTCTCAGCGGTACTTGAATACTTTCCATAACATCTTTCATATATGATCAACCAACATCTGCTCCAATACGTTCCACGATGATAAGCTCACTACTTTCAGAGACAATATATTCTATCACTAGGAAGCTCAAATTGTTAACAACTTTATTTTTTGACATAGGTTTGAATATGCACTCTAATAATTACTAGTACTGTGACCTTGAGAAAATCATTTCACAGCCTAAACCTTACTTCTTCATACAAAAAACAGCTATAACAAATAACATCTACCTTCCCTCAGCATCATTGGAAAAATCTAATGAATTACTACATGAGAAAGTAGTTAGCTACGTTTCTAGTACATTGTAGACTGTATTGGATGATATCTCCCCACTTTGATTTATTTATCTTTTCCCTTCTATCCATTTTCTCTTAAAATTTTTTCCAAAGAAACAAAGGGTGGATAGCCATTATTTATTTCTAATACATATAATTACCTTCAAGATATGGATGATGTTTTTGATAGGCTATACTTCTTACACATTCACCATAAAACTGGAAAGCAGCTGCCAAGAATCTTCTTTGTAAGATACTTTAAAAATACTAGTTGAATAACTTCTATATAAATATCAGGGCATTTTACAAAGTTTACTGTTAACAATTCATACTGAGAAGAGAGTAGGAGGTATGGGGAAAGAAAAATTCTTCCTCTGCCCTTCAAGGTCTTCCACCTGGACTGAGAATTAAATTTACATAAGATGGATTAATTGGAGGAAAAAAATCAAAGTTTTACTATATATGCATGGAGGCCCAAAACTGAAATTGAGACCTAAATAAATGACCAATGCAGGCAGTTTTTATACTTTTTAGACAGAGGCAATAAATTTGTGAAGAACTGACAGGATAAAGAAAACAGATGTTTGGGAGCTTTAATTAGTAAGGAATTCTAAGCAGAGTTTTGGCGGAGGTAGTTGATTAGTAAAAGAGTAACAGGGTCTGTTTCTATAGTTTTTCTTGGCTTTGAAGGTCCTATCCCTGGCGATAAGGATATTTTTTTATTTCTTACTACAGGGTGGGGTACCTTCCATGTGGGAGATTTATTTCTTGCTTTTAGTGGGACAAAGGATGGTCTAAGTGTTCTTGTACCAGCTGTTTTCCAAGTAGCTTCAATTCAAAATAATCAGCATGCCATTGTGGCACATTTTGGGCAGCCTGCCCTGGGCCCCTATAGAGGTAAAAGTAATTAAGACTAATTCGAAATATAGCTAATAGACCTTGATAAGTTATGGATCATCATAATGATTGCTTTTAAATACAAATTTGTCTTCCTAAAGTATAATGAAGAATTAACTGATAAACATGGGTCACTTACCTACGAAAAAATTTTATAGTTTATACTGGTTGTTTCTATGATACTCTGTCCTGATAAAAAAGGCTTCTCATCTACTTGTATTTTTGGAACTCAAATATAAACTTCTAGAGAATTAGGAAATGAAATGTTTTATAAGTTTAAGAACAATGGTACCCAACACTATCACTTATAGGAATGCATCCTAAGGAAGCAAGAGGATAAGAGCAAAATAAGTGTATATAAAGATGTTCATCTCAGCATTGTTTATGATCTTTCAAAAAATAGAATCAAACCAAATGACCATTTATAGAAAATTTATAAAATGAGTTACTGTAATTCTCTATGATCAAATATTAAATATCTAATAAAAAATGACATTAGGCCTATATTTATTACATGGAAATATAGCCATAACTTATTACTAAGTGAAAAGAGTAGATAACAAAGTAAATTATAATCGCATTTTTGAATATACATGCATGAAAAAGATTTGGAGGATGGATACAAAAACATTAACTGCGAATATCTTAGGGTAAATTATCAGTGATTATTATTTTCCTCTCTCCCAAATTTTCTGAAGTTTTTACAGTGAATATACATTATTTTATGCTTATTGTCTACACCTTTCAATTAAAAAAGTATATGTTAATTTAGTAAACAAATACAATGAAAAACAGGTTATAATTTATATATAAGAGACACATATAATCACATATATAAACATTTATATGTGAAACAAAATGTTATAGCTATCAATGTAATAATAAAAGGTTTGCCAAGTGAATACTATTAATGAATACATGATTAAGTCTTTTTGTCAGTTTTGATGTAAAATAAGTGTGTTTCAGTGGCTTTCATTTATTTTCTTATGTTACTGCAGAAACTATTTACACACATTTTTTAAATCTTACTAAACCAATCCCTGATCAAAATGATTTTTTTAATGTCCGTTTTCAGTCTGCGTGCATATTCTAGTGACACTCTAGTCCTTGTCTATGTGCACACTCAGTTTCTATATATTAAAAATAAGTGTATAGATAGAATTTTGCAATCCTCATTTTCACATATTTCACAAAATTCTATTTTCTTACGTTTTTTTCTTACCTCTTGCTTTATCCCTCCTGTGAATATCCAGTGTTAGCATGGTGTATATGCATCTACTCTTTTCTCCAATTTCATGCAATCACAAACAGATAAGTGATGATAGTTAGATAGATGGATAGATAGATAGCTGTTGCTTGTGTTTTAAAAACAAGAAATCACACTAATACATTTCTCTGCAACCTATTCTTCTCATTCAACAATAAATCGTAACTTTCCCTTACTTTTATAATCAGTGAAGTAAATAACCTGTGAAACAAAATTGCCCTTGTAAAGTTCACCCTCAGAGAGGAAAATTTCTTTGATCTGCTGCCACTCCATCCTCTGCACTCACTTGTTCTGTGACTTGGAAAACAACCCCTCACACTAAGCCTCAGTTTCTTAATTTGAAAATTAAAAGGTAAGACTAGATCTTTTCCAGCTCAATAATTCCATGACTCATACTTTCATCTTCCATTTTATGGGTTGTGTTTGGCAGACTGTCCTTTTTTAAAGCTTTCCACTTCTTAATTTCTTAAGGACAAATGACCGCTAAATCTCAAGTATGTGTATTTCAACTAGGTTCTTCTAAGAATGTTGCCAGATCCTCGTTTCATACTCCTTTTTGAATATGTTAGCATAACAAATGCATAATTTAATTGATACAGTTGTGTAAGATATTTAAGTTCTTTGTTTTTTTTTTTTTTTGTGCAAAAGTGATTTTCTCCCAAACATCTCAGCTCTTTAAAAAAAAAAAACATGCTGATTTGTAAGAGACTTAAATGACAAGCTGAAATCATGTGTACATTAGTGATGCAAATGAGAATAAATGCAGAATTTCTGATACTATGCTTGCTTCTTGAATCTACTAAGCTTCTTATAAGAATATTTATGGCAAAAAAGTAGTTAGCATTTCAATAGTGTATACTTTTCATTAGGTTGCCAATACTGACCAAGTCCTCACAATGGCCTATTTCTTACCCACTGACTTGGCCTGACCAAGCTATAGTTCAGCATCTCCCTTCCCCACCGGTCCTCAAGCTTGGCTTGCCCCCAAATCTAAGCAAGTACTAAAAGGCAGGACATCTTTCCTTAACAGTTCATTCAGAATCAACTGACAACAGAGAGAAACATTTCCTGTTATGCCGCTCTGTTCATACCCTCTGCTCAGCTCCACCTGCTTGCTCCATTTCCCCTCCAAGCTCCTATAGACTTGCTTTACCCCTCCTTATTGAAGAAAAAAAAAAAAGCCTTTTTCAGTTTGATTTTGAGATGCCTGAAATTCTGAGGAAGGAGGATTCTCCCTGTTATAATAATCTTTTTAAGTTTCTCCTTGCCTAAGTCTGGATTGTTTTTATTTTACAGTACTGAAAATTTCTTAGGTCTGTCTGGTTCACCTTGTACCTTCTCAACCAGTTTTCTTTTCCTTTTTGGTATTAATCAGACCATAAAGGATGTTTCCCCAGTGTCGATCCTTAGGGACTATATAACTGATTTTCTTTTTGTAGCCATCGTTTTGAAAAATGTGTGCATGCTTCTAAATGTGTGTACATGTGTAGGACATGTGGATTATACCTACAATAATCAGAATGGTATATGTGACGTAATTATAGATGTGAGATATATACAGAATGATTTCTTTATCAATTTCTGATACAATTCTATATCAACCAGGAATTTTCTAACAAAATTATCTCATCTATTTATATCACACCAAGTGTTCATAGTCACAAAACACAAGTGAAATATGAAGGCTTTTTAAATAAAAGTGCAACATACAATAGCAAATACCATATCACTTACTGTTGCTAACATATGAAAGGCTTGGCATAGTGACATTGAGCCTTTATTATAAAAATAAAAGAAAGATTGTCTTCTTTTTTTAAATACTGAATAATATTCCATTCTAGGTATATATCACATTTTCTTTATCCATTGATCCATTAATGGACAGTTAGGTTGTTTCCATAGCACAGCCGTTATGAATAATGCTGCAATGAATATGGGAGTGTGGATATCTCTTTGAGATCCTGATTTCAATTCTTTTGGATAAATATCCAGAAGTGGGATTGCTGGATCACATGGTGGTCCTATTTTTAGTTTTTCGAGGAAATTCCGTAATTGTTTTCCAGAGCAGCTGCACCACTTTACATTCCCACCAACAATGCACAAGTTTCGCCTTTTCCTGACCTCCTTGCCAACGCTTACTATCTTTTTTTTCTTTTATAATAGCCATCCTAACAAGTGTGAGACGATACTTCATTGTAGTTTTGATTTTCATTTTCCTGATGATAGGTGATCTTGAGCATCTTTTCATATACCTCTTTGCCTAGAAGACATGATGCTAAGTGAAATAACCCAGACACAGAAGGACAAATACTGCATGATTCCACTTACATATCTTAGTCCATTCAGGCTGCTCTAACAGAATACCACAGACTGGGTGGCTTATAAACAATAAAAATTTATTTCTCACAGTCGTAGAGGCTGGGAAGTCCAAGATCAAAGAGCTGACAAATTCGTGAGTGAATTCGTGGTAAGAGCCCACTTCCTAGTTCGTGCAGCCATCTTTTCACTGTGTCGTCACATGATGAAAGGGGGCAGGTAGCTCTCTGGGGTCTCTTATAAGGGCACTGCCCGTTCATGAGAGATCACATCCCAAAGTTTCCACCTCCAAATACCATCACACTAGGGATTCGATTTCAACAGTTTTGGAGGGCACAAACATTCAGTCTATAGCATATAAGGTTTCTAAAACAGTCAAACTCATAGAAACAGAGGTTAGAATGGTGTTTGCCAGGAGCTTTGGGGAGGGAGAACGGGGAGATGCTGTTCAACAGGTATAAAATTTTAGTTTGTAAGATGCAAAAGTTCTAGAGATCTATGAGCTGTGCAGTATTGTGCTCTATAGTTAACAATACTGTATTGTGCACTTAAAAATTTGAGAAGAGGGCATAGATCTCATGTTAAATGTTCTTACAACAATAAAAAGCAAAAACAAAAAATGAAGGAAAGAAAACAGGCCTCCATTACCCTTATTACCCTGTGCATTCACAACACAAATGTCTTCTGTGTGAGCTTCTCAGGTATTTAAATAAACCATTTGTAGCTGGTATACTTTTGTTATTTTTTTTCAATGAGTAAGTGCTCATATTCTTGCTAGTGTTACTTAAAGTGGGACTCTGTATATTTATATTCTGCCTATCTTCAAAAAAGACTTGAGAAGGCTTGCAATAAAAGATATAATTACAGTAAAATAAGGCCCCATTAAAGCAATAGTAAGAGATATGAACCTGATAGTTTAAAATAAAAATTTTAGATGAGAGACAAAGGAAAGAAAATATTCCAGCAAACCTAAGGAGAAAGACAACTAAGCATACAACTGGCTCTAAGCTTCTTGGCAAGCCAAGCCAAAAGTGGGCTACAGAGCTGTCCTTATAAAGAAAATATTATCAAGGTATATAGAGAAAGGAACTCTTTCCTAGCTTGAAACTCTGGAAGGAATTACCCCCATGGGTCATTTTATAAAAGATAGCTAGCTAGATTAGGAACAACCCCATCATTAGGGGAAAGGGGAGTATTCTACCTGTGACTTATACATAGCCAGATGTGCAGTGATAAGATAGTGTCCCTTTCTACAAGGGACTTCTAGCTTTCTCCATGGTATAAATAAGCACTAGTTCTAAAATATCAATGTTGTTTTTCCTTACCCTTTCAAAAAAGGCCCTCTTTATTTAACCTGTTCTCTTGAGTACCAGGATTTCAGGGGTATTTAATAACATTACAGCACTAAAATGTCACATGACAGGTTGGGGAGCTATTAATCATATGTGGAAGAATATGAAATACGGTGTCAGAAAATGTAAGTTAGGGTCACAGTTCCATTTTTTACTGGCTACATGACTTTGGACAAGTACTTCAACACTTGAAGCCTTCATTTCCTTATTCTTTACAATGAGAATAATAGATTTCTTATTATTATAATTAAATGGGATAATTTGCATGAAAGCACTTATAAACTGCAAAGGTCTGTTAGTTATTATTATGTTACCTCCCCAGAAGTCTCTTTACCTTAAAATTAGAGGTCATTGTGGTCATTTTTCTCTCCAAGCAGTTGAATGCAGTTTACGAGCACTGGGTAAGATAGTTGCTTTGTATTCATGCAAAGATAATTCACCCTCTGGAAGGTTTCTAAAAACAAAACAAAGCAAAAATTAAAAAAAAAAAAAAAGACTTTCTTCTTGAAGAAGTGACCAATAAAATAAATTTTGTAGTTTATTTTTATATATTAAAGAAAAATTTGCTTATTCTATGAACAAAATAAATAAGGCCATTTTCCCCACTAATAAAAACAGGAATAGAGAGGAATTCTAGGACAATGAACAAAGACCAAGTGTGTAAGCACATGCATGCTTACAACATAATCGCTAAGTTTGACTACAGTTCAACTTATAATACCATCAATCTCTCCTCAACAAATTTGACAAAGTAGGCAGTATATTATTTTTTTTAAAGATTTATTTATTTATTTGACAGAGAGAGACACAGAGAGAGAGGGAACACAAGCAGAGGGAATGGGAGAGGGAGAAGCAGGCTTCCGGCCGAGCAGGGAGCCCGATGTGGGGTTTGATCCCAGGATCCTGGGATCATGACCTGAGCTGAAGGCAGCCACTTAACGACTGAGCCACCCAGGTGCCCCAGTATATTATTTTTTAAAAGATTATGCTAACAACTCGTTGGTCACGTGTAGTTGGGAGCTTAGGGAGCCTGAAGGCAGACAGGTGACTATGCTGCTGTCCTAGTCATCCAGACCCAAGAGAAAGTGACAACCTAGACTTAACAATTGTAGCTGTAAGAAAAGGTAGAGGGTAGTCTTGTGGGAGATGGCTGTTATTTACCAATATTTAACCCTTTCTGAGTCACCAATTGCTTGGAAAGTCTCCTGGAAACTGTGAGGCCTCTTGCAGGAAAAATGCAAATACACTTTAAAAGAAAATAATTTCCAATCCCTACCACATACATATGTATATATATGTATAGATTCATACATTCATGTGTGCACACACACACATCCATCATGAAAGAGGAAAAATGCTTGTGGACAAAGGAAACACAGCATTAATGAAGAATTATCAATTTCTAAAAGATTTTCCGAATTTCTGAGAGTACTCCAGACTCTGGATTTCTGGAGTTGAAAGTTTTCATACCTATGATCAGGGCTAAAGCTATCATCAAAGTCTATCAGAGAACGATGTAGAGTCTCTCTTCCATTTGGGAAAATCTGAGTATGACATCAACAATAGTTCATACCTTAAATAATCATCAGCCATAGTAGATTTGGGAAAGGGCTAAATGAAACATTTCGGATTATAAGATATCAAATAAGAGAGTTTTAGTGTGTATAGGTGCGGGATCTCTAACATGAATTTATGATATATTTTATCTGTGCACATATTCTTGAGTCACACATAATTTTCTGCACATTTTTTGATACAGTGGTAGATAAACAGGACATGGGGATATGCGAGGCTTACTCTGTGTGCTAGCAATGATTTCCATAAATCTGTGTGTCTCTTAGATCTTGAATTTCTTTGTTAGTACATATATTCTTAGCTTTAAAATTCTAAGCTGGAGAAAACTAAAAATGTTCATCATTTTCTATCATTTTTTTAATGCTGAGAAATTTTCTCCATAAAGATTTTAATTTGTTGTTTTAGTAGATAATGTATTTGATTCATGACTTACAAATAAGAAAGTATAAATGATTATATAATATTCAGTGAAGAAAATCTCTCTATAGTACCTATGACCTCAGATTCCCATTTCTCCCTTTCATATGCAACCACAGTGTCAGGTATATCCTTTCAGGGATATTTAATCAAAATACAAGCAAATACGAATATATCTTCTTTTCCCCCTTTACTTCTCCCTTTTAAGCTAATTAACAAATAGTACCATACTCCTCACACTGTTCTTCATCTTGCTTTTTTAACCTATTAATTTAAATTAATGGGGATCTTTCCATAATGGAAAATAGAGCAGTACCTGGTATTTAATCGTATGAATGTACCATAATTTATTTCACTATCTCCTATATTGCTTCTGTTATGTTGTTATTATAAGCAATGCTATAATGAATATATGTTGTTTGTATTTTAGATGTGCAGGCATATATCTGATGGATACATTCCCAAAACTTAAATTACTGTTCAAGGCACATGTATATTTGTCCTTTTGATAACTATTACCAAATTGCCCTCCTTAGAGGTTATAAGTATTTACCCCATCCCAGGTAATATATAGGAAAATCTTATGTCCTGACCAATAAAACGTGTTATCAAACTTTTGGACCTTTGCTTATTTGACAGGTGAAAAATAGTATCTCTGTGCCATTTCTTGTATTATGAGTGAAGTTGAGCTTCTCTTCATATGCTTACTTTCCATTTGTATTTACTTTTCTCTCTAAACTACCTGTTCATATCCTTTGCCCAATTTGGGGATATTGTTGGTCTATTTTTACTGATTTAAAGGAGTTCTTTATCATTAGGCATATAGCTCTGTGTACGTATTACGAGTTACAATGATCTTCCCCAATTTCACATTTGTCTTGTGACTTAACTTATGGTGATTTTGCCATGCAAAATTTTTAAATTGTTTTATAGTTGACTTAATCAAGACTTTTTAAAATTGGTGGTTTCAAAGTTTTGTGTTATTATTAGAAAGGCTTCTCTCACTTCCACATTATCAAAGAATCTTCTTATAGTTTCTTCTAGTACTTTAATCATTTTTTTTCTAAATGTGTTCTGTAGCTAATTTTCTCTTATATAAGGAATGAGGTATGGATCAAACTATATTTTTATAGATGACTACCCAATTGCCCTTACATCAGTTAATGAATTAATAGTTTATGTGGTCTCATTGATTTGAGATGCACATTTATTATTATATGCCTGATGTCCAATAAAATTTTGGTTTTTATTTACTTTCTATTTTGTTGCTCTCATATACCTGTATCTATTCACATGTCAACACAGAGACATGTTAGTTCTGTTTCTAGAGTCCCTGTGTTTTCTTACCTCACAAGTTCATGATAGTATTCCAATGCTTTTTAAGTGTTTGAACAACTACCCACCACTTCTCTGTTTCTTCAAGGTTTAAAGATGCCTCATTTATCCTTAGAGGGCAGGTGAATGACCCTGGTTCTGCAGACTCAGACATTAGCCAGAATTTTCCTTCTAGCTGACAGCTATGCTCAGAGATTGACTCTTAAAGAGAAGCTTTCTAAATAGGGGCAAGATCCCAGCACACTTGCAGCGTCTTAGAGACTCACATGGTTGGTCTTCATCTGGAGTTTTACTGAAAAAACGAGGTGTCCCCTGGAGAATTGAATTGACTGTCATTGGGAAAGGAACCCTTCTGTGGACTTTCTCACAAAAGTCTGTCACTTTGGGCCTTTGTCCAGTCTTCCCAAAGCCCAACCAACCTCTGAGAGGTGGGCACATATCGTGACCTCTGCAATGACTGTAATTGATTTTCTGCTTGAATCTGAGCCACACTCATCACTCTCTACACTCATTGCCTTCGTACTCCCTTACTCTACAGCAAAATCTTGTTTATTTGTTTATTGGCTGGCTGGCAGGGAGGACAAGGGGCTTCTTTTATTCTTCATTTCCACTTTTATATCATCACAATTCCCTATGCCTAGAAACATCTGTTTCATGGTTGCATTCTACTTGCTGAATGTAGTGTCAAAGAAAAATTGCCCTGGATGGAGTTAAGGAAGACTTTATTCAAGACTGTTGAGATAGAAGTAAGAAACTGAATTTAACTCCCCTGAAACAAAGGTGGGAGAGTTTCAAGTGCTGGGGTGAGCTACTGGAAAAGTACTGAAGGACTGTTATCGGGGAAGATTGGTCAATGTAATTAGGCCATCTGTGTTTGCTAATTGATGCTTATTGAAATTAGGCTCCTACCCTCCCAAAGCCTGGGAGAGAGGGGCAATATCATTCTGATGGCTGCATTTCAAAACGATGGCTTTCAGGCCCTTGGGAAGACTTTCTTTGGTTGTAAAACCAGCAAGAACCTGGGAGAAGATTTACATCTCCAAGAAACAGAGAAATAATTTACAGTTGTAAGTTTTCTGGAGTAAGTGCTTTAAGAAAATGGAGGTCAGGGTCAGGGGCCTATGGTGAGGAAGAAATCTGTCTAAAGTTTAGTCAAGCTGAGGGGACATTAATCCACAGCTAATCTAGTCACTAATAACTCATTCCACCTGTAACTATCAGATTTCTAATGGAGATTCACCCTCTTCTTTGAGAGAATCATCTGATTACTCAGGACACTATATTTGTCAACCAAGCTGAGTTAGAGGAATCACACTGCTAAGTACAGTGGTTTCATATGATTTCATGTTTATGAGTGTTTACATCCATAGGCCAGAAAATGCATATGTGGTGCAGGTACTCACAGAACCCCTTCACATGCTATAGTGTTTTATACCATGTTTCATAGAACTCTCACTCTTAATTATAAGAGTAATAAATAACTTTTTAGGAGGCACTTAACATAAGCTAGATACTATCGTATGCACCTAACTCATATTAATTGATGTAATCCTGACATATACTCTATGAAGTAGTTATTCTCCCACTTTACAGACTACAAAACAGAGGACCAGAAATTAAGAAACTTGCCCAAGCTCATTTAAACAGGAACAATGGGATTTAAATCCACTCTGATTCCAGAACCCAAGATTTTAACTTCTATGTTAAACTGCCCTGCTTTCTAATCTTTCAAGAGTTTTGCCAGGGGGCTGGGGCAGTATTTTCTTTTAAGAATTGTTCAGGAGCTGATGTAACAGGGTAAACGGAAAGATCTCAGAGCTTAGGTGGCCTCCTTACTTCGGAGCCCGCGGGCAGCAGGTCAGAACCAGTGACTGCAGAGGCTCCCCAGCCTGATCACCACTGTGACAGCCACTTACCAGAGAATCCCTTAATAGTCTGTTCTATGAATTAGTAATCAGATATTTTCCATAAAGCACTGTGAAAGAATTCAATAAAGACACCTAGGGAAATTAAAATAAGCCATTTTACTCTGTAAGAATTCAGAGGACTTAGGGAGAAACATCTGTCAAGGTCAGGGAAATAGAAGAATGCTGGGAGAGGAAAGGTAAGAAGAAAAGTTGTTTTTTTGTTTTGTTTTGTTTTAATCCAAAAAGCAGAAGTTAGAAGGAGAGTATCTTTTTTTTTTTTTTTTTCTGAGAAGCTTTGAAATGTTAATCTTTGCATCCTGGTATTAATGTGGACCCTAGAGCAGGACAATGGAGAGGCCCTTCACCTCTCTGGAGTCTGTGTACCTGTGCCAAGGTGCCATCACTATAGATTCCCTTTTTTTTTTTTGGTCAAGCCCTCACCTTTGGACACTAGTCTTGTCACTGGGCTGAGACAATAATATGTATAGAGGGAAAAATATACATTAGATTTTAATTGAAGATCCATTACTTATTAGGTGAGGCATCTTGCGCAAGATACTTATCCACTAAAAGTCTCAGTTTTCTCATCTGTATAATGGGGATAACTCTTTTGAGAGTGGTAAAGATTAGAGATAATGTCTAAAAATTGCTACTAATGCAATAGTCACTCAACGATTTATGAATATTAGTATACTTCAGCAAGCTTCTTCTAGTCATCAGCTGCAGAGCTCAGAGCAAAGCAGGATGAGATTGAAACCAAGAATCAGGTCTATTTCCTGGGGCCATAGAAACAGTTGTCTGTAGACTTTGTGGTGGTAGGTGATGAACAAAAAGGATCACATAGGCAAGGCAAGGAAAAGACAGCCCATGGTTATAATCAGTATCAAGTCCAATTTAAGGATGTTAAAGAACTTGAGAGGAAACAGGAAACATAATAGAAAATTCAGGTAGTCAGAACGAACATAAACCAGAATTTAAGAAACAATTTCCATATAAAACAGGACTAGCAGGGAAGAGGACTAGCAGCTGCAAGGCAACTAGATTTCAAAAAGATATAGTAGGTCCTCAGAAAAGGAGCACGGGAATGTAGATCAAAGGAACCCCTTTATAAGATTGGCACATGGGGGTAAAAAGTCTCAGGGAAAGAGGAGAATGAGAGGGACAGAACCTTGAAAGTAAAGAGGTTAGCATAACTTTTTTGGCTGCTGTAACCGAGAGACTCAACGTTAACAGTAGCTTAAATGAGACAAAAATTTACTTCTCTCACATTGAAGTTTGGATCAGTGATCTAAGGTGATATGGCAAAAGTCATCCAAAAGCATCAGGAACCATGTTCTTTCTGTCTGGTTGTTCTGCCACCTTTAATACATAGCTTCCATCTTTGACTCAAGATAATGTCCTCAGCTTTCACCATCCCTTCCACTTTGCAAATAATGGCAGGAAAAGAGGACTACATATTCATTTTAAGGACACAACCCAAGGTTGCACATTTCATTTCTTCTCACATACTATTGCCCAGAACTTAGTTACACGGCCATACCAAACTGCAAAGGAAGCTAGATGTAGTCTGGTGGGGCAGCCACAAGCCCACCAAAAATTCTGTTACTATTAATTAAAATTACTAAACTTTTATCTATACCGTGGACATCAAAACGGAAGTCCAATTATGGAATCCCAGGACCCATGATGTTGTGTCAAACAATGCCTTCTTAAAGGAGGTAAGTCAGAGCCTTGCCAGACAATAGTCACATTGTTGTCCTTATTTCCATTAGTATTTAGAGGAAACCTGCAGGTCTCCACCAAGACTTTGGGCTCTACCAAACCTCCTGGACTGTCATTTTATTCCTATTCTATTAAGTGACAGCAAAATTAATTTGTAAAATACACATGACTTTATTGAAACTACAAAATCAACTAGCAAAGAAAGCTATAGATTTTCTAAAGAAATGTATATTTTTTACTTTCTAGTAAGAAAAAGAGCTAAAACTAAATGTTTACAAGGTCTTGCAAAATGAAAGAAATGACTTAATAAAGCTTGCAGAATACCAAATGATTCGCCACATTTATGAATTTTACTCTGTCCATGAGACCTAGTAATATGCCCAGAGTCCCCGTGCTAGTAAGTGGTAAAATAAGAATTTAAACCCAGCCTTATCTAATGCAAAAGTAAAGTTTTTCCCATGTATATACTAAAACATATTTATAAGCTACATCGGCAAAAAACATCAATTTGACTATGACACACACTATTTTATCACTTAGAGTTTTTATTTATATTTCTTGAAAGAGCTCTAATATATTTAGGCATTTTTTAAAATCATATATCATTCTTGGACATACATAAAAAGGAAAATATAAGCAAGTTAAATTGCTTCAGATTCTTCTAAAACTTCTCAGCATCCAAATCTGACTCTTCTGAATAGGTTCAGTTTTGACTCAGTTATTGGGGTCCATGTTTTCCATACAATATTGTCCTCTGGGCCACCAAGAACTTTGGTGATGAAACATTTCCTAAAATAAACTATAAAAGAACTAAAAACTTGGGCTTTTAAGTTGGCCTTGCAATTATATAGAGCTAGTCTACCTTTCTTAGAAAATTTGGAAAATTTTGGAAAATTCTAATGCTGGTGCATTTGATGACCACACAGGTAAAGACAAGGACAACTATGCTGACCATTGTCTAGCCACCAATGGCTATACAATATCAATTTTAAGCCACATTCCAATTACTGAGTGTTCCAATGTTAAAAAAAAATGCATCTTAGAATTTATGAAACAATAATTCCATTTGGTTCTTTAACTGTATTCAAGGGGATGCTTTGGTACTTAAGAATAGTTCTGCTCATTTACTTTAGAGTCCTTCTCCCAGTCTGCCTATGATGGATCTCCTCAAGCCCCCGAAAACCGTTTCTTCCTAGGTAGTTCAAACGTAATCTTCGTTAGGTTAGTCTCAGTAGAATTTTCCCCACAGCCCAATTAGTAAGCCTGACAACAAAGTTTCTACTCTTCCCTGATGCCTTGAGAATTGCCACAGTTGTGACTTGCAGGTCTCTGAGATAGGCTGAGAGGGGACAAAAGGGAAAATTCAGGGCAGGTAAGTGATGTATTGCAGAAAGGTTTGAAATGAGCAGTTTGGGCTGAGAGGGTGGCAAAACAAGCAGCTGAAACGACCTGCTGCCAGACTGCGAGTGCCTCCTGGGAGCTCAGCTCTGGGCAGAGAGAAGCAGACGCTGAAATGGCGCCATAGCCATTGGAAATCCTATTAGAGGAAACAGGTCACTGGCAGGCGTAATTGGCCTTTTGTGAAGCTGCAGGAGTGGGAAACGAACCTCAGAAAAGTGACAGAAAAATAGCAGAAACTTCCATAGAACCTGCTGTGCAGTTCAAAGACAGAACATAGGGTTAAGGGGGGGGGTGAAAGCGGGAAGCTAGATTTGGAGCCAGACAGACCTGGGTGGGAATCCTGACTGTGGCACTCACTCTCAATGCACTTGTGCATAGGGATGCTGATCTTTGAGCACTGTTCATTTGCCTTCTCTAAAAATGAGATAGCCATCATCAGTATGTCACCAGGACAACTAGAGGTGAGAATGGGAAGGGATGCACCAAGTAGGCACACAGGAAATCCAGCACTTTCAGGGTTACCTGTCTGTCACAGGGAGTCTTAAGGTCCCCGAGTGCAGCACTAGCCCTGAAAGCATTGAGGGGAGTCTCTCATTCCTTGAAAACTGGGAATTATATTTAACCCCTGAAAATGATACGTTTGTGTAAATTTTATATTTGGTTTCCAAAGCAACCATCAGTGCAAAGGCCACATAAGTAGAAGCCCATATTCGTTCAACAAACATTTACCGAATGCCGATTCTGTGCTAGGCACTGGACTAGGTTTTGCAGATTTAGCAAACATGAACCAGACAAGAAAAAATACAAATGCCATGGGCAAACCAGTGTTAGCAGAAGGAGGAAATATTTCTGCCAACATGCAGGGTCGAAGTAGGTTTGTATAAGGGAGCAAGTGAGCTGCTGGAAGTTGAAGCTTAGCTAGGTTTCTAACTTACAAATGAAGATATATATGCACATATAAAGGCATGGAAAAGTGTAGAATAAGCAGAGAGAGTGTTGGTTGGAATTTGAACTAATAAGAACAAAAGATGAAAATACAGGCTAGAGCCTAACCGTGGCAAACCTTTCATTCCCAGGCTCACCGTTTTCAGGAGGCAGAGCTAGTGCGGGTTTCATCATCAGAGCAGTGTTTGGGAAGAATTAATCTGGCAGCAGCATGGAAGAACTGTGGCCGCCCATGTGTGCAAATGCCACATTAGACAAAATCAGTATGCAGAATGGACTTTTTTCTTTTCTGCTTGCTTGTTTTTCCCCTGTAACAGGAGGCTCTGAATTGTACTTTATGGCAGATTAGATTGCCAAGGAACTACAAAGCCAGCACTTTGCCTTAGGTCTTCTTGGAAAGATGCACATTGGGGTGAATATTTCTTGTCATTTCACCGAGAGGTTTGGGGTTTGCCTGGCCGAAAAAACTGTCTGCCTGGGTTGCTAATCCCTCAGGAAAAGATGAATAACAAGGCAGAAGAGCTCCAGGTCTGCTCTGACCCAAGGCAGTAATTCTGCCTCATTACCACTTCAATGGGCCAGTCAACAAAAATTAGCATGGCTTGCCCTCCACTGGATGTCGTCTGTTCCACTTTGTTCTTTTGTTTCATACAGCTACAGAATCCAAAGATGAGAATGATCAACTAGCAGGCAGAACGGTGGGATCCTTCCTGGTTAATATAAGATAATATCTCTCCTTTGAGGTGAACTTAATCCAGAAGGAGAGTCATTTCAACCACAGATATCTCTAAGAACTTACTTTATGCAAAGAATGTGAAGGGCAGGAGGAATCTAAGAGGATTTTCCTGTTCTCAGGAAGATTAAGGCTTAATTTAGGAAAAAAAGACTTGTACTGGAATAACCATGATACAAGATAGTGTGTTAAACAAGTTCTCATGGGTTACACATAATGGAGCTTTAGGAGTTCAGAGGAGCAAGACCACTTATTGATGCTACTCCGTTCAGAAAGAGGAAGAATGTGGAGGAGATAAAATTTTAAACTGTGACTAGTCATAGGAAACAGTATAACTAACTTTACAGTCAGAATGACCTCATATAGCTTTCTGCTAACATTGCTACTAGCAGTGTGAACCTGGAAAATCATTTAATTTCTCTGTCTTTCATCTCTAAAACAGTGATAGCAATCACCTATTTCATAGACATCATGAGAGGATTCAAAGAAATAATGCATATAATGTGCTTACTTATAAAGAGCTCGACTTGTAGTAAATTAACATTAATAGTTGCAATGTTATTTTGTTATTGTTGGATAAAGTTCCACAAATAAGAGTAATTTATTCTAGAATTAGAATCACAGACATATCAATAATACTGATTAACTTTGGTAACAGGTGGTAATTAGACATGTGGTAAACATTTCACAATGTATACAAATGTCAAATCACTATGTTGTACACCTAAATATCATATAATATTGTATGTCACTTATACTTCAATAATAAAGAAATCAAACAGTCTCTCAAGACTTCAGTTACACATGTCTTAAAATGGGGGAAAGTAGGCCTTAAGAGTTATAGGGGAGACTGTTAGAGCTGGAAAGGCTTTAGATTGTCTACCCAATCCTTTTGTTTCATAGATGAGGAAACTAAAAGTCAGATAATTTAAGCAATTAGTCTGTGATTTCCTGACTCCTAATTCAGCTTTTTGTACATCATTACTTCAGGGGGGGATGATTGAGGGGCCAGACTTCATCTAGTCAAAATTATCAGCCAGAAACTACTAATAACCCAAGTTGAAAGCATGATTTAAAATAAGAAAGTTCTGGGGGGGGGGGGGGGGTGGCTCAGTTGGTTAAGTATATGCCTTCAGCTCAGGTCTTGATTCCAGGGTCCTGGGATTGAGCCCTGAGTCGGGCTCCCTGCTCACTGGGGAACCTGCTTCTCCTGCTCCCTCTGCCTGCAGCTCCCCCTGCTTGTGCTCATTCTCTCTCTCTCTCTCTCTCTCTCTCTGTGTCAAATAAATAAAGTCTTCAAAATTTTTTTAATTAAATAAGTAAATAAAATAGTGGTACCTTTGTAATATGGGAATATATTTTTAAAATAACAATAATAATAAAGTTCTAAAGCATTCCTCAGTTATAAAAGGTCCCAGGGCCATGGATTGTGAAAAATCAAATATTCTTAGAGGAAGAAACAGTGGACATGTAGGAAATTTTTTTTTTCTCTCTCCAGTGGTATTTTATCAGTGAGGAATCATAAATCCGTAGAGGTCAGGTAATTTGTCCAGAGTCACACAGCTAAGAAGTTGCAGAGCCACACTTAGAACCCAGTTCTTCTGCCTTCTAATCTAGAGTTCTTACCATTATATCCTTTCCTCTTAGAACAACTGATTCTAAAAACAAGAAAAAGATGGTAGCTGTAGAATATGTTTATGACATTTCATTGCCTTGGCAACGGCATATCAAATTCAAGCACTGTGAGTCACCTGGTAATCCAAACCCCTGCAGTGTCTCTGCTTTAGGTTTTAGAAGGGGAAATTGTCAAATACAGGCATACAGCTTACCACAAAGTACTTAAAAGGAAAGGAGGCCAGTAAATGCAGGCAGGCACTTGAGTGGCTCCCTGTTGCTATTATACTTATTTAGGGCTTTCAGGTGGCTGAAATCATTGTGCATAAATCATTTGCCATATAACATGAAACTAAAAGCTTGATCTATGGGAATGCAATGTAGATTTCAGCTGAAGACTGCATTTCACTCACCTCAAAATAACTCCCAGTGTTTGCCTCCGAGACCCATTGATTTATGTTATCTCTTGCTCTGTAACAGTTTGGATTTGTCACACTTAGCAAAGTAATTTGGTTTCCTACAGGTTTTATTCTGTTTTGTAGAAGCAAGAGAACAGTTTTGTGTTTGGTAGCATGAACACATGTCCTAAAAATTTTAACCAGCATCTTTAGAAAGGTATGGATTTATTTTTAGCCATATGCCCCTACCTGAAAGGTTTGCGCTGTTAAACATTGATATTACTTGAAAAGTTATGCCCAAGGCATATTGCTTCTTCTTTCCTAGCTAGAAATTGAAATGCTTATAAAGCTTACTGAAAATTTGCCAGGTCACTGAAATCAGAGGTTATATCTCTTATACAGTAACTAGGAGAAATAGTTTTATTTATTCAATCAACCATACAAATTTATTAAGCCACTAATATGTGCATTGCATTATTCAAGATGATTTGGTGACAATAGATTGCACAAGATACACTCCTATGGTTCCAATTCTGTTTTTACATAGTGTTACTGGGTACTTAACAGAATGACGGAAATCACATTAATAAGACTCAACACCTGTCTTCAGGTTGTTCACAGTCTATCTGGGGAAACACTCATGAAACAAATTCCCAGGCATTTTAATATGGTCTGATTAGCATTTAACAGTATGGTAAGTTCTGTGAAAGAGATAAATATAGGCCATGTTCTAGAAATTCAAAAGCAAGGACCTAATAGAACCTGAGAGCATAAGGCAGAGAGGGCTCCATGAAGGAGGAAAAGCCTGAGCCCAAATTTGAGGAAGGAGAGGTTTTGTCAGATGTTAAAAAGTAAGGGAAAACTCTCCCAGACAGAGGGACCAGGATGATTAAAGATGTTTCCAGAAATTAAGTATTGTTGGACACACAAAGTGCAAAACAGGTAGGACCCTGATCATCAAGAATTAGTAACCCTTTGCCTTGCTAAGGAGCTCATGCTTCCTGTATCCTAACGTTCTCTTTCAACCTGACTGTTTAATAGGTTTACAGATTATTCAATTCAAGTTGTAGTTGTTATAATAGAGGCCTCCACTGAATTATGCCTTTGAGTATTCACATCCCAGTGTGGTTCCCTCACCTTGAATCTGGGTTGGCCCTAGGACTCTCTTTCACCACTAGAATGTGGTAGAAGTGATGTGTTTTAGTTCTGGGGCTAAGCCTTAATAAGTCCTAGGACTCTTGAGGCTCTCAGGTGCTGTGTGAAGAAAGTCATCTAACTGCAGAGAGACAACATAGAGAGGACACAGGACACTTAGAGAGAGAAAAGCCTAAGACCACATGAAAACACAGGAAGCACAACTGTCCCAGTGATCCCATAGCACTAGCAGCTGAGTACGTCCACACCAGTGACCTCCAGTAAGACCAGTAGAAGAACTGCTTGGCTGAGCCCAGCCCATATTATAATACGATGATAAAATAAAATGTTTATTGTTTTAATCCTATAAGATTTGGGGTTATCTGTTATACAGTAATAGATGACTGAAAACAAAACATATCTTAAAAATCATACAAATAGGGGCGCTTGGGTGGCTCAGTCGTTAAGCATCTGCCTTCAGCTCAGGTCATGATCCTAGGGTCCTGGGACGGAGCCCCACGTCGGGTTCCCTGCTCAGTGGGCAGCCTGCTTCTCCCTCTCCTGCTTACTCTGCTTGTGTTCTCTCTCTTGCTGTCTCTCTCTGTCAAATAAATAAATAAAATAATTTTTAAAAAAAGTCATACAAAACTATACACAGTTAGTAGTATAAGAGGTGTCTGTGGGCTAGAGAAATTATTACCCTCCCAATTACCATTTTATTCTACTGTTTTAACAATAAGAATTTTTACCAGTTCAGGATTCAGTTTAGAATGGAATGCTTCCAAATTGCAAAGCAAGAGTGAACTAATTGCCTGATGTTCAAGTACTAAGTTGAGAGTTAATCATCATTTTAGTCACATGTACTTTCTCTATTAACAGAGAGATAGGGCTTTCCACTAAATAGCCAGTGTGTGCCCAAAGAACCACAAAGGGATTTTGGGTGGTAAATTACTGAAGTGAGTTCTGCAGTACTCCCAGAGGATGAGCAGAAGGAGACTGATGGTGGTCAACTAAACTGACCATGAGAATTAGACAGTTGTCCATCTGGATTGTCATTTACTGTATCCAGTTACATTCATAGTCTTATTGCTTTCAAGCAAAGTCAAAGCAGAGAGGGAGAAGAGTAAATCCAAAGAGAGGGTAGGGATTAACATTCTATTGCTCAGTTGCCATAACTGTGAAGAAATATACTGACCTTATTTTTATTTAGAATTAGAAGAAGCCACAGTTACACTGTTGAGTTCTTACTACACTATTAATTATTCATAGTTGAAATTAAAAATGTTTCTTCTGTGTTTGGCTCCTAGCACAGTACCTGGTACATGGTACTTGCATGATAGATATTAGTTGATTCGAACAAATGAATGAATAATAAATGAATGGATGAATAAGGTTCAAACTTTTACAACCTTCTTATTCCTATTTGCAGTGTTTATTTTACTTTATGGTTGTTAATAAGTACCTGTTTACTGAGTAATTGTAAATAACTAGCCAAGTTATTTCGTTCAGATAAGAAATTTTGGCATAAACTGTAGATAAAGCCTTTCTATCATCCTCTCTTTATCACCAACTTCATGTGATTTGACTATTGTATATATTTGTTTTCCTTTTTTGAACCCTTTATGAGGAAGAATATTTATTAATTGGCTTGTTTTGCAGCAAACGAGAAAGGAATATATACATGCAAAATTTGTTATGCAAATTTTCTGCACACCTGAAAGATCACTTAAGTGAAAGTATCTAAGAAATGGCATAACACCAAAACAACTTTATTTCTAAGGACTAGGTCTCTGGAAAATGTCATAAATTTATTCAACTTTCCAGAAATAAGAAGCTTTCTTTAAAGTACTAAATCAATACTCATCATGATAGCTTGAATAGTAACACAGTATGTTCCTTATTAATCATTTTCAAACACATCCACCTACTAGTGAGTTAAGAGTATTTATTCAGTGCTCATGGGATACTTGACTGTACCTTCAGAGTTCCTCATTTTTCTTTTCTACCCAAGAAATAACATGTCTCAAAGATAGCCTGTCGCTCTTATGGATTGTGAATACTTATTCTTGCTCTCTGACTATATTCTTTAATCAATAACTTCTTATCATAGTCAGAATATGATAAAATTCTTACAGTGACCTACAAGGATTCTGCATGATCTGGCTCCCAGCTACCTCCCTTATCCATTTCCTACTTGTCTCCCTTTCTTTACTTTGCCCCACAACAAAGACCTTCTTATTGTCTTCAAACACACTAAGCCCCCTGCCACATCAGGCCCTTCATATGTTGTTTCCACTGCCAACAACACTTCCTCCAGGCAGCCCCATGACTCAACTTCCATTCAGATGTTTTTTCAAATTGCACTTTGGGAAAGGCTGTCTCTTTCTAACTGTCTTTTTTAAGCCATAGCTCTTAACATCTTATGGGTTATAGATTCTTTTGCAAATCTGATGAAAGCTAAGAAATCTCAGAAAAATGTGTGATTGCATACAGAATTTTGCATATCATTTTGGGAGCTTTACTGACCACCTGAAGCCTTTCCATATACCTCTTTAGAATCTGTTGATCTAAGATTAAAACCCTAATCTAGAGGCAATACAAATTAAATGTTCTGTTGCCACAAAGTTCAAAACCCAGCCCAGAACAGGAACCAAGTAGCAATTCCCTGAGCCGTTGAGAGTCCTAACTTCTATAGATGCCATTTCTTCACCTAACTATTTTCTTCTAAGCATTTCCTGACACCTTTATACATTCAACAAATGCTTATTGAATGCATAGGTGCCTTGGCTTGATCAAGAAAGAAAAAGAATAAAGAGTTCTGTGCTATTGAGCTTATATTTATTGCCTGATTCTAAGAACTGCCTAGAATTTTCACTGTGTTGTAAAATTGTACCTCTTTTATTCTCCAGTGACTTCCCTGAATTTAAACAAGCTGAGGAAATAACACTAGGTCTTGGCTATAACACCATTAGCTCCTGCTACCAATCATGCAGTGGTCAGTAAATTCCCCACCTGTGCATAGAACAAGGTAAAAAAATTACTTCTGATAGACACTTATAAAATTAAAGTACTAATGACATGATGACAAAAAAAGTAATAATTTGAAACCAGTTTGCCATTCCTGCTTAGAAAACTGAAATCTACTACATAGCTCTACTATTAAATTTCAGGATACTAAAGGCAACCATCTAGCAGTTCTATTGAAACAATTTTATAACAAGGCTACAAAAATTCTCAATTGACTTGGGAACAATGATAGCAGTGAACCTGAAGGTAGGTATTTAGCTTCATGTGAAAAATTTTGTCAGAATCATAAACGTTTTATCTAATTCAAAATTTACCATATAACAGGAAGCATTTCAAATGTAATGTGTTATCTACTCAGAACTGAATAAATGAAACTAGAATGCAAGTCTTTTTCTACTTTTTGTGCCCCGATCTTGTCCTCCTACAGAAACAACTCTCTTTAGCATCAAAGTGTTTCATTTTAATTCATCTTCTTTAGGGCATTAACCACAGTGCATCCGTGTTAATTCAACAGCCAAGGGACACTTCTTGTCTGTGCCTGAACCAGTTCATTGCTTTCTGTTTCCATAGTTAGGCCTGTGCTGTTCTTCCTTTGACCTTCATCACTCTCTTTCTCCTAACTCCTCCCTCTCCCTTCCTAAAACATCCTCTCTGATGCCTTAGATGAGATGACATCAAGGCACTTGCTCTGTGATAGTCACACTTAGAGCAGCAATCACAGAGACACACTGAGTATGTGTCTGTCCACGGACTCTTTAAAATAAGAAAAATAGAATGAGCCACAGGAAGATCAGACCTGAAAGATGGCAAGTAGCTTTTATGCCTTCTCATTTTATTTTTTTCAGGAAAATAGAAAAGCCCAAAAATTCTATTTCTCTCCTGAACCTTATGAAGAGAAAGACTGACTGTGCGTCATGTCTTTCTCATTTTCTGCAGTCACATTACAAATTTCACCATCCATATGAGTCAGATTTCTCCAGAGAAACAGAACCAGTAGGATACATACACAGACACACACACACACACACACACACACACACACACACACATATATAGCTATGTATTATATATTATTTTATTATTTATTATTATATTCTATAATATGTAACATATAACACACATTCTCTATATATTATATACATACAGTTGACCCTTGAATAATATGGGTTTGAACTACATGGGTCCACTTATGTGCAAAGTTTTTTTCATAAATACAGTACATTGTTGTAAATGAATCATCTCTTTCTTATGATTTTCTTAATAACATTTTCTTTTCTCTAGCTTATTTTATTGTAAGAACACAGTATATAATATATAACATACAAAATATGTATTCATAAACTCTTTATGTTATTGGCAAGACTTCTAGTCAACAATAGGCTATTAGCAGTTAAAATTTTGAGGAATCAAAAGATATATGTGGATTTTTGACTGCCTGGGGGATCAACAACCCTAACATAACCCCCATGTTCTTCAAATATATATATTTATAAATACACATACACACACACACACACACACTCCAGTAGGGGCGCCTGGGTGGCTCAGTCTATTAAGCATCCGATTCTTGATTTCAGCTCAGGTCATGATCTCAGGGTTGTGAGATCTAATCCTGGGTCGGGCTCTGCCTGGATGTGGAGCCTGCTTATCATCCTCTCTCTTCCTCTCCCTCTGTGCCCCCTACCCCGTCTAAAATATATATATGAGATAGATAGGTAGGTAGATAATAGCTAGCTAGCTAGCTAGCTAGCTTTATTATAAGAAAGGAATTGACTCATACAATATGAAGGCTAACAAGTCAGGGAGCTATAGCTGACAAGCGAGAGACTCAGGAGAGCTGATGTATAGTTTCAGTATGAGTCCAAAGGCCAGCAGGTTCGAGACCCAAAAGGAGCTACTGTTTCACTCTGAATCTGAGGGTCATAAAAGACCAGTGTCCCAGCTCAACAGTCTTTTTGTCTTTGTTTTGTTGAAGTCTTCAGTTGATTGGATGAGGCCCACCCACATTAGGAAGGGAAACCAGCTTTACTCAGTCTACCCATTCAAATATTTATCTCACCCAGAAACATCCTCACAGACACACCCAGAATAACGTTTGGTCTGAGAAATGCCTGGGCACCTTGTGGCTATGTCAAGCCGACACATAAAATTAATCATCACACCATCCAACTTCACATGCTTCAGTGACAGAAAAGAATTTGAGGACAAGGGAGGACATGATCAGTTCTTGCCACTGATTGCTGATCACTGAGAACTGGCAGTGGAGTGTCAAGGCTGGCACTTTTCTCTTTTTTTTTTTAAGTATAAAATCCAAAAGAAGCAGATGTGCCCTGTTATCTTTCTTCTGCTCTGAGACTGTTCAGTTTAATGATTTGGAAGGCTAAGGCTGACAGTAAAAATATAATAACATTTTTTTTTAATGTGTTGCTAACAATATAAGGAAGTGCTTTATGGAAGCTTTTGTCTTTATATTCTGTATTGCAAGTCGTATAGTAGTTTTCTATTGCTGCATAACAAACTATCCCAAAACTTAATGGCTTAAAACAATAGACTTTTATTATCTCTTGCCACTTCTGTGAGTCAGGAATTACAGAGCCACTTAGCTGAGTAATCATCTTTCAGGATCTCTCATGAGATTGCAGTCAAGAAATTGGCCAGGGATGCAGTCATCTGAGAGTTTGACTGGGGTTGGGGGATCTGCTTCCACACAGCTGGCAGTCTGGTGCCAGTTGCTGCTGGGAGGTCTCAGTTCTTCTCTAATTGGCTCCTCCATGGGGCTGCTTGAGCATCCTCATGACATCAAGCTCTTTCCCAAGAATGAAAAATTCAAGAGTAAGGTGGAAGCCAGAATGGCATTTATGATCTAGCCTCAGAAGTCATACACTGTCACTTTAACAATGTCCTTTTGTTGCATAGGTTAGCCCTATTTAGTTTTAGAAGGGAGTACCCAAGAGAGTGAGTTGCACGAGGTAAGAATCATTCGGGGACCATCTGGCAGGCTAGCTCTACATAAATGTATTGGTCAGATTCTAGGGGATAACATTAGATATCATTAATTAATGCTATTAGAAAAAAAGAGCACATTTTCCAAGTTTATTGATGTATATAGGATTCTATCCAAAGCTTTGCTACCTCAAAAAAGATTAATTATGATCAATTTCTTACTCCCAAATTTATTAGGTCAGCCACTGAAATAGGAGGAGATTATAATAGTAATTAAGACAAAATTTTCTTGTAATAAAAATGTGCCTGCTATCTTCAATGTATTTGAAAATTTTCCTAGTATTGATTGATTTCCAGCATGTTTATAGTGAAGGAAGTTAAATCTAGAATGCCATATTCACTTTCTCTTTTTACAATATGTTGGACATTTTCCAATTTCCAACTCTTTTGCATTCCTATGTAAATTTCAAAGTAAGTAATCAATGCGATGACTTTTCATGCATTCACCAACAGGTATTAAAATGTACTATGTGCCCAACATTGTTTGACCTGTGGTAAACATTGAGGAATAGGTTAAAGTCCCTGGCCTAAAAGAAATTTACAGTCTCATGGAAGAGATGTACCTATTCTAAGACAATTTCAATACAGTATGTTAAATACTACAGTAGATGTATGCACAGAGTCCAGAGTACTGTGTCGCCATAGGGAAGAAGTACTCACATCTTTCCAAAGGCTGATACTAAGGAGGGCTTCAGAGAGGGGATGATACCTGAGTTATATTTTGAGCAATGGTAGGAGTTCACCAAATAGACTGGGATTGAGTGGTATGGGTCAGTAGGGAAGATATTTTACATGAAAAGGCCAGAATATGCAAATTAAGAAAGTGATGGGGTTCAGGACACACTATTCCAAAATATGGTGCCTTGGCATATTGAGCATTGTAAGCCGAAGGAGTTTGAGAAAACAGCAGAAGTAGGAAGGTCACTAACCTTCCCTCCCCTTGCCTTTCTTCTCTGAAACAGGTCATATACCCTCTGGGTATATAGAGCATTCTAATATCTGAAGACAAAAGGATATCTTAAAGAATCCTAACCAAATAATAATAATAATAATAATCCTAAAAGATTATTTCTCCCAGGTTACTATAATTACTTAATACTTTTTTAAAAAGATTTTATTTGTTTATTTGTAAGAGAGAGATCATGAGATGCGGGAGAGGCAGGGGCAGACTCCCTGCTGAGCAGGGAACCTGATGCAGGTCTCCATCCCAGGACCCTGGGATCATGACCTGAGCTGAAGGCAGACACTCAACTGACGGAACCAGCCAGGTGCCCTACTTCCTACTTCTTAACCTACCATATTCCTCCACAACTGCACACAGGTCTGTTTCTTTGGGTCTTCATTTCCTTATGAAGGCTTCTGTGTCATATAAAATGTATGTTAAGTAAACTTTTATGCTTTTCTCCTATTAATTTTCTCCTTTGCCAATTTTCAGACCCTGAGAGGGACCCCGAGAGGGTCAAAGAAAACTTTTTCCTCTTCTCCAAAAGCATGAAATAGTATGGCCTATGTATTAGTTTTCTATTACTGCTGTAACAAATTACCATAGACATGGTGACTTAAACAATATAAATCTATTCTCTTTCAGTTCTGGAATAGGTCCAAAGTCTGACACAAGTCTCACTGGGCTAAATCAAAATGTCAGTAGGATTGCATTACTTTCTGGAAACTCTAGGAAAGAGTCCATTTTCCCGTTTTTTCCAGTATCTTCCCACATTCTTTGGTTTGTGGCCCTCTCCCCCCATCTTCAAAGCCAGCAAGGGTGGGTCAAGTCTTTCCCACACTGCCATCTCTCTGTTTCTCTGATCTGGGAAAAATTCTCTGCTTTTCAGGACTCATATGATTAGATTGGGCCAACCTGGATAATCCAGGATAATCTCCCCATCTCAAGGTCGTTAACCTTAATCACACCTGCAGTATGCCTTTTGTCTTGTAAGGTAACATATTCACAGATTCCAAGAATTATTAGGGTGTGGACAACTTTGGGGGCCACTATTCTACCTAGCACAGCCTATTCAGAAAAGAGTCAAATAGACTGTAATTCTTGGGAGTAAATGGCAAAAGATTAGGCTAGAAAAGTAGGGAGCAACCAGTGCAAGAAAATCCAAGAGTGCTAGGCTAAGGAAACTAAATATTACCTTCTATTATTTTGTATAGGGGATATTTGTGTTTCAATTTGCCCAACATTCCTCACCTCTTTCTTTTATTAGTAGTGTCCCTGTTTTCCGTTGTAGAACTTCCCCTTGGGTGTTCCACATACTGTGGTTTTGATCAGACTGCCAATCATAGTATAGTACCCCCTCTATCCACAGGATTGGATGTGGGACTCAGGCCTGCCTTCATGGCCTTTGTGAAGTCCAACGTGTAGACATACTAAACCAGACTTTGCCTTGGATTTCAGATCCTGGGAGAGCAGGTGTCTCTGTTGGCTTCGAGGTTGCTATCTGGGATGATATAAAAGCCTGCAATTATCTGTGACCTTGCCCTCTCATCCCAATCACTGAGAGGAAGCTCATCTGCTTGTAAGAGATGCAACTACCTAAGAAACAGCAGAAGCAAGAAATAGAGATCTAAGGACTGATTTAAATTCCTGGACCCGAAACTATCCTTTTCTCTTCAGTGGGTCACTTGCAACTAAGAGTCCTGAGTAACTTACCTTACATGCTGTGAGAACTCTGTAAGGATGAAAGCAATGGAGTGATGTGGTCAGGTTTGCCATGACCAGAATGGCTTGTGGTAAAGACAGCCAGCCATTGCAGTCTTCCGGGTTACAGATGATAGGTGGTTCAATTAGAATAGACAAGCCACGGGAGCAGAGAATTCTAGGATGGGATGGCCAACAATGTCAAATGTTTCAGAGAACAAAAGCCAAAAGCAACCATTTGATTTGGCAATTGAGTAGCAATTATTGGCATCCTTAGCAAGAGTTACTTAAATGGACTAGTAGGAGCTGAACTGTAGGAAGTTGAGGAGAATTGTTTAATGCTTTAAACAATATTTTTATTGTTATAGTTGATCATGAAAGTAAATAATTTTCATTGTAGAATATATAACAAATGTATAAATAAAGAAAATAAAAATCACCAATAACCTCATTAACCATAACTACTGTCAATTTGATCATAACCTTCCAGACAATAATATGATTCTGCATTTATCACTTATTATTGTATGGTTAACAATTCCTCGTCATTAAATATCCTCGAAAAAGTGGCTTCTATTTGCTGCACGTTATGCCATCATGTGTGGATGGTCAATTCTATGGATATCTTTGAATATAAATTACAAGACCATAATAGTAAATTATGTCAGAATAACTTTAAAAAATGGTTGCCCCTTTTTGTGCCTTAAATTTGTACCCCCCAATCAATGCACTAGTAATTCTATTTCAAATTCATCTTTATTTTAAGGAGGATTTTTTGAAATTACCAATTGCATGTGCATTTTTACTATCATGAGCAATTGGCTTTCCCTCTCCCTCTACTGAAGGAGCAAAGTGTGTCATTTAGCTTTCTTTTGTTCCTGAAATAGTAAAAGAATTCTTTTTTTCCGTTTCCTTTTATGTCTCTTAGATGTGGCATCCTGCTTCCTACTGAGCTTTTTTGACCCAACTCCTACAAGCTTTTGCTATTTCTCTGTGATCTCCTCAGGAATTTGCCCTACATTCCTCTTTCTATGGCATTTCCATTTGTGCTTCATCTCCCTGTTAAGTTCTTTCTTAAGTAACTTTTATAATCCTTGCCAATTTTTTTTCATTGCAAATATAACAGATTGTGCTGCTGCACTTTTGGGAGTGTTTTGCTTGATCCAGTCAAAACCAGCATTTTTTACCACATCAACATTTGACACTATGACATTCAGTTATTAGAAGTTCATGTTTAAAAATCACCAAAAAGGTAGATACTTAGAACAGATTTGCATATACAAGGAAACTAATTTTTTTTATTATGGTATTAGAGTTCCATACCTTATCTGACTAAATGCTGTATCTACTAGAAGCACACAATTAATAAAATTAGTAAAATATACAATTCTTGGCAAATTACAGGTCATGATTCCACCCTTTAATGTTTCCTTAGATAACTAGGAATTCAATAATACAGTAAAAATTTAAATAAAATACAGCAATTAAAGCATTTAGGGATCAAAGTATGATAACATTTTATTCGTGCCTTTTTTATCCTAAAAGGTCAAAAATTCACACATTTTCAAAGTTTCTCCTATAGTTTTACCAACATGACTTTTTAAAAACTTTTCTTTGTGGGAAATTTCAAATATACGAAAGTAAAGAGAATACTATTATAAACACTCATGTACCCATCACCTAGCTTAAAGGCCTATCAATACATGACCAATCTTGTTTTCCTCTATATCAACCATTCACTCCCTATACACACCTAGAATCATTTTGAGGAAAATTTCAGACATTATACCATCTTATCTGCTAATACATTGCATATAACTCTGAAAGAGGACTTAAAATATAACGAAAATACCATTATCACACTTAAAGAAAAATTAAACAATAATTCCTTAATATAATTCAAGATCCACTCAATGTTTAAATGTCCCCAGTTGTCTTAATTTATTTTTTAATCTTTTGTTTGTTAGAATCAGGTTGCTGAGAATGTAAATATATTACAAGTGGTTCATAGGTCTCTTAGACTTTTTTAATGTATAAGTTCACTACATTTCTTTTTGTTTCGTTCTTTGTAATTTGTTGATAAATAAAAGATATCTCTCAATATAAAACTCCACATTTTTAAAATAATTAATTCCCTCTTTAAACTAAAGGCAGTGCCATGCAATAAAATGTGTGAAGAAAAGGGTGGAATCTGTCTTCACTACTGAAATCCTAGTATCCAGCACACTGATGAGCCCTTTCAGGTCATCAGGTCTAAACTCATTTCTGTTGAGTATAAAATTCACTCACTTATTCATTTATTCATTCATTCATTAAATATTTATTGAAGACTTGCTTTATGTTAGACAAACATATGTATTTATATGTTTATGCAATATAGGCATCAATTTCATATATAGCCTAGGTCTTCAAGAGGTTATAAATAAGAAATATTCCCATGAATAGATATATTCTGGTTAATCTTTTTTTTTAAACAAATAGTTTTTTTTTTTAAGATTTTATTTATTTATCTGAGAGAGAGAGAGACAGAGAGCATGAGAGGGGAGAAGGTCAGAGGGAGAAGCAGAGTCCCAGTGGAGCTGGGAACCTGATGCGGGACTCGATTCCGGGACTCCAAGATCATGACCTGAGCCGAAGGCAGTTGCTTAACCAACTGAGCCACCCAGGCGCCCTGGCTAATCTTATATTTAAAAAAATTATTATATCACATACAGAGCCTGAAATAAATAATAAATGGAAAATATGTCTTCTTACATTGGTTCCCAAGAGATTCAGTGACTGAATAGAGAAAACTGAAAGAAAGAGGAGTAATTCATCTATGATGTGCTAAGTATCTATAATTATTTTGTACAAGGATTAAACTTATTGAAGATATTTATAATTTATTCCAGGTGTAAGATAAGCAACAAAAGCCAAAGGAAAAGTAAAATCTGAAGAACTAGGAAAACACATCTGAATTTGATGACAAGTTGTCTGGAAGATAAAAGATAGGAAAGAGTAAGGGTTAATTCTGAAATTTCTAGCTTTCAATACTAGAAGAGTGAAGTAGTATATGCAGTTATTATGTAAAGTAACACATGAAAACCTTTCAAAATATTGTACCCCAATCCTATTCATTATATTGAATAATAAAAATAAGACAGAAAACTTTTTAATGATTTTTTAAGAATAGAACTATTAGAATAATTTGGTAATCTTTTATGTAATAGTCACTATAATCTGTAGCCATAGAATTTAAGCAGATGCAATTTTATACACAGATGGTTTATGTCACACTTTAGTTTGGGTAAAATATATTTAAATACATTTTCCAATTATTTAAAATGTGATATTACAAGCACTCCTTTCTAGCATGCCTTGTGCAGTGGTTAATCTTTTGTTATTGGAAATGAGCCCATTTATATTTGTAAAATGCTAAAGAAAGAAATAATTATGCACCCAACTCTGGTTTTTAGGAACAGATTTTGTAACTTTAATAATGTATTGAATAGGATTGAACTTATATTCCAGATAATACAAATTTGTTAATTAGAACAAGTCATAAATAATTGAATTGATGTACTGCCAACAGCTTAATGGCCTGGAGAAATAAATAGACTCTCACTAGATAATCTATATATCTTATTGATTTATTGAACCCCCCTCAAAATATTTCATAGATAGTAGGAAAATCATAGGAGGAGAATGTCAAGTCATTTTAGCATTTTTAACCATAAAATTCCTATCAAAGTTGATGGATGGTCCTCAAAATCACTGAGTACCATCTCAAATATCTACTGTTGCTAAGATCTTATTACATAACATTCCCTTTGCTCCCAATAGAACATGAACCAATTTTAAAATGTATAAAATAATTAAAATTATCAATATCATCACCACTGAACTATATCATCTTTGCGATAAAAGGTCAAAGTTTTAGTTCATTATATTCATTTCTTCGAGACTTAACATACACTGGAGAGTCTTTTATATATTGTTTTCGAGCTCTTTTTTTATTATACATTAAAAGAAATTTTTGGAGAAAGGGGGTGCACACCAGGGTGGCTCAGTCAGTTAAGTATCTGCCTTCGGCTCAAGACATGATCCCGGGGTCCTGGGATCAAGCCCTGAGTCGGGGCTCCCTGCTCAGCTTGCAGCCTGCTTCTCCCTCTCCCTCTCCTTCTGCCTGCTGCTCCCCCTGCTTGTTCTCTCTCTCTCTCTCTCTATCTGTCAAACAAATAAATAAAATCTTTAAGAAAAAAATGAAAGAATAAAATAGAAAATTCAGAGATAGTTTGTCCTGGTTTACATCCTCTGGGTAGCTCTCCCACCCACGATCCTCTCAAGGCAAGGATAGCTCTGGGGTTGTGAGGAGAAGAGAATGAGGTCAGAAGTTGAGGATTGAGAATAGCTTTGCAAATGGTTAAGTCTTGATTTGGCAATCCCTCTACCTGCCACTCCTCCCTGCTTGTGCGCTCTCTCTCTCTCTCTCTCTGTCAAATAAATAAATAAAATCTAAAAAGACATTAAAATTTAAAAAAAATAAAAAATAAAAATAAGTGGTTTTTTTTTTATCATTTGACTGTAGTTGACACACAAAGTTACATTAGTTTTAGATGTACAACATAGTGATTCAACTTCTCTATATGTCATGCTATGCTTACCACAAATGTAGCTGCCATCTGTCACCATCCAGTACATATTTTACATATTTTAAATGTACAAAATTACATTATTGTACATATTTTAAAATGGCATAATAACCTAGGGCCCTTATGAAGAATCAAAGTCATTGGCCTCATTCTTCGTAAATGCACAGTCTTAATGATGCTACAATGCACTGTGTGTCACTGATCTCATTCTGATGTGATTATTAGACCAAACACGTCCGGTCACAACTAAATGTTGGACATACCATTACTCCTTCTCTTCTATTTGATGGTTTTTATTATAAATAGAGTCACTATACTTTATATCTGCTGAGCACTCTTCAGCTCTCCAATTTATAAAATATATGTATAAAAAAGTATGTACCAACTACTGAGCATAGTAGTTATATGAATTATTTCCATTTAACCACAGAACAATCCTGTGACATAAGCATAATTTTTAAACTTTATGTCCAAGAAAAGGAACCTAAGGCTAAGGATGACTAAGTAATTTGACTAAGATCACAAGCCAATAAGTGGCAGAAGAGATTTAGGTTTGTCTAACTTTATTCTTCCAGTCATTCTCTTATAAGACAAATGTTTATTGAAGATACACTGTTTACAATGCTTTGCACTAAGTCTTGATGGAATTAGAGATGAAATCTTGGAACCCTGAGTCTTAATACCATTACTCGGTTGTCTATAGATGTTCCCCCTAATAATAATTTAAAATAGACAAAATAGGCTTCATTCTCCATAATCTATAGGCCAGAAAGCATAATGTCACATAGCAAATGACTTTTAGAACCAGGATTGGAATCTGGAACTCTAACTCCACGTCCAGGAAACTTTTCTACTCTGAACTTGGGGCTCTAAATTTTTTGTTCTGGACATATTCTATGCTTGAGCTCAAATAGAGCTAAACTATAAATCCTATCTAATCCCCTAGGCCAAACTCAAGTATCACATCCTCCGTGAATCCTTCCCCTCTCTCTTATATGATCTCCCATTTCTTAAATCTTCAGTGGTTTGATAAAGCATTGATGTAGATTCTTAATATATTTTTTAACTCTTTTGCCAATTAATATATGTTTAGAGCCCCCATGAAATTATAATCTACCTGGAAGATACCCATACTCATGTGTTTTATTTATCATGATGTTGAACACAGTGTTTACTACAAAGGTAAAAATGGAGTACTTGTTTAATGAATGATCAGACTCCAAACAACAGGTGAATTAATACTCAAGTAATTGAAAACTATTCTCTCTTCTTTAGAAAACACCCATTTGAAATGATAAGGCCCATTTCATTTCAAGACTATGCCTTTTAGATTTGATATTATAACTAGAATGTATGTTTACAAGCACTCATTTTGACATATTTAATTTTCTATTGACTATTGCCATTAACTTCCCTTGGATAATATCAGGGATAAATTTCCAAAAATGTGCTTCATGGATCATTAGTTCCTCAAGATACTCTGATAAAAGAGTGGAGAGTAACTTTTGGCCATATAAGGTCTGGAGACATCAGTGCTATATGCCCCTTCTTGGAGATTGATGATGCAAATCCATATTTCAAGGTCTTATGGAATATCTTATTATTATTTTAACTATATTAAAGTAATTTGTTTAATTTTATTTATCCCTGTTTTTTGCAAGTTACTTGTCCACTGGATTTTTTTTTTATATTACTCCTTTTATTATCTCAGAGAACTATAGAAACTTTGACAAACCTTGTGTTAGCCCCTATTCAGTGGTCAAGTATTACCTACAATACAGCTTCTTGTATGTGCCCAATATTGGACCATCCGTAATAGCAGTACTGAATGAAATTCCTCATGTCATCACTGTCTCTAATTCCTTCAATCCTGGATGCAACCACTTTTTATTCTTTCCAAATATTTCATGTAATTAATAACTAAAACTTTCTCTTGAGAAAAAGTCTTTCCTTCCCTCACTAGAAAAGTTAAATTTGTTTGGATTTGCAAATTTCAAATTAGTCAATATCATTCTAGAAAGGAATGTTTTCTCTTTTGAAGGCCACCTTGACTTTTTTATACATTTAAGTTAAAACCAAAGGAAAATACTTCTGTTCATTAACCTGCTGTTTACAGTCTTTCACATGAAGGCTGTGAAAGCCAGTTCTGTTTGATCATTGTCCAAATGAAAGCTGAAATCTCCTAGAACAATAAGCCTGAAGAAAGAAAACATAGATTTCAAGTTCAGTGGGTGGTTGGAGCTGAGGAAAGACAATACTCAAGTCTGAAAAAGTGATAAAGTTTTTTTCCCAAGAGCAGGGCATTGGGAATCAAAAAAGTCAAAGTTTCTTTCAAATCAGAAACCCCTATTCCTCACTCCTTTCAATTCCATTCATATCAAGAAATACTCACTA
This sequence comes from Potos flavus, assembly GCA_028534135.1. Taxonomy (NCBI): domain Eukaryota; kingdom Metazoa; phylum Chordata; class Mammalia; order Carnivora; family Procyonidae; genus Potos; species Potos flavus. The sequence goes on from CM052897.1 coordinate 18,706,979, forward strand.
TACCTAAGTGATAGAAAGCTGGGGAAAACATTCTCTTTCCCTCAAAGAACCCCTCCCCACCCCACCACCAATTTTGGTATCAGCTCCAGTCTTGGGAAAATTAAAGGCAACCAGTGACCAGCTTTGGTTGTCTAAGAAATAAACCTCCAGCAATGAGTCTGTATTCATTCAGCTATTTGGAAAAGTACTATTGTTTAGAAAGTTTTTTCTAATGAAACTAAAATTATAGATCTGATTCCCATAATCATTTATTCATTGAAAAATATGTGTTTGAGTAAAACAAAAATATATAGCCCACTTTGTGCAAGGCACTCTATCAGGCACTACTGGGACAAAGTGATGATTAAGACATGACTTCCATCATTCAGGTGTTTAGAGCCTGATGAAAGATAAAAGGTATATACATAAATACAACACAGTATCAAAAGGGAAAGGACCATGTAAGAGGCACAAATAATGTACTGTGGGAGTTTATAGGAAGAAAAAATTATTCCTATTAGATTGTCCCAGAAGGCCTTACAGAAAACATGGAAGAACTTTAAAGGACCAATAGAATAAAACCATGAGGAAATTAGAAATGAGGATGCAGGTAGCCATAGGATACAGCAGGTAGAGAGGGTAGCATTAGCAAAATAGGGGCACAGGAAGGCATTCTCTTAACATGGATAGAAGGGAATATGAATGAAGTTGGGGTAAATTAAGCCCAAATAATGGAGAGTCCTGAAAGTCATCTAATGATGATAATGCTAATAATAAATATTGATAGTCATAGTGGTAATATACTAGCACGTGGATTTACCATACGCCAGGCACAATTCTAAGTATTATTTAATTTCTCAATAATCCTACAGGATAAATACTCATTATTTTGATTCTTCTAATTTTGTAGGTGAGGAATTGGACCTACAGAGGGGTTTGCCTCATAGACACATAGGAGTTTGCTCCTTACTTCTTAAACTTAGAAAAATTGCTAGAGGTCCATGCTAGGTAAGCTGTTTCACAGCCTTAAACCACCCTCTAATTACAAAATGCTATTGAAATCGAGGGCAGGAAGAATGCACAATTTTATCCTAGAATATATACCAAGTTAAAATAGATAAATTCTACTGAGATTAGGCATATATTCTTACTAAACTCATTTCTTGTGATCATATTTAGTTAATCCATAACATGCATTTAATTTAGAGATCACCATGGTTCATACAAATGAACAGTACAATCTAACACTTGTTATATTATTGCTAACCTCTTTCCTACATTATCTTTGTACTTGATATTTTTTTGTCATGCTAAAGGATTATTTTTATTATCCTGGTATAAATTTCATAATTGATGGTTCAGAGAATTGGGAATGAATTGAAGGAATATCCGGTTTTGGATCTACAACTGAGCTAGCATTTAGCCTTGACAGGATTTCATAAACTTTTTGTTCCTATTGTTTTACTCAAAGCATATTGAAAACTACAAAAATGTTGTCATTGTTTTATTACATGAACGATCCTATTAGGTGAACTATGAGTACATAGTTATTCTCAATTAAACCGTGTTTGATATAGTCCACAGCAGAAGGCCACCTTTGTCAAAACCAATAGAAAAGAAAATAGAAGCTCAAGATAAAATACTATAGGCTACCCATGAAAGAAACAAAAATCCATGAAATAATACATACGTATTGAAATCAAAAACATAAAAAAAAAAGAAAAAAGAAATCAAAAACATAGATACATTCATGTAAAATTTCAGGTTCTGAACCCAAAAACAGGAAAGACAGGAATATTTTCACATATTAATACCACTGCAATAAAATCTAGGCAGACATTGCTAAATATTCATGGGAACTTAAAGATGTTATTTGACTGCTAGAAGAATCCAACATAGAACAACGTGTTCTGTGGACACAGTAGAAAGCAACATGTTGGAAATTTTATCTGTATATTATTTTTTAAAACAAAATAAATGGCGACTATAGCAAAGCCGTATCACAAAGCAGTGTTGTTGTTTTTTTTTAATATCAGCTGGCTACATAAATGCTGCTGAGATGACTTTGTATTTTGTCTTCAAAAATTTGTTTTAGAATCCAGAGGTATTGAGAAAAAGTTTTCCTTTACTGGCCACCAATTTTCTTAGATCTATCAACAATTAATCACTGTTTTATACAGAGAGTAAAATATTGTTCACAAGACCAAAAATGAGAAATGAAACTATTATTTTATGATGTATCTTGGATCTTAGAGCTCAGCTTGGCTTAATATATTTTCAAAATATAAAACTTTTTTCATATTTACAAAACTTATCAGGGATATACCCAAAAATCCAACAAAAATTCAAGTTTTAGGTACAGCTTGATCTGAGGTCTCAGAAGAGTTTATTAGAACTCAGGCCCTTTCCCTTTTCTTAGCTCTGTTCTCCTCTATTTTGGCTCCTTTCTTAGGTTCCAAAGTGGTATGGATAAGACTGCCAACACAACCAAACCTATATCTTCACAATTTTATGCCAGGGAGAAGGTGGATTAACACAATTGTCTTGTTTTGAGTTTAATTCTATTGACCTGAATTGGGTCATGTGCTCAACCCTAAGTGAAATACTCTGACTGGGGGGAGCATAAGTGGCCAAATGTATTAGTTATCTATTGCTGTATAACAAACTGCCACAAAATTTAGCAGCTTAAAACGACACACTATTTTTTTTAATCTGCTATTTCTGTGGTCAGGAATCTGGGCATGGCTTAACTGGGTTCTTCTTCATACTTTCTCACAAAGCTTGAACCTAATATGTTGGCCAGAGCTGGGGATTCAACTGAAGACGGATCCACTTTCAAGCTCACTCACATGATTATGGCCAAGATTCAGTTCCTTTCAGGCTGTTGGGCTGAGGGCCTCAGCTCCAACACTGGATGTTGGCCAGTGGCTTTCTTCAATTCCTTGCCATGGACCTCAACATAACAACTTGCTTCATCAAAGCCATCAAGGGAGAGGGTTTCCTAGTAAGGTGGAAGTAAGAATTTTTGTAATCTAACCATAGACGTGACATCGCCACAATGTTGAGGTATTCTGTTGGTTAGAAGCAAGTTATTCCAAAAGACAATTGCATAAAGCCATTAATACCAGGAAAAAATGATCAATGGGGCCATATTACAAGCCACCTACCACACATGTGGCCATCCCTGAAGATAGTGTGCAAGAAACTGGGAGTGAGTGAGGTGGTAAGGGCCCCAGGGAAAATTGGGGTCATTATTAGAAGGCAATGGATGCTACATGGCGAATATAGCTGTCCATGACAGATTCCCTGGTTTGGCTCTGGGTTGTATAGAAAACAGAAGAGAAAGCTCTTTTTCTACCTCCATGACTAATCGTTATGAACCTCAATGTTTATTTTAAATTACCTAATCATATGTTTGCATTATGGGATAAAGATGTTTTGGTCTGTTAATTCAACATTTCTATGCCAGTTCTACTCCTTTTTTATTTTGGATTTATATTATAATTTTCAGCCAATGCCTCTATATAAAATAGATTAAAATTTCTATAAATGAGGTTGCTGAGATTGTCTTAAATGTGAAGGATTAGACACAGGCTTGAGGTTCAGATTCTCTCAAAATCTGTCTCACTTTACCTAAAGAAACAATTTATGGTTGCTGGGGGAAAAAAACCAAGTCTTTAGCCCTGAATTTTCAGGATTTTAGTAGCAAATGGAAATAAGTATTAACCTTGAAGTTAAAGATATTTGGGGAAAGGGGGATTCTGTTTTATAGAAATCATAGATTTAACAGTTGGCTTTATCAAGAAAGTAAACAGATCTCCTTCACAAAAGGTATTTATCCTACTCATGAGATTTCAGAATAGTTAAAATTGCCAGGCTAAGAAGAGTAGATGAATTCAGTGTCTCATCTGTTTTCATACTGAATTATAATTCATTTGTCAGGGAGTGATGGACATTAAATCTGACCCAAACTTTCTTTGAGAATTATTTCAAAATCATGAATTTCATAGATTTTAGACAATGCTTGACTAACTCAGAAAGTTGATTTTTTGAAATTCGTTTATGACTGAATAGTCAATTATTGTTAATAATATTATCATACGTATTATGTTTATTGTAGATAAATACATATTATAGCTAATAATATCTAGCTAATGTACATTGTTATAGCAAATGTTATTATTATTTTCACTAATATTTGTTCAGTTCATGCTATATGCCAATTACCATTCTAAGCACTTTCATAATTATCAATTCTTTTAATCTTCAGGTTAATCACCTTTTTTAAAAAAAGTTCATGTATTCATTTCCTTTTCACCACTTTGTAATGCATGCACAGAACACTTGGAATTTGAGTATGTCTTTCTGTCAATCAAAGAGTTTATCTGCCATGACTATCAATTAGACAAGGTCTTCTCTATGGAAAGAATCAACCCCATATCTAACTTCTGCAGTTGAGGGATGCCAGGCGAAGTTCCTTTCACAAGAAATTCACTTAGCCATTGAACCAGGGCTTACTTTGAAAGTTTCTAAGAGACTGAGGATATTTGGAATCCCCTCTACTTAGAGACTGTCCCTTAAAATATTTACTTGGGTCATTTTGTCTATTTTCTCTGTAAGAGTGAGAGCCTTATAGGTTTCTTGTGTCTCCCTATTCCAGTTTCCTCCCTGCATTATACTATCTCTCACATCCTCCCAGATGATGTTGTGCAACAAAAATTTGATCCTATCTCTCTGTTCTTGAGAAAGAAGATAGTTACTCTTTTTCCTGGCAAACAAGTTCCTTGATTATCTGTCTCCTGCCTATCTATCTTGCCCTGTTTCCTGTGTCATTCCCCTCCTTAGGCAAGCATGTATAACTTTTGAAATTCCAACAATAATGAATCATTTTAATCATTTTTTATTCAAACAATTTTCTCTCATGCTATTTCCTCTGCCTGGAATGCTATTGTATTAGGATTCTTCAGAGAAACAGAATTAATAGGATAAATAGATTAGATAGGTAGATAGATAGATAGATAGATAGATAGATAGATAGATAGATAGATGATAGACAGATGTAGATATATACAAAAAAAAAGAGATTTATTATAGGAATTGGTTCACATGATTATGGAAACTGGAAAGTTCTACAATCTGCTTTCTGTAAATTGGAGAACCAAGAAAGCCGATGTGTAATTCAGTTCCAGTCCAAAGGCCCAGGACTTTCAGGGACCGTCAGTATAAGTCCTGGTCCAAGTCCAAAGGCCCAAGAACCCGGAGTGCCAAGGTCAGAGTGCAGGAGGAGATAGATGTCCCAGTTCAAGTAAATCCACCCTTCTTCTGACTTCTTGTTCTAATAGATTCTCAACAAATTGGGATGATGCCCACACATATTGGTAAGGGTGATCTTCTTTATTCAGTCTACGGATTCAAATACTAATCTCCAGAAACACTCTGACATACATACCCAGAAATAATTGTTTCACCAGCTCCTTGAGTATCCCTTAGCCCAAACTGACACATAAAATTAACCATCAGAACCATCTTCTTTTATTTGCCACTCAAACTCCTGCTAAATCTTCAAAAAACAAATCAAATGAACTCTTCCATAAGCTCTCTACCCTAGCCAAATTAAGCATCCTTCTTTTCCTTCTACATTTTATATATCTTGTACACATCCATTGTAGCATTCATCATCTGCGTGGTAATTTTCTCCCCACTAGCTTCTAAGATCTTTGAGAGCAGTACAGTTTCCCTTTCCTCCCTGGGCCTAATACAATGACTGGCACACAGGAGGCCTCAATGACTTAATGCTGTAATTAGCTTCTTCTCAAAGAAGATTGAAACATTTGCCAGAAGCCTTAAAAGAAGGAAAAAAAGAGAATGAAATCAACGGAATTACTATTTTTTTCCAATCAGGTATGGCCTATATATATATATGTATTTTTTGTTGTCTGCCAGAAGATTTTAGCATTTTAAGCTTAAATTTCACTTCCTATTTTAGATCATACCCCAGCACATAAGTTGTCAGATCGGTTTTGTAAAGGCTGGTATTTCTTAAGTGCTTCATGAAGTTTTTAGTTCAAAATAAAATTTAAGGCCTTAGGGAAAATTTAATCTGAGCTCCTGACTTCCCTTAGCATTTAAACACCAAAGCATGAGCTTGGAGTATTTTCCTATTCAAATCTTGGCTTTATGATCCAGAACTCGGTTGACCCACAACATTCCATAATTCCTGAAATGACTAATCCTTTTCCTTCTTCTGTTCTCTGCCATCTTTGTTTTGCATTTCTATCTTTATATTTCAGAATGGTTGTCATTTTATCAGTGGAAGAAATATTGTTCTTATTGCATTGTCTCTGTTTCTGCTATTTTTCATTGTCAATTTTTCTCCATAAAGAAATAGATATGTAGTTTAAGCTTCTCAGCTCAGAGGACATTTAGGATTGGAAAAATGAGATACTGATAATTCTTGGTTAAAAACAGAATTATTTGTCAGGATCCTTCTTATACTATCCTACAGGAATAAGCGCCGTTCACTCCTAGCTCCTACACCTGTATTACAGCATATACAAGATTGGAAAGCAGCCTCATATAGACTCCAACCCTATAGTTATTAGTTGAATGTGCAATTTCTCTCCCAAATGTGGGCATAGTTTTCTTCAGGAGTTCAGTTGGGCTTTTTTACCAGTCTTTTCAAAAAATGACCGATCTTTATTTGACATATGCTGGAATAATAACTAATAGTATCTTTGTTGATTACAAAGCTGGGAATCAGAATTATCCTTTCTTGCCATTCCTTGTTCTACCTTTCTTCTCTTTTCACCTTTTGATGCATGTGATGACCTGGCTGTTGGTGCATGTCAGATTAAGACGAAGGCCCTAATGACTTCATAGGTTTGGGAAATCTGATCACCTTACAGTGCAATGGGCTTTCCTCTGTTATTTGGCCAGACTGCTCACCCCCAAAACAAAGAGGACTATAGTGAGGAAAAGCACTGATGGCTCAGGACCCATCCCTCTGATTCAGAGACTGAATGAAAAACACAAGTATATATTCCACTGACAGTATGGATATCCCTACCATTTCATTAGCTCTTTATAGTTCACACTGATTTTTCACATGTTATTTCATTTCTGCTTCAAACAAAACCATAAAATAGGTGGGGTGAAATGTCACTCTCACTTTCCCGATGAAGAGCTAAGACCCAGAAACTTGCCCAAGAAGAACAGCACTCTCTTTACTGTTCCACGGTCCATCTCAAAAATAGAAACAACAAATATTTACACAATGGAGAGAAGAAAAGATGCAAACCCAGGCTGACTGGCTCCAGGACCAGGGCTCTTCATCACCCTACTGCCTCCTGCTTATTGAGGCAGCGTCTTCCTGGACACACAGCACAAGCATCCATGCTTGGCAGAACAGACTGGCTAGGCCCCCAAGGTGGAAACAACACTGAAGCTGCCGTCCCTTAGAATTGCAGAAAAACCCTTTGATAGAGTGAAATAAAAATATCCAAGTGATAGGATTTACCCTTCTTTCACCTTTCGTTATTCCCTCCTACTTTTTCTCATTGCTTTACACTTTAGAAGCTAAAAATAATGAATGCAAGATGCAGGGTGGAAAGGAGAATAAACGGGGAAAACTGGGAAACTCTTTTAAAACAAACTTGCTGGGGGTATATGGGTGAACATTCTCCCTCATGAAAAGGGCAAGTTTCCAATCCTGTGCATCTGCAAAAGAGAAGCAGGATAAAGTAGCAGCTAAGAGCTTAGGCTTTGGAGGCAGGCTACCAAGGTTCTAGTCTAATTGGGCAACTCTGAAAACATATGATCTTTTGGTATCTTCTTTTCCTTTCCTGTAAGAGGAGATGATAACCATAGTTCTTCCTGGGGTTATCGTGAGAATAATATGAGCCAATACATGTAGAACATTTAGAACCTGACCACAGTAAATGTGTGTTTGCTTTATTATATAGTGAGATATTTTAAAGCCCTGACATATCACAGGCACTTAATAAATATTAGTTCCCTTCCTTTATATATATGGTTTAGACTGCTGGAAAGACAATTGTTGAAAAGTATGTGCTGTATGTCAGTTACCTTGGTGCAAGAATAAACAGGTATTTATTACATTTTTAAGGGTTTCTTTTTCTTTTCTTTTTTTTCTTTTCTTTCTTTCTTTCTTTCTTTCTTTCTTTCTTTCTTTCTTTCTTTCTTTCTTTCTTTCTTTCTTTTCTTTCCTTCTTTTCACTTTTGTCAGGAGGCTCTCCTTTATCCCTTTCTAAATGCCATTTGCCTGCTTAACAAATTTGATAACTGCAGCCTCTGCCAAATTCTTTTACCCACCTTATCTGTTTCATCAGTTCCACTGATTAGCACCTATTGAAGCAGATAGTGTGTTAGGTTTTTCTTTTGCTCATGGAAACTGTAGTCACTTAAGGGGTTTTCTCGAATTCATCTCTCCTCTCCCTACAGTCACAATAAGAAGTCATGTTTCTAAGTTTTAATTCTTCTCATATCAAATGACATTTTCTAAGTGGTAAATCAGTTTCTCCACTAGCCTATAAATTGCATAAGTGCAGGGATGTTCAAAGCTATATCCCCACTGCCTAGCAAAATGCTTGGAACAAGAGGTACTTTGTAATATTTGTGGAAGAAATCAGTCAACGCTGAAGGAATGAATAAAGTATAGAAAGAAGTATCCTCCTCTCCAATTAACTAGAACCTAATTAAGAGATGTCTGAAATTAATCAGATTATCAATTGCTTTCTACTTTGAAAGAAAAAATGAACTTCAGAAGCCCAAACTGATATCATGTATTAATTTAATACTATATCCTGGAGTAAGCACACATTCATCTCAACCTCCTAGGCCTTTCATCACTACGCAATAGACGGTAAGAACAGTTAAGAACATGTCAAAATTAAACTAGTACTCCACCCTCCCAGTATCACTATTCCATTACAATATAGAAGCTATCAGCCTTTAAACTTACTGCCTCAAATTCTCTTTTACTAGATGTCAGACTGTCTCACTCCCTCACTACATTCCAGAGTGTGTCAGAATTTCACCTTTTCAGAGAGGCATTTTCTGACAATTCTATCTATAAGTAACTTCCCGCCCCATTATTCTGTATTTCCTTTCCCTACTTTATTAGTTTAACTTTTTAAGCTAAATTTATTTACAACAAACTGCACAAACTGCACAAACTGCACAAATTTAAAGTGTATGGCTTGATGTATGACAAGTGGTTGGACATTGAAACCTTCACTATCAAGAAAATAAATATCGGTCATCTCCAAAAATTTCCTATTACTTTTTAATCCCTCCCATTCCCTCTTCTCCTCTTCCCAGGTAGCCACTGATCTGTTTCCTATCACTAGAGATAAGTTTGCGTTCTTTAGAATTGTATGTAAATGGACTCATACAGAATGTAGTCATTTTGGTTTCTTTTACTCTGCAAAATTATTTTGATATTCCACCGCGTGGAATATCAAACATCAATTGTTTGTTCCATTCAATTGCTGAGTAATATTCTATTGTAAGAATATACAAAAATTTCTTTACTTATTCACTGATTATGAATATCTAGGCTGTTTTGAGTTGTTGACCAAGTTTCTGTAGCATATGCTTTCATTTCTCTTGGGTAAATACCCAGTAGTGGAATGGCTGGGCCATATAGTAGATGTATATTTGCCTTTTTGAGAAATTATCAAACTATTTCCCAAAGAGGTCGTACCATTTTACATTCCCACCAACAGTGTCTGAGAGTCCCATCGATCCACATCATTGTCAACATTTGGTGTGATCAGCCTTAATTTTAGACATTCTAGTAAGAATTATAGTTTTCATTTCCATTTTCCTAATGTCTAATGACGTTGAACGTCTTTCTGTGTGCTTATTCAACATCTGTATATCTTCTCTGGGGAAGTGTCTGTTCAAATCTTTTGCCCATTTAAAAAAAATGATTTTTTTATTAGTGAATTTTGAGAGTTCTTAATATAATATCTTAATATATTTGCAATACAGTCTGTTACTAGGTATGATTTGCAAATGTTTTCTTCCAGTCCACAGTTTTGTCTTTTCATTCTCTTAATGGTGACTTTCACAGAGCAGAGTTTTAAATTTTTGATTAATTTTAATGATCATTCTCTCTTTTAGAATTGTGCTTTTGGTGCCTAACCCAAATTCAAGACTTTTCCTAATTTTCTTGCATTTTTTCTTCTGGAAGTTTCATGATTTTACACTTAGGCCTATGATGCATTTTAAGCTAATGTTTATAAGTGGTGTGAAATATGGATTGAAATCCATTTTTTGTATATGTACATTCCCAGTTACTCCTGCATCATTCATTAAAAAGTCTCTCCTTTCTCCACAGAATTGCCTTTTACTTTTATCAAAAGTCAATTGATTCTCTGTGTGTCAGTCTGTTTCTAAATCATCTATTCTGTTCCACTGATCTGTTTATCTATCTTAACACTAATACCCCACAGTCCTGATGACCATAGCTTTAAGATAAGTAAAGTCAAGTAGTATACCTTCTCCAGTTTTGTTCTTCAAAGTTATTTTGGTTATTCTTGGTCCTTTGTGTTTCCATATGAATTTTATGAGAAGCTTGACAATTTACATACACACACACACACACACATACACACACAAGCCTCCTGGAATTTTTATTGGGATTACACTAAATCTATAGATAAATTTGGGAAGAACTGACATCTTAACAATGTTGAGTCCTCCAATCCATGAATACAGTGTATCTTTCCATTTATTTAGGTCTTATATGATGTCTTCCAGCAGTGCTTTGTAATTTTAAGTATACAGGTCCAGGACATCTTTTGACAGATTTATTCCTTACTATTATTTTTTAAAATTTCAAGTTCTATATGTTTATTGATGGTATATACAAATACAATTGATTTTTGTACATTGTTTTCTGCAACCTTGATTAAACTACTTATTCTGGTAGCTTTTGTGTGGATCTCTTAAGATTTTATACATAGAAAATCATATCATATGTGAACAGAAAAGTCTTTCTTTCTAATTTGGATGGATTTTATTTCTTTTTCCAGATTTATTGTGCTGGTTAGAACCTCCAGTACAATATTAGATGGAAGAGGTGTTAGTGGACTTTCTTGCCTTTTTTCCTGATCTTAGCAGGAAAGCATCCATCTTTCACAATTAAGTGCAATGCTAGCTGTAGGTTGTTTATAGGTACTTTTTATCAGGTTTGAGAAATTCCTTTCTCATTTGTTGAGTTTTTATGAGCAATAATTGTTGGCTTTTGTCAAATGATTTTTTTAATGCATCTACTGAGATGATCATGTGGGATTTTTTTTTACTAGTTAATCTAGTGAGATACATTAATTGATTTTTTAATATTAAAAAAAGTATTATTGGGATAAATCCAACTTGATCATGTTGCATTATCTTTTATGTGCTATTGAATATTATATCCCAAGATTTTGTTAAGAATTTCTACATCTATATCCATAACAAACATTCATCTAAAGATTTCTTTTCTCAAAATATCATTGTCTGACTTTGGTATCAGAGTAATTATGAACACATAAAATGGGTTGGCAGATATTCTCTTCAATTTTCTGGAAGAGTTTGTGCAGAATTGTTATTATTTCTTCCTCGTATGTTTGGTAGAATTCACCATTGAAGCCACTGATGAGGCCTAGAGTTTTCTTTGTCATCTGTCACCATATGACATATAAGGTTTTAACTATAAATACAATTACTTTAATAGGTAAGAAATATTCAGTTATGAAGTTATTCAGGAGAGAGCTTTGATTGTGTCTTCCAATACATTTATCTATCTCACCTTAGCTGTTGCATTTATTGGCACAAAATATTTAAAATATTTTATTATCCATTTTAGGTATCTGTAGACTTTGTAGGACTGTGACTATCTCATTCTTGATATTGGTAAATTGTGTAGTCTCCTCTTTTTTTCCTGATTAGCCTGACTAGTTGTCTTATCAATTATTGATGATCATAAATAAAAGCTTTTAGTTTCATTGATTTTTCTTTATTGATATTTCATTATTTTCTTCTCTAATCCTTATTTCCTTCTTTCTGCTTGCTTTTGGTTTTATTTTTTCTCTTGTTCACATTTCTTAAGGTGGATGTGGGGATTATTGATTTAACATTTTCTTTATTTCTAATATGGACATTTAATGCTTTAAATTTCTCTCTACGCACTGCTTTAACTACATCTCACAAATTTTAATATAATGTACTTTTATTTTTATTCAGTTCAAAATATTTTCTGAGTATATGAGAAAATATTTTAACAAAAACACAAACAAACGAAGAGAGAAATCTCAAATGGAAAAGATTATGAGGATATGGAACAGTGGTGACCAGTGAATCTTTACAATAATTAAATCGATTGATATTGATTGGGTAGACACATTGGAAGTGTTTTGAAGAATTATGGAAAGGGAAAGAGTTGATATCTTATTTTCAAATAATCTAGAAAAGTATATGTCTGATAGAGCAGGGAAAGATATAGTAACTATTAATAGAGAAATATCACAGAATCTAGAAATTAAAAATAGAAAAATAGAATAAATAGAAATGTCACCAGATCAACAATATTTAAAAAATTAAGTTAAAAAAAGGAAAATGAGGAAACAGCAATGTACATAAATATAAATAGAAGATGGAATGATTAAAATCAAACATGACTGTCATTATCCTAAATTGTACTTGTCTGTTAAAATGCAAACCACTGGGGCACCTGATTGGCTCAGTTGGTTAAGTGCCCAGCTCTTGATTTGGGCTCGGGTCAAGATCTCAGGGTCCTGGGACTGAGCCCATCTGGGACTCCGCACTCAGCAGGGAGTCTGCTTCAGGATTCTCTTTCTCCCTTTGTCCCTCCTCCTGTTCACTTGTTCTCTCTCTCTCACTCTAAAATAAATAAATAGATCTTTTAAAAAAATACAAACCACTGAACTATAGGTTTTTAAATTCCAGATTAAAACATAATTACAGTTATAGACTATAACAGACACATTTTTATTTTTTTTATTTTTATTTTTTAACAGACACATTTTTTAAAGTGACCATTTTAAAAATTAAAAATAATGAGAAGACACCAAAAACATGATTCATAAAAGTAAAAATTGACAAATTGGACTTCATAAAAATTAAAAACTTAAGCTCTGCAGGAAACTATGATATATCCATATCATGGAATGCTACTCCGAAATAAAAAGCAATGATCTAGTCATACACAGAGTAACTTGTATGGATTTCAAGAAAATTATGCTGAATGAAAAAAAGCCAATCACACAGGTTACAAACTCTATAATTCCATGTATATAACATTCTTGAAATAACAAATTGATAGAGATGGAGAACAAATTAGTAGTTGCCAGAGGTTAGGAAGCAGGGGAGGGAGAGAGATGGCTATGGCTATGAAAGGATTACAGGAGGGATCCTTATGATGGTACTGTCTTTATTTTGACTGTGGTGATGGTCACACAATCTACATGGGTGATAAAATTGTGTAGAACTAAACACATAGGCACACACAAATGAGCGAATGTAAAACTGATGAAATCTGAATAAGATCAATAGATTTTATAAATGCCGATTGCCTGATTGTGATATTGTACTATAGTTATACAAGATGCTAGATTGGGGAAAATTGAGTAAAGCCTATACAGAATCTCTTTCTTAATAGTTTTCTTTTTTTTTTTT